>CM060393.1:118791128-119501118 GCA_030545235.1 Helianthus tuberosus | reverse complement strand
TTGTGAGGGAGTCTAACCAACCGGTGTTCGTAACAGCCTCTAGGGTGCCATAAGTGTCTTCCTGAGAAGGGTCGGGGGTCTTGTTCGGTATCTCGAAAGGTTTAGCATTAGAAGATCCCGGTTCCATAATAATTAATATCCAATAAAATCATTACTGATGCAAACCAGGATTCCAGTCTAGGTAGTTGCTTTCACCATCTGAGTAAAACCCAAAAGCTAATTCGTGTTAGTTAACTTAGTTAATTAATTTAATTTAAATTTCAATATTTAGGATTTTTAGAAACCCCCCCAAACATAAAAAACAGTTAGTATCGCGTCAGTGTCAGTCTAGATAGAGTCGTTAACGTAATTAAATAGAGTCTCGTGGGTTCGATATCTGGACTTACTTAGCTTTACTAGAGTCGATCGGTTCACTTGCCGGTTGTCACACCCCAACCGATGGCGGAAACATCGGGGTGCGGCACTAAGCGTTCAGATTGCTCATGAGTTTCCATAACACTAATAGTTTCAATAGTAATTAAATTGATTTCATGCAAAATTGTCTAAACAACACAAATCCACAATCATGTCATCAAAACATCAACATAGTTTCAAAAGTTTATAGATTTAGCTAAATGTAGTTTCTAGGCTTCATCCTAGCTTAATTCAAGAATCCTAGCATCATGTCAGCCTGCAACATGTATTAAAATAGAGTCAGTACAAAAATGTACCGGCGAGTATACAAGTTTGAGTATGTAGCATAATAGATTCAAAAGTCTCATATCCATAATGTAAATGATAACAAAATAGTTTCAGCCATGCTAGTGTTCGCAGTCCAAGTGATAGCCCAAGTGTCCCGATGCTTTAGTGTTTTCCCAAGAATCAAGGAAAACTAGAATCCTCCTAACAATACCCCCGAGAATAATGGGGAGGTGCATCTCCTATAGCGCTACTATTGTTAAGGTGGAACTACACACTCTGGATTAAACGTTCACATAACATAAAGAATCAAGAATCAAGAATCGCAAGTTTCACATACACATAGGATAGAGTTTAGATTCCAAAAGTTTCAAGTATCATAGTTTAATAGAATACATGTTGCATCCCAAAGTTTAAAACAAAAGGGGATCGAGTATACTCATAGTGATTGCTTAACAGATTTACTGTTATTGGATCAAAGGGAGCTCTTTAGGTTTAGCCTGATTAGATTACAACAGATAAGTGTCGGATAAAACAACGAGATTGCGCAAAGTGTCGGATCAGTCAAAGGATCGGATGGCAGTTCGATCGGATGGCTATCCGATCGGATTGCCATTCGATTGGGGTGACTGTTGTGATCGAGGGACGGATTGCCATCTGATCGGATGGTCATCCGTTCAGATGACCATTCGATCGAATGGTCATTCAATCCAAGTGTCAAGATTCCAAATTGTTACCAAGTTCCTGAAAAAGTTTCTAAGTGTTGAAAGATTCCAAGGTGCATTGTCACTTTGAATGGATGGCAGTTCGATTGGATGGCTATCCGATCGGATTGCCATTCGACGATCAAGATTCATAGTTCCTAAAATGATTAAGGTTACGAGGCAGGTGTCTCCTGATCGGATGGCAGTTCGATCGGACGGCTATCCGATCGGATTGCCATTCGATTGGGTTGTCCTTGTCCCGTTCACAACCTTGTAAAGTTTCTAAGTTTTGCTTCGACGGTGATGACACGGTACGTATTGAGACAATGGTAAACACATCCCAATGTACAGCCGTCCTGATCGGATGGGAATCACCCCAGTTCGTCCAGTCGTCTGTTCTTGGCGGTGCTTATGTCGAAATCCGTACTCTGGTCATCTTCTCCGGCAACAATCCATTTCCAAGCCGACTCAAGACTAATCATCAAGTCTTCAGCCCGTTCAGATCCGGATTCCACCATTTTAAGTAAAAAGTTAAGAAAAGATGAAGATAAACATAAGTTTTAGTTAAAAAGTCTAGATTTAGTTAAGATTCAGTGTAAAACACATGAAATTCCTTAGATCTGAGCTAGATCTTGGCAGGAATGACATCACACTACGGTTTGTACAAACCACCATGATGACGTCACCCTCAAGAGCTCGAATCTTAGGGATTTCATGGTGAAAAGTGAGATTTCAAAGGAGAATCTTGTAGAGAATAGTGTAGTGATAAAAAATGTACAAGAATCTGGTGTGAAACGTACCGAAATCGCCAAGAAATGGAAGGAAAAGAGGAGTGCGTGCGTCTGGATCGAGTGAGGCTGTCACATCAGTGAGAATGATGTGACATGCCTATTTATAGTGTCAGTGAGAGGGAGAGAGACAGTGTGCTCGGATTGGATGGCGGTTCGATCGGATGGTCATCCGATCGGATTGCAATTCGGTCAATCCTATCCTTTCCGTTTCATCGTCTCTGATTCGTTTTGCGAGTTAGATTAAGCGTTGCGTTGCATATTATTGGTCCTGTGAGGGAGTAAATCGAATTAGGGTACTTTCGTAAACCCCTTAGATGTCTTGTGAGGGAGTCTAACCAACCGGTGTTCGTAACAGCCTCTAGGGTGCCATAAGTGTCTTCCTGAGAAGGGTCGGGGGTCTTGTTCGGTATCTCGAAAGGTTTAGCATTAGAAGATCCCGGTTCCATAATAATTAATATCCAATAAAATCATTACTGATGCAAACCAGGATTCCAGTCTAGGTAGTTGCTTTCACCATCTGAGTAAAACCCAAAAGCTAATTCGTGTTAGTTAACTTAGTTAATTAATTTAATTTAAATTTCAATATTTAGGATTTTTAGAAACCCCCCCAAACATAAAAAACAGTTAGTATCGCGTCAGTGTCAGTCTAGATAGAGTCGTTAACGTAATTAAATAGAGTCTCGTGGGTTCGATATCTGGACTTACTTAGCTTTACTAGAGTCGATCGGTTCACTTGCCGGTTGTCACACCCCAACCGATGGCGGAAACATCGGGGTGCGGCACTAAGCGTTCAGATTGCTCATGAGTTTCCATAACACTAATAGTTTCAATAGTAATTAAATTGATTTCATGCAAAATTGTCTAAACAACACAAATCCACAATCATGTCATCAAAACATCAACATAGTTTCAAAAGTTTATAGATTTAGCTAAATGTAGTTTCTAGGCTTCATCCTAGCTTAATTCAAGAATCCTAGCATCATGTCAGCCTGCAACATGTATTAAAATAGAGTCAGTACAAAAATGTACCGGCGAGTATACAAGTTTGAGTATGTAGCATAATAGATTCAAAAGTCTCATATCCATAATGTAAATGATAACAAAATAGTTTCAGCCATGCTAGTGTTCGCAGTCCAAGTGATAGCCCAAGTGTCCCGATGCTTTAGTGTTTTCCCAAGAATCAAGGAAAACTAGAATCCTCCTAACAATACCCCCGAGAATAATGGGGAGGTGCATCTCCTATAGCGCTACTATTGTTAAGGTGGAACTACACACTCTGGATTAAACGTTCACATAACATAAAGAATCAAGAATCAAGAATCGCAAGTTTCACATACACATAGGATAGAGTTTAGATTCCAAAAGTTTCAAGTATCATAGTTTAATAGAATACATGTTGCATCCCAAAGTTTAAAACAAAAGGGGATCGAGTATACTCATAGTGATTGCTTAACAGATTTACTGTTATTGGATCAAAGGGAGCTCTTTAGGTTTAGCCTGATTAGATTACAACAGATAAGTGTCGGATAAAACAACGAGATTGCGCAAAGTGTCGGATCAGTCAAAGGATCGGATGGCAGTTCGATCGGATGGCTATCCGATCGGATTGCCATTCGATTGGGGTGACTGTTGTGATCGAGGGACGGATTGCCATCTGATCGGATGGTCATCCGTTCAGATGACCATTCGATCGAATGGTCATTCAATCCAAGTGTCAAGATTCCAAATTGTTACCAAGTTCCTGAAAAAGTTTCTAAGTGTTGAAAGATTCCAAGGTGCATTGTCACTTTGAATGGATGGCAGTTCGATTGGATGGCTATCCGATCGGATTGCCATTCGACGATCAAGATTCATAGTTCCTAAAATGATTAAGGTTACGAGGCAGGTGTCTCCTGATCGGATGGCAGTTCGATCGGACGGCTATCCGATCGGATTGCCATTCGATTGGGTTGTCCTTGTCCCGTTCACAACCTTGTAAAGTTTCTAAGTTTTGCTTCGACGGTGATGACACGGTACGTATTGAGACAATGGTAAACACATCCCAATGTACAGCCGTCCTGATCGGATGGGAATCACCCCAGTTCGTCCAGTCGTCTGTTCTTGGCGGTGCTTATGTCGAAATCCGTACTCTGGTCATCTTCTCCGGCAACAATCCATTTCCAAGCCGACTCAAGACTAATCATCAAGTCTTCAGCCCGTTCAGATCCGGATTCCACCATTTTAAGTAAAAAGTTAAGAAAAGATGAAGATAAACATAAGTTTTAGTTAAAAAGTCTAGATTTAGTTAAGATTCAGTGTAAAACACATGAAATTCCTTAGATCTGAGCTAGATCTTGGCAGGAATGACATCACACTACGGTTTGTACAAACCACCATGATGACGTCACCCTCAAGAGCTCGAATCTTAGGGATTTCATGGTGAAAAGTGAGATTTCAAAGGAGAATCTTGTAGAGAATAGTGTAGTGATAAAAAATGTACAAGAATCTGGTGTGAAACGTACCGAAATCGCCAAGAAATGGAAGGAAAAGAGGAGTGCGTGCGTCTGGATCGAGTGAGGCTGTCACATCAGTGAGAATGATGTGACATGCCTATTTATAGTGTCAGTGAGAGGGAGAGAGACAGTGTGCTCGGATTGGATGGCGGTTCGATCGGATGGTCATCCGATCGGATTGCAATTCGGTCAATCCTATCCTTTCCGTTTCATCGTCTCTGATTCGTTTTGCGAGTTAGATTAAGCGTTGCGTTGCATATTATTGGTCCTGTGAGGGAGTAAATCGAATTAGGGTACTTTCGTAAACCCCTTAGATGTCTTGTGAGGGAGTCTAACCAACCGGTGTTCGTAACAGCCTCTAGGGTGCCATAAGTGTCTTCCTGAGAAGGGTCGGGGGTCTTGTTCGGTATCTCGAAAGGTTTAGCATTAGAAGATCCCGGTTCCATAATAATTAATATCCAATAAAATCATTACTGATGCAAACCAGGATTCCAGTCTAGGTAGTTGCTTTCACCATCTGAGTAAAACCCAAAAGCTAATTCGTGTTAGTTAACTTAGTTAATTAATTTAATTTAAATTTCAATATTTAGGATTTTTAGAAACCCCCCCAAACATAAAAAACAGTTAGTATCGCGTCAGTGTCAGTCTAGATAGAGTCGTTAACGTAATTAAATAGAGTCTCGTGGGTTCGATATCTGGACTTACTTAGCTTTACTAGAGTCGATCGGTTCACTTGCCGGTTGTCACACCCCAACCGATGGCGGAAACATCGGGGTGCGGCACTAAGCGTTCAGATTGCTCATGAGTTTCCATAACACTAATAGTTTCAATAGTAATTAAATTGATTTCATGCAAAATTGTCTAAACAACACAAATCCACAATCATGTCATCAAAACATCAACATAGTTTCAAAAGTTTATAGATTTAGCTAAATGTAGTTTCTAGGCTTCATCCTAGCTTAATTCAAGAATCCTAGCATCATGTCAGCCTGCAACATGTATTAAAATAGAGTCAGTACAAAAATGTACCGGCGAGTATACAAGTTTGAGTATGTAGCATAATAGATTCAAAAGTCTCATATCCATAATGTAAATGATAACAAAATAGTTTCAGCCATGCTAGTGTTCGCAGTCCAAGTGATAGCCCAAGTGTCCCGATGCTTTAGTGTTTTCCCAAGAATCAAGGAAAACTAGAATCCTCCTAACAATACCCCCGAGAATAATGGGGAGGTGCATCTCCTATAGCGCTACTATTGTTAAGGTGGAACTACACACTCTGGATTAAACGTTCACATAACATAAAGAATCAAGAATCAAGAATCGCAAGTTTCACATACACATAGGATAGAGTTTAGATTCCAAAAGTTTCAAGTATCATAGTTTAATAGAATACATGTTGCATCCCAAAGTTTAAAACAAAAGGGGATCGAGTATACTCATAGTGATTGCTTAACAGATTTACTGTTATTGGATCAAAGGGAGCTCTTTAGGTTTAGCCTGATTAGATTACAACAGATAAGTGTCGGATAAAACAACGAGATTGCGCAAAGTGTCGGATCAGTCAAAGGATCGGATGGCAGTTCGATCGGATGGCTATCCGATCGGATTGCCATTCGATTGGGGTGACTGTTGTGATCGAGGGACGGATTGCCATCTGATCGGATGGTCATCCGTTCAGATGACCATTCGATCGAATGGTCATTCAATCCAAGTGTCAAGATTCCAAATTGTTACCAAGTTCCTGAAAAAGTTTCTAAGTGTTGAAAGATTCCAAGGTGCATTGTCACTTTGAATGGATGGCAGTTCGATTGGATGGCTATCCGATCGGATTGCCATTCGACGATCAAGATTCATAGTTCCTAAAATGATTAAGGTTACGAGGCAGGTGTCTCCTGATCGGATGGCAGTTCGATCGGACGGCTATCCGATCGGATTGCCATTCGATTGGGTTGTCCTTGTCCCGTTCACAACCTTGTAAAGTTTCTAAGTTTTGCTTCGACGGTGATGACACGGTACGTATTGAGACAATGGTAAACACATCCCAATGTACAGCCGTCCTGATCGGATGGGAATCACCCCAGTTCGTCCAGTCGTCTGTTCTTGGCGGTGCTTATGTCGAAATCCGTACTCTGGTCATCTTCTCCGGCAACAATCCATTTCCAAGCCGACTCAAGACTAATCATCAAGTCTTCAGCCCGTTCAGATCCGGATTCCACCATTTTAAGTAAAAAGTTAAGAAAAGATGAAGATAAACATAAGTTTTAGTTAAAAAGTCTAGATTTAGTTAAGATTCAGTGTAAAACACATGAAATTCCTTAGATCTGAGCTAGATCTTGGCAGGAATGACATCACACTACGGTTTGTACAAACCACCATGATGACGTCACCCTCAAGAGCTCGAATCTTAGGGATTTCATGGTGAAAAGTGAGATTTCAAAGGAGAATCTTGTAGAGAATAGTGTAGTGATAAAAAATGTACAAGAATCTGGTGTGAAACGTACCGAAATCGCCAAGAAATGGAAGGAAAAGAGGAGTGCGTGCGTCTGGATCGAGTGAGGCTGTCACATCAGTGAGAATGATGTGACATGCCTATTTATAGTGTCAGTGAGAGGGAGAGAGACAGTGTGCTCGGATTGGATGGCGGTTCGATCGGATGGTCATCCGATCGGATTGCAATTCGGTCAATCCTATCCTTTCCGTTTCATCGTCTCTGATTCGTTTTGCGAGTTAGATTAAGCGTTGCGTTGCATATTATTGGTCCTGTGAGGGAGTAAATCGAATTAGGGTACTTTCGTAAACCCCTTAGATGTCTTGTGAGGGAGTCTAACCAACCGGTGTTCGTAACAGCCTCTAGGGTGCCATAAGTGTCTTCCTGAGAAGGGTCGGGGGTCTTGTTCGGTATCTCGAAAGGTTTAGCATTAGAAGATCCCGGTTCCATAATAATTAATATCCAATAAAATCATTACTGATGCAAACCAGGATTCCAGTCTAGGTAGTTGCTTTCACCATCTGAGTAAAACCCAAAAGCTAATTCGTGTTAGTTAACTTAGTTAATTAATTTAATTTAAATTTCAATATTTAGGATTTTTAGAAACCCCCCCAAACATAAAAAACAGTTAGTATCGCGTCAGTGTCAGTCTAGATAGAGTCGTTAACGTAATTAAATAGAGTCTCGTGGGTTCGATATCTGGACTTACTTAGCTTTACTAGAGTCGATCGGTTCACTTGCCGGTTGTCACACCCCAACCGATGGCGGAAACATCGGGGTGCGGCACTAAGCGTTCAGATTGCTCATGAGTTTCCATAACACTAATAGTTTCAATAGTAATTAAATTGATTTCATGCAAAATTGTCTAAACAACACAAATCCACAATCATGTCATCAAAACATCAACATAGTTTCAAAAGTTTATAGATTTAGCTAAATGTAGTTTCTAGGCTTCATCCTAGCTTAATTCAAGAATCCTAGCATCATGTCAGCCTGCAACATGTATTAAAATAGAGTCAGTACAAAAATGTACCGGCGAGTATACAAGTTTGAGTATGTAGCATAATAGATTCAAAAGTCTCATATCCATAATGTAAATGATAACAAAATAGTTTCAGCCATGCTAGTGTTCGCAGTCCAAGTGATAGCCCAAGTGTCCCGATGCTTTAGTGTTTTCCCAAGAATCAAGGAAAACTAGAATCCTCCTAACAATACCCCCGAGAATAATGGGGAGGTGCATCTCCTATAGCGCTACTATTGTTAAGGTGGAACTACACACTCTGGATTAAACGTTCACATAACATAAAGAATCAAGAATCGCAAGTTTCACATACACATAGGATAGAGTTTAGATTCCAAAAGTTTCAAGTATCATAGTTTAATAGAATACATGTTGCATCCCAAAGTTTAAAACAAAAGGGGATCGAGTATACTCATAGTGATTGCTTAACAGATTTACTGTTATTGGATCAAAGGGAGCTCTTTAGGTTTAGCCTGATTAGATTACAACAGATAAGTGTCGGATAAAACAACGAGATTGCGCAAAGTGTCGGATCAGTCAAAGGATCGGATGGCAGTTCGATCGGATGGCTATCCGATCGGATTGCCATTCGATTGGGGTGACTGTTGTGATCGAGGGACGGATTGCCATCTGATCGGATGGTCATCCGTTCAGATGACCATTCGATCGAATGGTCATTCAATCCAAGTGTCAAGATTCCAAATTGTTACCAAGTTCCTGAAAAAGTTTCTAAGTGTTGAAAGATTCCAAGGTGCATTGTCACTTTGAATGGATGGCAGTTCGATTGGATGGCTATCCGATCGGATTGCCATTCGACGATCAAGATTCATAGTTCCTAAAATGATTAAGGTTACGAGGCAGGTGTCTCCTGATCGGATGGCAGTTCGATCGGACGGCTATCCGATCGGATTGCCATTCGATTGGGTTGTCCTTGTCCCGTTCACAACCTTGTAAAGTTTCTAAGTTTTGCTTCGACGGTGATGACACGGTACGTATTGAGACAATGGTAAACACATCCCAATGTACAGCCGTCCTGATCGGATGGGAATCACCCCAGTTCGTCCAGTCGTCTGTTCTTGGCGGTGCTTATGTCGAAATCCGTACTCTGGTCATCTTCTCCGGCAACAATCCATTTCCAAGCCGACTCAAGACTAATCATCAAGTCTTCAGCCCGTTCAGATCCGGATTCCACCATTTTAAGTAAAAAGTTAAGAAAAGATGAAGATAAACATAAGTTTTAGTTAAAAAGTCTAGATTTAGTTAAGATTCAGTGTAAAACACATGAAATTCCTTAGATCTGAGCTAGATCTTGGCAGGAATGACATCACACTACGGTTTGTACAAACCACCATGATGACGTCACCCTCAAGAGCTCGAATCTTAGGGATTTCATGGTGAAAAGTGAGATTTCAAAGGAGAATCTTGTAGAGAATAGTGTAGTGATAAAAAATGTACAAGAATCTGGTGTGAAACGTACCGAAATCGCCAAGAAATGGAAGGAAAAGAGGAGTGCGTGCGTCTGGATCGAGTGAGGCTGTCACATCAGTGAGAATGATGTGACATGCCTATTTATAGTGTCAGTGAGAGGGAGAGAGACAGTGTGCTCGGATTGGATGGCGGTTCGATCGGATGGTCATCCGATCGGATTGCAATTCGGTCAATCCTATCCTTTCCGTTTCATCGTCTCTGATTCGTTTTGCGAGTTAGATTAAGCGTTGCGTTGCATATTATTGGTCCTGTGAGGGAGTAAATCGAATTAGGGTACTTTCGTAAACCCCTTAGATGTCTTGTGAGGGAGTCTAACCAACCGGTGTTCGTAACAGCCTCTAGGGTGCCATAAGTGTCTTCCTGAGAAGGGTCGGGGGTCTTGTTCGGTATCTCGAAAGGTTTAGCATTAGAAGATCCCGGTTCCATAATAATTAATATCCAATAAAATCATTACTGATGCAAACCAGGATTCCAGTCTAGGTAGTTGCTTTCACCATCTGAGTAAAACCCAAAAGCTAATTCGTGTTAGTTAACTTAGTTAATTAATTTAATTTAAATTTCAATATTTAGGATTTTTAGAAACCCCCCCAAACATAAAAAACAGTTAGTATCGCGTCAGTGTCAGTCTAGATAGAGTCGTTAACGTAATTAAATAGAGTCTCGTGGGTTCGATATCTGGACTTACTTAGCTTTACTAGAGTCGATCGGTTCACTTGCCGGTTGTCACACCCCAACCGATGGCGGAAACATCGGGGTGCGGCACTAAGCGTTCAGATTGCTCATGAGTTTCCATAACACTAATAGTTTCAATAGTAATTAAATTGATTTCATGCAAAATTGTCTAAACAACACAAATCCACAATCATGTCATCAAAACATCAACATAGTTTCAAAAGTTTATAGATTTAGCTAAATGTAGTTTCTAGGCTTCATCCTAGCTTAATTCAAGAATCCTAGCATCATGTCAGCCTGCAACATGTATTAAAATAGAGTCAGTACAAAAATGTACCGGCGAGTATACAAGTTTGAGTATGTAGCATAATAGATTCAAAAGTCTCATATCCATAATGTAAATGATAACAAAATAGTTTCAGCCATGCTAGTGTTCGCAGTCCAAGTGATAGCCCAAGTGTCCCGATGCTTTAGTGTTTTCCCAAGAATCAAGGAAAACTAGAATCCTCCTAACAATACCCCCGAGAATAATGGGGAGGTGCATCTCCTATAGCGCTACTATTGTTAAGGTGGAACTACACACTCTGGATTAAACGTTCACATAACATAAAGAATCAAGAATCGCAAGTTTCACATACACATAGGATAGAGTTTAGATTCCAAAAGTTTCAAGTATCATAGTTTAATAGAATACATGTTGCATCCCAAAGTTTAAAACAAAAGGGGATCGAGTATACTCATAGTGATTGCTTAACAGATTTACTGTTATTGGATCAAAGGGAGCTCTTTAGGTTTAGCCTGATTAGATTACAACAGATAAGTGTCGGATAAAACAACGAGATTGCGCAAAGTGTCGGATCAGTCAAAGGATCGGATGGCAGTTCGATCGGATGGCTATCCGATCGGATTGCCATTCGATTGGGGTGACTGTTGTGATCGAGGGACGGATTGCCATCTGATCGGATGGTCATCCGTTCAGATGACCATTCGATCGAATGGTCATTCAATCCAAGTGTCAAGATTCCAAATTGTTACCAAGTTCCTGAAAAAGTTTCTAAGTGTTGAAAGATTCCAAGGTGCATTGTCACTTTGAATGGATGGCAGTTCGATTGGATGGCTATCCGATCGGATTGCCATTCGACGATCAAGATTCATAGTTCCTAAAATGATTAAGGTTACGAGGCAGGTGTCTCCTGATCGGATGGCAGTTCGATCGGACGGCTATCCGATCGGATTGCCATTCGATTGGGTTGTCCTTGTCCCGTTCACAACCTTGTAAAGTTTCTAAGTTTTGCTTCGACGGTGATGACACGGTACGTATTGAGACAATGGTAAACACATCCCAATGTACAGCCGTCCTGATCGGATGGGAATCACCCCAGTTCGTCCAGTCGTCTGTTCTTGGCGGTGCTTATGTCGAAATCCGTACTCTGGTCATCTTCTCCGGCAACAATCCATTTCCAAGCCGACTCAAGACTAATCATCAAGTCTTCAGCCCGTTCAGATCCGGATTCCACCATTTTAAGTAAAAAGTTAAGAAAAGATGAAGATAAACATAAGTTTTAGTTAAAAAGTCTAGATTTAGTTAAGATTCAGTGTAAAACACATGAAATTCCTTAGATCTGAGCTAGATCTTGGCAGGAATGACATCACACTACGGTTTGTACAAACCACCATGATGACGTCACCCTCAAGAGCTCGAATCTTAGGGATTTCATGGTGAAAAGTGAGATTTCAAAGGAGAATCTTGTAGAGAATAGTGTAGTGATAAAAAATGTACAAGAATCTGGTGTGAAACGTACCGAAATCGCCAAGAAATGGAAGGAAAAGAGGAGTGCGTGCGTCTGGATCGAGTGAGGCTGTCACATCAGTGAGAATGATGTGACATGCCTATTTATAGTGTCAGTGAGAGGGAGAGAGACAGTGTGCTCGGATTGGATGGCGGTTCGATCGGATGGTCATCCGATCGGATTGCAATTCGGTCAATCCTATCCTTTCCGTTTCATCGTCTCTGATTCGTTTTGCGAGTTAGATTAAGCGTTGCGTTGCATATTATTGGTCCTGTGAGGGAGTAAATCGAATTAGGGTACTTTCGTAAACCCCTTAGATGTCTTGTGAGGGAGTCTAACCAACCGGTGTTCGTAACAGCCTCTAGGGTGCCATAAGTGTCTTCCTGAGAAGGGTCGGGGGTCTTGTTCGGTATCTCGAAAGGTTTAGCATTAGAAGATCCCGGTTCCATAATAATTAATATCCAATAAAATCATTACTGATGCAAACCAGGATTCCAGTCTAGGTAGTTGCTTTCACCATCTGAGTAAAACCCAAAAGCTAATTCGTGTTAGTTAACTTAGTTAATTAATTTAATTTAAATTTCAATATTTAGGATTTTTAGAAACCCCCCCAAACATAAAAAACAGTTAGTATCGCGTCAGTGTCAGTCTAGATAGAGTCGTTAACGTAATTAAATAGAGTCTCGTGGGTTCGATATCTGGACTTACTTAGCTTTACTAGAGTCGATCGGTTCACTTGCCGGTTGTCACACCCCAACCGATGGCGGAAACATCGGGGTGCGGCACTAAGCGTTCAGATTGCTCATGAGTTTCCATAACACTAATAGTTTCAATAGTAATTAAATTGATTTCATGCAAAATTGTCTAAACAACACAAATCCACAATCATGTCATCAAAACATCAACATAGTTTCAAAAGTTTATAGATTTAGCTAAATGTAGTTTCTAGGCTTCATCCTAGCTTAATTCAAGAATCCTAGCATCATGTCAGCCTGCAACATGTATTAAAATAGAGTCAGTACAAAAATGTACCGGCGAGTATACAAGTTTGAGTATGTAGCATAATAGATTCAAAAGTCTCATATCCATAATGTAAATGATAACAAAATAGTTTCAGCCATGCTAGTGTTCGCAGTCCAAGTGATAGCCCAAGTGTCCCGATGCTTTAGTGTTTTCCCAAGAATCAAGGAAAACTAGAATCCTCCTAACAATACCCCCGAGAATAATGGGGAGGTGCATCTCCTATAGCGCTACTATTGTTAAGGTGGAACTACACACTCTGGATTAAACGTTCACATAACATAAAGAATCAAGAATCAAGAATCGCAAGTTTCACATACACATAGGATAGAGTTTAGATTCCAAAAGTTTCAAGTATCATAGTTTAATAGAATACATGTTGCATCCCAAAGTTTAAAACAAAAGGGGATCGAGTATACTCATAGTGATTGCTTAACAGATTTACTGTTATTGGATCAAAGGGAGCTCTTTAGGTTTAGCCTGATTAGATTACAACAGATAAGTGTCGGATAAAACAACGAGATTGCGCAAAGTGTCGGATCAGTCAAAGGATCGGATGGCAGTTCGATCGGATGGCTATCCGATCGGATTGCCATTCGATTGGGGTGACTGTTGTGATCGAGGGATGGATTGCCATCTGATCGGATGGTCATCCGTTCAGATGACCATTCGATCGAATGGTCATTCAATCCAAGTGTCAAGATTCCAAATTGTTACCAAGTTCCTGAAAAAGTTTCTAAGTGTTGAAAGATTCCAAGGTGCATTGTCACTTTGAATGGATGGCAGTTCGATTGGATGGCTATCCGATCGGATTGCCATTCGACGATCAAGATTCATAGTTCCTAAAATGATTAAGGTTACGAGGCAGGTGTCTCCTGATCGGATGGCAGTTCGATCGGACGGCTATCCGATCGGATTGCCATTCGATTGGGTTGTCCTTGTCCCGTTCACAACCTTGTAAAGTTTCTAAGTTTTGCTTCGACGGTGATGACACGGTACGTATTGAGACAATGGTAAACACATCCCAATGTACAGCCGTCCTGATCGGATGGGAATCACCCCAGTTCGTCCAGTCGTCTGTTCTTGGCGGTGCTTATGTCGAAATCCGTACTCTGGTCATCTTCTCCGGCAACAATCCATTTCCAAGCCGACTCAAGACTAATCATCAAGTCTTCAGCCCGTTCAGATCCGGATTCCACCATTTTAAGTAAAAAGTTAAGAAAAGATGAAGATAAACATAAGTTTTAGTTAAAAAGTCTAGATTTAGTTAAGATTCAGTGTAAAACACATGAAATTCCTTAGATCTGAGCTAGATCTTGGCAGGAATGACATCACACTACGGTTTGTACAAACCACCATGATGACGTCACCCTCAAGAGCTCGAATCTTAGGGATTTCATGGTGAAAAGTGAGATTTCAAAGGAGAATCTTGTAGAGAATAGTGTAGTGATAAAAAATGTACAAGAATCTGGTGTGAAACGTACCGAAATCGCCAAGAAATGGAAGGAAAAGAGGAGTGCGTGCGTCTGGATCGAGTGAGGCTGTCACATCAGTGAGAATGATGTGACATGCCTATTTATAGTGTCAGTGAGAGGGAGAGAGACAGTGTGCTCGGATTGGATGGCGGTTCGATCGGATGGTCATCCGATCGGATTGCAATTCGGTCAATCCTATCCTTTCCGTTTCATCGTCTCTGATTCGTTTTGCGAGTTAGATTAAGCGTTGCGTTGCATATTATTGGGTAATAGTATCACATAACTAGATTACATTATTAAAACAAAAGTTTCCAAGTTTCATAGTTTCCGCCAGTGACAAGACTCCAGTCTCTCGTTCAACCAAGTCTCAAGTTTCACGAGTCTCAAGAGTCAAGCACCAAAGAGTCAAGAATCTAGATTCCAAGTATCAAGAATCATAGTTTCCAAGTATCAAGTATCAAGAATCATAGAATCATTGCATTAAGTCTCAAGAATCATAATATTAAGAATCAAGTGTTTAGAGTTAAGCATCAAGAATCATAGTTATAAGAATCAAGCCTCATAGAATTTAGATTTACCAAGTTTTGAGATTCAAATATCACAAGTATCAAAAGTGTCAAGTACCACATAGCTTAGGGACTAAAATTGACAAAAGCTAAAAGTCTAGGGACACAGGCGTTACAGTCTCCCCTCCTTTAGGATATTTCATCCCCGAAATCTAGGAAGAAGACTGCTCGAAGAGCTGCGGATACTTGGCCTTCATCTCACTTTTCAGTTCCCAAGTGAATTCAGCGCCACGCTTTCCTTCCCATCGAACCTTGACTATGGGAATTTTGTTGCGCCTCAATCGCTTAACACCTTGATACATGATTTTGACCGGTTTCTCCACAAAGTGAACAACTTCATTTATTTGCAAGTCATCAAGGGGAACCTGTAATTCCTCGTCGGCTAGGCATTTACGTAGGTTAGATACGTGGAATACTGGATGCACATTGTTTAGTTCCTGTGGCAGGTCGGGTCGGTATGCCACCTTGCCAATCCTTTCGAGTATCGTGAAAGGACCCACATAGCGAGGAGCGAGCTTTCCCTTCTTGCCAAAACGAAATACTCCCTTCTAGGGAGATACCTTGAGAAGAACTCGGTCACCAACATTACATTCCAGAGGCTTGCGCCTTTAATCAGCATAGCTCTTTTGTCTGCTCCTAGCCTTGATCAAGTTATCACGGATCTGAAGAATCTTATCCGTTATCTCTTGAATGATTTCAGGGCCAGTAAATTGCTTGTCACCAACCTCATGCCAGCTGAGAGGAGATCGGCACTTGTGACCATACAAAGCTTCGAAATGAGCCATTTGAATACTGGAATGATAGCTGTTGTTGTACGAGAACTCAATTAATGGTAAATGTACATCCCAGTTACCACCAAAGTAGATGACACAAGAACGGAGCATATCCTCTAGGGTTTGAATAGTGCGCTCGGTCTGTCCATCCGTTTGAGGATGAAAGGCCGTGCTAAGATTCAAATGAGAACCCATAGCGGATTGAAAGGTTTGCCAAAGACGTGAAGTAAAACGTCCATCACGGTCAGAGATTATGTCGATAGGTATGCCATGACGGCATATAATCTCATCGGTATAGATTCGAGCAAGTTTCTCCACTTTATAATCTTCGCGAATGGGAAGAAAGTGGGCTGATTTGGTCAAACGATCGATGATCACCCAGATACTATCGTGACCAGAAGGTGTTCGAGGTAGTTTAGTAATAAAATCCATAGTGATGCTATCCCATTTCCAAACAGGGATTTCAGGCTGTTCTAAGAGTCAAGAAGGACGTTGATGTTCAGCCTTAACTTTCGTGCAACTAAGGCATTTGGAAACGTATGCAGCAATGTCCTTCTTCATACCAGGCCACCAATTAGTCGTACGCAAATCATGGTACATCTTATCGGCACCTGGGTGAATAGAGTTACGGGATTTGTGAGCCTCATTCATTATGAGCTCACGGAGATTATCGCGATCCGGTACCCAGATGCGATTGTGGTAGTATGGGAGTCCATTAGGTTTAGTTTCAAGTTGATCGATTTTAGCGCCTTGGATTTCCACTTCTAGACTTCCTTCATTTGCTGACGAATACTGAGCTTCACGAATACACGCATGGAGATCATTAGAGATACGAATAGCATTAACATGAGTTTTACGACTAAGAGCGTCGGCCACTACATTCGCTTTGCCAGGATTATAGCGGATTTCGCGGTCGTAGTCGTTAAGCAATTCTACCCAACGCCTTTGTCGCATGTTCACTTCCTTTTGGTCAAAGATATGTTGAAGGCTCCTATGGTCAGTGAAAACCACACACTTAGTACCATACAGGTAGTGTCACCAGATCTTTAACGCAAACACAACTGCACCAAGTTCTAGATCGTGAGTAGTATAGTTTTTCTCATGTACCTTGAGTTAACGAGAGGCATAAGCAATAACCTTGTCCCGCTGCATGAGCACACAGCCCAAACCACGGTTCGAGGCATCACAATATACCATGAAGTCGCCATTCCCATCAGGGAGAGTAAGTACAGGAGCGTTACACAAAAGGGTCTTAAGAGTCTGAAAAGATTCCACTTGCTTGGGACCCCAAGCAAAAGGTTTTTCTTTCTGAGTCAACGAAGTCAGAGGAACAGCGATCTTGGAGAAGTCCGAGATGAATCGGCGGTAATAGCCCGCCAATCCTAGGAAGGAATGAATCTCAGATGCGGATTTAGGCGTACACCAATTCTTCACAGCTTCGATTTTAGACGGGTCAACATGAATACGTTGTTTACTAACGACGTGACCAAGAAATTGCACTTCATTAATCCAAAACTCACACTTAGAAAATTTAGCATACAAACGTTCACCACGTAGGAGTTCAAGCATCAAGCGTAAATGACGAGCATGATCAGCTCTAGTTTTAGAATAAATGAGAATATCATTGATGAAGACTATCACAAAACGATCCAAATATGGCTTACAAACACGATTCATGAGATCCATGAACACAGCGGGTGCGTTGGTCAATCCAAAAGGCATGACCACGAACTCGTAGTGTCCATAACGAGTGTGAAAAGCGGTCTTGGGTACATCATCCTCTAGTACACGAAGCTGATGATAGCCAGAACGAAGATCAATTTTTGAGAAACAGGACGCGCCTTGTAATTGGTCAAATAGATCGTCAATACGAGGGAGAGGATAACGATTCTTAACGGTAAGCTTATTAAGTTCATGGTAGTCGATACACATACGAAACGAACCATTTTTTTTTGACGAATAACACGGGAGCACCCCACGGGGAGGTACTTGGACGAATGAATCCTTTGTCGAGCAATTCCTGTAGCTGGCTGGATAGCTCTTGCATCTCGGAACGTGCAAGTCGATAAGGAGCCTTGGCGACAGGATTCGCGCCAGGTATGAGATCAATACGAAAATCGACGGATCTAGGAGGAGGAAGACCAAGTAAATCCTCAGGGAAGACGTCAGGGAAATCACACACTACTGGAACGTCACTTATGTTCTTCCCTTTGCCCTTTTGTTCCACCATGTGGGCCAAGAAGACAAAGTTCTGTTTACGTAAGCATTTGTTCGCCTAAGTGCATGACATCAACTTCAGCCCTCTCGAAGGTCGGTCTCCATAGACATGCAAAATATCACCGGACGGAAGAGGTAGATGGACAAACTTCTCGTGATAGGCAATCTCGGTATGATTCTTACGCAACCAATCCATATCATTAATGACATCAAAACTACCCAATTGCATGGGTATTAGATCAGTAGTAAACACGTGGTCGTTAAGAGTCAAGGAACAACCACAAAGTATAGATTCAACTAGAATAGACTTCCCATCGGCAATCTCCACCGAAAACGACTTAGATAACATAGAGCGTTTACAGTTTAACAAAGATTCAAATTCTACGGACACAAAGCTTCTGTCGGCACCAGTATCAAATAGTATCGAAGCGTAAAGGTTATTCACAAGAAACGTACCATAAACGACGTCATTGTCTTTACGAGCCTGATTAGCATTGAGATTGAACGCTCGTCCACGAGCGGCTGGCTACTGGTCCTGGTTTAGCTGAGGACACTGGTTACAGAGGTGAGTAGTATCTCCACACTTATAGCATGCACGAACAACGTTGATCGGCTTAGGATTCTGCGGGGGAGCTGGGAGAGCTGGTAGGGCTACCTAAGCTGGGGTTTGCTGAGCTTGTTGAGCTGGGTTAGCTTGACGACAATAGGGTGTCGTGTGACCATAGGGATTGCAGTTGTTACACAAACGACATGCAGAATTAGCAGGATGATAAAAATTACAAGTTATACACTTGGGGTGAGGCCCAGTGTACTGCTTCTTGACTTCAGGGGCTGTAGGGTTCTGAGCAGCAGCAGCAGGTTTAGCAGCAGGGTTTGCAGCAGGAACAATAACATTGCATCCTGAACCCTGAGACTTCCTCTTCTTGTTCTTGCTGCCACTTGGCTGCTGAGTAACTTGATGTGCAGACTTAGAAGGAGCAGGGTTAGCAAACTTCTTATCATGAACGCGGTTGTTGTTGAGACTAGCTGCAAGACGGCAGACTTCCTCAATAGTATCGAGCTGAGCTGCTTCAATAGAATCATGCATAGCAGGAGGTAGACCATTGATATACTTGGTTATCATACTCTTAGGGGTAGAAACCAAGTGAGGAACGATCAAGCTGAGCTGTTTAAAATGGGTAGTATAAGCCAGATTATCATCACCAATCTGCTTCAGATGCCAAAACTCTTCTTCAAGCTTCAGTTGTTCATGTGGAGGGCATAATTCAAGCATCATCAATTCTCGCACCTCAACCCATGGAAGAGCATAGGCTTCTTTGTTAGAACAGATGTTTCTCTCATTTGACCACCACTCTAGAGCTCTGCCTTGAAACATTCCCGTTGCACTCCTAGTCTTTAGATGCTCTAGGCATTCGCTGTTAATAAAGGTAACCTCGATGCTGTCAAACTACTCGAGCATAGCAGTCACCCCATCACTGCCCGTGAAAGACTTAGGGTTGCACGAGACAAAGTGTTTGTAGCTGAACTTTGCAGGCTTTTCCTTTTCTGTCTTAGAGTCAACAGAAGAGGGCGGAATGTTCGACCCTTGGATCTCAGAAACGATCTTTGGCACGACTCGAGCGATCTGGTCGGCCATGAAGGACATCATCTTTTTCTGAGACTTTTCCTTGGATCTCTTGAGAGTGTCGAATAACTTTCGAGAAGACATCCTAATGATCTAACAAGAGGATCGCATAAGTCTACATCACAAAGTCTCACACTATAGATTCACACACGATAGATTAAAGACTCAAGATTCAACAAGATTCACATAGATCACAATAGATTCAACACCGCAAACCCATGACCTTCACATGGCACGTTGTACGAAATTTGGCAACATGTCAGAAACGCTTATATATAGGAAGTACCAGCGGCGTATCCACCACGCTTCAGGCACATCACTTCCGCCTCGTACTCGGTGTCATGTTACGTGTCGCAATTGCCAAACATAATAACACACTCATCATCATCATCATCATACGCTCGTAGTTTAATCCAGTAGATTCACATAGATTTAACCCAATAGATTCACATAGATTCCATCAGATTCCAGTAGATTCCAATAGATTCCAATAGACTTATATAGATTTCACATAGATTAGAGTTAACAACCTCATCACAAAACAACGAAATCCCGCATGGTACGTGCTATGAAAGTTCGGAAACATGACGGAAACACTTATATATAGGAAGTACCAGCGGCATATCCACCATGCTTCAGTCATGCCACGTCCGTCCCGTCATCGGTGTCATGCTTCGTTAACCATAACATTAGATTCCATCACATCTCACATAGATTTCACATAGATTAACCAAGTAGATTCAATAACATAGATTAACCCATTAGATTCAACAACTTCAACCCGAGTCCACAAAACTACGAACTTCGCTTAGCGCGTGGTATGAAGCTTTGGCAGCATGCCAAAAACACTTATATATAGGAAGTACCAGCGGTGTATCCACCATGTTTCGGACATGCCACTCCTGCCTCGTCTTCGGCGCTAGGCTACGTTTCGTATTTTATTCCTCAAAACAACACATATATAGTTTACACATAGATTATGATAGAGCGCACATAGGTTACACATAGATTCCACATGGATTACACAAGTAGTTTCCCATAGCTTAGAATTCAACCATCTCTTCACCGGTCTGCAAAACACTAAGTTTCTCATGGCACGTGGTACGAAAGTTGGTAACATGCCTGAAACACTTATATATAGGAAGTACCAGCGGCGTATCCACCATGCTTCAGACACGTCACTTCTCTCGTATTTCTATGCCATGTTCCGTTTAGTGCTTCACAACCATAATAACACATAGATTCATCAAATAGCTCCACATAGTATCATAGTTGATCAAGATTCCCACATAGATTAACATCATGAACAAAGCTTCATAAATTTAGTTCGATTCTGAGATTAGAATTAGTGTTTTAGATTGCGGACACACGTGCGTCTTGTGTAACGAGGAACCAAAATAGACGAAGAATCAAGATTAAACCCACACATAAAATCGAGATAACATGAAAATAGGCTCATAAAACATAGATTGTTCCCAGTAGAGGAACGGTGACTAACCAAAGTGATTCGAAATCCTTTCGAATTGAGGCAACATGTCTTGACTTACTGAGACAAATACGTCATAGATGTTAGGCCTGCGATATTCGTCCATTTAGTCATTCCATGTTCCTAATTTGATTGGAAGTTTCGAGACTTTGGCGAGACATAAAATCAAAGAGTGGGACTAGTTATCAAGGTCTGAGCTTCACCTCTATCTTGACAACGTCGTACCCTAATATGTCAAACCCCGATATTTCCACGTTTGACCGGTGGGCCCGGTGGGGGAGTATCGTGACGTGGTTGGTAACATTACAGTCAAACAACACAATATTTAATATGCACAGCGGAAGCAAAGATAGATATATTTCAACCGAATATAACTGTAATATCAAGTATCACAACAGTTGAAGTTTATCCACAGATGGATAAAAAATAAATAGGAAACATTGTTCAACAGTTTTTGACGTCCGAGCTTGCGAGACTTATTGTGGACGCTAGGAGAAAGCCAGCCTAGTTCGCTTAGTACCTGCACTTAACCTTTTTGGGAAAATACGTCAGTTTACACTGGTAAATACATTCAACCGACTCATTTTGAATAAAGTTTAATAAAATTGATTTGAATGCACGTGGCACAAACTTTTTATAACTTGGGATAATTATTTAAACATATAAACTTGTAAAAGAATTACATGTTCCTTATGCGTTCAGTAGCCCGGTTCGTGCCGGGTTAAAGATCAATAGACACACCACATTATTTATTTATGCACTGAAGAGTGTACGCCTACACCCCGCGCTTAGGTCGTGGCCATTTCGTAAAATGATGCCAAGGATATCCGGGACATGGTCATTAACCTCCCAAAGGCTTTAAGCAACAAAACAATTTAAACGGGTCATCTCGATAATACTTAACCACCAATCGATTAAGGTCGAATGCCCGACCAAGCGGTATTTTATATACCGTACCCCAAACCCGTATAAGGGAAAATAAGTTAAAAGTATTTACCTTTGCAAGTATAATTCACAAACAGCAAATGCGGGTAGCTTTTACCGGGTCTCCTATTCTGGAACGAAGGTTTATAATAACCTATTAGAATCCTAACGGTCTTTAGTTAAGCTTAAGCTTAGACCGGTTAGTTTTAAGGAACGATACGGTTCGATCGCGTGATTAAGCGAAGACCGGAATAGAATGTGATTTAGACCCGACAAGTTTGAAGACTTGTCTTATACAGGTAATCTAAACACATTCTGGATTTTGAGATAAAAACGATAAGGTTTGACCCGTTTCGGCTAATTTATGCAAACTAGTTACATAAACCGAACCGAACGCACAAGAGGCGTAACGGGTAACCATAAGAGCCATATACAGGTTTCCTAAGTTAATATGCCTCAAATATGTTGTGACATCAGTAAGATATCTTTTATTATGCCCGAAACGAATTTAAACTCAAACTATGCCCCGTAGGGGTATTTTGGTCATTTATAAGGTTATAAAAGAGTTCAAGTATTAACCTGAGTTACAGGTCTGATATAATCAGAAAAAATACTTAATTTACTATGTTATAACAGTAGGGTATTGCATATATGTGAAATTTGTCAATTATAACCAAACTATGCACCGTAGGGGCATTTTGGTAATTTCACATAAGCCGAAAAGCTCAAAACTGAAGTCTGAGTTAAACAACTTTTGCTTACTGTTAAAATATTATAATTTACCTAAAATATCAGTAGGTATCAACCTTTGTATGTTTAAAATAGTTTTAGTACATACTATGCGTTAAAAACGCTTAAAAAGGCGACTAGAAGCCGTTTCCGGGTCCTATATAGAAAGCTGATATTTTTATTATTCCAGAAGGTTTAAAATAATTTATTTATCATATAAAATCAGTAGCAAAAGGTTTGGAGTCGAAAAGATATGTAAAACTCATTTTATAGCCCAAAAGGGCAAAACCGACAATTACCGAAACAAGCTTTTGACTCTAAGTTATGCTCAGCCTAAAATTAATTAAAAATCTTTAAAAATCCCAAAATAATATATTACATCAGTGGGTAAAAATTTTGATATCAAAAAGTGGGTTTAAATAGGCTATATGCTAATTATGCCGTTAAATCGCTAAAAAGCTTTCTAATTACGCTAATGAGCATAACTCTCAATCTACACCTCAAACTGATGTAAAATTTTGGGTACAAGTTTATATATCAGTAACTAAGGTTTCTACTCTTTTACATTTTCAAAAATCACGTTTTATGGTGAAAAGGGCATAATGGTCAACATATGAGCAATTAACGGAATCATGCATATTAATTGGATAACTATTGAACCAAGGTGTATAATCACAGAGGGTTATACTAGCATGTAACCTAGTCCAATTAAAGCTCTAAGTCATTTCTAAAACATGCTTAAACGGGTCAGAACTGAAAGTCAAAGCAAAAGTCAAATTATGCGACTTTCGGTTCCGAACCGGGTCTCTACAGAAAATTGTCGGGTTGAACATGTTTAGACATGTTCTTACATTAATTACCAAGTTATATTAATGATCAAACAGGTTGTATGGGTTCTACAATGCTAATTATGTATTAATTTGAAATTAAGCATCCTGTTGACTTTTTAATAACAAGTTTGACCCGACAAATGACCTAGTTAGAGTGGGAATCAGAGGGTGCCCTTTTAAGGGTTTAATGCCCACATAATTACCAACTTATAACTACCTTCTATTCGACTAATCACTGGACCATTAATGATTAATCGCTAAGTCAACCGTTAATTACGACGATTTGACTTTTAAGCTAAAACTAAGTAAAAACTCAACTAAGAAAGGTTAAGCATACTTACTGAAGTCCTATGCACGATTACGAATGACTTGAGTCTGCTTTGGAGCTCTAGAAGTCTTCAAGAATGCAGATGGAAGGTGTGTTCAATTGGTTGCAACAAGGGCCTTTTATAGTGCTCTTGATCTCATAGATCATTGACACACAAGCCTAGCATTGTTCCCAGATCACTTACAAGTGCTCCTAGGGTCTAACAAACATGTAGGGGTCGTCCAAAGATGTGGAAAATCATTTTTAAGTCGGTTTAAAGCTCAAAACAGTCAACAGCCCGATTTACTGTCGCTGGGCAACCCTTACAGACCGTAAGGGGGTGGCTTACGGTCCGTAAGCCTTTTGCAGGAGGCAAAAATTTTTGATCTTTCGAGCTTTGAAAGGGCAACTTAGGTAAAACGATTTTGGGACATGATTTATCAGTTTGGGGCCTCAACATCATGCTTGAACAGTTATATACCCTACCATTTTGCAATGTTTTCTTGAACTTTAAAGGAAAACCATAAACGAAGGTTTGTCGTGCATTTCTTCATAGGATTCCACTCTTGCAAATACGAATCAATTATTGCTAGTATTTACCGGATTTGAGTATATAAGATGTTTCTAATATAAATTAGGGTCTTGGGATTTATAACGAGGTCGTTCAGAGGTAAAAATTAACATGACGACACTTTTAAATCCTGCCATACATCTTTAACTGTATCCGGGTTTATATCACTTTTGTCTTACATGACACGTGTCGTTATTCTATTGTACACGAATTTTTGAGGTGTTACATAATAGCGTCGGTACTTATCAATAGATAAGTCCTTCTAGAATATAATATGGAAATTCTCCCTTCAAGGTTTGGATGTCACTCCTGACTTGAGGGCAAATTTCGTGCAAAACACAAACTGCGTTTTCAATGTATCAAGTGTATATTGTATTGGCCTTAGGAAAGGCATGTAAGTTTAGCAGGAAAATGTGTTGCTAGGAAGCAAATACGGTAGAATGCATAAGTCTTAAACAACAGATAAGAATCAAGATTCCTAGAACTATAGACTAGGGCAAGTATTCCTACTATAGGATCGTCTTAACGACCGAAACGAGTCGTTCAGAGGTGTTCTTCTCAATTCAAGAGGCGGAAACTAATGAATTGAGTTCGATACAACTTGATATTCACTTTAATTGTCTTTTGATTGATATAACAACGTTTTACAGTGAGTAGACACTTCAGCAGCACTTCGGCTCTGGAATCGGAAAGTTACAAATGAAACGAACAAGGCAAGTATGTATAGGGCTGCCTATTTCACACGAAACAGTTGACACGAAATCAGTTTCACACGAAATAGTCATTTCGTGCGAAATTAACAACTGATTTCGTACGAAATAGCTGTTTCTTATTTCGTGCAAAATACCCCTAAAACCTAATTTCACGTACTTCGTGCCCTGATCTTTCTAATCTAGTACAAGACTCGATACAAGACGAAGTCGACAGACATATTCACCAACAAGATTCTACAAGGATTTGAATAATCGAACATTGAATCAACTGTACACAAAAATCCTAAAGTGATTCAGATAACGCTACAAGAGTAATACAATAAGAACACTTATATATAGGAAGTACCATCGGCGTATCCACCATGTTCTTATGGTATTACACTCGTTTCGTTATCTAAATCACTACTAACCACATAAACACATAATCATCAACTTGTAAACACGCATTAAAGTACACAATGAATCCAATCAAGGACTTCAATTGTACTTTAAACATCCCACAAGTATCTAACTATGAAGATAGAAGATAGATAGATACTATAAGGATCCGGTTTTGTCATATCACCTAGTCACATACGCATTAAAGTACACAATTAAATCCAATCAAGGACTTCAAATTAGTACTTTAAACACCCTACAAGAATCTAACTATGAAGATAGATAGATGCTATAAGGATTTGGTTTAGTCACATCGTCTTGTCACATACGCATTAAAGTACATAACGAATCCAAACAAGGACTCCAATTTAGCACTTTAAACATCCCACAAGAATCTAACTATAAAGATAAATAGATACTATAAGGATTTGGATAATCGAACATTGGATCATTGAATCATAACATCCTAAATCCTAATGGTAATTCAGGATAACGCCACGAAGGGTAATACAATAAGCACATTTATATATAGGAAATACCAGCGGCGTATCCACCATGTCCTTATTGTATTACTCTAGTTTCGTTATCTAAATCACCAATAATCTCTACACATAAATAATAACCATCGTCGTGTAAAGTACTTCTTAGAAATCTTACTATGAAGATAGAAAGATTTAAGACTGTACTTCAAATATCCTACAAGAATCTAACTATGAAGATAGATAGATCCTATAAGGATTTGGTTCGTGTTCTCAATCGTCGTGTTTGCATAATCGGAATAATACACAAAAAGCACCTAGTTAACACATATATGCCATACATTTGAAATAAATCGGTTACACATATGAATCACCCCAAAACATTTGAAAAATGTAAAAGAGTGGAACTATGTACTAACTTGGGATTGCATATAAGTCTTGTTCAAAATATATAACAAAGCTCAAAGGATCAAGAGTTCAAGTGTTGAAGTGGTTCCTAGTGTATCAGGTACTATGTTAGTATAACAGGACATAAATCGGGGAATCAGATAGAATGAGGTTTTATAAACCAAATGAGTGTTGGAACTCATATGAAATGTTTTACTAAACTTAACATTCTGATTTGGAATAATTATATTAAAGATGAGAGAAAGAGAAATGGTCATTGGTTGCTGAGATCAAAAGAAGCCGAGAGGAAGAAGAGGCACGAGGTTATTTGAGTAATGTATACGATGCTTACAAAGAAGCAAGGCGAGCAAAACGATTGGACGTAGAGAAAGAATGTTACGTTGATCCTAAAGGAAAATCGACAGTTAATCCTGATGAGGTAGATTTTGACGCATTAGTTGCTGCAATTCCAACTGTTGGAGTTTGGTGTCGAGGGCTCAAAGAGATTCCACGCTACAGAGAAAAGGTCAAGGAAGGAATAAACAAGGTGATCTATGCAAGCTTAGAGAAGAAAAAGAAGACAGTGGAAGAAATCATTGGTGAAAGTCAGAAGTTAGTGAATGAGGTGAAGAAAGTTGATAAGAAAGCTGGTGAAGAAAAAGTAGAGGAAGTTGTTGTAGAAAAATAGCAGGTGAAGAAAACTGATGCAAAGGCAGAGGAAACTGTTGCAGAGAAACAAGTGTTGGAAGACCAGAAAAAGACGACAAAAGAAGCCGAGGTACCGAACACTGGGGTAAAAAGTCAAACTGAATCTTCTGAAATATTAGATAAATCTGATCATAAAATTGATGAACAATGCAAGAAATGCATGGAAAAGTGCAAGGCTTGTACTGAAAAGGATAACAATCTAAGATCTTGTGACAACTATGCCTACAGTTATCACTAACCAATCCCGAACAATTTCGTAAGCAATAAAACCTTGTGTTTTTTTATTGGATTTTGTAAGTATCTATGATATTTGCACAATATCAATCCTTGTTCAAATTCAAACCCTTAAAAGCTTTCTGGAAAGTTATACGCAAACTGATGCGTAAACGTAATCAGTTTAACGCGACATACACTCCAGAATAGTGGCATAAGCTTAACATACCTTAAATAACCTTTACATAACTTAGAAATAAGTTTTAAAGGGTTTGGTATGGCAAAAATACGCTTATTTGATCACAGGGACTAAAAGTGTCAAAAATCGTGAAAGTTTGCATTTACGTGCATATCTTACGTTCTGACCATATTCGGACATCCAAAAATTTTTGTAATCACTAAAATATTATATTTTAGTGATAGGAATGCAAAAATACCATTCTTCGCTTAATTTGGATCGTTTTCGCATCCGTTCGAGTTTTGTCGTAATTAACCGAATAACGCGATCGTACGACCAAACGAACCGACATCCATAATATTTCCAAACATATTTCAAGTCCCCTATACTTTAACATCCTTGTAGAGCCTTGAAAATGGCTTAACGGAGGTTAAACGCGTCGAAAATACACTTAATAGTGTGTAGGGACTGAAACGGTAAATTTCTGTAACTCTGACCTATACCCTCGCGTCGCGCGACACCCAGGGGGTGTTTCTATCGTGTCACGCGACACACCTGTGTCGACAGAATGCTGGTTACCAGCTTCCAGTTGGTTTCCTCCTTGTTTCTTTGATGTTATTCTTTGATTTGGGACCAAGTTAACCCTTCTCCAAGGCTTTTAACTATAACCACACACTTGTATGGTTAAGATGATTCCTTGGAAGCTACACAAATACCTATCATGATCTTGTTAATCCAAGATTACTATAAATACCCCCTTCCATTCACTTCACCAACTTGCTCATTCCTCATCTCTACAACTCTAAGTAGAGGCTACCACTTGATTTGAGGCCTCTTACCTGAGTTTCTAGTTCTTTTTCTAGCCTTAGAACATTTTGTAAGTGTTCTTTCATGGCTTCTTCATTATTTTCAGCAATTACAAGCTGAAAGTCAAACAGTTTAACTACCGTTTGACTTTCGGTTTTAACCATGAATTGGTCAAATCAAAGTTCAATTGAACTTTGCAACGTGATCATAATCACGATGGTTATAATCCCCAATGATTATACCTACTGATTACCACGTTGACTAGTCGTAGTGACGAGTCATAGTTTCGGTCAAAATATACGTTTATGTGCATTTTACAACGGAACTATTTTCAGGTATCAAAACACTTCGTTTTGATACCAAATCAGTTTTCTAACTTAGTTAAACATGTTTTAACATGTTGAACTTGTCACTACTAGTTTAGTGCTTATTTAGGGTCGTAAGTCAAGCTGTCTTAACAACCGCTTAGACTTTCAAACCCGACCCGTTTGGTCGATCATTAGGATCCGACCAAACATATTTTGTAACCATAGTTGTATAGGGAATAACCTACTGAGGTTATACCTTATGGTCACCATGTTTGGTTATTTATTCGTTAAGTCGTTTATATGCCCATTAAAAATGACCAAAATGCCCTTTTTGAGCATAAATTCATTTTTAACATATGTAATCAAACTTTTGACATCTAAACTGATTTAATAACATTTTTTAACATGTTTGGGCATGTAAGACTTAACATATGACATAAATAACCATCCGACCTTATATTTACGCAAACGACACTTTAAAGTAGCCTAAACTACCTTAACGAGTCGAAACGGGTCAAAAGCACTTAGAATAACTTTCTAATCGGAATGTTAAGTCTATTAAATCATGCCATATGAGTATCAATACTCATTTGATTTATAGAACTTCATTCTATCCTATCCTCCGGTTTAGGATCCGATTATTAACATAGTTACCTATACTAGGTGCCGTTTGATTCCGTGATCCTTTGAGCTTTAATTGGTCTTTATTCCAAGACTAATAAGCAATCTCAAGTGAGTACATAGTCCCCTCTTTTACCGTTTTCAAATATTTTAGGGTGATACACATGTGCCTACTTGTTACTTTTCATGCTTTTTCATGACATATACTTGCTCTTGTGTCCTTGGACGACCTCGGTATCTTACCAACGCTATACTACGCTCACGATGGGTGCACTTGCCCAAGTGTGTGTTTAGTGTTAGTAGAATATCGTGTTTTATAAATTTAAAACTTGACTAATGTGTAAAATGGGCTTAAAAATATCAATACAAATATAACACACCTTACACACACCATATAGCATATCTAGCACCTTGATTTCATGAACATTTCTACTTTGTATGTTTACTTAGCGTACTTAGTACATGGTTTACAAAGACATTTTACATGTCATGCTTACGTTGATTATGACATTTGGTATGTTAAATGAGACTATATACATTCATTAACATTATCCCGCCGATCGGTAGTATGTATGGTTTACCATAGGTTTGATAACCTCATTCCCGCTTCCTAGTTTGGTTGGAAGTATCCATATGGGGAAAGACAGAACCCGATGAACATTGATAAACCTTTGTCTTTATAAGGGTTTATCTGACAGACGACAAGGCTTGAATGTATTCGTTAACAAACCATATAAATGTTCATATCGATAAAAGCATTGGTTTTCAAAACATAACTTTTGACATAAACTTTTGTTTATTCAAAGACATTGTTTTGTACACGACATTCGGTTACATAAGACATTTGGTATTACATGACATTATACATATGGTTTGAGTAAATACTCTTTATTCACCATACAAGACATTTGATTATACAAGACATAGTTTATACTCGACATTGTGACATTATACATTGTTTATGCCCGACATTTGACATTGGTTTTGACAAGACATTTTTGGTGGTTATTTGGAAAGTGATTTAAATAACGAGGCGTGTGTAATATGATAAAAGCATGGTGGATACGCCGCTGGTACTTCCTATATATAAGTGTTTTTATGATATTACATAATGTAGCTTTATTTAAACACTTCGACAAAGACAAAGACATGACACATTTTATACAAGGACATGACAACTTTTTACAAAAGACATCATTTGGATATGTATTTAACCATGCATTATTTCTTTTAAATCATTTGATTTTCACATTGATTTTCATATGATTTTACAAAAGAGAACATTTTTTTTACAAAGGTTCATGGCTACTTTTTAGTTAAACATTTTTTTTAACAAAATCAAAGCCATGAATCCTCAACAACAAACCTATGTTACTCACAAGCATTTTTATGTTGACGTGCCTATTTTCACATGTGTTTTAGGAACGTACGTTTGACTATGAGCATGCTTCACATAGGGCGGACTTGGACTTTATTGACTTTAAAACCTACAAGACAATTGTTGTGCAATAATTGTATTCTCTAAAACAATGTAAACTGTTAACTTTATGAGCCATGTGTTATGAGACAATTTGTAACGTGACTCCCCAATGTTTTCCGCCGCGTGTTGTTGTATTACGCGATTGGGGTGTTACAGATCCAGAGACATTGAATTTACTAAAATTGAAAAGATTTTCAAAGAAAAATGTAATGAAATGTTTGAAAATGAAAGATTTTTGAAAGAAAAAGAAAAAGAGCTAACACAAAAATGTGAAAATCTTGAAAAAGAAAACAAAGTGTTAAAAAAAGTGTTTAGCTGAGTGCAACGAATGTATTCCAAAAGATAAAACCATTCAAGAGTTGCAAAAAGAATATGATGTAATGAAATTGTCATATCACACGGTAAAAGAAGCTTATGAAATTTTGAAAAGTAAAGTCACAAGTCTGGATAATAGATTGTCAGCATGTCAAGAAACAACTAAATTTCTTGAAGCCAGATATGAGGGAAAACAAAAGGTTTTAAATAACTATATTGATGAAGTTGTTAAACTTAAACAAGAACTCGCTGAAAAAGAAAATTTGGTTAATTAACTTCAAAGTTATCATGCTTCTTCGTATATTCTGGAACGTATTTTCAACATCACACCGGATGGTAAAGAGTCTGAAAAGAACAAAAGGAAATTGGGTCAGAATACAATCAGGTTCCACCACCGTTGGAGGATAATTATACATTCTATGATGGCGAAAAGGTGAAAAAAGCTATAAACATGGTTGACCAATTACCTGATAACATCGATGTAACTTACACCAAATCTGATGATCTTGGTGATTCAGAGGTGGTAGGTAAGGTTGTTGAAAGCGTTTTGTCAGAGGAGTCTACCAAAACAGATAAGTTTGAGTCACAGGATGAATATGAGGGAAGTTTTCATGAAAGTTATATTAAAAATTCAAAATCTGAGAAAGATGCGAATGCTGATCAGATAGGATTGGCTTATACCATGATTGGATTGGACAAGTTATTCTCAGATGTTAAATTCCCGACTCAGAATGTGATTTCAGATAAGATTGATAAAGTGTTTAAATTGGTATAAATTGAAAAATCTGAAATTTCAAAATTTGCTGGAAAGAGCAAGAAACCTTTTTATAACAACCTAGTTACAAGAAAAAGAACATGGAGGCTGGGTTGGGTTATAAGAAGAAACATAATCAGAAATGTTTTGAAAAGAAAAATTATCAGAAAAAGTGACAAACTTTGTTCACGGAACAAGTTCTGAGGAAGAGAAAGAACTCCAATTTAGGCGATAGTCTAATGAAGAGTTCTATGCTCAAAAGAAACAACAACAACAGGTCAAAAATGTTTCCAAAAGAACATGCTTTAAGTGTGATCAAATTGGACATCTTGGTCATAAGTGTCCAAATCTTAAACATGTTGGTGTTGAGAAAGAGAAGTCTGATTTTGTGAATCAGAAATCAACCGAGTTTGAATCAAAACAAACTTGGAAGCCGAAAATTTCAAAGGCTGAATCACAACAAACTTGGAAACCAGTGACTTCCAGATTTAGGACAACACAAAGTTGGAAAACAACGGTTGATGCAACAAAACACCAGTTTTGGAAACCTAAAGTTGTTGTTCAAAATCAAAACATTCAAAATGAATCAAGATTCTATAAAAGGAATGTTTCAAAAGGTTAAATGTGGGTGGTCAAGCAACAAAAGGTTTCGGTTGAAGAAAAACTTAAAGAAAATATTTTTGAGAAAAATGAACGAAACTATCCAGTTTTACCTGGAAAGATACATATTCAGCTACCTGAGTCAAAGCAGGGTTGGGTTGCATTGTTCAAATGATCAAATTATTTGAATGTGCAGGTGCTCCAGAAAATGGATGAATGTCAGTATGAACAGAGGAGCAGCTTGGCACGAGGGGAGGCTGCGGATCCCTGCTACTGAATACAGGGAGTTTGTGTGTTTTGTACATAAATAAACCATATTAAAAACCCTAAAAATAGAAAAAATTAAAAAACCAAAAATATGTTTTTATTTTGTCAAAATTTATAAAACTGAAAAAATATGTTTGTGTTTTAAATTTTGTCAAAAATTCAAAAATTTGAAAAATATGTTGATTGAATGTGCCGAAACCCTCACGGCTGAACAAACATGATTATTTCACAATTGAAAATGGTTTTAACATTGTTAAAAATCAGTGTGTTGTAAATCATGGGGGCAATTTCTGCAAAACAGAGCATGTGAAGTATAAAATGGATGGCGAAATAAAGCTATCTGCTTCGGGCTATCAATTTTTTATTAAATATTTTGGATTTTAGGGGGAGTAAAAATTTCAGAAAATACAAAAACATTTGGAAATTTTGAAAAAGCCAAAAACATGAGAAAAATCAAAATGAGTTTTTGTGTAAAAAGAGGAAATGATAGTACATCAGTAGATAATCACAGTACGCTAAAGAAATGGAATGTTAAATGTGATAAACGGTTTCACTGATGATATGCAAGTAGGTTTTTACACATTTAGTAGATTGATTTCGAGATATAAACATAAATATCAATAACTTACTTATCTCGTGGGGAACATCTCTCGGGTATATGGGTAACCCCCAAAATCTTGTTGAGAGATTGCCTGATTCTGAGATACTAGGTTTTTATACTGTTAGATATCTGGGGTATTATACCAGGTCTTCTGATTTTGCGTCAGCAATGGCCTAGTCCTAGTATAATACTTTATGCGCTTTAATAAACATTGAGAAAATATCAAAAGATATATCTATCAAGTGCAGTTGTAAAGAAGATCCCTAAGTGGGACACACCTGAAGTCGAGCCTTCATATCTTTGACTGAACGGAAGTTCATACCTGAGCTCTCAAGGTCTCGCACTAACCCAGAGAACAGATATCAATATAGTATATTCACCTGTAAGACTGAATCTAGGGAATCTTGATACGGGAGTATATTCTGAGGTGGGACATGCAAATAAGTTAGTTCTTAAAACACTAAATCTCGTATCTCGGATCAGTTGAAATTTGTGTGAGAATTTAAGTGGATCAGTATACTGACAATCTAAGTGTATCATTTAGAACTTAAAGTGTTTACAGCTCAACAGTGCTAGTGAATTGTCATAAACTGATATGATCCTCTGACATGAACTCAAACAAAAAGATTGTCCGTAAATATTTCTTTATTGTTTTCGTTAAAGAAAAAATTCAAAAAGATTTTGTTTCTGCTTTATTTTCGACAACCGATGTCTGAATGCTGAGTTTCAAAATCTGAGTACGCTGAACATGTTTCTGAAAATAAAATAAGTTCATTAAGTTGATACTTGAGTTTTTATTTGAAAATTTTCAAAAATGGTTTGTGAAAATCTCCAAGGTTATTAATTTGGACTTGGATGATAAATAGTGTGTTTTGGATGCTTAAACTGTCAAATTTATAAAGTCATTTGATTTGGGGAAATAGAGTCGGGCAATCCTGGATAAATACATATTGTTACATTTGTGCAATAGAGCCAGGTTCTCGATCCTAGAATATAGAGAGCTTTAAATGTCATATTTTGATGTTTAGAGTCAGGTTATCATTCCTGGAAAACCTAAAAAGTTTTTACTGTCACATATTTGAAATGCTCCAGTTTATCTTGAGAGCAAGGTTTTCGATTTTGTTCTTTAATTGTCAAATATCTTATAAATTGTTTGAGATTTTGCAGATGATTTGCCAGACTACAATCCCTATAGCTGAACTTAAGGGGAGTCTGAAAACGACCTCAAAGCAAGGGGGAGCTTGCATTTAAAGAGCCAGATAATGATTCTGGAGGAGATTGTTAGATCCAGGTGTCGATCCTAAAACACGGAAGCTTAACGAAAGGGGGAGCCTGAAGAAAGAATTAAACGATAGGAGGAGCTGAAGCTGAAGTAATAAGCAGATCCAAGGGGAGTCTGTTAGAGATTGGGGAGTCTGTGGTTGCTGACAATGTCAACATTACTAAAAGACTCAGAGAGAGACAGAAAGCTACGAGATTGACTGCAGCAATATCCAAGGGGAGTCGTGAATACATATGTCTATCGGTTGCGTCAATCACGTATCGTAGCTGAAACAGACAATACAAGACTGGTGCTGAATTGAAGAGTGCTTGAAATGAAGCTAAGGTAGCTTCGTACGAAGCCAGCAGCTTCGTACGAAGGGACTACTCCAAGGCTTCGTACGAAGCCAGTTGTCTATAAATAGAAGTCTTATGTTTGCCATTTGTAATCTTTGGAGCAACTTTGAGGCGAAACTCTGCTCGTTTGTTTTCATGTTATTGTACTGTCAAATCAGTAATAGAAAACATTGATAATTACATCTTCGTGTTCTATCCACACACGTGATTGGATCCCTCACATTTCACGTGTTCGTACGCATTCAACGGTAAAGGAATCAATCAAGATCCTGAATTCACATATACACATAAACACACAATTTTTGGGTAACCACTAAATATCTATAATTTGCCCTAATTATATATATATATATATATTTATATCCATTTTAATCTTTAAGAAAACAGTACTTTCTTTAACTTATATTTTGTATAAAAATATGGAGAAAATTATGGCTAAACACTTTGAACATTTTTTTCTTGTAAAAATATATTTTTCTAAGTGTTTAAATTCTACAAAAAAATTGCCATAGTTTCCCCTAAAATTAGAGCTTTTCCCATGTTTAAAATCATGTGTTATTCATCTTCAAAACTCAATAATCATCCACAACAATTTTACAAGTAAAACTATACAAAATAATCCATATTTTTCATGCTAACAAACTTGAAATTTCATAGGAACTTGTAATAATTTAGATCTACACTTTTAACATGTGGTTCTACTTGAAACAAGTCTTGTTTGTCATACTTTGTAAACTTTGTAGAAACTTATTTTCGAAAACTTATTCATCTACTTTATTTGTGAGTTTATAAGCATGAACATTACATTTTAACTACACTTACAAGTTCATATTTCAAGTTTACTAACATGTTCATCATGGATCTTTCAAGATCCATGTGTATACTTGTTAGATCTACACTTCTAACAAACATGCATGTTATGGATCTCATCCATATCACAAAACAATCAACTAAAACTTCATAAAAACTTCAACATAACACAAAAATCACTTATTTACTTTAGATTTTGTTATTTCTTCAAAGTGTTCATACTTTAAAGTTTGAGATTCTTGACGGTTTAGCTTGTACATTGATGTAATGCAAATTACATCTATTTCCATGTATAATTTGTATAATAATTTGAGTTTTTTTGTGTCATTTTATCATTGGTGTTGTATATTATGGTGTCTTGTGTGCTTTGCAGGGTCCTGGGAGTGAAAACGAGCTGAAACGTTGAAGAAACGAGCACCCGGGAGGAGGTTTGGGCTTAGTGATGGAATGAAAAAGGATTTTTGATAATATGAGAAGATAGAGAATTGAATTATGAACCCATAGGCGAAAACGGTGAAGAAAACGGAGTTGAAACGAAGAAGTTATGGCCAAAATGGTTTTCTGAGTTCGCAGGGCCTTGGAAAAACGCAAAGCTCTTCCCATTTACCCTTGGCGCGATGCGAAGCCTTCCTTGATTTGCATGGAAAACTTCATATCTAAGCCCTATTTAAGCCCATACTTAACCCTAATCAATCCCAGATAATCCTAGTCGAATTTACAATACTTGGGGACGAAACTCAGCTAATTTGGAAGCGTTTTTTGAGCATTCGGAGAATTGGTTGAAGATAGGAAGCATTCGGGTCGATTGTTCTAGCAACCCCGGTTCTTTTGTTTTCAACTTTCTTCTTTCAATCATGTCTCTTTGCTTTGAAAATACTTGTTCTTTGTGTTTGATTTCAATTATGCTTGGCTAGACTTCTTCAACTGCCTAGATTGGATGATGGATTTATGACGTTTTGACTTTTAATATGTTTAATTAATTATTTATGGAGCGTTGATAAAATTAGTCAGTTTGGTTTATTAGGTTTAATGTGTCTGCATGCTTTAAAGTATTTTATTGTTTTTTGTTGCTTCATATGATTCTTGGTGACTATCTATATCACATAATAGATTCATACTAGGTTATAGATTTTGGTGAATGTTTATATCATGAAATAATTTATAATCTTTAGGGTTAATTGCGCGATACACCTTAGAAGTAATAATTGGTAATTTAAAAGAAAAGAGGGATTTCGAGACCTCACTATTCATACTTCAGACCCTCTCTCGAAAATATAGAATACAAAAGCTTTTAAAAAACTTGATAATGTATTCAGTTTAAAAGAAGTTCAAGATTCAAAGGAGATTACATCTATTTTGATTATGTTTCAAAAATTTTGCAGGTGAACTTGATGTTGGTGGTATGATTGTTGATGACTGTGTTTCGAAATTAGTGATGAACAACTATTGGATTAGAACTGAAATCTTGTTTAATGTGTGAATTAGATGTTGATTGTTATTTAGGATGGGAGTTAATGATTGATTTGAAGATAGTAAATGATGGTTAGGGTTTTGGAATGGAGAAGATGATGCATGGAAATCAAGGGAGAAAAATATCTTTTTAGATATTTTGGGTTTCGAATCCCTAGAATTTAGGGATTCTCTAAACTGAGATCTCAAGATTGTTAAAGTGTTAAGTTGAAACCTAAGGATTCTTGAAAGCTCATCAATGAACCTTTAATTAATTGGACCGTTAAATGAACTTCACTTTGGACCTCTCAAAATGATTTTTTGGACCTCTCGAAACTGTTTAATGGACCCTGAGAACTCATCTGACACAATCGGAGAACACAACTGAACTCGAAAACTCATGAGTTTTTTAGAATCTCTGAAGTTTGACCAAACTTGTGGTCAAATTGTTAATCGACTATTGACCCATTTGATTTCAGTTGACTGTTTGACCTGTTAACTTTAGTTGACTAGTCAAACTTGTTTCTTAGAAATTGTTCTCATTTGGCTTGGTTTGTGCAGATTATGGATGGTTAAGCTCCATTGGAAGTAATCAGGTGACACAACCAGGCGGGTTACTTATCAGATCCTCCACCGAAGTATTGTACAGAATTCAAATAAATGATAGCGGGTTTGAACACAAGTAGGATTGCTCACGCACTGTGAGAAAATCTAATCATCTACACTGATTTAGTTCAAGATTTTTGGTGAACGGCATCACTCAACAGAAGAGGTGCTGGTGGAGCTGGTACTATTGAAGCAAAGATTCAAGGAAAGCAAATCACTATTTCTGAAGCGATACTCAGAGAGGTGTTAATGTTTGGCGATCAACCAATGTATCCAATTTCTTATCCCAAGGATGCTATTGTTGTTGTGCTTCCAAAGTTGAGCTATGAAGGAACCTACCCACCATCTTAAAGAAGATGCTACACTCATATTGGAGACTGTTGATGCACATGTTTTTAATGTGCTTATTAGAGAACATAGGTGGAACTGATCAACTGAACCAAACTCAATCTGCTACTTATGTGTAAAACTGGGATTATAACTACTCAGGATTTGTCTTTGATAACACGAATTGAAATTTGGAAGACATTTGAAATGATAAGTTTTTGATGTATCCTCGGTTCATACAAATGCTTCTAGATGCTCGTTATCCAGACTTGGTGAAGAACATGAATAGATTAGAGTTGAAGACTATGGGAGCCAGTTGTTTTGGAGCTGCAAGTGAGGCAAACCGCAAAAGTAAGTTTTAAGGAATTCATCCGTTGGTGAAGTACGAAAATTTCCCATCTCTTCTAGAAGAAATGAATGAACCAGAACCACAAGCGAATGATGTGGTAGCTCAAGAGCATGATGTACAATTAATGGGAGAGAATGTAGTTGAAGCTGAGGCAGAGTTTGAGAACCTTGTGTCTGATGATGAAGTTGTTGCAAATGAAGTTGAGCAAGAACAACAACCACCTCAAAATGAAGAACCCGTGAAGCAGGTACCCGTGATATCCGCTAAAAGACTTACTGAGATTTTACAATCCTTGCAAGGTAGTATTGGGAATCCTCCTCTCATATTACCCTATGTAGTTGCAGAGGAAGCATCTGATGAAAAAAATGCCTGATGCTAGTCTAACAACAAGAAAAAGGAAGCGAAGAGATCCAAGACCAGGTGTTATCGAAGAATCAAACAATGTTTCAATACAAGTTGACCCAATAATTACCGAGAAGAATGTTACTAAAGATCAATCACAACTGCCACCCAACATACCACAAGTTTAGGTAGAAAAGGAAGGTTTTGTGCAAGAACCCTCCACATCATATGTTCCTGAAAGTTCAAGTGGAGCTCTTGTTGATGAACTAGGAAGTTCAAACAGAATTCCGACTAATGCTGCAGATGATTTTATTCGAGATAGTGGAAAAATGCCCATCATTGATGATTTCAGTGATGATGATGATGAGATGTTGATGTGGTTGGCCTGAAGAGAAAGGTTGTAGTCCTCGAGCAAGATTCTATAATGAAAGATGCAAAGATCATTACTCTTGAGGACAAGATGGAAGATAAAGACAAGATAATCGAGCAGTTAGAAGGAGATGTTACAATGTTGATCACCTTGATATATGATTTGAAAGGCGAACTTGAGAAGAAGTTTGGTAAGAAATTTGCTGATGAAGGAGATAAAGAAAGGTATGAAGCAATAAGAGAAATCACTCCTAAAGAAAAGGCTCGCCTTGATGCTGAAAGAAAAGCTACTCTTCAACAATACTTAGACACTCCTCACAATAAGAAGTAACGAGCTCAATCATATAGGAGGAAGAAAGAAATAGTTGTGACGAAGAACCATAACCCTCTTTAATCTAACTTGAATCCACTAGATCTAAGTGAGGTTCTAGAGAGATTTGTGGTTGACATTGGTGAAATTCTGTATGACAAGATAACAAGTTTGGGATCGTGAGTTGGAGACTTGATCACGAAAAAGATATGTAGATGACTACCAGAGCCAATAATGAAGTGGAGTATTACAAGACACAAGCTGCTTTTGAGTCTCTAACTCAATCTGATCTAAAAGAGTTTATAAAAGTTCCATATGCTGATAGTCAAGCTGATGGAAAGGGTTAGGCATTATTTATGATTATGAAGCTAGAGCGTGAAGTTAGAAGCTGGGTTTCCTACTATGAAGATGGCTCATACCTATTTGAAGAGTGCTCATGGAGTTCGTAATCCAGATACTGGTAAACCTTTGAAGACAGTGATGTGGCCTCCAACTAGAAAAGAGAAACTATTCCACTACTAAAAGGTTTTCTAAAGGGTGAATGAAGAAATTCAAGTTCCGGATGTATGATGAGAAGATGGGTGAAACGATGCTTGTATGTGATGACCAAGCTTATAGAATTGCTGATCCGGATGATTTGATAAGTTTTCATAGGGAAGATCTAGATGTTTTGTCTAGAAGTCAAATCAGATTTTTTGAACAGTAAGAGGTCTGTGCAAAGATGTGGATTAATATTGTGGCTGGTATTCAAGCTTCAAGACTAAGTGTTGATGCAACAGGACCTGATGCTACGAGATTGGCTGGTGGTGATAACAACCAAGGCACTTCTAGTTAGAATCAATAATAGCATAAACATAGGGGAGATTGTTAGGACCTTTAAGGTTTATGCAATTATCAATGGGCTTGGTTGTATGGGTTTAGTGATCTCGAGATCATCCTTATAAGATCTCGAGATAGGCTTTATGTTTTGGGTTTCGGCTTGTGTATATGGGCTAGGGTATCGGCAGGTTTGCTTGTAATCACCTATATAATGTGACTTGATTACACATTATTAGGTTGAACATCCAAGGCACTATTAAGGTTGCTTGTATCAGATGAGTTTAATCAATCGTATGCAAGTATCCAAGTTTTGATATATTCGGTGTTCATCATTCGTGTATTTTCTTGTTTCTTGAATCAACTAGATTGATTGTTTCCTCCTTTCATCTAGTTCATCTTCATATCATATTGTTATGATCCCGATTAGGGACTAATAGTGGGTTGTCGGTAGAGGTGGTGGTGGTGGGTTAACGTTGGAGGTGGTGGTAGTGCGTTGACGGTGGAGGTGGTGGTGGTGGTGGTGGTGGTGGTGGGGGTTGTGTTGGTGCATGCGTCTGTCGACTTCGTCTTGTATCGAGTCTTGTATGTTTGTAGATAGATCAGGACACGTTATTCGAGAAATCTGTCAAAAATAGGTCAACAGGCAAGTTCAAACGAAATTAACAAGTGTAATTCCGCTTGAAATGGTCATGGCCAGTTCAAACGAAATTACTAATTCCGTTTGAATGTAATTTCGCTTGAGACAGTTTCAAGCGGAATTACTTGCCTATATATAGTTGGTGTCTGATTTCGTTTGAGAGAGGTCTGTAATTCCGGTTGAAGCCACGAAGTGCTGCCGAAGTGTCATCTCACTGTATTTCTTTGTCAAATCAATCAATAGACAGTTTAAAATGTATATCTAGCTGAATTGAACTTGATACGACTGTTTCCGCCTTTCGTATTGAGCATAAACTCTTCTGATTGACTCGTTCGGGTCAGAAAACGATCCTACAAGTGGTATCAGAGCTCAGGAAGAAGAGTTCTTACCAATTCAGCTGCAATTTCTGATTTGTACACCTTCTTTTTCAAAATTAACAACTTTTCACGGTTAAAATCGGCTAAATTTCTCACATTATGTGCGTAATCCTTGAGAAAATTGAACCTAAATTCGATCTAAAATTGATAAAATTTGTAATTCCGCTTGAAAAATAGTTTGAGTATGATGACATCAGCAGTATTTCGCTTGAAATTACATCTTGATTCCGCTTGAACGTGCCTTATTCCGCTTGAAACCGATATTTCGTTTGAGTAATCCCGTTTGAAAACTACAATTCCGCTTCAAGTTGTAATTCCGTTTGAAATTTCAAACGAAATTAGGGATTTCGTTTGAAAGGGGTGTTTGTTCATACGGAATTAGGTATTCCGTTTGAAAAGGATATTCCGTTTGAAAACTAATTTCGCTTGAAGTTGTTATTATAGGCTATTCCGTTTGAAAGTTAATCTCGTTTGAAAAGACTGTTTGTGAATTTCTTGAAAACCGAAACTTGGAAGAGGAATTTTATAACGCCTTTGCTACTCCGATTACTGTTACACAGCAAACAATGTTGGAAAATGAAACGGGGACTATGCAAAAACCGCCTAAGCTCATGAACATCGAGGAGTATAAAGGTTGGGAAGGGCGTTTTGAAAACTGGGTTCAAGAAAATTATTTGGATGCTTGGGAATGTGTCGAAACGAAATATGTTAGACCGACGAATGATGAAGAAGAGGAGATTGCAATTAAAGATATGTGTGCTGATGATAAAAAGAAATACAAAAACGAAAAAATGATGTTAAGTCTACTACAACAAGCTGTGAAAGAAGACATCTTGGTTTTATTGCAACATAATGGAAGTGCTTATTCGATTTGGAAAGCTTTAAAGTCAAAGTTTGTTGGTAGTCAAGAAATGGTTAAAAACAAAAAGTCACTTTTGAAGAAAGAGTTTGATCTGTTTCGTGGTTTGAAAAATGAGAGCACAAAGCAAATTATTGAAAGATACTGCAATTTGTTAATGAACATGAAGATATTGAGCATCAATAAAGATAATGAGGAGCTGATTGAAAAGCTAGCTGATGCGTTGCCACACGAGACTTGGGGCACATATCTCATGATGCTAAGGAACAAGAAAAGGTTTTAGCAGTCTAACAATAAGTAAATTCATTGAAAAGATTGAGGCTCAAGAAATGGAACAGAGAAAGATTTCAAGAATGAAAGATTTCGATGGTGAACAAGACATTGGTCTTTATTACAAAGCAGGGATGAATGACAAAACCACCAACATGTCACCAAAAGTTGAAACTGCATTCAATGCCAAGAATTCATCTGGAAGTTCATCCAAAGGATCAAACAGCAATACAAGTTTCTCATCATTTCCGTCATTTGATCCGAACATTTCAGCAACCAAAAATGGCAAGAAGTTACAATGCAATATTGTACTAAATCTTGAGAATGATCAGGAATATTCTGAAGAAATTGCAAAATGTCATATGTCTTTGTTAGGGACTGTGTTAGAATCCTATGGAAGTTTAGTGGCAGGTCGGATCGGGAATCCAATGCTTACAAAAGAGGATTACGATCAAATAGATGCTGAAGAGATGGAATTAATGGATATAAAATGGTGTTTTGGCGAGCGTGTTAAGAAGAGCTGAGAAATTCAAGCAGATCACAGGAAGAGATGACTTCCGTGATGCATGTGTTTCTAATTTGGGGTTCGATAAATCTAAAGTTACTTGTTTTCGTTGCAGGGAAAAGGGACACTTCAAGAGAGAGTGCACAAATCGCGAAGCAAGTGGAGCTCAAAATCCGTTCAACAACAATGATTACTACCGGAAGGCCATCTATTATCAAGTTGCTCAACAACAACAAGAACCACAAGTGGCACATGGTAGAAAAGTAATAGAAGAGTCTTCAAAGAGAGCATGTTTGGTGAATCAAAATGATAACAAATCATCAAGCAGTTTCAATTGGGACAAATATGTTTCAGCTGATGGTAAAGCATGTTTGATAGATCAAGATGATGAAAAATTACCAGAGGGTTTCAGTTGGGAAAATTTTAGCTGGGATGATTACTGTCAGAATAAAGAAATGCTAAAAGCCAAAGCTTTTGTTGCTCGAATTGAAGAAGATAGTGATGATGATAATGATTATTATGCTAAAAGAATGGCAAAACACTTGAAGATGATGGAAGAAAGTGATAGTGAAGATGAGAAAGCTAAAAAGAAAAAGAAGAAAATCAAAACACCGGTTAGCAGTGATGATGAAGATGTTCCGGTGACCAGAAGAAAAGTGAAAGAAGTTCCAGCCTTCAAAATTGATGAAGAAGCTGATGCAAGAGAGATTCCAGTGAATTGTGAAACCTGTAAGATCATAAAGAAGAAAAACAGCTAATTGATTAACAACATGAACAGGTTGAAAGAATCATACGATGTTCTGAACAAAGCCATGAATATGTACAATGAAACAAGTGAAGAACAGGCAACAGCAATGAAGACACTTCAAGGAGCGTTCATGATAAAACAGAAAATTGTGAACAATTATATCGAGAAGTGTGCTGTTTTGGAACAAAAAATGGAAACTCAGAGAATTGAAACAGAGAGAGTTAATCGTTTGTTAAAAAGTTACTCATGTACTTCTTATGTCATTGACAGGATTTATCCAACTGTTGAAGGCATGAAGGCTTTTGAAGATGATGAAATAACTAAAGAACAAATGGTATCTGAAGAAAAGACTCCTGAAAAGAAGAAAGAAAAGAAGAAGGATACTAAAGTAAAGACATCTGGTAAGAAACAAGGTGTCAGTTACAACAAGTGTCCACCCCCGCTTGAAAATGGATATTTGCCAAGGAATCCAAATTCAGAAAGAGTAAAAAAGGCAACCAACTTAAAGTGAGAGTCTGAGTCTTCAGTTAACTTGCCAGAAAATATTGATGTCACGTTTACATCGTCTGACACTGATCAACAATCTCAATTAATGAAGAAAGTGGTGGATCATGTGTTAGATAACGATGAAATGGAGGAGTCAAAGTCGGAGTAAAAAACAGAGTCAAAGTCTGAGTCCGATATGTCTACTTCAGTCAAAAGGGAGAAACGGGTGTACAATAAAGAATTTCTTTTATCAAAATCTAATTTGAATGACGAGACATTCAAAGAGGCATATACTTTGAATGATTCTGACTAATTATATTTTGATGAAAAATTTCCAATAAGATGTGTCAAAACTGAATTGATAAAAAAAGGTTTTCAAACTAACAGAAATTAATATTTCTGAAATAAAAGATGTAAATCTTTCTGAAAAACATAAACATTACACCTCAAGAGTTAAACAAAAAGAAAACAAGAAAAAGGGTTATAGTTCTGGTTCTGGTTATCGAAAGAAACCAAACCATAACGGTAACTTCAAAAAGAAAGGCCTTGGATTTATTCCACCGGAAAATTATAAATATGAAAAATATGTTCGATATTTTAAATCAAAAATGATATTTGTTTCAGGTACATCTTCTGAAAAAGAAAAGGAGAAGTTGTTCAGGAATCAATCCAACAAAGATTTCCTTGCTAAGAAGCAATAGGAAATGAAGAAGGAAGCTGTTCAGAAGAAAGAAACGAGAACCTGTTTTCAATGCAAAACAGTTGGTCATATTGCCAGGAATTGTCCAAAGGCAATCCAAACCAAACAGGGAGTTTCTAAACTGAAAGAAAAAAATGGTTGAATTTGAACCACCAATTGAGAGAACTAAACTTTTCAAAAATTCAAAATTTGAAATTGGTGAATGTTCAAAGAGGTTTTACAAGAAAAGTGCAAATCTTGACAACCAAAAATGGGTTGTTAAGAAATCTGATGATAGTTCCAGCAATGATTCTGATTCGATAAAATCAGAGGAGCTATTTTCTGGTGATGAATCTGATTCTACAAAGTCAGAGGAGCCATGTGTTGAATTAAAGTTGGAGACATCAGTACCTCCAATGGATGATGCAAATTTTCCACCATTGAGGGCTGAAAATTTTAAACAAAAAGTTGGTAAAATTGAGATTTCAAATCAATTTTTCTCTGAAAAGAAAGAATTTGATATTGAAAAGGCCTTTAACTCCAAAGTGAAACACATTTTTGGTAAAATGGTTGATGGGAAGGTAAAGGGAGTTAAATAATTTTATGAAAAGAAAACAAAGAAACCAGGTAAAAAGGGTGTTTCATCTTAGGTTTGTGACTGGGATGGAACCTATTATGATGAGTAAACTCTGGACTTGCCGGAGCTCCCAGGTCGGTAAGAGTGGAGCAGGTATCGGCATTTTTCTTGAGAAATTCACGAAAGTGATTTCGTTTTACAAGTGGTAAATCAGGGACATTAAGTTGTACATGATTTTCTACAAGTGGTGTTTGTTGATTGAACTAAAAATTGTTAAATATTTCAAGTGATTAAAGAACAATGTGATGAGATCCCCTAACCTACAAAGGTTTTTGTAAAATCAGCAAAACTAATTTTCTGGAAAAACCATTTGATTAAAACAAACTTAAGTGTTTTGAAATCATAATGGGAAAATGTTTTGTTGTGAGGGGGAGTTCTGATTGTTTATGCCAAGTGAATGGCGAATTGAAGTGATTCGATATCAGTTGTCATTTTATTTGTACAGTTTGTTTTCAAATTTCCTTTAAATGATTTTGGATTTTAGGGGGAGTAAGAAATTTTCAGAAAATCCAAAAACATTTGAAAATTTGAAAAAGCCAAAAACATGATAAAATAAAAAATGAGTTTTGTTGTCAAAAAGAGGAAATGATAGTACATCAGTGGACTATCACAACATGCTAAAGAATTGGAAAGTAAAATGTGATAAACGGTCTCACTGATGATATGCCAGTAGGTTTTTACACATTTAGTAGATTGTGACGAGATATAAACCTAAATTTCAAACTTGCTTATATCGTGGGTAACATCTCTTGGATATATGGGTAACCCCCGAAATCGTGTTTGAAAGGTCCCTCTTTCTGAGATACTAGGTCTTTATACTCAGTGATATCTGGGGTATTATCCCGGGACTTCTGATTTTGCGGAAGCAATGGCCTAGTCCCCGGAGAATACTTTACGCTTGCTTGAAATAAAAGCCTAACCTCAGCATAAAAAATGATGTAACATTGCAAAATGCAAATCTTGTGCTGTTGTAAAAAAGATCCTCTAAAGGGGACCCACCAAAAGTCGAAGCCGTTATCTCTCTGCTGAACGGAAGTTCTGACCTGAGCTCTCACGGTTCTCGCAATTAACCCCTTACAGATATCATCTAGGTATACTCACCTGTAAGACTGAATATTGGGATTTGGATATGGGAGTATATTCTGAGGTGGGACACACGAATAAGTTTAAGTGCTTAAGACATTAATCTCGTATCTCGAAACAGTTGAACTTTGTGTGAAAATTTAAGTGGATCAGTATACTGACAGTCTAAGTGAATCGTTTAGAACTTAAAATGTTTAAAGCTTAACGGTGTTGATGATTTGTCTCAAAAACTGATATGATCCTCTTACACAAACTCACAAAAATATTGTATGTAAATAGTTCTTTACTGTATTTCATTAAAAAATTCAAAAAGATTTTAGTGTGTTTTAGCATAAATTTTGAAAAATTCAAAAAGATTTTCGACAACTGATGTTGAAAAGCTGATTTTCAAAATTCCAAGTGCTAAACATGATGAACAGGTTTGGGAGAGTGTTATTTGAAAAGAAAAATAATATTTCTTCAAGTGATTCATCAGAGATTAATATTGTAAAATCATTTATTTTTGAATGATTCCTACAAGTGGTCATCAGAAGTTTTAAAATGTTAAATCATTTTATTCATACAAGTGGTAAGCAGAGTGTAAATTTGTCAAATTTTAAATTTGTGAAATTTATTTTTGGGTAGAGATTTGTGCAGGAAAAAGTAGAGCCAGCAATTGATATTGGGATAAATGGACAAATGGTCAGGTTTCAATCCTGAGTAGGATGTGAGCCAGGTCACGATTTTGAACCTGTGAAAGCCAGATTGCGATCCTAGCATAACTCAAGGGGGAGTTTGATAGCAAAGGGGAGTCTGAATGACAAAGAGCCAGGTTCTGATCCTGAGATTCTTGATAGCTGCTGATGCTGATGAACTTAAGGAATCAAGAGATTTCTGTTGGTGCTGATATAAAGAGAAGAGAGAGATTTGAGGATACTTACAGTGTCAGATACTTTAGCAGATGAAATGACTGATAAAGACTGAAGATGCGAAGACTCGACACTGTAGACTCGTCAACATTCGAGGGGGAGTCTGTTGGTGCATGCGTCTGTCGACTTCGTCTTGTATCGAGTCTTGTATGTTTGTAGATAGATCAGGACACGTTATTCGAGAAATCTGTCAAAAATAGGTCAACAGGCAAGTTCAAATGAAATTAACAAGTGTAATTCCGCTTGAAATGGTCATGGCCAGTTCAAACGAAATTACTAATTCCGTTTGAATGTAATTTCGCTTGAGACAGTTTCAAGCGGAATTACTTGCCTATATATAGTTGGTGTCTGATTTCGTTTGAGAGAGGTCTGTAATTCCGGTTGAAGCCACGAAGTGCTGCAGAAGTGTCATCTCGCTGTATTTCTTTGTCAAATCAATCAATAGACAGTTTAAAATGTATATCTAGCTGAATTGAACTTGATACGACTGTTTCCGCCTTTCGTATTGAGCATAAACTCTTCTGATCGACTCGTTCGGGTCAGAAAACGATCCTACAGGTTGTGGGGGTTCTGGTGTGTTGACGGTTGAGGTGGTGGTGGGTTAAAGGTGGAGGTGGGTTGATGGAGTTGGTTGTGGTGGGTTCACGGTGGAGGAGGTGGTGGTAGTAGTGGGTTGACGGTGGTGGTGGGTTGAAGGAAGAAGAAAATGAGTGCTGGGCCATCTCTTTATATTTTTTTTATTTTTTAATTATAGAGGCAATCTAGTCGTTTCACACATACTTAACTGAGAAGTCTAACATGGGTTAGTGATAAGGACCACATGAGTGCAAAAGTTGCAACCACCGGGATCACGTTTGTAATTATTGAAGTCTCGAGAGACCAACTCTGCAATTTTTGCAAACCACATGACCAACCATGCATTTAACTCATATAGTACCAACATTTTTAAAAGCCAACGGGTGTAACCGACTAAAACAAACTCTCGGGGGACTAAATCGAAACAACACAAGGCCACCATCCATCCATTACTAAATAAGTAAATATCGATATAAACCGCAGTCTGATTCAACACTTGATTTACTCTTCTAGAAGTCGATCTTCACTTGCGATCATCTCTCTCTCTCTCTCTCACACACACACACACAATAATGGTGAAACTATCAGATCTTCCAACACACGCATCTCGCCTCTTCTTTCTTCTCATCATTCTCCAAATTCCGTTATTCAGGTATTTTTAGCCGTTCAATCTCATTATTATCCGATTCATATGTTAATTTTTATCTAGTTCATGATCAATCTAAAATATATACAAGTGTTTGTAGTTTTTTCCTCGATCTCTTACTGGATGATGAAATTTTCTCATGTTTCACTTGATTGATGTGAAATTTTGCTTTTTCTGATTATAATTGTTTGCTCTAGAGTGATGTATAATGGTTGGAGTAGCTGATGTATTCAGTGTTGATAATTTTAGCTTAATTTTATGGTTATTTGCTCAATTCTTGCCTGTGTTTGTATTTAACCCTAGGTGACAGTTGTTCTATTTGATAATTGAGTTCAAACCTAGTTTTGAGTATGAAATGGATTCTGCTCAAATATAACTCCAGAACTATGCAGATATTGGTCAAGGGCTGATATTTGAGATATAGGTTATCGCTGTGGGATATCGGTAATTTTAATATCATGCAGAATTTTTATATATACATATATAAAACGTAAAACATATATAGTAATTTCAAAAGTCAAACTCAAAAGTGCCAATATTTGAAACATGATCTAATCGTAAGCCATGAAAGCATCCTCCGAGTCCAACCAAGGCATCCAATATTATGGTCAATATCAGTCAAATACTGGTCAATATCGCCGATAATACACAATTTTGATAATGTTCATTAACTGCATAGCACAAGAAGTTAGTGTTAAGTTGTGGTTGTAAGGTTTATCATTGGTAGTTTGGTACGACCTCAAAGTTCTAGCCCTACGTGTTTCAGAATGGAGGGAGTGTGACATAGTATTGTCTTGAATCTTTTTACGTCGAAAGTAGCCTGTCAAACAGAAGTGGCAGTCCTCTTTAAGCGTGTTTACGAAACTTTACGTGCAAGATTATGTTCAATTGCTGATTATGCTTTATTTTCAAGAGTGAAGCGATCTGTATAAACCTCTCTAGAATGAGTTTACTAGACTTTGGATGTTTAATCTTTTATTGAAGAGTTGCCTCACAACAGGCAGATCGTAGAGACAAGGCATAGGGAGTGAGGTTACACGATAAGTTAGGAAAGGAAGATGAGAGAATTTGTTATAAGATTGAATTTAAAAACCCAAAAGTATAATTCATTGGTGCACCAAGTTGGGAAATTATTGTAGTGTCAGTGTGATGTGATTTAGATGTTTTGTGGGGAAGGATAATTTGGTAACACCCCAAAATTTCGAAGCATACCGTTTTTAAGCTGTTTCTAGCTTTAGTTGTGATTAGCTTATGTAAGGCATATAGATGAATGATGAATCATCAACATTCAACAATGATTAGAGATTTTGAAGTTTCTGATAGACCGAGAATGATGTTTACGTAATGACTTGATCAAAGTTTCGTTTTTTAGTTTATTCAACTTCATAATTTTCAAAGGATCGCCTTGCACTCTTGGGCGCTAACCATGGTGCCACATATTTACTCTTTATAGCAGCATATTACCAAAGTTGTTGATTATGAAGTCCCTTTGTTGAATAATGTTGCTAAAAACTTTAGTTTCAATTCTACAACTATCCTAGTGACTACAACGAGTATATACCATGGAATTTTGTTTGTTATGCCCTTCTGAAAATAAGGGAATTAAAACAGAATACAAGGGTTTAATACTTACTCTTGGTGCAGTTCTTTACTAATAGGAAACAGTCATCCTCACCAGCGCATACGCTTGTTCTAGTTATCAATTCATCATACATATCCTTGCCCATAGTCCACATAATATTTTTAAGGACTCACAACATTGGCACCACTTTCTATGCTTTGTCTAGATTAATGAACACCATATGCAACTCCTCTCTTTGGTTATGTCTTTCTATGAATTGTCTACATCTGTTGTTGGACGTCTTATAATTTCTTGATGGTTTAGGCCTCCATCTGTTTTTCTCTTTTGCTAATATACACATGTTAGTGACCATCTAGTTAAGTCGTGTTTTGAATATCTCTCTTATGCATCCTTAAACCGCAATAGCAACATCATCAAACCCTAAAGCTATCATTAATAAAAAAACTCACATACCTAGCAAGAATGAGGTGCTCCAAGGAGAATCATGTGTGCTCAAGTTGCATGGCCAATTCAAAATTGAAGAGTGGAATATTTACTTAGGACATGTGTTTGCGTTGAATACATGGCCTGCCCCCTGCAAAAATATCTCTAAATTCTTTTCTCAACTTATAAGTTATCTCCGTCACCTCTTTCACTTGTACAATTTGGGTGTCATCCTTGATATCCCTTATTCTTCTTTCCTAGCCAATATATGATATTATTTTCTCCTCACGCCTGTGTAGATCCTCACATGTACATGTAACCGCTCTTGCCACTTTCTTGACTTCTCTTTGGCTAGTTTATTTCAAACGTATAGCAATCTGTACATCGAATTGACCTTTTATTGTGTTTAATCTGATGTTTACCTTCTTACTTTCTTTCGCCGAGGACACCATGAATGCTTGTTGCGATCTCCCTCATATACACTCTCTTCTTTGGTATCTTTCATCACCTCCCTAATATCACGACCTGCATCCTAAGGGAATGTCTCAAGTCGTAACACCTATATGATAATTTTTTCATATGTACATTATGGTTGCAAAAGTCGCTAGGCGCTCCATAGTCGGTCGACCGGGGAGTTGAGAGTACTCGGCCTAGGCGGAGAGTACTTAGGGAGTACTCGGACATGTAAAATTATAAAGAAATTAGTTTTTGGAAATTAAATATATGTCAAATAACATAAATTCACTAATATCTATAAGAAAATACGTGAAAATGATATTCATTCTTTAATATGATAGGCATAGAAATTATGTTTTATTATTTTTTAAGTCAAACTCGGCTCGAGTTGACTTACTAGATACGATTTTGGCCGAGGTTGACCGTCTTTGACCGATTCCGAGTAATTAGGCGGAGTCAAAGAAAGTCGCCTCGGCAGCCTACCTTGTAGCGACTACTCGGGGAGTACTCGGCCTTGGAAACCTTGTTTTACAACCACAGTACAACTAAAAGCTTGAGCCCTTTCACTGACCATTTGGTTTAAAATAGCATTTGCCAGTCTTCGTTTAATGTTGCACCTAGGTCCATTTGTTGCTCGGCATTAAGTGGGCGAGCCTCACTCGTTGGTTAGGTCATGAGGAAGTATAGCTTCTACTACTAGTGACCCTAAATATAATCATATTGATAGGAAAGATGATATAAATATAGGGGCCAAATCACCACAGTAAAACAAACACAAACAATAACATTAAAGTTTAGTTTAGAAACCATGGCTAATTTTTTATCATTAGTTTCGACTTTTGCTTCTTAGTTACTAATTACAATTACAAAAGGACAAAGGGCCAAATATTCACATTCTTTTTACTTTTTCATTATACTGATTATTCTTTTAATTAATTCAGGATACCATGTAGATCCGGTATGTGTACATCACCCATCCATGTTACAGCTAGCCAGTTGATCGCTAGTGATATCTTTCCTGTAGCTGCAATCAAGGCCCTTCTTTACCCGGGTGCGCTTTTTAATGATATAATCTACAAAACGAGTGTTCCCAGCTGGAATGATATACTAGATAAGTACAACCTCACTGAAATAAAAGGAGCGTCTGCAATGCCTGATCTACAACGTTTGGAGGTTTGTTTTGCACCCTTCACTTCCTAATTTAGCTTCTTTTCAAAATTGATTAATTAATTTGTTTGTTTCCAGGTTCTTGCAGGAAGTTACTTCTCGGTAGCAGGATCGTTTATTGGTCTACTAAAGCCACAAAGAATGAGCATGTTTGGGACTCTTCTAATCGTATGGGGACTTGTGAAGGAAGGACTTCTTGGAAAGCCGGTAAACACGGACCCCACTAGATCCGTTTATGTGTACCCAACCATGCTCATTACGGTACTTTGTGCCTTCTCTTCCGTCAAGTACAATTTCCAGAAAGCCACCAAAAAACCTCCTCCCCGTCCTATAGCAAAGCCTCTTAAAAGCTCCAAGAAATCTAAGCTCAAATGATTTGATTAATTCGACCCAATAACCACTTATGAATGATGGATCTCAAAAGCTGTTGACTCAAGTTTGACCTACAAGGTATGTTTAAAACTTCATTTTCAGCTAGATTATGCTTGTGAAGCAGAGATTGTGGAACAAAATGGCTATTTTTTTTTGTTGTAGTATATTCTTGTTATAAATTGAAGTAAGAATCAGTCCATGTACCGATCGGATTTGAGTTTATTTGATGTGGAGTCGATGAGCACGATCATGAGCATTTTCAAGTTGGGGTTTGTTTAGGCTGCCATATAAACTGCACAACAATATAGGAGCATCACCAATAAATGTGTTCATGGCTGGTGTGGAAAGAGAGGAAGGAGATGGTGGTCGATGTGGAGAAGAGAGGCATTCATAGGACCAACGCCCTCAAACGGATTCTAAGGAGGGAGGGGGTTGTTTTGAGATCGTTTACGGGTAACCCCGGGCTGTCTTATAGCTGCGTTCGTGGGCAACCCATTGGTGATGCTCTAATGTTTTGAGCTCACCAACTTGAACCTTAGGAACCCAGGAAAGGAAAACATGAGACTACACGGCAAAATAAATAATTATTTATATAAAATCCGTTAGAATTATAATTTATTTGAGGAATAATTAATGTAATGTAGAATTAGATTAACATGATATGAATTGCATTAAAAATAAATATTAATTAATCATTTGAGTTGGAAGCATCATGGGCTACTTTATGTGTTTTAATGGTAGAAATAACGATTTGGTGTCTTGCATTCATGGAACATAAAGTATTCAAAAGTACATTCTAAACACCCTCTAGCCATTCCATTCATGTGGATATGATTAAGATTAAGCCATTTATATATTGTTACACATGTTAGAATTAAGGGATATTTACAAAATAGTCAGTTCTGTAAAAACTTTGATAATATGTTAAAGCTTGTATTATTTGAACTCGAGATCTTTGGCAAAGGATATTGAGTAGTGCGTTTGTATCGGGTTGTGCCTAGGACTGATCATGGGACAAGAACCAAACCCGGAACTGAATAAGACAAACTAGGACCGAGGACCGGATCATCTATGGTTGGATCAGGTTGTCGTTGCCTTGGGTACAGGTACTAATTAAAGTTTGGTTTTGGGTTGATTTAACTTGAATGGACCTGAAGTGGTATTTTCCTTAATTTAATTTGTCAAAATCCATCACTCATGCTCGATGCATGCTCTATAAGTCTTCTAAGGTATCATGCAACATGTCCTACTCTAGATCATCAGTTGTACAACTCTTCCTATGCACTTTCAGTTGTCTGGACGCATATGCCGTCACTTTGTTCTTTTTGCACAATGTACAATTACGGCAAAAACATGATGCATCACAATATACAACTAAATATTTCATTTCCCTTAGGCAGAGATTTGAATAGGTGCACCATACAACCTTCCTTCAACAATCATAAAACTTCCTCTTACATCTTTGTCCAAGCTAATCTTCTATTCTTCTGAGTTACTAATCGCGAAAAATGAGTTTTTAACTTCTAAGCCTACACTTAGGGAACTCATCATCCAATTCCTTGTCCTTAGCTGCTTCAGAAATCTTTTTTTAGATTGCGATACACTAAACTTATCTGAATAAATCTTGTGATAATATTTATCGGTGATATTCTTTAGGGGAATTCTGGAATGTCCTGTCAGTGGTCTTCCTTCGACGATAGTCCACTCGCTCGCCAAACTTCAAGTGATAGCTAGATTTCCTCAAATGATCAACTAATCATCAAACCTCGGTAGTAGGTACCAATTTTGAGAGTTAATTTATTCATTTTCCCATGAATCTATGCAGGTTCTGAGGAATTCATCCTCTTCTTCAATCTTCATATCCTAACTACTCTCAATTTCCAAAAATTTACTATTGCTTTACCACTAAGGCAGGGTAATTGCACTAGTTTCTTCGGACCACTATCTCAGCTTTATTTTTGGATAGCCAATCCAACCCAACTACTATATTGAATCTGCTTATCTTCGTCAGCAACTTTAGATACTAACCATAGTTATACTATTGAACACTATGATCACGTGTGACATCACGAGATTCTATCCATTTATCATATACTGATTCTAGTTAGCTTACTTACTTGTGATCACATAAGTGACTTAGGGTTTTCAAATTGATATTCCAGCTAGTCTTAGTATAAAATAGAGTAAACGCATAGTAGTTAATAACCATAAACATACCGGTGACAAGTGCAGGATCAACCCAAGTCTTACTAGCATTTGGCTCCCATGCTTTACTTTGACACTCTAATCCTTTGATTCAGGGCAGTCCCGTTTGAGATGTCCATACTTTTCGCATCTGAAACATCTTACAAGTTCGACTCCATCAATAGTGTTTTTAGCGTAGCACTCAAGGATTACATATCCGGTTCGGCCACATCTGTTACATCTCTTTCGTTCATCGACTGAGGTTTTCTTCACCAAACTGTTTTTGTCCTTCTCGACCACTTTCTTTCCAGATCCACTAGCGTTGACCGCAACTGCTTTACCCACTTTGCGTTTCTTCTTGTCCTTCTTTTCGGAATTCTTCCTTGAATTCTCTAACTTACGTTTCCTAGTGTTTCCACCCCTATGTTCGATACGCTGGATGATCCTAATAGTCAAACTGCTGTGACAATCTATCTCCTCATACGGCGTCGCTTCTCCATCACGTAAGGCACCAGTAAATGATCTTGGGTTAAGACCCTGGAATGTTTTGTTCGTACCTCTATGTATTGTTCACTAAGTTAATGAAAAATCAAGATTACTCTTAGATTATATCATAACACAGGAAACTTACTCAAACTTTTCCAATCATTATTCTACCTGGTGGGTTTTTGGACGACGCTACTCCGAAACCATGCACCTTCTCACTGCATCCATGTCCATGTCTCGGAGCTCGGTTAACTTCGCGCTATTCCAAAGCAGTGTTAACGTGCTGAGCGATCAGTCGTGCTAACTCCTCGGGTGTGATAGGAAATCCCATACTGTCAGTAGAGGAACTCTGTCTCACTTTTGGTGGCATATTGACGTTTCTATTATTGGAGCAATAATAACAACGTAAGACAATATTTAAATAATTCAATCATTAGATGCGAACGGATTAAACAATACACATGTAATCACAATCACATAACAATTTGAAAAATTTAACCAACAACTCATTGTTTTGATATTTTATAGCGGAAATTACATTACTTGGTCGTAGTTTTCAGAAACTAACAAAATCTGGTGTGAATTAAATCGACACGATGGACAAGTTTCACCGAATTTCCTCCTAAAATACCTATTTGGCGTGCAAGCCTACGAAAAGGGTTACCAAAAGGAATAGAATGTACGAAACATCAACAACAATCACATAAAACCTAGAAACTCCAACAACTTCCCAATGATCTCCTCAAGCTCCGATATCCTCTGACAAATCTGATCTTTCATGATACCATCCAACTCCCAAATATCCTCATATGCTTCCATCTGACCCCCAAAATCCTGCATCTTTCCCTTAGTCGTCTCTAAGTCCCCTCGCAGAGTAGAAATCTGACGGTTGCAATGTGAGCATCGGTCTACCCAAACTCCCTTCTGCTTCTTCGATGTAGACTCAGTAACAGCCCTAGAGGTCGATGCTATATCTTCTGCAAGTCGGATTCTCTTCCCTTGGCGGGCAAGAACTGGTAATGATACGATGGAGGCTAAGGATCCGGACTGAGGAACAAATGACTCTGGTATGAACGGTGGAGGGATCTCGGTCGTAGGCTCGACAATATCAGTGAGTGGAACTACTAGTGGCTCTAAAGGTCGAGTCGTGATAACACTGGTGTCCACTACTGGCGCTACTCCATAAGATCCTCCAATCATCGTTGCACCTCTGCCCAACTCATCGACTACCGGTGCCGTGCCGGATGATTGTCCAATCTTAGTGACTGAGGAAGGAATAGTGGAATCATCGTCATCAATCCACCTGTTACTAGTGTGAGCGCAACGTGTGTCTATCTGACTGGAAAAGACTGTGGAATCGGTGTAATATGACGAAGTAAAATTGGTCATATTAGCAGACTGAGAGGTAGTGTGTGGTAGCTATGGCAATACTGAGGTCGGAGAGGTCTCGAATTCAGGCTCACTCTCGGAGTCGTGAATCTCGATAGGCTCGTGCACGTGCGGCATCTATGACACGATATAACCGTACTAAGTAAGTGCGTGCTTAAAATGAAAAATATATATCACCTAAGGCATATACAAACAAATTAACACGTATGCACATAAGCTCTTTATAGTTCTCATACATGATTAAGATTTGTTTTTATTTTAAATCTTTGGCTTCGCGAATTTTGGGATTTTATCTCAAAACTCTTTGGTTGAAGTCCAGTGTTTTTCAAGAAAACATCTAGTTTGCTAATAACCATTGGCTCTGATACCAACTTCTGTCATACCCCAAAAACGTCGCAGCAGAAATATAAACGTGGCGGTGACGGAGGTTGGTACTCATAAATGTCTTAGTGGTCGATGTAATGTTTATTTTTGACATTTAGATTATTTTAAACATAAAGTGTTAAGTTTCAAACATACGTCACAACCACATCATACTTGTTTGACCCTTAGAGGTCTTATTACACACGGCCACAAAAGTAGTTTAAAAAGTGTCCAAACATCATTTTTTTTATTTAACAATCGCATCAAACAAGCACATGACAACACAAGCCAAAATTTTCGAAGCCGAACTAATGTACCTGAAGAACACGTAAAAATCAAGTGTCAACGCAATGGAGTGTGAGTTCACATATTCACATTCGTAGTAATTTGTTTTAAGGAAAAACTTTCTTATTATAGATTTTTAATTGACAAAACATCCATATAGATTTAAGAAAGTTAATTTTATTTCCTTCATAAAATCCGAGGGTGATTCATCTGGAATTGTTTATTTGATAAGTCTCCGATGAAATTCTATGCCCATGGTTTCAATATTAAATATTTGTCATTCTTTCAGCTTTGTAAGTTTGCAAGACGTTACGAGCTATATATTATGATTGAGGCTCTAATCAATATTAGACGATTATAGAATGAATTCGCCTCTATGTGGACTGGAGCTACCGATCACGACGGGGTGTCACCCGATAGATCTATCAACAATTCCACGTGTTCAATACTTAATGATTAAAAACGGCAAGGATGCATCTGAGTACCCTCCCCAATTGCATCAATATATATAACCTACAAGAAAGCAATTTAATATTTGGTGTTGCACAAATTCCCGACATCCCCCACGCAATCTAAGCCTATGCTGCTACTTACACTCTTGAGATTTGGCAAATTTGTTCCAACTTAGATTGAAAAACGTTTTTAAATCTTTATGATCGTTATACCCAAAACACTGTAATTTTCCCCGTTTCTCCCTGAAACATATTTATATCAATCAAATCCCGTTTCTCCCCAAAACATATTTATATAAATTAAATCCTGTTTTCCTCAAAAACAATTTTAAATCATACACATTTCCAAATCCATGTTTTTCCATAAAACATATAATATCATTCAAAAGTCATATTTTACATGAAAATATATTTGTAATTTATCCAAAGGCATATTTTATATAAAAACATAAAATTATCATTTTAAAGACGTGTTCTTCCCCCAAAACAGTATATAAAACAGTAAAAGAGGGTTTAGTGACACTCACCTTTGGGGTGCGTTTATTTTATCGCAATCCCTCAAATTGAATCTACATGTCCTAATTTAAATAAGAATGATTTGTTAACCAATTATTCCACTAACATCTAAGTTTCTAACACTTAGAATTTTCACATTGTTTTGGTCAAAAATTACCTAAGCAATTTAGTGATCAAATTAGTTAAGTGAGGTAGTGTGCTAGAAAGTGTATTGAAAATACGCTTGTTAAGTTATTTAGAAAATCAGTATTCAGGATACGGCTCAGGATATTGAGCTGTATCTATGATCAAACAATGAGCAAAAATGTAAAGGTGGACACGTGATGTACGAGGAAAGCCCTTGATCAATCTAGATCGCCGGCATAAAACCTCGGGAGCTGACAATCGCAGCTGCCTTGTTCTTCTATTGCTTCAAATATCAGGATACAGTGCAGGATGTGGTGCGGATCGACTATGTGTTACAATGAGATTTGAATACAAGTGTGGTGTTTGCAACGAGCTAGAGAGTGAAAGTGTTCGAGAGTGTAAGTGTAAATTGTGTGCCTTAAACTGATCCGCCCCCATCTATTTATAGTAAAGATAATGTAACAAACTATCCTAAACTTCCGAGATCCAGCGAATATTCCCACTTGAACGTTGAGGACCAAGTCTTTCGGGTTCAACGGCTTCTTCATAACAAATACGTCCGAGTCTTGAGGAGAAGAAGTCCTGATGACCGTTAGTAACTTACAGCCATTAACCTGCACGTGTTTAATTCACTCAGACTTAGGATATCGCCCAAGATGTTAGCAATATCCTCGTCCAGTATCCTGGTCACAAATAAACAATAAAAAGCGGGATATTAGTCAGGATATGTATACTCAGAAAATGACCCATAACAATTGTCCCCAAATATATCGGTTGGGATACCAATCCAACGGATATATTTCAAAAGTTTCACCTCATAACTTAAGGCAATTAATACGACTAGACCCTTGAAATGACAGCGGTGCAACTTCCAAAGCATTATTTACTCTTTACCCCCTATATTCATCCTATATTAACCGAGGGACTCCTTATTACGGTTATCCTTATCTTCAAGCGGACATCAGGTATTTTCCTTTCTATCCTTCTTTCTTGAATCTCTTTTAGTTTGCTCAATACTTTTCATGGCACCACGAATGAAATCCCGATCGGACCGACCGGCCTCAGCCCTCGTAAGTCAAAACCTTATTCGCAACCCACCAAAAGAAGTCTGCTGTTTCAACAATGCCGACATCGCTGCTCTTAAAGATTCCGGTGCCTTCCCCACCGGAACAGTCTTTCGCCCTTTCGACCGGGAAGCCCGATCGGACGCGTCATCCGACGAGTGGGTTTGTTTTTTTCGCTTACCCCTTCTCTCTTGGACTCCGGTACCCGTTTCCACCCTTTATCTCTAGCTTTTTCGACCTCACCGGCCTTAGTTACGCCCAGGTTATGCCAATGGTTTGGCGAGTCTTGATAGTGCTGGATCAAATCAAGTCTCGTCATTTTCCCAACCTGTTTATTGAAGACCTCCCTATAGCATACCGGTTGAGATACCATGGCGATCATCGTTTTCTTCTGTTTTCTACCTCCAAGAACCCTTTGGTACTTAAGGCCTCTAAGAACGAGGATCGATGGCGACGAAAATTCTTTTTCGTAAAAAGAGATTCTATTGATAAGGGTTTCGATCTACCGGTTAAATGGTTAACCAAGGGTAGGATTTAGGGTTTTAGGAATATCCCCAATTATATCTTCAAACTGTATCCCGGACTTATATCCTGATGTTTTTATGCAGCGAATTTCAGAGATTTAGTGCCTCCCAGTGCAGAATCCGAATCCAAAATCAAGGAAATCTACCGTCTTCCTGCCAGTGAAAGAACTTTCTCCCTGTCTCTTACAGATTCAAGCCAGAAATCAAGCTCAGAAATGTCTGGTAAGCACATTCTCAACATATATTAATTACTTTTCAAAAGTATGACGAGTTTAAGAATATCTTCCCTTGTGTAGTACCAGTCGTCAACCTTGAAGGTTTCGAACTTGACGAGTTGGATTGCTACTCCAGCCTCGAACCCATCAAACAAGAATCCAAGCCAAAGCCGTCTGCTACACCAAAGCCTACCTCCTCGAAGACTGTTTCTGCTCCCAAAGGCCCTCCGGCATCCAGGACCCGGGCATCCAGCTCTCGGAAGAGAAAGGAGACGGACTCCCCAGCTGTTTCTGAAACATTCTCTCTCGAGAATCATGGGTTCAACGAAGTCACCTCATTCCTCAAACAGGTAGAATTTTCTTTTCGATATCCTGCACAAGTATGTTAGTCCTTATCCTGCTTATTTTTTACATCAATACCTGTGTCTTTATCGATAGGGTCTGGATCGTCTTATGCACTTGTATGAAGACGCTTGCGGGCTTAACAAGATGTTGGAGATCAAGCTGGAGAAAGCTGAGGCCACCATAGCTGACCAAGGAACCATTGCGGCTGCCAAATCCCAGCATTATGAAGACAAATACAAGGCAATGACTCAGGAACACCAAGCTGCCCTCCACAAAGCTAATGAGGATGCTCAAGCCAAGCTAGATGCCGCCCTTCTCCAATATCAGCAGAATATGAGTTCATATCGGGATAGCCTCAAAGCATCCGTGGTCGTCTCTCTTCTCCAAGCCAGGATAAGGATGGCTTATGAGGCCATGGATTTGGGTTTTGAATGCCCCTCCTGGAATGTAAAGGCTTGGGAGGAGAAACTACAGGGTCTCGGAGGTCATCCCGTTGCTCATCCTGCAAAACATACTGGTGAAGAGCCTTCTAAGGCGGCAGAGGAAGCGGCCAATGCTGGTGATGATGCCGAGAAGAATCCTGAGGCTGATGCTGGTGTGAACGCTGGGAAGGAGGTTGCCGTTCAAGAGGGTGCTGCCCCTTAGGCAGCGGAGTGGGCGATGATGGATATACGTGCCAAGGCCGGAGCCCACTTTTAAATTTCATGGTTGTGGTTGCATAAACAATTTACTTTTCCTGTCTTCAAACAATTTACATTTCCTGCACTAGAACAATGTGATGACCAAAGGTGGATGGGTCCTAGGTTTTAGGACGAAGCCCTTGGTCATCAATTAGTATAACTCGTTTTGAATGCGATAACGGTTGTAGGTGAACAGGTCCTGTTTTGAGATATATCCTGCAACCGTTACACAAGTATGGTAAAAACTAATTGTGCTTTTGGCGGATGGGCCTCGGTTTGAGGTGAAACCAAAAGCACAACTTTTGACTTGTTAATAATATAACTATCTTTTGACTCATTTGCTGTTGTCTCGCATTACTTAGTGTAACTCTTAACTTTGTAAAAATTTTGTATTGTCATCGTATGAAAATATCCTGATCAATATGCTCAACAATATGTTACAAAAACTTTTTTATTAGGTAGGACCCCCAAATGCTCGTTCAACTTTGCAAAAAGCTTTTGAAAAACAATCTATTTTTCCAAACCCAGTTTTCAATAATAATTAAATGATTAAAGTTCCAAACTAATACTAGTTTCAAACACCTTAACCAAATATCCTTAAAAGGACTTTGAGAATATATATCAGGATACTTAACATAATGTTACTAAAAACTTAGACGATGTTTACAAAGGAAAGATCATACCCGGAGTAGTATATAACCCTATTACCAAGCCTCAATGTCTTTGCAACTTCTTTAATGAAGATGTCCCCTGTGTGAGGTACTTAGTGCATTAGTTCCGAGCCTCATCCTTTTAGCTTTACATCACCATCTTGGCAGGAATGTCCCCTGTGTACAATGTCTTCAAATACTTTAGAAATCTTCTGAATGTCAGTCTCCATTGTATAGGCAATTTTTTACGTCCCAAGGGCAAAAACCCAAGGATGTACTGGAGATAGATCCCTTGTATCCTGGGGAAAATCCCAAATTTTCATGCGCTACAGGCGGGAGTGTATAAACTCCAAGACTTAGAAAGGTGAAAACCTTTAAACCTTAGAGAGTATGAAAATACTCTTTCGTGAGAGAGGGTGATCAATCCTCATATACCTTTAGGATTCAGGATATAGCCAACAGTAACGAAATTGTCAGCCACTTTTACATGGACTGGTCCCGCCACCTTGAACTATCCCTGAATAACTTGCGCTCCAGGCGGGGTGTTTAAACCCAATTCGGAAGAAAGGTGAATACCTTTAAACCTGTGAAGGGATCAGTATCCCTTAAACGTGAGAGAGGGGGCCAATCCTCTAATCTTTCGAGTTATCTTGAGTACATATCCTGGAGCTATATCCTGAAACATATCCTGAAAAACAATTGTAAACTAAGGTGGGTGTTAGCTTGGCTAACACCCCTCCGATGCTTAAGTCAGTATTGGGTTACAAAGAACAAATTAAACCAAACATATTAAAAAAAGGTAGAATTCATACCATTCTGAGTTAGAAATTAAATTTTAAACTCACTTTAAATAGAGCTTAAGGTGTATAGCATTCCAAGATCTCGGTAGCATATCCACCTCCATATTCTTGAGTCTGTATGCTCCTTTCCCTGCTTCTGATTCAACTTCGTATGGTCCTTCCCATTTTGGAGCTAACTTGCCATCGGCAGGATTAGTAGTATTCTGAAAAGCCTTTCTTAACACCCAATCTCCAACCTTAAATCTTCTGGTCCTAATATTCTTGTTATATGCCCTAGATATTCTCTGTTGATATGCTGCCATCCTTAGCCTTGCCTCATCTCTCTTCTCATCTATAGTGTCTAAATCCTGACTCAAGGCTCCAGGATTCTGCTCAGGATCACTTAGGGTAGATCTTGCAGTAGGTGTTTTGGTCAGAAAATCTGATGATGATAATGCAACCAAACTCTTTGTATAGGGGAATGATGCTTAAAATGTGTAACAACAATGAGGATCACTTCAATGTAGAATGCACAAACAACACAAGGATTTATACGGGGAAAAAGCCCTTGATCAAGAGTTGATCTCCGGCACAAAAAACCCCGGGTGATGGAAACTACCGATCACCAAGCTCAAATAAATGAATAAACGTTTACAACTTCGGATAGTAACGAGCTAGGTACAAGGATCACTACGGTGAAATGTGCTAAAAGTGTAAGTAATTGCTAAGTGTTTGAACGAGAGCTTGTATGAGTGTGTTTGCGAGTGTGTGAAACTGCCAAAATGATTAAGTGTCACTAACTAGCTCGTTACCCCTTTCAAATAAGAAAAATATCTAGTTAACAAACTCTCCGACTTTCAAGCCAAGCCTCCACGTTCTCCATAACGTCTAGTTTTGATCTAGCACGTGCAGAATACTTCGGGAATATTCTCCAAGAATGCCGCTAAGACCTGGTCAAGCTTGTTATACCTGCGAGATGTTATAAAACATAAGTAAACAATCGTCAGTATGAGGATCCTTGAAGTGATCCATGATCCTGATCCTAAAGCCCTTCTGAGGATCACCACCTGTCACAGAAGTAAGGATCACTAGTTAGGATAACAAATAAGGATCACTAATTGTTAGAAAATCCTCCCCTAACAATTGCCCCCAAAATATAAGGAGTGAAATTGTAAAATTAGCGAGTTATGTTTTCTCGATCTTATCCGTAACAAACTAACGGATATATAGCCGTTAATTTTGAACTAGCCGTTGCGATGATGATGTCACGGAAGTGACAACCTGCAAGATCATGATTATAAATAGAGATATAGATAGGATCAAATGCATTTAAATTTTCAGAGAAACTCCCTTTATAATCCGCATTCCGAAGACGATCAGGTATTCTCTCTCTCTATCCTTTTCCCTCTCTTGCTCTGTTTTCATCTTTCCATCAAATATGTTGCTCCGAAGTTCTCCGGGCAAAGATCACAAGAAAGATAGCCCTTTGGAAAGTCAGAAAATCATCAAGGACTCCGCGAATGAAAAGTGTTGTTTTAACGAAGCACAGATAGACAGAATCCGTTGCTGTTTTCCGGCGGATGCCGTTATCAGACCCTTTGATCCTACTACCCTTAGCGACTATGTTTCAGAAACATGGGTTGCATTTCCAGCCACTCCATTCACCATAGGATACACCTATCCTTTCCCAGAGTTTACACAATCCTTCTTTTCTCTTACCGGCATCTCTTATATCCAAGCCATGCCGATGATTTGGAGGGTCTTGTATACCCTGGAGAGGATCATCGAACAAGAAGGCATTGCTTTGGGCATGTCAGAATTGGCGGAGCTGTATGATCTCACTACTTTTGGTTCCCATCGTTATTTGCTTAAGCGAAAACCCGGTGCAGATCATCCTCTTCTGAAAGTCACCAAGAATGATAAAGACTGGAAACGTCGCTTTTTCTTTGTTAAGAGAGATTCTATCCAGGATGGAAAGGATCTTCCTAAAAATTGGGCTACCCATGGTAGGATGGAGGATCCTGATAAGGATCACCGGGAACTTTCTTTGTTTGCAAGGATAACTTATATTTTTGCTTTCTTGTTTTGCAGCTATCACCATTTCACGTATCCGCACATCACCTGAAACCAAGGATAAGCTCGCTGCTTTCTGGAAGCTTGCTCCTGAAACAAGGACATTCAAGATAGACACCCAAGACTCACAAGAAGTATCCTCAGGTTCCATTACCATGTCGAGTAAGTATCCTGTCTTTTACATAGTTTAAATATTAAAATAAATAGATAAATTGAAATAGGATAAGAATACTCATCTTGCTTTGAATGTGTAGGCGCTGGAAAACCTGTCAAGCCTGTTTCCCAATTCAACACAGCTGACCTTGATCTCGTACGACTCAGGAGGAAGAAATCCACCAACAGTCCCAGCATTTCCATTCCAAAGGCACCCACTAAAGGAAAGGGTGTCAAGAAGAGGAAAATTTCTGATGCTGAGGATCTTCAAGGGCTGCCACTGATCCGCCACCAATTCCTTGAGTACTTCAATGAAGTAAGGATCCTTAACTTTGCCTAGGTATCCAGCTCTTATGAGGATCACTTGACCTTGAACTGCCTTATCTTCTTTTTGCAGAAATTTGCTGAGATCGAGGACTACGTGGGTAATATTGAGGAGCTGGATAAGAAAATAGCTGATCTTCAACAGGTTGGCGTGCTCAAAGATCTCGCACTTGCTGATGCTCGGAAGGAACTCCAGGAGACCAAGCAGGCAATGGCCAAGGTGTTGGTTAACTTTGATTATGAGAAGCATGACCTCATCGAAAATGCCAAGCTCTCTGCTGCCATCACAATGTATCAGACTAAGTTGAAGATGGCCCAAGAAGCTCAAGATCCTAGCTTTGATAAGAACAGCTGGGATATTGAGGGTTGGAAGGAAAGGTTGGCTGAGCTTGAGGATGAGGAAGAGGAGGCTACTGAAGTCTTGGCGATTGAAGCAAGTGGCAGTGGGAAGGATCAGGTGAAGGATACCGCAGCTGGAGGAGAAGAGGATGCAGCAAAGGTGTAGGCTGCACAATTGGGCGATGATGGATATATGTGCTAAGGCCGGAGCCCAATTTTTTAGTTTGGTGGTTATTTTTGTGGTTGTGATGTTTAAGACAATTTCATGGGTTGTACTTTGAACAATAGGTTTTTAGGATTAAGGATCATGTATGATCCTTTGGACAATAGGCAGGATTGCAATTGGTGGAGGGATCCTCTGTTTGGGGGATGAAGCCATTGTGATCCTGCTGCCTTTATATTCCTGCACTACTTTTGAACTCATTATCATGGACACCCTTTACCTACCCCAGCGGACGGGCCACGTTTTGCTGGTAGAAACTCGGGTAGGTAATTTTGACAACCTTTAAAGGGTTAGTCTTATGTTAATAAATAAAAACTTAACCTTTTGTCGCTTATCTTGTGTTGTCATCCTTTTTAGTATGTTATTTTCCAACTGTTATAATGTTCAATTTGTTTATACTTATCAAGCCTTGAAAAACTAGAAAAGATATCCAAAAAGTTTAGGATATGAACAAGGATCACATATCCCATAACAGATAAGTTTTAAAAACTGACATGATTTAAAATTTATAAGTTCAGTTGTCAAGTATAAGGGTTATTTAAAAGAATAATAAATAGAATCAAAAGAGTTAAGGATCATACCTGAGGATCCAAGTTAGAATCCTAACCATAATAAGGATAACTATAAGATAAACCTTAGAGTGAAATAAGGATGAAGGATCCCTAACTGCCTATCTTCAATGACCTGAAATAGAGCATAACTTGGGACTAAGCCAATATAAGAAAAGAGTTAGCAACTGGGGACAAGCCCAAGGATAACTGGGGACAAGCCCAAGGATAACTGGGGACAAGCCCAAGGATAACTGGGGACAAGCCCAAGGATCGTATGTAAACTGGAGTATGGCCCTAACTGGCGACTATCCAAACTTAGTGACATGAAGATGCCACAACCTTAGCTAACGTGAAAACGTTAGAAACCTTAGCTAACGTGAAAACGTTAGAAACCTTATGAACGGATGTATGGTACGTCTACCATTATACGTAGGATCCTAAGCATAGCCAGAACAATGGAATTATCAGCCCCTATAATGAGTACTGGTCCCAAAGCCTTGAACTATACCAGGATCATCGTGCGCTGCAGGCGGAATCTGGGGACAAGCCCAAATAACTGGGGTTAAACCCAAAGGACGGATTGCTTCTGTGGATAACCAATGTTGTGCTGAAGATACCTGAGCTTTCAAAACTTGAACTCACGTGAGAGATGGATAAAGGATACATGATCCTTATCCTTAGATGAAAAAATTAAGAAATGAAATAGTTCAAGATTAGGATATTACCTGAGTAAGGATCACCGATACTTTGAGGATCCTTTAAGGATATCTCTTTGATGAGGATCACCTATAGCATAAGGATCCTGCTTACATGAAATATTTCTTCAAGTGGACAGCATTCCAAGCTCTTGGTAGCAATTCACCTTCCATGGTTAGCAATCTATATGCCCCCTTTCCTGCTTCAGCTTCAATCAAATAAGGACCTTCCCATTTTGGAGCCAATTTTCCATCAGCAGGATTGGTGGTATTCTGAAATGCTTTCCTTAACACCATATCTCCAACTTGAAACCTCCTGATCCTGACATTTTTATTGTAAGCACCAGCCATTCTTTGTTGATAACTGGCCATCCTGATCCTAGCCATATCCCTGATTTCTTCAATAGTATCCAGGTCTTGAGCCAAGTTTTCATCATTTTCCTCAGGATCACGGGTACTTGTTCTAGCAGTAGGAACCACCATTTCTGTTGGGATCACTGATTCTGCCCCAAACACCAAAGAGAATGGTGTTTGACCAGTAGCATTTTTAGGGGTTGTCCTGTCAGCCCAGAGCACATAGGGTAGCTCTTCTGCCCATTTTCCTTTCTTGTATCCAAGCTTCTTCTTCAAGTTGTTGATGATGATCTTGTTGGATGATTCTGCTTGACCATTAGCTTGTGGGTGGACTGGTGTTGATGTTATCATCTTAATCCCCCAGCTGTCACAAAAATTAGTGGTTCTGCCCCCAATAAATTGGGAACCATTATCACATATAATCTCAGAAGGAATTCCAAATCTAGTTATAATATTTCTTTTAATGAAGGATATAACTTCCTTTTCTCTAACTTGGGCAAAAGCTTCAGCCTCTATCCACTTGGAGAAGTAATCAGTCATAGCTAACATGAATACTTTCCCACCAGGTGCCTTAGGGAGCTTACCAACTATATCCATACCCCATCTCATAAATGGCCAAGAGGAGGATATAGGATGCAATAATTCAGCTGGTTGATGAAGGATATTGCTGTGTCTCTGGCAAGGATCACATCTTCTGGCATACTCCACAGCATCTTTCTTCATGGTTGGCCAATAATATCCTGTCCTCAGGATCCTTGAAAATAAAGCCCTGCCCCCAGTGTGGTTTCCACAATCTCCTTCATGGAAGTCTTTTAAAACTTCCTGAACTTCAGGATCCTCAATGCATCTCAAGTATGGTCCTGCAAGAGATCGTCTATATAACATATTATTTATAATTGTGAATTGAGATACCTTAGATTTGAAAGCCCTAGGGTTTTCTCCTGTAGGAATCTCTCCATGTTGTAAGTATCTCATAATTGGTGAGATCCATGATCTGGATCCTGAATAGGATTGAATATCCTCACTAGGGATAACTGCAGAATCATCTCCTATCTCCATAGTCTGGTGATCCTCGATAGCCGGGGTCAGGATATGGATAATAGGAATCTTGATATCCTCTGGGATCTTCAAAGATGACCCTAAGTTAGCCAATGCATCAGCTTCTGTATTTTCTTCCCTTGGTACCTGTGACAAACTAAAGGAAACAAAAGAGAGTGCCAAACTTTTGACTCAAGATACCTGATCCCCATATGCTTTGCAATTTGCAAACCAGCAATTAAGGCTTCATATTCAGCCTCATTATTAGTGGTTTGGAACTCACAAGCTATAGAATGGGGTATTATGTCCCCCTGTGGCGATTTTAGTAGTATTCCAAGCCCTGTGCCTTTGACATTTGAGGATCCATCAGTGTGGAGTATCCAAGGATCCTTGGTCTCTTCTAGCTGCTGGACTTCTAGCTCAGCTTCTTCTTGTAGATCACTACTGAAATCAGCCACAAAGTCGGCTAATGCTTGGGATTTGATAGCTGTCCTAGGCTCATATCTAATATCATAGGCACTCAGCTTTACTGCCCACTTAGCCATCCTTCCGGACATCTCTGGTTTCCTGAGGACATTCTTAATTGGAAAATTAGTTTTAACAATGATAACATGAGTTTCAAAATAATGTCTTAACTTGGTAGATGCCATTATTAATGCAAGGATAAGTTTTTCAAGGTGTGAGTACCTGGATTCGGCATCAAGTAAGCTTTTACTTACATAATAAACGGGATGTTGTGTACCTTGATGATCCTTAACAAGGACCGCACTTACTGCTTTTGAGGATACTGCGAGATACAAGGATAACACTTCACCTTTTTCTGGTTTCATTAAGGCCGGGGCCGAGGATAGGTAATCTTTGAGGGCTTTTAAAGCATTTTCATGCTTCTCCGTCCACTCAAATTTCTTGTTCTTCCTTAGGATATCATAGAACTCTTTACATTTCTCGGAGGACTTGGATATAAATCTGTTCAAGGCTGCTATCCTTCCTGTTAACCTTTGAACATCCTTAGCATTGGCCGGAGATTTGATGTTCACTATTGCTTTGATTTGTTCCGGGCTAGCTTCGATACCTCTCTTAGTCACCATGTATCCTAAGAATTTACCTGCTTTAACACCAAAATGACATTTTGAAGGATTAAGCTTCATATTATATTTGTCAAGGATATCAAATGCTTCCTCCAAGTCTCGTAGGTGATCCTCAGCTTTTAAGGATTTCACCACCATATCATCTATGTAGACCTCCATAGTTTGTCCAATCTGATCCTTGAACATCATATTCACCAGCCTTTGGTACGTTGCACCTGCATTTCTCAATCCAAACGGCATAGCAATATAGCAATATATACCAGTTGGAGTCATGAAGGCTGTATCCTCTTGGTCGGATGGTTCCATTTGGATTTGTTGAAATCCAGACGAAGCATCCATAAAAGTTAACAGTTCATGACCCGCAGTTGCATCCACCATGGAGTCAATGTGGGGTAAAGGGAAAGGATCCTTGGGACATGCCTTATTTAAATCGGTAAAATCGACACATACCCTCCACTTTCCGTTTTTCTTTTGAACAACAACCACATTGGCCAACCATCTTGGATACTTGACTTCTCTTATCATACCTGCCCGGAGCAATTTCTCTACCTCTTCCTGGATAATGGCATTCCTTTCTGGAGCAAACTTCCTTCTCCTTTGATGGATTGGTTTGAAAGATCTGTCGATGCCGAGCTTATGAGTGATAACATCCTTGGATATGCCAGTCATGTCTTCATGTTTCCATGCAAAGGTAGTCTTTCTCCTTTTGAGGAAGGATATGAGGTCTTCTTTCATTTCGCCAAGGATCCCTGATCCGATATAGATTTTGGATTCAGGATCATCAGGATCCATGAGGATTTCTACCACATCCTGCTCTCTGGCCTCCAAGACATTCCTTGGAGGATACCTTGATTGCTATTGCTCCCTTGACTTCGAAGCTGGTTTCATCGATGAAGTGTAGCAATTCTTAGCTTCCTGCTGATCACTATCGATCTTTACTATTCCCCAAGGACTAGGGAGCTTCACACATTGATGGTAAGTAGATGGGACTGCTTTCATATCGTGTATCCATGGCCTGCCAAGGATAACATTACAACAAGATAAACAGTCAATTACACAAAACTTTTGATAAGAGTGTAAGCCTTCAATATATATTGGGAGTTTAATGTCCCCCAGGGTGTTCTTGGTCTCGCCACTAAATCCCACGAGCACGGAGGATCTTGGTATGATCTCTGATTCAGGGATACCCATCTTCTTTAGAACATCAAGCTGGATAATGTTCACTGAACTTCCTCCGTCTATTAGGATCCTGCGGACAAAACAGTTAGATATAAAAAGAGTAATAACTAAACCATCGTGATGAGGATCCTGGATATCAGTACGATCCTCTTCATCAAAGGTTATAACTTTTCCATCGGAGACACTCGATGTTCGAACTGGCCTTTCTCCGTTCTCCATTTTAGTTTCCTTCGCATGCCTCTTAGCTGCTGAGAAGGATGTGCCACAAATGTCGGATCCCCCAGAGATAAAGTTTATCACTTGTGCGTCTGCTGGAGGGGCTGGAGCCTTCTCAGGGATCCTTTCAGGATCCTGAGTCCTTGACTTTTTTCTTCCCAACAACTCTTTTAGATGCCCTTTGCTCAGCAAGTATCCAATCTCCTTTCTTAATGCAATGCATTCTTCTGTGAGGTGCCCAAAATCTTCATGATATGCACACCACTTTGATTTATCCTTAGTTGCAGCTGGCCTGTCATTCTTTCTTGGCCATCTAGCTTTATCACCTAGGTTCTGCATGGCAAGGATTAGTTCATTGTTATCAACACTAAAGCAATATTCAGAAATTGGAGGATAATCCTCATCATCCTCTTCTTGATCAATAGAATGCACGTTCTGATTATCGGATTTGTTGTAGGATCTGAACTTGTTGTTTCTGAATGAGGATCCTTGCTTATCCTGCTTTGAGGATCCTGTTATCCTCTCCTGAATCCTCTTATCATCCTCTAGCCGGATGAACCTGAGGGCTCGGGTTCTTACCTCATCTAGGTTCCTGCACGGTGTCATAACAAGATCATCATAAAATAAGGAATCCCTAAGTAATCCCATTTTGAAGGCTTCAACAGCCGTGGCTATATCTAAGTTGGGAATGTCTAAGGATTCTTTACTAAATTTGGTAATGTAATCCCTTAATGATTCATTATGACCCTGGGTTATCCTATATAAATCACTAGTTAATCGTTCAAATTTTCTACTACAAGAAAACTGAGTATTAAACAAGTTAACTAGGTTTGCAAATGAGGTAATAGAATAGGGAGGAAGACTTAGCAGCCACTTGAGAGCTGATCCAGTGAGAGTGGATCCGAATCCTTTGCATAAGCATGCTTCCTTTAACTTTTCAGGGATTGGATTGATCTCCATCCTCTCCCTATATTGTGCTATGTGTTCTTCAGGATCCGTCGAACCATCATACAGTTTCATTGTAGGCACATGGAACCTCTTGGGTATCTCAGCATCACAGATTGGTGGTGCAAAGCGAGATATCTTGTGGCTCCCATCTGCAATCTCTGGAATAGGTTTGACTACTCCCGGAACACTCGAGATCATATCCTTTAGCTTTTGCAATTCTCTGGCCATGGCATGATTAATATCTGGATCCTGCATAAAACCATGGTTAATAGTATGAGAATTATTAAAAGTGTTACCTCCCATTGGATTCAAGTTAGGAAATATGGAGGTCAATCCATATTGTTGAGATTCTGGAATGATCGAGGGGCCAGCAGAGGCATTGGTCTGCATTGGAATAAAATCTCCTTGATGGACATCTGAACTCCCTGTTTGCAAACTCCTCAAGGATCCTGGCATCTGGAAGGATCCCTGAAACTGGGATGATCCTGGAACAAAGGAGGATCCTTGAACCTGGGATGATCCTGGAACGAAGGAGGATCCTTGAACCTGGGATGATCCTGGAACGAAGGAGGATCCTTGAACCTGGGATGATCCTGGAACGAAGGAGGATCCTTGAACCTGGGATGATCCTGGAACGAAGGAGGATCCTTGAACTTGGTGCATTCCTGAATATCCTCCTGTACTCGTGAGGGATCCCATATGCTGGGGATAGGATTCTGCTGGCTGGAAATATGAACCTAGTGCCTGGGTCATAGCTGTTGTTCCATAGTGCACTCCTTTTGGTCCACCCGCATATTGAATGTTTGGAACCACTGACGGCTGAGAAGTAACCACCGGAGTGTCAAAATTCAAAGATCTGGGCATCAGTGGAGAATGATCCTCTGCCGTTTTCTTCTGTTTCTTAATTTCATCAATCTCCCGGAGGATCCTTTCGTTGGTCTTATCCTGCTCTTGTGCATGATTCCTCATCTGCAAAATCAAGGTATAGAGATCATTAGTAGTAGGATTAGTTGAAACAGAAGAAGTAGGTGGTTTTGAGAAAATGGGAGTCGGTTTCTTCGCAGCATTTTCTGTATTCTTCTGGGATCCAGAAGGTGGTGGAGGCAAAGGAGGAACGCCTTGTGAGGAAGTGAATGAGGGCATCAAGTTTGAAGCATTCTTCGATGAGGAAGCCATCTGCTTGGTTGTAGTGAGCCGAATTAAGCACAGAAATGCGTATTTTCTTAAGGACGAAGCACCAATTGCCCCACGGTGGGCGCCAAACTGTTTTGGTCAGAAAATCTGATGATGATAATGCAACCAAACTCTTTGTATAGGGGAATGATGCTTAAAATGTGTAACAACAATGAGGATCACTTCAATGTAGAATGCACAAACAACACAAGGATTTATACGGGGAAAAAGCCCTTGATCAAGAGTTGATCTCCGGCACAAAAAACCCCGGGTGATGGAAACTACCGATCACCAAGCTCAAATAAATGAATAAACGTTTACAACTTCGGATAGTAACGAGCTAGGTACAAGGATCACTACGGTGAAATGTGCTAAAAGTGTAAGTAATTGCTAAGTGTTTGAACGAGAGCTTGTATGAGTGTGTTTGCGAGTGTGTGAAACTGCCAAAATGATTAAGTGTCACTAACTAGCTCGTTACCCCTTTCAAATAAGAAAAATATCTAGTTAACAAACTCTCCGACTTTCAAGCCAAGCCTCCACGTTCTCCATAACGTCTAGTTTTGATCTAGCACGTGCAGAATACTTCGGGAATATTCTCCAAGAATGCCGCTAAGACCTGGTCAAGCTTGTTATACCTGCGAGATGTTATAAAACATAAGTAAACAATCGTCAGTATGAGGATCCTTGAAGTGATCCATGATCCTGATCCTAAAGCCCTTCTGAGGATCACCACCTGTCACAGAAGTAAGGATCACTAGTTAGGATAACAAATAAGGATCACTAATTGTTAGAAAATCCTCCCCTAACAGTAGGTATTGTCATTTCCGTTGGAATCATCGCTTCTGCTCCAAATACCAAGGAAAATGGGGTTTGGCCTGTTGCATTCTTTACCGTTGTCCTATCAGCCCACAAAACAAAGGGTAATTCTTCTGCCCATCTTCCTTTTTTGGCCCCAAGCCTTTTCTTTAAGTTATTGACAATTATCTTGTTTGAGGATTCTGCTTGTCCATTCGCTTGAGGATGTACTGGAGTAGATGTTATCATTTTGATTCCCCAACTCTTGCAAAAGTCAGTAGTTCTCTTGCTTATAAACTGAGAACCATTGTCACAGATTATCTCGGCTGGTACTCCGAATCTGGTCAGGATATTCCTTTTTATGAAGGATACCACTTCTTGGTCTCTAACTTGAACAAATGCTTCGGCTTCAACCCACTTAGAGAAATAGTCCGTCATTGCTAGCATAAAGACTTTTCCTCCCGGAGCTTTTGGTAGCTTTCCCACTATATCCATACCCCACTTCATAAATGGCCAAGGGGAAACAATAGGATATAATGGTTCAGCAGGTTGATGCAGTATGTTACTATGTCTTTGACATGCGTCACATCTTCGAGCATATTCTGCGGCATTTTTTCTCATTGTTGGCCAATAATATCCTTTCCTTAATACTTTTGAGAATAATGACCTGCCCCCAGTATGGTTGCCACAATCCCCTTCATGTATATCCTGAAGTACTTCTTTGGCTTCAGGATCCTCCAAGCACCTCAAATACGGTCCTGCAAGATATTTCCTGTATAAAATATTATTTATAATAGTGAATCGTGATACCTTCATCCTAAATGCCTTGGGATTTTCATTTCCAGGGATGTGTCCTTCTTTGAGATATCTCATGATTGGAGCCGTCCAGGATTTAGGATCCTCTTCAGGATGCTCTGCTCCAGGATCCCGAATACCCGCTACTTCTTTATCCTGAGGATTCGTTGCAGGATATAAGACATGTAATATTGGTATTTGGGTCCCTTCAGGTATCCTGATCGATGATCCCAAATTTGCTAAGGCATCCGCTTCAGCATTATCCTCCCTTGGTACCTGTTCAAGTATAAAAATATCGAAATATCCTGCTAATTTTTTGAGAATATCGAGATATCCGATTAATTTATCACCCTTAACTGCATAGGATCCATTAAAATGGTTAGTAATTAACAAAGAGTCAACATATACTTGCAAATTTTTTATACTCATACTCTTAGCCAATTCTAATCCTGCAATTAAAGCTTCATATTCTGCCTCATTATTAGTAGCAGGAAATTCACACCTAATAGCCTGGGGTAATATGTCCCCCTGTGGCGATTTTAGTAGTATTCCTAATCCTACTCCTCTTACATTAGATGCACCGTCAGTATATAATGTCCAGGATCCTGAGGATTCTCCTAACTGTTGAACTTCTAGGTCTACCTCATCCTGAATATCACTACTGAAATCAGCCACAAAGTCAGCTAAAGCTTGAGACTTTATGGCATTTCTAGGTTCATATACTAAATCATAAGCACTTAACTTTACTGACCACTTGGCCATCCTGCCTGACATCTCTGGTTTCCTAAGCACATTTTTGACAGGATAATTTGTTTTAACATGAATCCTATGTGTCTCAAAGTAATGTCTAAGTTTCGTTGATGCCATGACTAGAGCTAATATTAATTTTTCTAAATGAGAATACCTAGTTTCAGCATCTAACAAACTTTTACTAACATAATAAACAGGATATTGCTGACCTTCATGGTCTTTTATAAGAACGGCACTTACAGCATTCCCTGATACAGCAAGGTATAGGGATAGTGGTTCACCATTTTCAGGCTTCATCAATAGAGGTGCGGTTGAGAGATATCGTTTCAAATCCTGCAAGGCTGCTTCATGCTTCTCCCCCCATTCAAATCTTTTGTTTTTCTTCAGGATATCATAAAAATCTTTGCACTTCTCTGAGGATCTCGAGATAAACCTGTTTAAGGCTGCTACTCGGCCTGTCAATCTTTGTACGTCCTTCATATTTGAGGGTGATTTTATATCCAGGATAGCTTTGATCTGCTCTGGGCTTGCTTCTATCCCCCTTTTTGTCACCATATATCCAAGAAACTTTCCTGCCCCCACTCCGAAATGGCATTTAGCAGGATTCAGCTTCATGTTGTATTGATCCAGGATATCAAATGCTCCTTTGATATCCTGGAGGTGATCCTCAGCCTTTTTAGATTTCACCACCATATCATCTATATATACCTCCATGGTGTCCCCCAGTTTGTCTTTGAACATCATGTTTACCAATCTTTGGTATGTTGCACCTGCATTTTTCAAACCAAAAGGCATAGCTGTATAACAATAAATACCTGTTGGTGTCATGAAGGCAGTATCCTCCTGGTCAGAAGGCTCCATTTGGATCTGTTGAAATCCTAAGGATGCGTCCATGAAGGTCAGCATTTCATGCCCGGCAGTGGCATCTACCATTGCATCAATGTGGGGAAGAGGAAATGGGTCTTTAGGACAAGCTTTGTTCAAGTCTGTGTAGTCTACACAAACTCTCCATTTCCCATTTTTCTTCTGTACCACAACCACGTTTGCTAGCCACCTCGGGAACTTAACCTCTCTGATCATCCTGGACTTTAATAATCTCTCAACTTCCTCCTGGATAATCGTGTTCCGCTCAGGAGCAAACTTCCTTCTCTTTTGCTGAACAGGCTTGAATGATTTATCAATTCCAAGCTTGTGAGTAATAATGTCTTTGGATATGCCTGTCATATCCTCATGCTTCCATGCAAACGTTGACATCCTGCATTTCAAAAAGTTAATTAATTGTTCTTCAATATCCTGAGGGATATTGATCCCTACGAGCACCGAAATATCGGGATTATCCTGGTCCAGAATAATTTTCTTCACATCCTGCTCCGGATCCTCCACGATATCCTGGGCCCGCGTCTTTAATTGCTATGCTGCACTAGGTTTGGTTGAGAATTTCATCGAGGATGAGTAGCATTCTTTCGCTTCCTGCTGATCACTATCAACTTTGACAACTCCCCAAGGGGTAGGTATCTTGATGCATTGGTGATATGTTGATGGCACAGCCTTCATATCGTGAATCCACGGTCTTCCCAGTATGATGTTATAGCAGGATAGAGAATCCATCACACAGAAACGTTGTATCGAGTTGACTCCTTCAACGTATACTGGCAACTTTATCTCTCCCACTTTGTTTCTAGCCTCTCCACTGAACCCAACAAGCACGGTAGACTTTGAAGTGATATCCATTGGAGATACATTCATTCTCTTCAGAGTTTCTAGTTGGATTATGTTGACGGAGCTGCCATTATCAACCAATATCCTGCGTACAAAATGGTTAGCCACATAAAACGTTATTACCAGAGCATCATGGTGAGGATCCTGGACAGTATCCCTGTTATCAGCATCAAAAGTGATCACTTTGTCAGTCGTAAGGGTAGTCATCCTGACAGGTTTGTCTCCCCTTTCGGCCTTAGCTTCCTTTGCATGTCTCTTTGCTGCCGAATACGAAGTTCCACAAATGTCGGATCCTCCCGAAATGAAGTTGATTATCTTGGCATCCGCAGGAGGTGATGCTGCCCGCTCAGGATCCTTCTCAGTATCCTGACCCTTATTCTTCTTTCTTCCTAAGAGATCTTTCAGATATCCCTTGCTTAGAAGATAGCTTATTTCTTTCCTTAGAGCAATGCAATCCTCAGTTACATGCCCGAAATCTTCGTGGAAAGCACACCATTTTGACTTATCTTTCCAGTCAGCCTTTTGTTGATTCTTTCGAGGCCACCTAGCCTTGTCTCCTAGACCCTGCATGGCATACATCAATTCAGGAATGTTAACAGAAAAGCAATATTCAGACAACTCAGGATACTCTTCAGGATCCTCATCTTCGACAACATTCACTCTCTTGTTTTCATTTCTACCATATGGCTTAGGCCGATATGATTTGAATGAGGATTCTGATTTCCTGTTAGTTGACTCATAAGTGTTGGATGAGTTCATCCTTTCTTGCATCTTCCTGTCATCTTCCAGACGGATATATCTCAAAGCCCTGTTACGAGCTTCGTCGAGATTCCTGCAGGGATTCATTACAAGATCCTGATAAAACTGAGAATCCTTTTGTAATCCCATCTTAAAAGCTTGCACAACTGTTGCATCATCAAGATGTGGGATATCCAAGGATTCTCGACTGAATTTGTTCACATAATCCCTCAAGGATTCCTGAGGCCCTTGAGTTATCCTGTAAAGATCACTGGTTAGTTTCTCAAAACTCCGACTACAAGAAAATTGACTGTTAAATAAATTAACCAAATGAGCAAACGAAGTAATTGAGTGAGGAGGAACGTTTAACAGCCATTTTAAGGCTGATCCTGTTAGAGTAGAACCAAATCCCTTGCACAAGCACGCTTCCTTGAGCTCCGGAGGGATAGGGTTAATCTCCATTCTCTCCCTATACTGAGCAATATGCTCTTCAGGATCCGTAGTCCCATCATAAAGCTTCATGTTGGGGGTTTGGAATCTCTTTGGGATCTCAGCATCACAGACAGGATATGCAAAACGAGATATCTTATGGCTGTCTTGGGACACTTCCGGGATCGGCTGGACCACCCCAGGTACACTAGATATCATGTCCTTCAACTTCTGAAGTTCCCTAGTAAGTGCTGATGTTACACCTGTATCCTGCAAAGATCCACTATTGTTAATAGCATGAGTATTATTATTATTTGACACGTTACCCGTTGGAGGATTTTGCCCATATCCTGAAGCATATCCTGAGCTCCTCATGGTTGACATCCTGACCGAGGAAGGTATTTCAGGAGTATGATTCTGAGGAAGGCTGGGCACAATATTCCCCCTGTTATCCTCGGTTTACACAGCTGAACTAAAGTTCAACGCTCTGGGATGTAATGGAGTGACATTATCCTCAGAAGATCTGCTCGAGCCAGACTTCAGGAGTTGTATTTCCCTTAAAAGCATTTGGTTTGTTTCCTGTTGCTGCCTCATTTGTTCCTGCACACTTCCAAATAAAGTAAGAATTTCATCATTAGAAGCTAGAACGGGAGCAGATTCCTGAACACTGCGAGTAGGGATAACATCCTGAGGTCGTGAAGAGGCTGGCATCCTTGGAGGAGGTGGTGGAAGCACCGAACCAGTAGTAGCAGAAGTCATAGCAGACACAGTAGAGGAACTCATGTTTGATCTTGAGGCCATTATGGACAATGTGGCAAAAAGTTTTGAAAATAGAAAGCCGATTAGCGATTTCGCAAAAAATTTTAGTAAAGAGAGCACCACTTGCCCCACGGTGGGCGCCAAATTGTTTTGGTCAAAAATTACCTAAGCAATTTAGTGATCAAATTAGTTAAGTGAGGTAGTGTGCTAGAAAGTGTATTGAAAATACGCTTGTTAAGTTATTTAGAAAATCAGTATTCAGGATACGACTCAGGATATTGAGCTGTATCTATGATCAAACAATGAGCAAAAATGTAAAGGTGGACACGTGATGTACGAGGAAAGCCCTTGATCAATCTAGATCGCCGGCATAAAACCTCGGGAGCTGACAATCGCAGCTGCCTTGTTCTTCTATTGCTTCAAATATCAGGATACAGTGCAGGATGTGGTGCGGATCGACTATGTGTTACAATGAGATTTGAATACAAGTGTGGTGTTTGCAACGAGCTAGAGAGTGAAAGTGTTCGAGAGTGTAAGTGTAAATTGTGTGCCTTAAACTGATCTGCCCCCATCTATTTATAGTAAAGATAATGTAACAAACTATCCTAAACTTCTGGGATCCAGCGAATATTCCCACTTGAACGTTGAGGACCAAGTCTTTCGGGTTCAACGGCTTCTTCATAACAAATACGTCCGAGTCTTGAGGAGAAGAAGTCCTGATGACCGTTAGTAACTTACAGCCATTAACCTGCACGTGTTTAATTCACTCAGACTTAGGATATCGCCCAAGATGTTAGCAATATCCTCGTCCAGTTTCCTGGTCACAAATAAACAATAAAAAGCGGGATATTAGTCAGGATATGTATACTCAGAAAATGACCCATAACACACATAACTCTGAGATTTTCTCAAAAACTCTTTGTTTTGATTATGCTGGCATATTTATATATATATATATGTTCATATATATATATATATATATATTAAGATTTTCGGCGATTCAAACGATTTTATTGGTGACTGTCACACCCCGACCACGTAGAACATACAAAACGTGGCGGAAACGTCGGGGAGTGTTGTAACAGAATTAATTGTTTCAAATCCATGGTAATTGAAGTTTCGTTTTATTGATTTAAAAGTGTTACAATGTCTTAACAAACAAGGAAATACAACATAATTAACTAGTCTTGCATCTTTTATTGTCACTAAAGCCCAAGTCTGCCTATGTGTATCTTGATCATCTTATGCAACAGTTCCTGAAAACACATGTGAAAATAGGTACGTCAGCATAAAAATGCCTGTGAGATACATAGGTTTTGTGAAAATAGGTTTCATGACTTATGTTTGAGAAAATGTTTAGTCATGAACCTTGTAATTTGCTTTGTTTTTGTAAATCGTTTGAAAAACAATAAGTTCAGATGATATGTATAAATAAAAGAATAATGTATGGTTAACTGAATAACCAAGTAAAATGAGTTTGTATAAGATAAGTTGTTTGTAAATCAATGTCTTGTGAAAGGTATGTTATTTGTATAAAATGTTATATGTCTCAAATTGAAATGATTCAAATAACGCTACGATATGTAATACCATACAAACACTTATATATAGGAAGTACCAGCGGCGTATCCACCATGCTTGTATCATATTACACACGCATCGTTACTTAATCACTTAATCAAACCAAACCACAAATGTAAGATGTCTATGTTTAAACCAATTGTCAAATGTATTGAATAATATACCAAAATGTTTATGTCAAGATGTAAATCATGCAACGTATAACCAATGTTGAAAATGTTTATTTGTCAAATGTAAATCATGTAATGTATAACCAAAATGATATGTATGGCTAGTGAAATGCATCAACTAAACCATAGGTGCAATGCACAAAACAAAGTATTGAAGTAAACTTGGTTTAAATCAAAGTTATGTTTTGTGTAGTAAATGTATGCTATACTGATATTAGACATTTATGCGGTATTGTGAAAATTCATACATCCAAGCCTTGCGACAGTCGGATAACCATGTAAAAATGGGTTATCAAAAGAATATGTATAGTATAGTTTAAACAAACCAAATGTCATACCAAAATGTAGCATATGATGAATAAGAAATGTACTAAGTATGCTAAGTTAACATATAAAGCAGAAAAGTCATGTAAATCAAAGTGCTAGCATGCTATCAGTTAACATACATAGCAGAAATGTAATGTAGAACCATGTACTAAGTATGCACACAATGGACATACCTAGCATAAAATGTAATGTAAAACGATGTACTAGTAATGCACACAATAGGCACACATAGCATGAAATGTAATGTAAAACGATGTACTAAGTACGCACTCAATGGGCATACCTAGCATAAATTGTAATAAAATCATGTACTATAAATGTACTAATAAACATAGCAAGTATATGATGTGAAAACAGGAAAACATGAAAGTAACAAGTAGGCACATGTGTTTCACCCCAAAACGTTTGGAAAACAGTAAAAGAGGGGTCTATGTACTCACTTGAGAATGCTCAGTAGTCCTTGAGTGACAACCAAACAATGCTAGAGATCACGGATATAAAACGGCACCTAATATAGGTAACTATGTTAATAAACCGGACCTAAATCGTAGGATCGGATAGAATGAGGGTTCGTAAACCAAACGAGTATGGAGACTCGTGTAATATGGTTTAACAAAGCCTACATACTAAATGAAACCTAACATAAGTGCTCACGACCCATTACGACCCGTTTAGGTAGCTTATGCTACTTTAACGCGTCGTTCGCGTGAAACGCGTTCGGACCGCCTAACTAGTCCTATGACAAGTGTTATATGCCTAAACATGTTACATAATCAGTTATGTGACAAAAGTTTAGGTTACATATGCTTAATTACCAATTATACATGAAAAGGGTATTCTGGTAATTTACCTAAGGCATATAAACTACCTATCATACAACTACTTAAACTTAGCGACCATAAGGTATAACCTCGGAAGGTTATTCCCTACCTACTATGGTCACCTAACGTGTTTGGTCGGATCCTAATGATCGACCAACCGGGTCGGGTTCGAAAGTATAAGCGATTGTTTAGATCGCTTACCTTACGACCCTATATAAGCACTAAACTAAAAGTGACGAGCTAAGCATGTTAAAACATGCTTAACTAAGTTTAGAAAACAGGTTTGGTATCAAAACAAACGGTTTTGATACCTAAGAGTAGTTTGGTTACAAAATACGCAAGAATGCGCATTCTGACCGAAACTACGGCTCGTCACTGAGCCTAGATAACGTGGTAATCAGTAGGTATAGTCACTAGGGACTATAACCATCGTGATCACGCTCACGTTATGAAGTTCAAACGAACTTCGCATCGACCATAAACTGGTCAATGCAGAAAGTCAAACAAAGTTTGACTTTCGGACTCGAAAAGCAATAAAAGAACGAAGGAACACTTACGAAGGGTCCCCGAATGCTAATCTAGATCAAAATAGCTCAGGTACGAAACAAAGGTTTCAACTTAGAGCACAATTGATCAGATTATAGTGAGAAATGAAGTTGGGGTATGTGGGTATTTATAGATTTCGGTCCACCGTTAGGATCGTTTCTTGGAGAAGAGGGAATGATCACACCCCTACACTTGTTGGAATGTTGTGGTTACTGAATTTGGCCACCATAAGAGTTTAACATGTGGCACTTGACCTTTGGGAAGTGTTAGGAGCTGCCAACTTGTGTTAAAAATGACCTTTGCTGATCAGAAGGGGCCTAGCATGACGCTAGGGGGGCTAGGCGTCGCGCTAGGGGTCCCCTGATCAGCAAGCACTTTCAAATGTTAACCTTTCAGTCCCCGTTGCGTATTAAGGCCATTTCCGACGTGTTTAAGGCTCGTTCAATCATTTTCAAGGCTCCCCAAGGATGCCTAAACATTGTGGACATGAAACATGCTCAAAGATATGCCGGATGTTGGTTCGTTTGGTCGTACGATCGCGATGTTCGGTTAATTACGACGGAATGCGCATAAGCGCGAGAAACGATCTAAATTGTGCGACGAATGGATTTTTCTCATGCCAAACACTAAAATAAAATATTTTAGTGCTTACATAAATTTTTGGATGTCCGGATGTATTCAGAACGTAAGTTATGCGCGAGCATGCAAACTTGTGCACTTTTTGACGCTTTTAGTCCCTGAATGACCCAAAAGTTTATTTTAGCACACCGAACCCCTCAAAGCCTATTTCTAAGCTATGTGAAGGATATTTATGGTATGTTTAACTTATGGTCATGTTCCGGAATGTCTGTTACAGTTCAAATTGGCATACTTTCGCAGTTTGTCAAGTTTAGTCCCTGTAAGCGAATAAACTAGATTTTGCCATACCAAAGCCTTCAAAACTTATTTCTAAGTTATGTAAAGGTTAATTAAGGTATGTTAAGCCTATTTCACTATTCCGGAGTGTTCGTTGCATTAAACTGGTTATATTTACGCATCAGTGCGCGTATAACCTTCCAGAAAGCGATTTAAAGCTTGAAATCGAACAAGAGTTGATATGTGTAAACAATACACATATTTTTACAGATCCCAAGTATGAGATACAATATTTCATTGGTTTGGCATTTGTTTGATGGTTGAAGTGACACAGGTGTTACAGTCTCCCCTACTTTAGGAAATTTCGTCCCGAAATTTAGTTTTAGAGGAAACTTGTGAAGACAGCTGTGACGGTTTCGCCTTCAGAAAAATCCATTGAGCCCTTAAGTAAAACTCTGGGCCATGTTAGGATTCTTAGCGAAGATGTCAACCCTCAAAGTGAAGTCCCTGTAGTAACAAAACATGGAGTTTTGAACTATAGACAGGAGAACGTTTCCCGTGAAGAATTATCATAGGAAACTTGTATGTGCTTGAAATCAGGATTGGGGAGTGTAAGAATAAAATGACATCGGCCAAAGTCCAAGACTTCTTCCGTATCATTACTCTTGTCACTGTAGGTCTTAACACATGACAAAACTTCCTGTGGTTTCTGTGCACTGAATTCCATAATTATGTAGGCCTCCATAATTACGTATTTCCTTGCATAGTCCGCACAATTCATTTTATAATGCGTATGGGAAAAATCAAACGAATAATCTTGTGGTGATTTAACTTGACTGCAAAAGAGTCTCTTTAACTAGGTCACCAAAGGATTAGATCAACGAACAATCTCTTCAGCTACACTAGCCAAGAGAAATATTTAACTACATCAACGTAGGATGTCTTTAACTAGATTGTCGAACCAATCTATTTAACTTAGATCGACGTAGGATCTCTTTAACTAAACTATCCCAGAGAAATATTTAACTACATCAACGTAGGATGTCTTTAACTAGATTGTCGAACCAATCTATTTAACTTAGATCGACGTAGGATCTCTTTAACTAAACTATCCAAGAGAAGTATTTAACTACATCAACGTAGGATGTCTTTAACTAGATTGTCGAACCAATCTATTTAACTTAGATCGACGTAGGATCTCTTTAACTAAACTATCCAAGAGAAGTATTTAACTACATCAACGTAGGATGTCTTTAACTAGATTGTCGAACCAATCTATTTAACTTAGATCGACGTAGGATCTCTTTAACTAAACTTTGGAATAGTACTTTATAATCCAAGGGACTTAACTACAACGTAGAAGTCCATTAAGGATTTAAGATAGTACCTTTTTGAATATCCTACTACGAATCCTTCATATGAAGAAAGATTCTATGAGGATTCGAATATCCAGAGTATACAAAAACACAAAAATGCATAAAAGAAAACACAAGATGCATAAACACATAGTCATATAACCACAAAGATTGTTTATCTAGATCTTTAATTTGTAAGTTTTGTTTTGTTAATTACGTACATGCATTTAAAGCACACCAGGAATCCATTTCATGGATTTCACTTGGTACTTTAAACATTAGCAAGAATCTAACTATGAAGATAGAAAGATCTTCCAAAAATTCAATTTCGTTTTCAAGAAAACGCAATATTCGAATTAGGGTACAATAATTTTTTTTTGAATATACGGAAATACCCTTAGGTACCTTATTAAGAATTTATAGTGGTACTTTGGGTATTCGTACAGAGTTGCAACTTGCGCCTTGTACTTCGTTTCCTTGGAAGAAACGGGTATTTTGGATTTCCGTGGAAAACGCAAGGGATAATAAAATGGAAGAAATTACGGGGTAGTCTGTTCTTCAAGGAATACGGTTCCTTGATTGTCGGTATTGTAGAGGATACGTTGTTTATACAAGCCATCGCATTTGTACATTGCAATGTAAATAAAACGATTTATTTATAAACAACAACAACTGTTTCATGGACCTTGACTACAAAAGAAAATAATACATAAGGCTTGATTATTTCTAAACAACATTGTCTTCTAGTTGGTCCGATGCTCATCCCTGCGCTGGATTCGCATTAGCAATCTTTGGGCAATTTCTTCGGAAATGGCCCATCTCACCACAGTTGAAGCAAGGACCTGGTGGAAGACGAGCTTGAGCAGGATTTACTTGAGGTTGGTTTGGACCACCTTGGTTTGGGGTAAATCGACAAGCATTTGCCAGGGGACCGAGTCGCCCACATGATGCACATAAACGACACTGTAGGTGAGCTAAGTGGTGTGCATTACATTTGTCGCATATCGGTGCAGTACCGGCATAAGGTTTCCTTGCAGGAGGTTGAGTTGGTTGGTTGCGGGTGTTTTGGTTGGTTTGAGCAGCAATCGCAAAATTCTGCGAAGCCTTACGCTTCTTAGACTTCTCAGGGGATCCAGTCTGTTCATCCATGGTCTTTGATTCCTCGATTGGTTTCGATTCTTCAACCGGTTTCTTGTCACCCTTTCGGAAAAGCTTACGTTTCCTGATCTGAGATTCAGTCAAGGTTGCAGCTAGCTTAATGGCCTGCCTAACCGTAGTGGGGTTACTACCAGTAACAATGTCCTGAACTGAGTCAGGGAGATCATCAATGTATTTTTCGATCGCCTTATCCAAAGGCGTAACCATGGTAGGACACAACAGGCTCAGCTCCTCATATCGATCAGTGTAGGCTCGATGTTCACCGTTGTCTTGCTTAAGATCGTCGAATTCCCTTTCCAATGCCCTGATCTCGTGACGAGGACAGAATTCCTTCATCATCAGTGCTCGAAGTTCTTCCCAAGTTTGGGCCAGTGCCACTTCGGCACCCCTATCTCTCACCACACCATTCCACCATGTCAAAGCTCATTTCTCAAAGGCACTAGATGCGAAATCTACCTTTCGCTCGTTTGGACATTGGACATGTCTGAAGGTGCTCTCAAGACTCTCGAACCATTGCAGAAGTGCAGTCGCTCCTTGAGACCCAGAAAACTTTGATGGCTTAGCCAAGTTGAACGTCTTGAAGTTGCAGGGGGCATTATTGTTGTTGAGGGCTTGGTAACATTGAGCAAAGAGGTTTGGGAATTGAGCAGCCATTTGCTGTGCAATGATTTCTGCCAGTTCAGCAGTCGCTATCTGGTTTTCGCGTCGAGGAGGCATTCTAAAAGAGGAAACATGAAATGAAACGAGTGAGAGAATTAGACGAAAAGAATGAGATGAAACAAATCTGATGAAAGCAAGGATAGTGGTCATTTGTTTGTTACTACAAAGCAACAAACGACCTTGGTGATTAATCAAAGTAAATAGGTTAAAAATAATGTATCGCGAAGACATGCTCGCCTATAAGTGAACACTCATCCCAAGAATTCCCAGGTAAGCACAACTGGTCTCGCGTCTGATGAGATATATACGAAGTGCATGCCTAGACAGAAAAACCCAGAATACAGGCATTCACCCTTCCAGTTTGCACGTGTTCACATTATTTAAAACCCAAAACCTTAACGAGATTTTTGAAAATTCAATAGGGTTTCAAAACCTTACAATAGAGGGTTCAAAACTTAGTAATCAATCATCCTAGAACAGATGATTAGTTTTCAAAGCGGTTTTGAAATTTATGTTCTTGTTGTGGTCGTCACCTAAGGATAGGTGACGGTATTGTTTTATGACTAAACGCAAGTAAACTCGCGTTAGGTTCCTAGGAAGGTTATAGACTAGGTCAAAGCATTACTAATAACCTAATTCCCTATAACCATTGGCTCTGATACCATCTTTTCTGTCACACCCCGACCACGTAGAACATACAAAACGTGGCGGAAACGTCGGGGAGTGTTGTAACAGAATTAATTGTTTCAAATCCATGGCAATTGAAGTTTCGTTTTATTGATTTAAAGTGTTACAATGTCTTAACAAACAAGGAAATACAACATAATTAACTAGTCTTGCATCTTTTATTGTCACTAAAGCCCAAGTCTGCCTATGTGTATCTTGATCATCTTATGCAACAGTTCCTGAAAACACATGTGAAAATAGGTACGTCAGCATAAAAATGCCTGTGAGATACATAGGTTTTGTGAAAATAGGTTTCATGACTTATGTTTGAGAAAATGTTTAGTCATGAACCTTGTAATTTGCTTTGTTTTTGTAAATCGTTTGAAAAACAATAAGTTCAGATGATATGTATAAATAAGAGAATAATGTATGGTTAACTGAATAACCAAGTAAAATGAGTTTGTATAAGATAAGTTGTTTGTAAATCAATGTCTTGTGAAAGGTATGTTATTTGTATAAAATGTTATATGTCTCAAATTGAAATGATTCAAATAACGCTACGATATGTAATACCATACAAACACTTATATATAGGAAGTACCAGCGGCGTATCCACCATGCTTGTATCATATTACACACGCATCGTTACTTAATCACTTAATCAAACCAAACCACAAATGTAAGATGTCTATGTTTAAACCAATTGTCAAATGTATTGAATAATATACCAAAATGTTTATGTCAAGATGTAAATCATGCAACGTATAACCAATGTTGAAAATGTTTATTTGTCAAATGTAAATCATGTAATGTATAACCAAAATGATATGTATGGCTAGTGAAATGCATCAACTAAACCATAGGTGCAATGCACAAAACAAAGTATTGAAGTAAACTTGGTTTAAATCAAAGTTATGTTTTGTGTAGTAAATGTATGCTATACTGATATTAGATATTTATGCGGTATTGTGAAAATTCATACATCCAAGCCTTGCGACAGTCGGATAACCATGTAAAAATGGGTTATCAAAAGAATATGTATAGTATAGTTTAAACAAACCAAATGTCATACCAAAATGTAGCATATGATGAATAAGAAATGTACTAAGTATGCTAAGTTAACATATAAAGCAGAAAAGTCATGTAAATCAAAGTGCTAGCATGCTATCAGTTAACATACATAGCATAAATGTAATGTAGAACCATGTACTAAGTATGCACACAATGGACATACCTAGCATAAAATGTAATGTAAAACGATGTACTAGTAATGCACACAATGGGCACACATAGCATGAAATGTAATGTAAAACGATGTACTAAGTACGCACTCAATGGGCATACCTAGCATAAATTGTAATAAAATCATGTACTATAAATGTACTAATAAACATAGCAAGTATATGATGTGAAAACAGGAAAACATGAAAGTAACAAGTAGGCACATGTGTTTCACCCCAAAACGTTTGGAAAACAGTAAAAGAGGGGTCTATGTACTCACTTGAGAATGCTCAGTAGTCCTTGAGTGACAACCAAACAATGCTAGAGATCACGGATATTAAACGACACCTAATATAGGTAACTATGTTAATAAACCGGACCTAAATCGGAGGATCGGATAGAATGAGGTTTCGTAAACCAAACGAGTATGGAGACTCGTGTAATATGGTTTAATAAAGCCTACATACTAAATGAAACCTAACATAAGTGCTCACGACCCATTACGACCCGTTTAGGTAGCTTATGCTACTTTAACGCGTCGTTCGCGTGAAACGCGTTCGGACCGCCTAACTAGTCCTATGACAAGTGTTATATGCCTAAACATGTTACATAATCAGTTATGTGACAAAAGTTTAGGTTACATATGCTTAATTACCAATTATACATGAAAAGGGTATTCTGGTAATTTACCTAAGGCATATAAACTACCTATCATACAACTACTTAAACGTAGCGACCATAAGGTATAACCTCGGAAGGTTATTCCCTACCTACTATGGTCACCTAATGTGTTTGGTCGGATCCTAATGATCGACCAACCGGGTCGGGTTCGAAAGTATAAGCGATTGTTTAGATCGCTTACCTTACGACCCTATATAAGCACTAAACTAAAAGTGACGAGCTAAGCATGTTAAAACATGCTTAACTAAGTTTAGAAAACAGGTTTGGTATCAAAACAAACGGTTTTGATACCTAAGAGTAGTTTGGTTACAAAATACGCAAGAATGCGCATTCTGACCGAAACTACGGCTCGTCACTGAGCCTAGATAACGTGGTAATCAGTAGGTATAGTCACTAGGGACTATAACCATCGTGATCACGCTCACGTTATGAAGTTCAAACGAACTTCGCATCGACCATAAACTGGTCAATGCAGAAAGTCAAACAAAGTTTGACTTTCGGACTCGAAAACAATAAAAGAACGAAGGAACACTTACGAAGGGTCCCCGAATGCTAATCTAGATCAAAATAGCTCAGGTATGAAACAAAGGTTTCAAATTAGAGCACAATTGATCAGATTCTAGTGAGAAATGAAGTTGGGGTATGTGGGTATTTATAGATTTCGGTCCACCGTTAGGATCGTTTCTTGGAGAAGAGGGAATGATCACACCCCTACACTTGTTGGAATGTTGTGGTTACTGAATTTGGCCACCATAAGAGTTTAACATGTGGCACTTGACCTTTGGGAAGTGTTAGGAGCTGCCAACTTGTGTTAAAAATGACCTTTGCTGATCAGAAGGGGCCTAGCATGACGCTAGGGGGGCTAGGCGTCGCGCTAGGGGTCCCCTGATCAGCAAGCACTTTCAAATGTTCACCTTTCAGTCCCCGTTGCGTATTAAGGCCATTTCCGACGTGTTTAAGGCTCGTTAAATCATTTTCAAGGCTCCCCAAGGATGCCTAAACATTGTGGACATGAAACATGCTCAAAGATATGCCGGATGTTGGTTCGTTTGGTCGTACGATCGCGATGTTCGGTTAATTACGACGGAATGCGCATAAGCGCGAGAAACGATCTAAATTGCGCGACGAATGGATTTTTCTCATGCCAAACACTAAAATAAAATATTTTAGTGCTTACATGAATTTTTGGATGTCCGGATGTATTCAGAACGTAAGTTATGCGCGAGCATGCAAACTTGTGCACTTTTTGACGCTTTTAGTCCCTGAATGACTCAAAAGTTTATTTTAGCACACCGAACCCCTCAAAGCCTATTTCTAAGCTATGTGAAGGATATTTATGGTATGTTTAACTGATGGTCATGTTCCGAAATGTCTGTTACAGTTCAAATTGGCATACTTTCGCAGTTTGTCAAGTTTAGTCCCTGTAAGCGAATAAACTAGATTTTGCCATACCAAAGCCTTCAAAACTTATTTCTAAGTTATGTAAAGGTTAATTAAGGTATGTTAAGCCTATTTCACTATTCCAGAGTGTTCGTTGCATTAAACTGGTTATATTTACGCATCAGTGTGCGTATAACCTTCCAGAAAGCGATTTAAAGCTTGAAATCGAACAAGAGTTGATATGTGTAAACGATACACATATTTTTACAGATCCCAAGTATGAGATACAATATTTCATTGGTTTGGCATTTGTTTGATGGTTGAAGTGACACAGGTGTTACAGTGACCTTTGAAATGTTTTACCCGTTATTATGTTCACTTATATATAATATATCTATGATTTGCGCTTCGTAATATATTTGAGTATATATATGGGCATGCTCGACATATATCATAAATCACATATTCCATCAATTTATGCATTTATCATTCTCAAAGAATTCAAACACCAAATAACTCATCAAGTTAACATAGGCATTATCTTCATGCTCAACACACAATTTACACATAACGTGACTTTTAACATAGTTTATCGTTTTAATCGCACAAACGCATAAACATAATATTAATTCCTAATATCACGTATACACTTAACATATCACATTACTTATACTCATATTCACATATCGCTTTGCCAAACATAAAGTCTGCTCGTGAATAATCCATTTTCGCCTATGTCAAAATAAGCGTATTTTAACGTTTTCGGTAATGTTTCCGGGAGTCGGAAGTCACGTATGACTAACCAAACACTAAAGTTACTTAATATTAGTTAAAATACTTATATTCATGGTTGCAGAAATCGGCCTAGGCGGCCGATTAATCGGCGCCTAGGCGCTAGGCGGTCATCTACTGCCTAATTTTGAGCTAGGCGGTCAATTAATCGGTCATGGTAAAAAATCGGTCAAAATCGGTCCTAGGCGGTCAAAATCGGTCCTAGGCGGTCAAAAATCGGATTAATCGGACAATATTAGTCGGTCAAAATCGATCAAAATCGATCAAAATCGGTCCTAGGCGGTCAAAATTGGTCAAAATCGGTCAAAATCGAACCATACTATCTGAAACTTGAAGTATTTATGTGAATTTTGAAGTATTATTTTTATATTATTGGGTATATATATATAATTTTGAAAAAATACATATAAAAATCCCATTCCGATTAATCCCGATTAATCCGTAGGCTGTACCTCACCGCCCGACTAGCGCCTTCTACAACATTGCTTATATTTATTTTAAAAATATCAGTTTACAATATGTTTTAAAACAATTTTGTAAAATTTACTCGAAAAGTCGATTTTTACCGTTTTTAGCGCATAGTCTTGTACCGAACTTTATCGAAACCATCCCAAGTCATCATGACTTCATATTTTAACACATCACATATTATCTACTGAATAAAATGATGGGTATATTCATGTTAGTGCAGATTTCATGCATGTCACATTTATCACACAATTTCACCCAATTTACTACTTTTTAAGCTTCATGTACAACATGCAAAGCTACCCAAACTTATGACTAGATTTCATATCATCATGTTATATCACAAAAAAACATTTTAGTGATCACATTCTGTTTTAACTTAGTTTCATCACATCATTTCAAGTTCATCAAATCATGATCATTTAGTCATCACACATGCTTATGTACAAGTACCTAATGCATATTCATTTCATCATCATCATCATCATCATACAAGACTTAAATACACTCATCCTACATTTATTATGATTTTTAACATACCCAAATCATAATATTTGTTCAATCATTCATCAAATCATCACAACATTAAATGCATGTAACATTCTACACATTTATGAACATGCAAACAAAACCCACAATTTCAAACATATACATACATACCTGCTGTTCATACACACATACATATACTTCCAAATTTCAACTTTTTCATTTAATCATCACATATCACAAGAATCTTTCATAAAGTACCTTTTGATTAAACATGCATAAACTTTCCAAGAATCTTATCAATCATAAATCAACTAGAAATCAAAACACAAACATTATCACACACACATACACACTCACAGCCATACATACATGCATACTTCCATTTTTTTTGTTTGATTAAAACCATTTTCTTATTTATATTTCAAAGTTTGAGAAGAACTCAAAGTTTATGTGAAACTTTCCATCATCATCTTCATCAAGATTTCAAGAACAAAATTGTTTGAAATAAAGTTTATACCTTTCAAAAGTTTGATGGGTTTTGATAAAAATGGATGAGATGGAACTTGTTCTTCCTTAGATTCACCTTGAAAACCTTCTTAGATCTTCAAACAAACTTGAAACTCGCTTGTATCATACATGATTCTCCATAACTTGGTTAAAAAATGAAAATGGTGGTGGGTTATGGGTGTACGGCCGAGAGTTTGAAAGAGAGAGGAAGAGATGCAAACTTGTTTTATGTTAAGTGTTAGTGTTTAGTAATCATTAGGTTTCATATATATATATATATATATATATATATATATATATATATATATATTTATCCAACACATGTCACAAAGAAGTTTTGGTGGACACCTATGGGGCCGCCACCTTGCTCACACACACACACACACTTTCTCTCTCTTGCACATATACATACACATATTCATGCAAAACAGGTATTTAACTGACTACCGGTATTTTATTTCGCGCTTTAATTGCGTTTTGAGGCATTTAAAATTATTTTTATTGCTCTATAAAAATTAACTCGTGATAATATTGCTGAACAAAATTTTGTTTGCCTAGATTGGCTGCGTTGTCTGTATTTTGCAGTGTACGCCGCAGTATTGCGCAGTACGCGCTTAAATTCGAAAAATAAGGATTTTAAGCGTTTTAATTAATTTTTCTTCACGGGTATGATTAAAATAGGATTTTAATCATAACGGAATATTTTTGGGGTTTTAACAATATCCGGGTGGTTGCCGACGTTCGTTTCGCATTTTGTTCGTTACACGATAAGCGTTTATCTTATTATTACCAACATAAATTCTCAACTAAGTTTGGATTTACCAACACTTCAATTACTATATATTAACGTCATATTTAATAATTTAGTGCCTTCATTTGTTTATAACACGTGTCATACTAGTACGGTACATGCTTACAGTAGTCGGGTGTCACATATAATACTTTAAAATTTGTTATAAAATTGTATTTAAATTTGCGATTAAATTGTGTTTTTAACACACGTGTATGGATATCAATATGGATTACGACCCGGGCATGGAGCTTGATGATGAGGAGCCGGTTAACGTTGATCCACTAGACAGTCACTTCTACCTGGTGATGTGCGTTAGGTGTGATATAATTTTTATGTATATTTTTAGCCCTTTTGAACACATTAGTCAAGTTTTAAATTTATAAAACACGATATTTTACTAACACTAAACACACATATGGGCAAGTGCACCCATCGTGAGCGTAGTATAGTGTTGGTAAGATACCGAGGTCGTCCAAGGACACAAGAGCTTTTAGTACCGGTTTATCCTCAACGTCTAATCAAATCAAAATTTTAGAAAAAAAGGTTTTTGAAAATAAAAACTAAAAATGCTGAAAATAAAAATAAAATAAAAACAGATAGAAAAGATGAATCACTTGGATCCGACTCGCCTTTAGTGTAACCTTTGATGTTTTCCGCACTTTTGCACTTTTTAATAGATTATCTTAGTTATAGTAGTAGGCCCCTCTTTTGATGGTGACGTTACCCTCAACCCAGTAGTTTGAGTCAGCAAGGATACAATCCTAAAGGGTTGGATTATTGAAAGATAATTAATTAAGTTATTAATGCGTAATGTGGTAGGCCCCTCTTTTGAAGGTGACGTTACCCTCGGCTAAGTGGTTTGAGTCAGCAGGGATACAATCCCAAGTAGCCGGGTTAATGTATTAATAGTAGTTTACATATGAGGGGATCAAGCCATTCACACCCCCGCCATCCAATACTAGTGGGTATTGAAGGAGGTCATAGTAAGCTTGACCCAGGTCCTTGCAGGATCTATACACTGAACAAGGCAAGAACCTTACCAAACCATTCACTTAACCCCCGACCAGGTAGCCAACATATCTCTATATAGACCGTAGAGATATGAATGGTGTAAATCTTTTATTTTATATAGACAGTAAAATAACGCCAAGACACCAGAAACAAATGATAAGGAAGTTTCACCTTCAACATAAGAAACTAGTTATTAAAGTCATTAATACAAAACCAAATAAAACGTGCGAAAAAATTAAAAAACAAAATATTACACTAAATGCTTGTCTTCACCAAGTGATGTAAGAGACTTAGGCAAACATGGCCTTTGATTGTCAAGAACTCTTACTATCAACCTTGGATCCCGAGACTACTACACACACTCTATGATGGATGATGGATGATGGTGGTGGTGGTGGTGGTGGATGAGGGTGTTGTGATGGTGGTGGATGAGGGTGTTGTGATGGTGGTGGAGTGTGGGTGAAGTGGGAGAGAGGTGGTTTGTCAAGGGATGCTTTTGAAATGAACCAAGCACCTCTATTTATAGCATGCACAGAAGCCCGGACACGGCCCTGTGTCCATCCACTTTCTCTTTCTTCATTAATTGCAGTTTGTCTGCATTAGTTGACCACGCCCCCGTCTCCGCTGGGCATGACCCCGTGTGCAGAAGCGTATCTGTACTATCAAGATTTGCTTGGATTATGCGAATCTTAGCGTTGACCACGGCCGCGTGGAGCTGGGCACGCCCCCGTCTTGGGAAATAGAAGCTTCTACAACTCTGTCTTTTCTTCAGACACTTGAGCACGACCCCGTGTCCGCTGGGCACGGGGCGTGTTCAGCCTTCTGATCTCTTGTTTTTGCTTGGGGAGATGCTGTCGAGGGGCCGGGCATGCCACGTTTATTCCTTTTCTTGTATTTATGTTAGATTTAGCTGCATTTTTGCTTCTTTTGTCCATTTACGCTCATTTAATCCTGAAAATACAAAAGGAAGACAAAATCACACTTTTTCCAACATTAGTACTAAAAAAGGGTTAGTTTTATGCCTCATTTGATGTAATTTATATGTTGCATTTTACACACATCACCCGGCGTTCTCGATGGGGTCAGACAGGCATAAGAGTTGCGCGAAGTTGCGCACCATGGAGATAGGGGCATGTCGGGATTGATTGGGGGCTTTTGGATACAGTGGAGGAGGCCACGAAGGCGAGGGATATTATTGGGTTGGATACCCCATTTGTGCGCTTGTTCCAGACTGCATTGGAGGACTCGTATCGTGAGATTACAGTCGAGTTCATTTCCTCATTTATGTACGCGCCGCATCCAGAGGATTACATGGAGGACCCGGGCCATGTCGTGAACGAGATCACTTTTCGTTTGCCCAGGAAAGAGTTTGGGATGAGCCTGCGGGACTTTTCCGTCCATTCAGGTTTGTACACTAAGGTCGAGCTTAATACGGATGTTTATATGAAGGGGGTTAGATCCTTGGACAGGCAGACCCTTATCAGTTTCTGGATGGCTATTGCGACGGTTCTGTCACACCCCAACCGATGGCGGAAACATCGGGGTGCGGCACTGAGCGAAACAGATTGTCCAGGAGGATCCATAACAACTATAATCACCAAATATTTAACGTCATGTCCCATACCATAACATATAAAGTAAAACAATTATTACAGACGTTGTTCTCAAAGACAAAAATTGTTCCGACAACTCATAAATTATTCGTGAGTTTCTAGACCACCTAAACTTGATTCATCACAGCTAGCAAGCATCCTAAACACCTGTCACATACGTTAAAATAAAGTCAATACACATAGTGTAATGGTGAGCATACAAGTTTAATAGTGTAATAGTAGCGAAAACGATTTACGCGTAACCAGCATGTAACACGTAGAAATGTGAAGCAAGTAAGCTATCGACAATGAAATATGCACAGACATGACTGCGAGTTGTAGAATGCGCAACACATATCACCACTGTGACACGTGAAGTAAAGCCCTTAACAACCCCTGTCCACGACAGGTGCTGAGTCCAAACTATAGTACTATTGTTGCTAAGGTGTCAGGCAACAATCACTGTGTAAACATAACATACTAGCATTCATCGTTTAACACGTATAACATGTGAGAGCAGTTAGGGTATAAAAAGTGTTTGCGTTGTGTGTCGATGTGATTTGATATAAGTATCGTATGTAACAACCAAAAGTGCGTTAAGCAAAAAGGGATCGAGTATACTCACAGATCGTGTTTAGTAAATAAACACAGTCTTGGTTTGAAGGGAGCGCTTGAGAGATTAGCCTGATCAGAGAACGATAGTGTAAGCGTTGAACAGTGCGTTAAACAATGCGCCGAAGCGATGAGTGAGCAGACAGTGATCCGATCAGATGACCGTCCGGACGGATGGTCATCCGGACGGATGACCATTCGGGCGGAGGGTCATTCGAGTGAGTGTGTTTGTGAAAAGTTTTGAACTTTGAGGTTTTCGTTGTGGCATTTTGAAAAATAAGAAGTGTTTCTATATGTCCAGTCATCCGGTCGGATGGTCATCCGGACGGATGGCCGTTCGATCGGGTGATGATTCGTTTGAAAGCTGATATTTTTTGAAGTTTTGAAAATTGTTTAAGTGTTGGAATTACAATCACATGGTCGAATAGTCGTTTGATCGGATGGTCGTCCAATCAGACGGCTATTCGTTTGAGCGACTGTTTTGTTTGAAAACTTTGGAAATTTAGTTTACGGCTTGACCGAGACGGTATGACGACGTGTCAAACAACGTAAATCACATCAAGTCCAACCTCATCCGATCGTTCGGGAATCACCCCGTTCGACCAGACTCAACTGTTCTTGATGGATTTTCATATTCAACCTGTGAATCGGTTGTCTCTTCGTTAGAAATCCATTCTCAGCCCGGTCCTCCACTAGAGAATGAGTAGAACACCCGAACGAGTCTGGATTCCATCGATTTTCGAGTAAAAATGAAAAATGTTGAAGAAAAGTTTGAAATACTTTGAAAATGTTTAGATTTAGATGAAATCAGTGTAAAATCATGTAGAAATATGTTAGATTCGAACAGTTCTTGCTGAGATGAGGTCATACTCCAGTGTTCATGAGAACCCGTGATGACGTCACCCTAGAACAGCCCCAAATCAGGCGATTTCATGGTTAAAATGTAAGATTTGATGGTGAAAATGATGAGAAAGTGTGTAATGAAGATGGAAGTACAAGATTTAGAGTGAAAACTTACAAGAATCGCGAGAAATCGAGAGAAAAGAGCTTGAGTGCGTGCTGGTCGGACGGAGCTGTCACATCAATAAACAGTTGATGTGACAGGAGGGGCATTTATAGGTGAAGAGGTGAAAGGCGGTGGAGAGTGTTTGGGTCGGACAACCGTTCGATCAGACGGCCATCCGATCGGATAGTGATCCGGTCGGATGTCCATTTGATCGGTTGGTCGTTCGATCGGATGGCTTGAGCGGGTTAGTTTTCCGAGTTTCGTTTCGTGCGTTGTGTTGCATTTAAGCGAGTTGCGAGTAATCGATATGATAGTATTACACATTAGTTACACAAATAACATAATCAGCCTAACAATCATAAAGTACACTTGCATTTCGGGTTGCGATGCCATGCGATAGAGTTGCGATTGTGTTTGCGAATAACATCCCACAACATATAGGCACACACAAGTAAAGCATATAATAACATACACACATAAAACAATATCCATAACTGCGGTTCGAATTGCGATGCGGTAGCGATTCGATAGCGTTTAGTAGAATAGCGTTTAGTTACGTTTATCGCATTGTTACTTCACATATTAATAAATTGAAGTTTAAATTAGGATTAACTATCACATAATCGATTATCGAGTTTGCGAGTACAAGCAATAATTAAGCAAGAAATATCGGATATGAACGTAAACCTGACGTTGATCTTGACTTAGACTTTGACTTGTACTTTGACTTTGACTTCGGAAAGTCGGGTTGTTACAGGTTCCCTTTGGGAAATCCTCGTAAAAGGCCACCACCATCAGAGACCCCTTGTACATATACCTCCATCACATCATTGGGTCATCGATCGTGCCCCGGTATCATAGCCGTGACAAGGTTAACATGAGTGACCTTTTTTTCTCTACTGCCTGCTACGGCCTCATCCGTGCGTGCTCATTGTGTGCCTAGCGGAGTACTTTGCTACCACTTATCAAAGGCAGGAGCGCGGTAGGATCTTCGGCGGGTCCTACGTTACAGCGATCGCGCGCTCTTTAGGGATCGTGCCCGAGAGTGACCCCCTGCTGTCCTCGGCCATTCCGTTGACTAGATTAGGCCGGGCGTCAATATCCAGTATGCTTTTGATGCACGATTTTAATCAGATCGGCATGCGCTTTCGGTCGCGGGATTTCGAGGTTTGGGTGCCTGAGGAGTTGCCGGAGGTGATCCCAGTAGTCATTGAGGTTAAGGACGGGATACTAGCGCCTGCGATAGGCTTTGTACTAGACATTCAGTTGTACTTATGTTTAGTATATACAAACTGATTTTATATATATTTATGCGGTAGATCTTTTATTTTACACGATGTTTGTTTCGGTTGTTTGCGTTTATTTCATACGTCTCTTTCGCAACTTATTGTACGTTGTTTTAATTAAACATGTTCGTGTAATATAACAAAATAAAATCGGTTAACATTTATAAAAACAATGGCATAATGAAACGTATCTTTATAAACAACTGTTATAAATTAACTATAAACGGTATATTCACGTTAAACGACCGTTATAAATCAACTTTAAATTATATATGTTTTATAAAAATAAAACAAAAATCTACAACTTTTCAACAGATGAAAAAATGATTAAAAAACCGGCCACTTATTTTGAAAAAAGAAAAAATGATTAAAAAAACATAAATGATTAAAATCTACAACTTTAAATTATATATGTTTAATTACATTTTTTAATTAAAAACCGGCCACTTATCTCAAAAAACATAAATGATTAAAAATCTACAGGCCACTTATCTCAAAAAACATAAATAATTAAAAATCTACGACTTTAAATTATATATATTAATTTACACTCAAATGCCCCCAACAACTTCTGGACAACTTACATAAAACAAAACAAGATCTCAAAATTTAAGCATATAGATTAACATCATTGTTTCGATAATGATATCATATTTGATAACATACATCTGGCCGTAATAACAATATCATTTAATGAAATTTAACGTACATACCGCATTCGAAGATCCTTGCATTGGACACAAACCCATGGAATTTGTGGTGGATTCAAATAATATTGTGAGTGTAGTATGTCTATCGTTTACGTCAATCACGTATCGTAGCTGAGAAATGATCAAAACTGATACTGATCTGAGCAAACCATAAAGTTCATATGTGTTGAAGTCCATCCGTACGGATGGACATTGTCACACCCCAACCGATGGCGCAAACATCGGAGTGAGACGAAATAGATTGCAAAAGACTTCATAACACTATTTGTGACAAGTATTTAAATAATAAATTTCCATTTCATTTCTAAAGAGTTAATTACAAGAATTTGAAACAAATACAACAATATGAATAATGAAATACAATACAATAAGAGTACAAAATTTAAAGTGTGTATCCAAGCATCCTACTAGATTCCATGCATCATCAACATCATCGCTAAACCTGCAACATGTTTTAAAAGTGTAGTTCAATACAAAAAGTATTGGCGAGCATACAAGTTTGGTGCGTAGTATATAGGTATAAAATAATAAGGAACAATCCACATGGCAAACCTAGTTATCAAGATTAACGTATTAAACTGGCATGCAATTTACAAGTCAACCCTCTGTTTATGCAAGTATGAATGAATAAACCTAACATGACCTCTCGTTCATGGGCGGTGCGTTACTCCTATAGCGATATACATGTTAAGTGGAGGCTTGTACGAAGCTAATGACAAGTTCATCACATAAGAATCACCCAGAAAACACGAATCAAGAATAAAAAATAGTAAGCATGTATTGGATTGTTTGTTTATGTATTTGCATAAGAATATGTATAATAAGTGTGTTTTGTATATAAAACATGTTACACCCAAAAGTGCGAAAACGGTAAAATGGGTCAAGTATACTCACAAAATTTGCATATGCTTTCCGATTATCCAATTGTTGACGAGCAATGAGATTAGGAGATCGAATGTATAAGGGTTAAAGTCCAAGGTATGTTTAGAGTCGAGATTCGGAATTTAAAACATAAGAATATAACATATGAAAGTAATCATCTTTTAACACATAATACTTGTTTGACACTATGAAACCCCAAGGGTTAGAATGTTTTCATGGGTAGAACACCCATTAGAATCATAACAAGTTTTAGGTCTTAGATGATGCAATCTAGTACTTTGACGAATGAACACAAACTCATCATCAAAGGTTCGAATATTTGGATAGTTTATATATGTATTATATAAGTTATGTAATATAACAATAAGTCCAATAGTCAATCATGAGGTAGGAGGATGAATCCTCCATTTAGGTACCTCTTTTGAGTGTCATAGAAATCATGTAGGAGGTAGGAAGAGGAGTCTTCCATTTAGGCACCTCTAAGTGTTCACCACTGTCACACCCTGACTTTTGCGGAAGCGTGATTTGGTGTGACTTGCTTAATATCATTGCATTCAACCATAACAAACAACTATATGATAAACTAAGATGTTCATCCATAGATAGTTTTCAAAATAATACAACCGTCATTGTTTAACATCAAACTAAGACTTCAAGTTTAGATCACATGACAACCAAAGCTTAAAGTTCCATACTGGACTTCTCAAAAGACACAAACAAAATAGGTTTCGAGCCATGTATCTTATCCAAGATAAAATACATAACCCAAACCCTTCGACTTCGGATGACACCTTTTATTAGAGACATGACTTGTAAACTCCAACGCTCGCCAGATCCGTACTTAATTTCCTGAAATACATGTAGTTTGAAAACATCAACAAAAGTTGAGCGAGTTCATGTGTGTGTTTGTGAATAAACCTTTGAAACATTTGTAAGTATGTTTGTATGTACTTGAAATCCCGGTATGAAAGCAACAAGGAAACATATCAATTAATGTGTAGCTAATACATTAATATACGTGACATGGTGCAAGAAGACTCAAACCTAGCAGACTTTGTCAATAAGACATAGTCACCACATGGTTCACTCGACAGACTCATGGGTGGGGCTCGCTACACCCAAATAGATCTATCACTCATGTCCATTGGTCCTACAACGAGGATTAATGGCCTTAAGAGTGCGCCTACCCATTCACATGATCTACTGTACTTTCCAAAGCTAACCATACCAATTGTAATTGTTTGTAATCATTTTGTAACATGTACTTCACCCCCGGAGTTATAAAACTGAAAACAGTTAAAAGAAAAGAGAGACATGAACTCACAGGTTTGCGTTCTTCGAATCCGCCTGTAACTCAAAGTTTCCTCTGGTGTACACGACTACCTACATGCGTACTACGGTCCATTAGACGAGCGGGTCGTGCCTTGACTTAGTATTAATTAGTGCCTTTGAGTTACGTTTCCAAGTGTCTTCATCATTATTCCAAGTTATATAGTTATTTGTTAAAATAATAAATATTTTAACTTAAATTATATTTGTTAAATCTTGGAATAATAATTAAAATAATATACTTTTAACTTATCACACTTTTGTATTTGTATATGAATATCCTTCCCAAGGATGGGTGTATTTGTATTCGTATTCTTATACTTGTATATTTTTGCCATGTATTGGTATCGTATTCCGGAGTGTATTTATACGTACGAGAATACGTATTTTTATTGTGTTTATTAAGTATCCTTATACTTAATTTTCGTATTAACTCTTCCGGAATAGTATCCTTAATAAAAATATATCAATATATTTCTCCAAAATATATATTTTAAGAAGTATTACTTAGAAAAATTATTTATAATTTTTCTCTTGGCAAAAATATTTATAGATTTCATACAAGTCTCAAAAATAATATATTTTCAAGTCCAACTTAGAAAATATATATATATATATATATATATATATATATATATATATATATATATATATATATATATATATATATATATGAACCCATTTTTCATCCAAAATGATATATTTCATATTTATTTGAGAAAGTATATCTTTCACCCCAAAAATATTGTATTTCGTGTTTGTGTAAGAAAATATATATTTCTTAAAAATAATATATTTTCTTCTAAAAATCTCAAGAAAAATATATATTCATACTTGCCAAAAATTAATATATTTTTCCTTTGTCAAAAATATGATATATTCTTGTAGTAATTGTAAAAATTATATTTTCATTCCTTGGTGTCCAAAATATTATTTACCAAAATATGCATATGAATATTATTTCCGGAATATTTTGTGAGTTATATTCCTTGGTTCAGTTTCATCAATATTTTGTGTATAACTTGTATCTTCATATCCTTGGAATTTTGGTAATATTTTGGATTGTAATTCTTGGTATTTTGATGTGTTATATTATTTAAAATCCTAAAATAATATAACTAATACACAAAATATACAAATAATCACACACATGGTGTCTTCTAAATATTATTTCCTAAATACATATTTAGTCATTTTTATTTATAAAAACCAACCTCCAATAAGTATAATTTTTGTAACAAAATTTATGGCAAACTTTATGTGAAAGATTCTGTCACACCCCGACTGCGTAAAACAACAAATCGCGGCGGAATCGTCGGGGAGTGTCGTAACAGAATCATTGTTTCATAACACATGGAAATTGAAATTTTGTTTTATTGAATTAAAAGAGGTTACAATGACTTAAAACAAAGAATCATAATGTAACACCTGTGCCTCCACGGCCATCAAACAAATACCAAACCAATGAAATATTATATTTCATACTTGGGATTTGTAAAAATATATGTGTATCGTTTACACATATCAACTCTTGTTCGATTTCAAGCTCTAAATCGCTTTCTGGAAGGTTATACGCGCACTAATGCGTAAATATAACCAGTTTAATCCAACGAACACTCCGGAATAGTGAAATAGGCTTAACATACCTTAAATAACCTTTACATAACTTAGATATAAGTTTTGGAAGGTTTGGTATGCCGAAATCAAGTTAATTCGCTTACAGGGACTAAAGTTGACAAACTGCGAAAGTATGCCAATTTGAACTGTAACAGACATTCCGGAACATGACCATAAGTTAAACATACCATAAATATCCTTTACATAGCTTAGAAATAGGCTTTGAGGTGTTCGGTATGCTAAAATAAACTTTTGTGTCATTCAGGGACTAAAAGCGTCAAAAAGTGCACAAGTTTGCATTTTCGCGCATAACTTACGTTCTGAATACATCTGGACATCCAAAAATTTATGAGAGCATGACTACATTATATTTTAGTGTTCGCCTTAAGAAAAATCCATTCGTTTCGTCATTTGGATCGTTTTTCACGCTTATGCGCATTCCGTCGTAATTAAGCGAACATCGCGTTCGTACGGCCAAACGAACCGACATCCGAGATATTTTTGAACATGTTTTGAGTTCCCTATACTTTAACTTCATTTTAGAGCCTTGAAATGAGGTTAACGGGGTTCAAACGCATCGAAAATCGCTTAAAAGGGCTGCAGGGACTAAACCTGTCACTTTTGAAACAATTCTGAATCAGATAGGCACTAGCGTAGCGCGAGCCCTAAGGCTCTACCAGTAGCGCTACGCGAGTGACTGATCTGACCAGATTCAATGTCTTTTTAGCAAGTTGCAGCTGATCGATTCGTGTCCACACATTTTAAACGGGTCTAGTCAGCAGATAAGAACAAGTTTCTAGCCACCACAACTTTGTGACAAGTGTTCGGCTCGGATCGTGGCACGATATTCAAGAAACGATCCTAACGGCTCTACCTTTTCTATAAATACCCACCCCCCATTTGTTCAAAACCCACAAATCTGATTAAGAAAGCTCTAAGTTGGAACCTTCGTTTCATACCTGAGCTATTTTGATCTAGGTTAGCATTCGGGGACCCTTCGTAAGTATTCTTTCGTTCTTTTCCTTATTTTTACTGCTTTTCGAGTCAGAAAGTCAAACTTTGTTTGACTTTCAGCGTTGACCAGTAATGGTCAATGCGAAGTTCGTTTGAACTTCGCAACGTGATTGTAATCACGATGGTCATAGTCCCTTGGGACTATGCCTACTGATTACCACGTTGTCTAGGGTCGTAGGGTAAGCGATCTAATAAATCGCTTATACCTCGAACCCGACCCAGTTTGGTCGATCATTAGGATCCGACCAAACACATTAGGTGACCATAGTGTAGGGAATAACCTTCCGAGGTTATACCTTATGGTCACATCGTTTAAGTAGTTGTATGATAGGTAGTTTATATGCCTTAGGTAAATTACCAGAATACCCTTTTCATACATAATTGGTAATTTAGCATATGTAACCTAAACTTTTGTCACGTAACTGATTATGTAACATGTTTAGGCATATAATACTTGTCATAGGACTAGTTAGGCGGTCCAAACGCGTTTCACGCGCACGACGCGTTAAAGTAGCATAAGCTTCCTAAACGGGTCGAAATGGGTCGTAAACAATTATGTTAAGTTTCATTTAGTATGTAGGCTTTGTTAAACCAAATGACACGAGTCTCTACACTCGTTTGGTTTACGAAACCTCATTCTATCCAATCTTCCGATTTAGGTCCGGTTTATTAACATAGTTACCTATATTAGGTGCCGTTTGATTCCGAGATCTCTAGCACTGCTTGGTGGTTTTCTTTAGGCAACTGAGCAATCTCAAGTGAGTACATAGACCCCTCTTTTACTGTTTTCCAAACTGTTTTGGGGTGGAACACATGTGCCTACTTGTTACTTTCATGCTTTCCTGTTTTCACATCATATACATGCTATGTTCGTTAGTACATTATAGTACATGATTTCATATCATCTTATGCTAGGTGTGCCCATTGTGTGCATTACTTAGTACATTGTTTTACATGACATTTCATGCTAGGTGTGCCCATTGTGTGCATTACTTAGTACATCGTTTTACATGACATTTCATGCTAGGTGTGCCCATTGTGTGCATTACTTAGTACATCGTTTTACATGACATTTCACGCTATGTATGTTCATTTGATTACATACTTAGTGCATTGTTTTTCACATGCTCACATTTTGTTATGACATTTGGTTTATTTACATGGGACAATATATCCATTAACATTAGCTACGCCGTTCGTTAGTAGGTAGTGGTACCATAGGAATTGACAACTCCCGTTCCGGACATCCCAGGGTAAGGGGACAGAAAGGAATGACCGAATTCGTTGACATTAAGACAGATAGACCTTTAATTTGTTTAAAGGGTTTTATCACCACAGTCGCCAGGCTTGGATGTATGCATTTTTACAATACCGCATAAATGTTCATATTAAATAGTTGCATGCATTTACACAAAACATAGCGTTGATTTAAACCATGTTTTACTTCAATACTTTGTTTTTGTGCATATGGTTTAGTTGAGACATTTCACTTGCCATACATGACATTTTGACATAGACATTTGACATAGACATTTCGGCATAGACATTTTTACATGATTGACATTTGATCATGCATTTACACAAGACATAGCTTTGATTTAAACCAAGTTTTACTTCAATACTTTGTTTTTGTGCATATGGTTTAGTTGAGACCTTTCACTTGCCATACATGACATTTTGACATAGACATTTGACTTGGATATTTGACATAGACATTTGACATGGATATTTGACATAGACATTTGACATGGATATTTGACATAGACATTTTGACATGATTTACATCTTGACATGAACATTTTACATTGTTTGGTTTGGTTTGATTAAGTGATTAAGTAACGATGCGTGTGTAATATGATACAAGCATGGTGGATACGCCGCTGGTACTTCCTATATATAAGTGTTTGTATGGTATTACATGTCGTAACGTTATTTGAATCATTTCAGTTTGAGACATAGAACATTTCATACAAATAACATACTTTTCACAAGACATTGATTTATAAACAACTTATCTTATACAAACTCATCATACATGGTTATTTATTTAACCATACATTATTTACTTATTTATACATATCATCTGAACTCATTGTTTTTCAAATGATTTACAAAACAAAGCAAATAACAAGGTTCATGACTAAACATTTTCTCAAACATAAGTCATGAATCTTATTTTCACAAAACCTATGTATCTCACAGGCATTTTTATGCTGACGTACCTATTTTCACATGTGTTTTTCAGGAACTGTTGCATAAGATGGTCAAGATACACATAGACAGACTTGGGCTTTAGTGACAATAAAAGATGCAAGACTAGTTAATTAAGTTGTTTTTCTTTGTTTGTTAAGACATTGTAACACTTTTAATCAATAAAACGGAACTTCAATTTCCATGGATTTGAAACATTAATTCTGTTACAACACTCCCCGACATTTCCGCCACGTTTTGTATGTTCCACGTGGTCGGGGTGTGACAGAAAAGATGGTATCAGAGCCAATGGTTATAGGGAATTAGGTTATTAGTAATTAGTAATGCTTTGACCTAGTCTATAACCTTCTTAGGACCCTAACGCGAGTTTACTTGCGTTTAGTCATAAAACAATACTGTCGCCTATCCTTAGGCGACAACCGCAACAAGAACATGAATTTCAAAACCGCTTTGAAAACTAATCATCTGTTCTAGGATGATTGATTACTAGGTTTTGAACCCTCTATTGTAAGGTTTTGAACTCTCTATTATATGGTTTTGAACCCCTTTGAGTTTTCAAAACTCTCGTCAAGGTTTTGGGTTCTAAATAATGTGAACACGTGCAGACTGGAAGGGTGAATGCATGTATTCTGGGTTTTCTGGCTAGGCAAGCACTTCGTATACATCTCATCAGACGCGAGACCAGTTGTGCTTACCTGGGAATTCTTGGGATGAGTGTTCACTTATAGGCGAGCATGTCTTCGCGATACATTATTTTTGACCTATTTACTTTGATTTATCACCATCTCATTTGTTTGCCTTAGGTAACAAACAAATGATCACAATTTTCATTCGTTACCATTCTGTATTGATTATCCAATAACTTTTCACTCGTTTCTTCTTCTGTCTTTCTTTTTCTTCTAGAATGTCTATTCCTCTTGGCACTGGTCAAACGTCTGAGCGAACAGCCAAATTTGTCCAGCAAATTGGCGAAGTGATTCAGAGGACTGTGGATTTAGGTATTGCCATGGCTCGTCTTAACAATGAAGCCTCTCGTCTCGACAATGAAGCCACTCAAGAGCCACTGAAGGAAGCAGAAGTCAAGACTGCACCAAAGTCAAGGAAGCGTAAGGCTTCAAGGAAACCCGCAACGGTTACACCTAATCAAGCGGGACCTATCCATATGGCAGGGCCACCAGCTAGGAAGCCATACAACGGAACTGCACCCTTGTGCAACCAATGTAGCCTTCATCATCAGGCTAGTGTGAAGTGCCGCAAATGCCAAACTTGTGGACTCATAGGTCATACGGCAAGGGTTTGTCCAACTGCGGCAGTAGCAAATCAAGCAGGACCCATCCGGGTGGCAACACCACCTGCAAAGAAAGCATATGCCGGTACTGCACCTCATTGTGCACGCTGCAACGGTCATCACGCGTTACAACAAGTTTGCTGGCAATGCACGACGTGTGGTAAACTTGGGCACTTGGCCAAAGTTTGTCGTTTGGGACAAAATCAGGCTGCTCAGGTTCAAGCTCCGGTTCAAGGGAATGCTGCGAAATTCCCACTGGGTTCATGTTTCAACTGCGGAGAGATGGGTCACTTCCGCCACAACTGCCCAAAGCTTGCTAATGCAAATCCAACCCTTGGATGAGCATTCGGCTGAACAAAGGATGTTGCTGTCTTATGCCTTTGTTTCTTTTGTTCCCGGGTATTGTGAAAAAATATGTCTTGTTCATAAATAAAAGTTGTTGTTCACAATTCTGCTATACAAAGTATCATTACATGTGTTTATGGCTTTTCCTTATAATACCTGCACTAAGGAACTATGTTCCTCACAAACTACTCTGGTGATTCTCTCTTTCAAGTGATCGCTCATAATTTCCTCGAAAGTTCTAAATACTCGTTTCATTCTAAGAAACGAAGTACAGGAAATAAAGTGAAATTATGAGTAATCGTGCTTTTTGCACATCTGTACTTTTGAATCCTTGGTTGGATAACTAAGGATATTTTCAAATCTCATACCCATTACGTTTTGATTTTTCAACATACACAGTACAAGTATTTCAACACAATCTTCATGATCTCAAAACATTTTCATATATTTTGAAAACAATTTTTCTAGATGCATTGTCTATGTTATTTCAAAAACATTGGCCATGTTATCAAAACCAACCTTTCTAATTTCAAAATATTTCATATAGTCTGAAGACAATATTAACACAATACATTTTCTGATCAAGTGCATGATTTCGAAAAGCATCATTCATGTCTTTCAAAAACCTTATACATAATTTCAAAATTCATCTCGCATGATTTTAAAACATTTTTGTAAATATATCTACCTAATACACCTACTTTATGATTTCAAAAAGTATTATATATAAGGTTTCAAAAACGTTAAACACATTTTTCTTAAAAGAACCCCATGCATAGTTTTCAAAAATATTTTTCCTCATACATTGACTTAACCTTCAAAATTCTGCTTCATATGTCGCCTTGACATATCTAGCATCTCAACTTCATAAGCATTTTACATCATGTTTTGACATAAGCACGTCCAGTGCAAGATTTCAAAACATCTTCAACTTCTAAAATCCATATGGGATCTTTTTATCTTCACATTTAGATCCTTGTGGATAATCATCATTCAAATCAGAGTCCTTAATTGGATTCCTTATGTACCTTAATTCGAACACTTCGGTTCCTAATAATCGAAATCGAATTTTCTTTTTGAATCTTTCTATCCTTATAGATAGATTCTTGATAATGTTTAAAGTACCAAATGAAATCCACGAGATGGATTCCTAGTGTGCTTTAAATACATGTGCTTTGTTAGCAGAACGAACTTCTAGTTAAACAATTTTGTGGTTATGTGGCTATGTGTTTATGCATCTTATGTTTTCTTTTATGCATTTTTTGTGTTTTTATACTCTGGATAATTCGTTATCCAAATCCTCGTAGAATTTTTCATATCTTCATATGAGGGATTCGTAGTAGGATATTCAAAAAGGTACTGCTTTAAATCCTTAATGGGCTTCTATGTAATAGTTAAGACCCTTGGATTGATATAGTACTACTCCAAGATTCATAAGAGACCCTTTAGTGGTCTAGTAAAAAAGATTGATTCACAATTTGGTTAAAAAAAAATATAACATCTAGTGATGTAGCTGAACAGACTCCTTGATAGTCTATTTAAATCATTTATTGATTTAGTCTAAAGGACTCTATGGCGGTCTAAGTCACGCTCATCACACGATTGTTCATTTGGTTTTACCCTACACATTATAAAATAGACTGTGTGAACTGTGCAAGGAATTCTCTAATTATGGATGCGCACATAATTATGAAATTTAGTGCACAGAAATCCAGTAAGATTTATTATGTGAAGGAACCGATAGCGACAACAATAACAAAATGAGGACGATGTAATGGAGGTACGGTGGACGCACCAATGACGCTTTATATACTTGTATATATAGGTATCCCTCTTACGTTGCAATCATGATGATTATTAAAGTTACTAGAAGTTTAGAAATCTAGCCAATATTGTTCGATCTTTTCAACTTCATGTTTTAAACTCTTACAAGTTTCCTCTAAATAAATTTCGGGACGAAATTTCCTAAAGTAGGGGAGACTGTAACACCTGTGCCTCCACGGCCATCAAACAAATACCAAACCAATGAAATATTATATTTCATACTTGGGATTTGTAAAAATATATGTGTATCGTTTACACATATCAACTCTTGTTCGATTTCAAGCTCTAAATCGCTTTCTGGAAGGTTATACGCGCACTAATGCGTAAATATAACCAGTTTAATCCAACGAACACTCCGGAATAGTGAAATAGGCTTAACATACCTTAAATAACCTTTACATAACTTAGATATAAGTTTTGGAAGGTTTGGTATGCCGAAATCAAGTTAATTCGCTTACAGGGACTAAAGTTGACAAACTGCGAAAGTATGCCAATTTGAACTGTAACAGACATTCCGGAACATGACCATAAGTTAAACATACCATAAATATCCTTTACATAGCTTAGAAATAGGCTTTGAGGTGTTCGGTATGCTAAAATAAACTTTTGTGTCATTCAGGGACTAAAAGCGTCAAAAAGTGCACAAGTTTGCATTTTCGCGCATAACTTACGTTCTGAATACATCTGGACATCCAAAAATTTATGAGAGCATGACTACATTATATTTTAGTGTTCGCCTTAAGAAAAATCCATTCGTTTCGTCATTTGGATCGTTTTTCACGCTTATGCGCATTCCGTCGTAATTAAGCGAACATCGCGTTCGTACGGCCAAACGAACCGACATCCGAGATATTTTTGAACATGTTTTGAGTTCCCTATACTTTAACTTCATTTTAGAGCCTTGAAATGAGGTTAACGGGGTTCAAACGCATCGAAAATCGCTTAAAAGGGCTGCAGGGACTAAACCTGTCACTTTTGAAACAATTCTGAATCAGATAGGCACTAGCGTAGCGCGAGCCCTAAGGCTCTACCAGTAGCGCTACGCGAGTGACTGATCTGACCAGATTCAATGTCTTTTTAGCAAGTTGCAGCTGATCGATTCGTGTCCACACATTTTAAACGGGTCTAGTCAGCAGATAAGAACAAGTTTCTAGCCACCACAACTTTGTGACAAGTGTTCGGCTCGGATCGTGGCACGATATTCAAGAAACGATCCTAACGGCTCTACCTTTTCTATAAATACCCACCCCCCATTTGTTCAAAACCCACAAATCTGATTAAGAAAGCTCTAAGTTGGAACCTTCGTTTCATACCTGAGCTATTTTGATCTGGGTTAGCATTCGGGGACCCTTCGTAAGTATTCTTTCGTTCTTTTCCTTATTTTTACTGCTTTTCGAGTCAGAAAGTCAAACTTTGTTTGACTTTCAGCGTTGACCAGTAATGGTCAATGCGAAGTTCGTTTGAACTTCGCAACGTGATTGTAATCACGATGGTCATAGTCCCTTGGGACTATGCCTACTGATTACCACGTTGTCTAGGGTCGTAGGGTAAGCGATCTAATAAATCGCTTATACCTCGAACCCGACCCAGTTTGGTCGATCATTAGGATCCGACCAAACACATTAGGTGACCATAGTGTAGGGAATAACCTTCCGAGGTTATACCTTATGGTCACATCGTTTAAGTAGTTGTATGATAGGTAGTTTATATGCCTTAGGTAAATTACCAGAATACCCTTTTCATACATAATTGGTAATTTAGCATATGTAACCTAAAATTTTGTCACGTAACTAATTATGTAACATGTTTAGGCATATAATACTTGTCATAGGACTAGTTAGGCGGTCCAAACGCGTTTCACGCGCACGACGCGTTAAAGTAGCATAAGCTTCCTAAACGGGTCGAAATGGGTTGTAAACAATTATGTTAAGTTTCATTTAGTATGTAGGCTTTGTTAAACCAAATGACACGAGTCTCTACACTCGTTTGGTTTACGAAACCTCATTCTATCCAATCTTCCGATTTAGGTCCGGTTTATTAACATAGTTACCTATATTAGGTGCCGTTTGATTCCGAGATCTCTAGCACTGCTTGGTGGTTTTCTTTAGGCAACTGAGCAATCTCAAGTGAGTACATAGACCCCTCTTTTACTGTTTTCCAAACTGTTTTGGGGTGGAACACATGTGCCTACTTGTTACTTTCATGCTTTCCTGTTTTCACATCATATACATGCTATGTTCGTTAGTACATTATAGTACATAATTTCATATCATCTTATGCTAGGTGTGCCCATTGTGTGCATTACTTAGTACATTGTTTTACATGACATTTCATGCTAGGTGTGCCCATTGTGTGCATTACTTAGTACATCGTTTTACATGACATTTCATGCTAGGTGTGCCCATTGTGTGCATTACTTAGTACATCGTTTTACATGACATTTCACGCTATGTATGTTCATTTGATTACATACTTAGTGCATTGTTTTTCACATGCTCACATTTTGTTATGACATTTGGTTTGTTTACATGGGACAATATATCCATTAACATTAGCTACGCCGTTCGTTAGTAGGTAGTGGTACCATAGGAATTGACAACTCCCGTTCCGGACATCCCAGGGTAAGGGGACAGAAAGGAATGACCGAATTCGTTGACATTAAGACAGATAGACCTTTAATTTGTTTAAAGGGTTTTATCACCACAGTCGCCAGGCTTGGATGTATGCATTTTTACAATACCGCATAAATGTTCATATTAAATAGTTGCATGCATTTACACAAAACATAGCGTTGATTTAAACCATGTTTTACTTCAATACTTTGTTTTTGTGCATATGGTTTAGTTGAGACATTTCACTTGCCATACATGACATTTTGACATAGACATTTGACATAGACATTTCGGCATAGACATTTTTACATGATTGACATTTGATCATGCATTTACACAAGACATAGCTTTGATTTAAACCAAGTTTTACTTCAATACTTTGTTTTTGTGCATATGGTTTAGTTGAGACCTTTCACTTGCCATACATGACATTTTGACATAGACATTTGACTTGGATATTTGACATAGACATTTGACATGGATATTTGACATAGACATTTGACATGGATATTTGACATAGACATTTTGACATGATTTACATCTTGACATGAACATTTTACATTGTTTGGTTTGGTTTGATTAAGTGATTAAGTAACGATGCGTGTGTAATATGATACAAGCATGGTGGATACGCCGCTGGTACTTCCTATATATAAGTGTTTGTATGGTATTACATGTCGTAACGTTATTTGAATCATTTCAGTTTGAGACATAGAACATTTCATACAAATAACATACTTTTCACAAGACATTGATTTATAAACAACTTATCTTATACAAACTCATCATACATGGTTATTTATTTAACCATACATTATTTACTTATTTATACATATCATCTGAACTCATTGTTTTTCAAATGATTTACAAAACAAAGCAAATAACAAGGTTCATGACTAAACATTTTCTCAAACATAAGTCATGAATCTTATTTTCACAAAACCTATGTATCTCACAGGCATTTTTATGCTGACGTACCTATTTTCACATGTGTTTTTCAGGAACTGTTGCATAAGATGGTCAAGATACACATAGACAGACTTGGGCTTTAGTGACAATAAAAGATGCAAGACTAGTTAATTAAGTTGTTTTTCTTTGTTTGTTAAGACATTGTAACACTTTTAATCAATAAAACGGAACTTCAATTTCCATGGATTTGAAACATTAATTCTGTTACAACACTCCCCGACATTTCCGCCACGTTTTGTATGTTCCACGTGGTCGGGGTGTGACACATAACATAATTAACTAGTCTTGCTTATTTTAATGTCACTAAGGCCCAAGTCCGCCTAAGTGTATCTTGATCAATCCTATGCATCATTTCCTGAAAACACATGTGAAAATAGGTACGCCAGCATAAAAATGCCTGTGAGATACATAGGTTTTATTGATTTAGGATTCATGACTTGTAAGTTTAAGGAAAATGTTTAACAAAAGTAGTCATGAACCTTGTAAAATGTTTTCTTTTATAAATCATATAAAAATCGATAAGGAAACAGATGATATAAAAGAAATATGTATGGTTAAATAAATAACCAAGTAAAAATGAATTTGTATAAAATGTGTTGTTTGTAGCACAATGTTTTGTAAAGATATGTTAATTGTGTAAAATGCAATATGTCAAAATTGAAATGGTTTAAATAACACTACGATATGTAATATCATAAGAGCACTTATATATAGGAAGTACCAGCGGTGTATCCACCATGCCTTTATCATATTACACACGCCTCGTTACTTAAATCACTTACCAAACAAACCACCAATGTAAAAATGTTTATGTATAATCAAATGTCAAAATGTTTGTGTGAAAACCATGTCTATTGTCAAATGTAAATCATGAAATGTGTAAACAAATGTCATGTATGGCAAGTAAAAAGTGACTACTTAAACCATATGTAAAATGCACAAAACAATGTATTGAAGTAAATCAAAAGTTATGTTTTGTAAAATCCATGCATGCTTTACTGATACAAACATCTATGCGGTATTGTTTTAATGCATACACTCAAGCCTTGCGACTGTGGCGACAAACCCTTAATCGAAATTAAAGGTTTATCTAAACAATGTATATCGAATTCGGTCATTCCTTCCATCCAAACAAACCTAGGATTTCAGGAACGGGAGTTGTCAATTCCTATGGTACCATTACCTACTAACGAGCGGCGTGATCAATGTTAATGAATGTATTTTTGTCCCATTTAAACAAACCAAATGTCATACCAAAATGTAAGCATGTTTTATGAAAACAATGTACTAAGTATGCAACAAATGAACATACATAGCATGAAATGTAATGTAAAACAATGTACTAAGTATGCACTAAATGGACATACATAGCATAAAATGTAATGTAAAATAATGTATTAGTATGCACTAAATGGACATACATAGCATAAAATGTAATGTAAAATAATGTACTAAGTATGCACTAAATGGACATACATAGCAAAAACATAATGAAATTATGTACTATGTGTGTACTAATGAACATAGCAAGTATACGTAATAAAAACATGAAAAACATGAAAGTAACAAGTAGGCACATGTGTTCCACCCCAAAACAGTTTGAAAAGAGTAAAAGAGGGGACTATGTACTCACTTGAGGTTGCTCAATAGTCTTTGGATAACAATCAAGCAAAGCTAGAGGATCACGGAATCAAACGACACCTAATATAGGTAACTACGTTAATAAATCGGACCTAAATCGGAGGATCGGATAAAATGAGGTTTCGTAAACTAAATGAGCATAGGAACTCATGTGATATGGTTTAACAAAGCCTACATTCTAAAACGGAATCTATACTAAGTGCTTGTGACCCGTTACGACCCGTTTAGGTAGCTTACGCTACTTTAACGCGTCGTTGGCGTAAAACGCGTTTGGACCGCCTAACTAGTCCTATGATAAGTAATAAATGCCTTAACATGTCTAATAATGTTGCCTAATCAGTTTAGATGTCAAAATTTAGGTTACATATGCTTAAAATGAATTTATGCGCAAAAAAGGCATTTTGGTCATTTTCCTAAGGCATATAAACTACCTATCATACAACTAACTAAACGAAGTGACCATAAGGTATAACCTCGGAAGATTATTCCCTATACAACTATGGTTACAAAATATGCTTGGTCGAATCCTAATTATTGACCAAACGGGTCGGGTTTGAAAGTCTAAGCGGTTGTTTAGACCGCTTACCTTTACGACCCTATATAAGCACTAGACCTAAAGTGACGAGCTAAACATGTTAAAACATGTTTAACGAGGTTTGAAAACAAGTTTGGTATCAAAACAAAGGGTCTTGATACCCGAAAGTAGTTTGGCTGCAAAATACACAAGAATGCGCATTTTAACCTAAATTACGACTCGTCACTATGCCTAAATAACGTGGTAATCAGTAGGTATAGTCACAATGGACTATAACCATCGTGATTACACTCACGTTGCGAAGTTCAAACGAACTTCGTGTTGACCATTGACTGGTCAAAGCAAAAAGTCAAACACTGTTTGACTTTCATGCATAAAAACGCATAAAAGAATGAAAGATGCTTACAAGAGGTCCAAGCGATGAAGGTTTTGATCTAGAATTCTCAGGTATGAAGTGTTAGAACTCCAACTTAGAGAATTGGCCAGATCAAGTGTGAGATTGGAAATGAAATCATGGGGTTTATATAGAGTTTGGGTAACCGTTAAGATCGTTTATCGAAAACCATGCTTTAATCTGAGCCGTACACATGCACCCCCTGATTTGTAATACCATGGGCATCCCAAAATAGCCCATGGTATGTTTAAAAACCATGTGCAATCAAGAAAAACCCAGCTGCTGATGAAAACAACTTGTTTTGCTGATCTGGGGGGGCGCTCGCGCCCCGCGTACGAGTTAAGCAGGTCCTACGCGGCCCGCCTGCGCTGCACAACTTAGAAATAGTTCCAAAATGTGCAGTTTTGGTCCCTGCAAGTGTTTAAGGCCTTTTTCGACACGTTTAAGGCCCGTTAAGCCATTTTCAAGGATCTACAATGATTCCTAAACATAAGGGACATAAAAAATGCTCAAAAATATCTCGGATGTCGGTTCGTTTGGCCGTACGGTTGCGTTGTTCGGTTAATTACGACGAAACACGAACGGACGCGAAAAACGATCCAAATTACGCGACGAACGGAATTTTATCATGCCAATCACTAAAATAAAATATTTTAATGATTACATAAATTTTTGGATGTCCGGATGTATTCAGAACGTAAGTTATGCGCGAAAATCCAAACTTATGCACTTTTTGTCACTTTTAGTCCCTGAATGACAAAAAAAGTTTATTTTAGCACACCGAACCCCTCAAAGCCTATTTATAAGCTATGCAAAGGATATTTAGGGTATGCTTAACTTATGGTCAAGTTCCGGAATGTCCGTTACAGTATGAATCGGCATACTTTCGCAGTTTGTCGAATTTAGTCCCTGTAAGCGAATAAACTTGATTTCGACACACCAAACCATACAAAACTTATTTCTAAGTTATGTAAAGGTTATTTAAGGTATGTTAATCCTATGTCACTTTCCCGGAGTGTTTGTCGTGTTAAACTGATTGCGTTTACGCATCAGTTCGCGTATAACTTTCCAGAAAGCGATTTGGAGCTCGAAATCGAACGAGAATTGATATGTGCAAATGATACACATTTTTAAACAAATACCAAGTATGAAACACAATAGTTCATTGATTTGGTATCTGTTTGATGGCCGTGGAGGCACAGGTGTCATAGTCTCCCATACTTCAGGAAATTTCGTCCCGAAATTTATTTAGAGGAAACTTGTGAGAGCTTGAAACATGAAGTCGAAAAGATAAAACCACACTGGTTAGGGTTCTGAACTTCTAGTAAGTTTTATAACATCATACTTGCAATGTGAGAGGGACACTTATATACAAGTGTATAAAGCGTTATTGGTGCGTCCACCGTACCTCCATTACATTGTTTACATTTCGTTATTTTTGCCACTGTAGGTTCTTACACATGATAAATCTTACTGTGGTTTCCGTGCACTGAATTTCATAATTATGTACGCATCCATAATTACGTAATTCCTTGCATAGTCCGCACGGTGCATTTTATAATGTGTAGGGGAAAACCAAATGAACAAACCTGTGATGAGTGTGACTAGACCACCCTAGGGTCCTTTTAATTAAATCAATAAATGATCTCTTTAAATAGTCCACCAAGGAGTCTGTTCAGCTATATCATCACATGCCATTCTTAACCAGATCCTGATCTTTTTGACTAGACCACTCAAGGGGTCTCTTTTGAATCATGGAATGGTACAATATAATCTAAGGGTCTTAACTATTACGTAGAAGCCCATTAAGGATTTAAGGTAGTACCTTTTGAATATTCTACTATGAATCCCTCATATGAAGATATGGAAGATTCTACGAGGATTTGGATAACGAATATCCAGATTACACAAAAACACAAAACATAAAGGAAAACACATAAACACATAATCACATAATTGTTTAACTTGATCTTCAATTTGTTATCATTTTGTTAATTTGTTTGTTAATTGTGCACATGCATTTAAAGACACCAGGTATCCAATCCGTGGATTTCATTTGGCACTTTAAACATTTCAAGAATCTAACTATGAAGATAGGAAGATTAAAAAGGAAAATTCGATTTCGATTACAAGGAATCGTAATATTCGAATTAAGGTATACAAGGAATCCAATTAAGGACTCTGATTTGAACGATAATTATCCACAAGGACCTAATTGTGAAGATAAAAAGATCCCATATGAATTTTTAGAATTCGAATAGCGGGAGACGCTTCGAACCCTTGCACTAGACGTGCTTATGTCAAAACATAAGGTAAAATGCTCATGAAGTTGAGATGCTAGATATGCCAAGGCGACATATGAAGCAGAATTTGATGGTTAAGTCAATGTATGAGTAAAAATGTTTTTGAAAACTATGCATGGGGTTCTTTTAGAAATGTGTTTAATGTTTTTGAAACTTACATAATACTTTTGAAATCATAAAAATAGGTGTATTAAATAAGTATATTTATAAAATGTTTTAAAATCATGCGAGATAAATTTTGAAATTATGTATAAGGCTTTTGAAAACATGAATGATGCTTTTGAAATCATGCACTTGATATATTAAGTAAATATACTATGTTAAAAATGTTTTCAAACAATATGGAATATTTTGAAATCATGAAGGTTGTTTTGAAAACTTATACTATGTATGCTGTTATGAAAAACCAGAATGTAATGGGTATGAGATCGAAAAATTACCCTTAGTTATCTAACCAAGGATTTAAAGCACAGATGTGCAAAAAGCACGATCACTCATAATGTCACTTTATTTCCTGTACTTCGTTTCTCAGAATGAAATGAGTACTTTAGAATTTTTTTTTTCGAAGAAATCATGAGCGATCACTTGAAAGGGAGAATCACAAGAGTAGTTTGTAAAGAACATAGTTCCTTGATGTAGGTATCATAGGGAAATGCCATACACACATGTAACTACACTTGTACATCAGAATTGTGAAAAACAATTTATTTATAAACAAAACAGATTGTTTCAGGGTTCAACAAAAGATACAAAAGCATAAGATTCAAATTATTCAAAGCAGCAGCATCTTCTAATCAGCCAAATGCTCATCCGTGGGTCAGATTTGCATTAGCAAGCTTTGGGCAATCCCTTCGGAAATGGCCCATCTCGCCACAGTTGTAGCACGATCCAGGTGGAAAGCGAGCTTGAGCAGGGTTGGCTTGGAGTTGAGCAGTAGCAAGATTTACAACAGCTTTGTTTTGGATAGCAAAGCGGCATATGTCAACCAAATGTCCCCATCGTCCACATATTTGAAACAGGGTATCTGATTCAGATGATGATGGTTGCATCGCTTACACCATGGAGCAGTTCCCTTGTACTGCTTCTTGGCTGGTGGTGCTGCCACTTGGCTAGGTCCTGCCTGTTTTGGTGCAATAGCTGCGGGATTCTTTGAAGCTTTACGTTTCTTTGGTTTTGGTGAAGGCTTGGCTTCTGTCTCCTTTGGTGACTCTTGAGTGGCTTCATCCTGGAGACGATACATGGCAGTAGCTAATTCAACAGTCTTTAGGACTACTTCGTCTATTCGCTGGGCAAATTTGGTAGTCTGCTCGGACATCTGAGCGTCGTTGCGATGAAGAGGCATTCTAGAAGAATATGAAGGACATAGGGAGAAACAAGTGAAATGTTATCGGATAATCAAAACAGAATGATAACGCATAGAAATTGCGATCATTTGTTTGTTTCCTAAGGCAAACAAATGAGACGGCGACTAATCAAAGTAAGCGGGTCATTTTAATGTGTCGTGAAGACATGCTTTAGCCTATAAGTGGACACTCACCCCAAGAGTTCCCAGGTAAGAGTGACTGGTCCGATTATGTGGATTTGTATGAACACTCTTGCCTTAGACAGAAAACTCAGAGTACAGGCATCCACCCTTCCAGATTGCACGTGTTCACATTATATGACCCAAATTTGATGAGATTTTGAAAACTTTGAAGGTTCAAAACCTTTTAATAAATCATCCTAGAACAGATGATTGGTTTTCAAAGTGGTTTTGAAATTTATGTTCTTGTTGTGGTTGTCACCTAAGGATAAGTGACGGTATTGTTTTTAAGGTCTAAACACAAGAACCTTGTGTTAGGGTCCTAGGTAGGTTATAGACTAGGTCAAAGAATTACTAATAACCTAATTCCCTATAACCATGAGCTCTGATACCAACGCTTCTGTCACACCCCGACCGCGTAAAACAACAAATCGCGGCGGAATCGTCGGGGAGTGTTGTAACAGAATCATTGTTTCATAACACATGGAAATTGAAATTTTGTTTTATTGAATTAAAAGAGGTTACAATGTCTTAAAACAAAGAATCATAACATAATTAACTAGTCTTGCATCTTTTAATGTCACTAAGGCCCAAGTCCGCCTAAGTGTATCTTGATCAATCCTATGCATCATTTCCTGAAAACACATGTGAAAATAGGTACGTCAGCATAAATATGCATGTGAGATACATAGGTTTTATTGATTTAGGATTCATGACTTGTAAGTTTAAGGAAAATGTTTAACAAAAGTAGTCATGAACCTTGTAAAATGTTTTTCTTTTATAAATCATATAAAAATCGATAAGGAAACAGATGATATAAAAGAAATATGTATGGTTAAATAAATAACCAAGTAAAAATGAATTTGTATAAAATGTGTTGTTTGTAAAATAATGTTTTGTAAAGATATGTTAATTGTGTAAAATGTAATATGTCAAAATTGAAATGGTTTAAATAACGTTACGATATGTAATATCATAAGAGCACTTATATATAGGAAGTACCAGCGGCGTATCCACCATGCCCTTATCATATTACACACGCCTCGTTACTTAAATCACTTACCAAACAAACCACCAATGTAAAAATGTTTATGTATAATCAAATGTCAAAATGTTTGTGTGAAAACCATGTCTATTGTCAAATGTAAATCATGAAATGTGTAAACAAATGTCATGTATGGCAAGTAAAAAGTGACTACTTAAACCATATGTAAAATGCACAAAACAATGTATTGAAGTAAATCAAAAGTTATGTTTTGTAAAATCCATGCATGCTTTACTGATACAAACATCTATGCGGTATTGTTTTAATGCATACACTCAAGCCTTGCGACTGTGGCGACAAACCCTTAATCGAAATGAAAGGTTTATCTAAACAATGTATATCGAATTCGGTCATTCCTTCCATCCAAACAAACCTAGGATTTCAGGAACGGGAGTTGTCAATTCCTATGGTACCATTACCTACTAACGAGCGGCGTGATCAATGTTAATGAATGTATTTTTGTCCCATTTAAACAAACCAAATGTCATACCAAAATGTAAGCATGTTTTATGAAAACAATGTACTAAGTATGCAACAAATGAACATACATAGCATGAAATGTAATGTAAAACAATGTACTAAGTATGCACTAAATGGACATACATAGCATAAAATGTAATGTAAAATAATGTACTAACTATGCACTAAATGGACATACATAGCATAAAATGTAATGTAAAATAATGTACTAAGTATGCACTAAATGGACATACATAGCAAAAACATAATGAAATCATGTACTATATATGTACTAATGAACATAGCAAGTATATGTAATAAAAACATGAAAAACATGAAAGTAACAAGTAGGCACATGTGTTCCACCCCAAAACAGTTTGAAAACAGTAAAAGAGGGGACTATGTACTCATTTGAGGTTGCTCAATAGTCTTTGGATAACAATCAAGCAAAGCTAGAGGATCACGGAATCAAACGGCACCTAATATAGGTAACTACGTTAATAAACCGGACCCAAATCGGAGGATCGGATAAAACGAGGTTTCGTAAACCAAATGAGCATAGGAACTCCTGTGATATGGTTTAACAAAGCCTACATTCTAAAACGGAACCTATCCTAAGTGCCCGTGACCCGTTACGACCCGTTTAGATAGCTTACGCTACTATAACGCGTCATTCGCGTAAAACGCGTTTGGACTGCCTAACTAGTCCTATGATAAGTAATATATTCCTTAACATGTCTAATAATGTTGCCTAATCAGTTTAGATGTCAAAATTTAGGTTACATATGCTTAAAATGAATTTATGCGCAAAAAGGGCATTTTGGTCATTTTCCTAAGGCATATAAACTACCTATCATACAACTAACTAAACGAAGTGACCATAAGGTATAACCTCGGAAGGTTATTCCCTATACAACTATGGTCACAAAATATGCTTGGTCGAATCCTAATGATTGATCAAACGGGTCGGGTTCGAAAGTCTAAGCGGTTGTTTAGACCGCTTACCATTACGACCCTATATAAGCACTAAACCTAAAGTGACGAGCTAAACATGTTAAAACATGTTTAACGAGGTTTGAAAACAAGTTTGGTATCAAAACAAAGGGTCTTGATACCCGAAAGTAGTTTGGTTGCAAGATACGCAAGCATGCGCATTTTGACCGGAACTACGACTCGTCACTATGCCTAAATAACGTGGTAATCAGTAGGTATAGTCACAAGGGACTATAACCATCGTGATTACACTCACGTTGCGAAGTTCAAACGAACTTCGTGTTGACCATTGACTGGTCAAAGCAGAAAGTTAAACACTGTTTGACTTTCATGCTTAAAAACGCATAAAAGAACGAAAGATGCTTACAAGAGGTCCAAGCGATGAAGGTTTTGATCTAGAATTCTCAGGTATGAACTGTTAGAACTCTAACTTAGAGAATTGGCCAGATCAAGTGTGAGATTGGAAATGAAATCATGGGGTTTATATAGAGTTTGGATAACCATTAAGATCGTTTATCGAAAACCGTGCTTTAATCTGAGCCGTACACATGCACCCCCTGATTTGTAATACCATGGGCATCCCAAAATAACCCATGGTATGTTTAAAAACCATGTGCAATCAAGAAAAACCCAGCTGCTGATGAAAACAGCTTGTTTTGCTGATCTGGGGGGGCGATCGCTCCCCGCGTACGAGTTAAGCAGGTCCTACGCGGCCCGCCTGCGCTGCACAGCTCAGAAAAAGTTCCAAAATGAGCTGTTTTGGCCCCTGCAAGTGTTTAAGGCCTTTTTGACACGTTTAAGGCCCGTTAAGCCATTTTAAAGGCTCTACAATGATGCCTAAACATAAGGGAAATAAAACATGCTCAAAAATATCTCGGATGTCGGTTCGTTTGGCCGTACGGTTGCGTTGTTCGGTTAATTACGATGAAACACGAACGGACGCGAAAAACGATCCAAATTACGCGACGAACGGAATTTTGTCATGCCAATCACTAAAATAAAATATTTTAATGATTACATAAATTTTTGGATGTCCGGATGTATTCAGAACGTAAGTGATGCGCGAAAATGCAAACTTATGCACTTTTTGACACTTTTAGTCCCTGAATGACCAAAAAAGTTTATTTTAGCACACCGAACCCCTCAAAGCCTATTTATAAGCTATGTAAAGGATATTTATGGTATGCTTAACTTATGGTCAAGTTCCGGAATGTCCGTTACAATACGAATCGGCATACTTTCGCAGTTTGTCAAATTTAGTCCCTGTAAGCGAATAAACTTGATTTCGACACACCAAACCATCCAAAACTTATTTCTAAGTTATGTAAAAGTTATTTAAGGTATGTTAAGCCTATTTCACTATCCCGGAGTGTTTTTCCCGTTAAACTGATTGCGTTTACGCATCAGTTCGCGTATAACTTTTTAGAAAAAGATTTAGAGCTTGAAATCGAACGAGAATTGATATGTGCAAATGATACACATATTTAAACAAATCCCAAGTATGAAACACAATATTTCATTGATTTGGTATCTGTTTGATGGCCGTGGAGGCACAGGTGTCACAGATTCATGGTTTAAAATACACTTGTAAATATTTGTTTAGAAATGTTTTTCTAAGTGTTTATATTCTTTGAAAATTTTGCCATAGTTTCCCATAAAAATGGAGGTTTCCATGCTTTCAAGCATATCATTTTATCTTGTAAAATCATTTCAATCAATCCATACTCAACAACAAACAACTTTTACTTACCAACCTTGCCAAAAATAAGTAATAATCTACTACTTCATGAACTTGAATCTTTGTTATCCTTTAAAGTGTGATTAGTTCTTTAAAAACTTTATTTTTAAAGATTATGGATCTTTACAACTTGTGATCATCATTTCTAAAAATGTTTCTTTATGAATTCTTCTTGTTACACAAGTGTTTCTACACTTGTTTAACCACCAAAAATACGGTTTGTTTATGTAAGAACCAAGTTTATATGAAACTTATATTTTTAACTTGGTTTCTTTGAAAAACCATCCATGAATCTTTAGATCTATGATTGACAACTTACTTTGATCATTATTTTTCAATAAAATCACTTGTTCATTCAAGTTCATGCTTCATGTGTGGCTGATCTATCATCCTACAACATTTCTATTCTATCATCTTGCTAGATTATGTTTTTAATCATGATCTAGCAAGATCATATGATGATCTACATCATATATATGAATAAATAACAATCAACAAGCTAAACAACACATAAACAACTTAGTTTCTTTAGGATTTAAGCTTATTCATGTTTTATTCTTGTGGTTCTTCATGTTCTTCAAGATTATGATTATGATCTTCTTTAACCACTTAAAATAGAAGTAATCTAGCAAGATCAAGACTCTTACCACTAGCACAAGGCTAGGGATGATCAAGTGAAGAAATGAGATGGATAAAAGCAAATAAGAGAGGTCCTTCCACTTCCACAAGATTCAAGCTTCCTTGTACACCTCCTTACACCCTTGTATGCATATAGAATGGGTAGAACTTAAATGAAAATGGTGGTTGTGTGGTGATGGGGTTTTGACCGAGGGTAAGGGAGGAAGAGGGAGATGAGTGTGGTTGAGTTGTTGTGTTAGAAATGAAAGGGAAGGCACTAAGGGGTAATATAAATAACTTCCAACATCATATGTCTAGTATATATTATGTTATAAAAAGATGAAACATAATCTAATTAAATAACCAAATAAAATCCATGTGGGGCCACCTTATCTAACCGTATGGTTAGGGGGGGGGGGTCTTGGTTAGGTTGTAATGTTAAGTTAGATCATAAGGTTGAAATCCAAGTGTTTAGTTAAAGGTTTAGTTACTAGATATTTATATGATGTGTTATGATGTTCGGGGATCATAACTAGCTTGGTAATGTTAAAATAGTGCTTCTAGTAAAAATTTGGTGTTTTGGGTAGTGTCCAGTTGTTCGGTTGGTTACCGGTTCGTTAAGGTGCTGAACTTTGCAGTTTAGTGTGTTTTATGTTACCTTTAATGACAGTTTCGATTCCCGACACATACGAAAGCATTCAGGACCATTTAAGCATATTTCTGCATGATATTAAGTTGTTTAAATGTTGAATTTTGCTGAATTCTGCAGAATTTTGCAGTTTATGTGAGTTTTAGGCACTTTTCGGCACTTAAACTATCACTAGGAAGGCAGTTTTGTGATCCCTACTTTCCTACACACTATACTAGTGTAATACTTGGTTTCTGGCTTATTCTATGTCTCAATACAATGTCTGTCTATTCACTGAACTCCGTCAGCATTTCTCTGATTTGTCTGATAACTGTGCTAGCTTTGTTTCGTGCATCATTTCAATCAATAAAGTTTGCATGCAATAATGTTATGTCATTTGCAATATATGATGCACATGTATGTATGGTAACAATAATCAGAAAGCAATTCAAGTCATAAATTGTAAATCAGCATAGTCATTAATCATTGATTATTGTCTAATTAATTGTATGGATGCACGCAAATTTGACAGTTGTCACATTCTCCCCCTGTTAAGAAAATTCCGTCCTCGAAATTTATACTACCTTAACTCCTTAGGGTTACATGTATGGATATGAATAATACTAAGGTAGATAACCACCAAACCGAATCAAGACTTACTCGAAACAGGTGCATCCAATGACATATTACAACAATCAGAACCCAACAGCTAAAAGGTATGTGTTCCAGAATTTGATGTCAAAGGACACGAGATATATAGATGTATAATCTAGTGTAACTTAGTTAACAGGGGTGCAATAAAGGAGTTTCGACCAATAGAATTTCAAACAATTGATCACAATATGCAAATGAGTTTTCACAAACAATAGCATCCGCTATATGAGCTCAAAAATCAACAATTCGAATATGATAGTAACATGAAAATGATCTGTCAACTTTCGAATAAATAAATGGTTAAAATTAGTGTGTTGACATTATTGAATTGCGAAAATACACCGAAATGAAATAGAATTGAATCTGGTGTGTCATTGTCTTAATTCGTAGTTGCATTAGGGATGTTTAACTGACAAGTCAAACAAAAGTATGTGTAGTTTTGTGTGAAACGGGTGATCATGACTAGCACAAGCTACAAGTTTGTATCGACACCACAAGGTGTTGTAATAACATAATTCAATAACAGCGGTGACCGAACAAGTTCACCGTGTTTGAAATCAAATGAAAGTGTAATGAAGCAATCCTGAAAATTTGATTTAAATGGCATAATAGGATTTTTCAATTGAATATAGAACATCAAAGAGCTACTGTTTTTGATCGAAGAAAAAAAAGCAATAAATACCGCAAGGCATTCGATTGATAATGAAAGAACCGTTAGGAGGTACACTGGGTGATATAAAATGAACTTATGTACCATTGTCTTGACACACAACTGTGTTAAGACTGTTTTAATCATGGTAAACAAAACAGATTTAGAGCAAGTCAAGAAATAAACAATTAAATCCGCGCACGAGATGCGTAAACGAGATTTGCGCAAGCTTCAAATTTAGTGAAGGCATCACTTCAAAGTGTCGAAATCAACAAGCGATTTAATGGAGTCGTAGACCAAACAAGTCTACTACGACTCGAAACAAAAGAACCTTCGCAAAAATAAATTTGAATATGATGCTCTCAATACATCATATGGCGTCTTGAATTGAATTTGCGAAATGGACAAGTTCAAGCAATTGAACTTGGTTTTAGTGCAATCCAACAATAAACGTATGTATCAACAAGGGAATTTCGGCATGGTTACAAAGAAAAACCATGTATGTAAGTTGAAAGAAAAGAAGTTTCAAGAAAGTGTGTTGGCTTGATATCAAAGGAGCCAACAATTACAATAATGTAGGTCATCCGAATCACAAATCGAAAATTAGCTTTAGCAAATAATTTTTGAACTTTTGATGAAGCGTTTATTCGAAACGAAACCACATGCATAACAAATGGTGCATGCGTAACATATGACTTTCCAAGAAATGAAACAATGAGTATTTGCTAAAATGAAGAAATGATCAAGTATCGAGACAAAGGAGTGTTCGCTTTAATGAAGAAAATTGTTATGATGCAACTATCATTAGGAGAAGTAGAGATACAAAATTCTACTTGTTAGAAGCAAAAAGCGGAAATTTCAATATAAGAAACTCGAGCACTTTATCCGTTTGGTTAACTAAAACAGCTTTCATGACATAATAATAGTGTTTGTCCGAGTTAATAGACGTGGTTTTTATGAGCTAATCTTTAATGGAGTTTGACATAAGTCCCCGAGAGTCCTAAATACGCGTTTCCTAGATTCTCGAAGTTTTGCACCCTAAGCATAACTGTTTTGTGCATCGTGTAGAAAACACAGTATTAGTGTATGTTTAAAACAAATTATTGACTCACTATTCCTCGGTATACTTTCTTCCTGAATTCACAACTAATGATACTCGATCAACGATCAATTTTAGAATAGTAGTTGGATCCTCACAGTTAGTTAAATAAATAATTCGTTAATCCTCAGCAAGAGTTACCGACTCTTGTTGGTTAGCTTGTTCGGCTCCTGGTAGTTGATATTCATTCGAAAGTTACCACCCTTCTTTTCGATGTGCAACACTGGAGTTTCCCCAAAGCGAGAAGCTTGGTCTTATAAATCCCTTATCTAACAGTTCCTGAAACTGTGCTGACAACTCTTGCATTTCTGAAGGCGCAAGTCGATAAGGTGTCTTAGCTACAGGCGCAGCGTCTGGAACCATGTCAATATGGAATTCGACTTGTCATTGGGGCGGTAATCCTGGCAAATCTTCAGGGAAGACTTCAGGATATTCCCTTATCGCAGGGATATCTTCGAGCTTAGGTTCTTCGGCTTCCTTGTCCACGACACGAGCCAAGAAGGTATTACACATTTTTATGCAAAAACTTCCGTGCCTTCAAACAACTAATAATTCATAGGGGCGTATCCGACTTCTCCCATGAATCATGTTCGTTTCTTCATTCGCCATCGGAATGCAGATAGTCTTTTCCTGGCACGCAATCTCTGCATGAGCACTTGGCAATCGATCCCTTCCAACTACTACATCGAAGCTTCCCAACTCAATTGGCAGAAGAACTATCGCAACACACGTTCTCCAAGCTTTGTCACTCAGCCTCTAATTACTTCGTTGGCATCCCACTAGCTTCCCATTAGCTAGTTTTATCGAGTACGGGATATCTACTTACTTTCTACTAAACCAAGTATATTCTTAAACTCTAGAGATATGAAGCTAAAATCGGCACTGATATATAACGGTGCAGATGCAAAACGTTGACTAATTTGGGACGTACCGATAACCTTGTTTAGATCCTGGCGTGCTTCCGTAGCTCTGCTGTTGAGCTTTCATCCACGTGCCTGAGTGTTTTTAGGGCAGTATTTTCTGAAATGCTTTTTGTTTCCACAGTTGAAACAACCTTGAGCACGCTTTTGTTTGTCACTCTTCCTGCCTTGATAGTCGTTGTTGTCGTTGTTTCCTTCGTGATTCTTGCTGCCATCTTGGCCTTCATTTCCACATTCAGTACCATGCCTACAAGTCTCCTTGGGATGCCCCCCCTCTTGCCACAGTTATCACATTTTCCATATTTACATCGCCCGACATGATAACGTAGACAATTGTCGCACTTAGGTAGGATACCCATGTATTCTTTCCCCTTTTTGGCCTTCTTCTTTTACTCGCTCGAGTACCCTTCTTGAAGTTTGCGAACTTTCTCTTGTTATCTCCAGATGGCTCCACAGGAGTCTCCTTTTTCTCCTCCGAAGTGGAAAATTTCCCTAGTCTAACCGCTTCTTCAGTGAGCGCTACACTTAAATCGATAGCATCGGTGATTATTGGAGGTTTAGATGTTGTCACCAGGCTTAGAATCTGAGGTGCCAATCCCCCGATGAAGCGTTCGATCCTCTTAAACACTGGTTCCACAAGACGCGAAGCAACTTGTGACAAATCGTGAAATCTCTGCACATACTCAGCTATCTTTGAACCTTCCATTTTCAAGTTCCAAAGTTCGGTCTCCAACTTCTGTACTTCTGCCCTTGAGCAATATCTCTTACGCATCAGCTCTGTCAGTTCGTCCCACGTTAAAGCATACGCAGCAGTCTCGCCCAACGTCTGAACCTGAAGGTTCCACCATGACAGAGCCCCATCTAGAAACATTCCAGCTATGTACGTGACCTGATGTTCGGGGGCGCATTTACTCAACCGTAACACAAAATCCGTCTTCTCGACCCAGCGCACGAAGGCTATGGCACCCCCAGTGCCGTCGAAATCTCGGGGCTTGCAGCTCAAGAACTGCTTGTAGGTGCAGCCTGCGACATAAGCAACATCATTCACGTAAGGCATTAGCAAAGCACTCTTGGAAATGTCCAAACATTTTGTAATGTGTCTTAAGTGACTAAACATTACCGTTGGGTGGGTTATTTCCTGAGGTACCTCCGCTGCGTTCGGAGCGAAGGGCCTTGTGCTGTGCGATGGCCTGTGAGATGCGTGATGTGCTAAAAGTAGTTTAATAAAAACAACTAAAATTAACCTAAATCTAGACTCAAAGTAATACTCTAGACTCTCTAAACTCGACTAAACTACTAACCGATAAGAGAACCGGTCGACTTTAGTAAAGCTAAATAAGTCCGGATATCGAACCCACGAGACTCAATTAAATTACGCTACGACTCTATCTAGACTATGACTAACACGACTTACTAAATGTTTATTTGATTGGAGGGGGGGGGGGTTCTAAAAATCCTAAATACGCAAATAAAGATTAAACTAAATTAATTAAAATGACTAAACACGAACTTGGATGAATACTTGAACCAGTGGCGATGAAGACTACCTAGGCTAGAAGGTTTAACTTGGAGTGGATTTCTATTCGAAGATAATGTGGTATGGAACCGGGATCTTTTGATACTAAACCTATTAAGACACCAACTAAGCCCCTCAACCCTTCTCGAGGTGAAACTTATGGCACTACCTAGGCTGTTACGACTACCGGTTGTTAGATTTCCTTATAGTCCTCTAACTTCTTGAAAAGTGCCTTAATATGACGATCTACCTTACAGCGCGAAAGTCTAAGGCAACTATGGATTCTAACTTGGTTTAATAGACACGAGAATGATTAGGGAACTAAGACCAATTTCTTACAAAAACTAATCCTAGCTATATATCAAACCGAGACCTATTAATAACCTCGAGCCTTACAGCGACAAGATTAGTAGAACACTTGATTTTATAAGATTACCGGACATTACTTCTAAGGTTTGATGGCCACTTAACCCTAAAGGATTAAAGATTTATTATGCGATATAGACACTCACCAAAATCTAAAACCCTAGCACGATTCTATTATGTGATAAAGACCGTCACCAAGACTCGTACGAAGCAATAATCAATGATCAAACAATATCAAGCATGCATATACACCAAATCACAATTCCATAATCGTTTACAATTCAAGAAAACCCATAAACCACATTAATAACGAATAAAAATCCAAACATTATTAAACCATTGTCAAAAGCCTAGGTAGTAACGAAAGATTTAGCCGCTAAACATGATCAGTAACATAATAACAATCTCAAACAGATCTGAATTCATCTTATAACAACTAAAAATGAACGAAAACAAAGAAACAGGAAGATTAAACCCGTAAACTTCACTCCCGAGCGCTCCAAAGTGTTACCCGATGATTCCCTTGCAACCGAAAGCTTCCGAACACTTCAAACAGCCTCTAATGATCGTCCAAGAAGTCCCAAATTCGCTGATACTCGACTGTTGACGAATATGTTTAATATATAACTTCAAAAACCCTACTAGCCGTTGTATTACGAAGTCGGTGGCCAATAATCACGCTCACGCGGCCCGCGTAACTAATGGAGTAAGTTTACGCGGCCGGTATGGCTGCTATCTTCAAAAATTAATTCTTTTAAGTCTTGGTGGGGCGTGTAAGGAAGACCTTAAGCTTATGCGGCCCGTGTAAAAGCTTCAGAATCAGTTTTCCGACTTGTTTCAGCTCCCGAGCTTCTGGTTTCCGATCCGACACTTTGCTTTTCCAGATTTTAACTCGTTTCTGCTTATTTCGGCTGAAAGGACCTGGAAAACATAATTATATCAATAGTATGTACAATCTACACTAAAACAGAACTAAAACGGAACTAAAACAATTAATTAACGACTAAAAACGGACGCGAATAAAGATGTATTTTACAATACATCAATGCGCTCTTATAATTCTGCCTCTGTCGTTGGCAGAGGGTTGTTGGTATCGATGTTCCCTTGAATCGACATCTTCTAAGAAGAAGATCGGCTAGGTCAGGTCTTATTAAGGACACAAGCACATAGGCATCTACTTATCGAATAAGACCTAGGGGGTGTATTTACATATGTATATATGTAATCGTCATAACAAGCAATCATATAACATCACAATTATCTCACAACATGAAAAATGGAGACATATTTAATGAGAACATATCAAGCAAGCACGTAGTATCACAATTATAGCACACACATGCAGATCAACAACGTGCTTAGTGAGGGTATGGCGACTGAGCCTTCATTAGTCGTTGACCACAAAGTATTGTTACATGTTTAGTGGGGAATATGACGATTAAGCTTTCATTATTTTCCGACCACAATCACATTGTCTACAAAGTGTATCACATCAAAAGGGACACAGGGTCACCCTACCCTTGTCCAATAAGTCTATCAGTGTATCAATATCACGTGATCAAAAGTGGTCTTCAAAAGTCTCCACAATCTCGGCTCATTTGTAGTGTCTTTACCCAAAAGTAATGCAATCTGCATAAACCAAAAGCCAACTATACTGATGACTGAGGTGGAGAAGGGGAGAGAGGCGAACTGCTAACGTGTGCGAGCTCCTCTTTGAGCTCGTATACATATCGAAGTAAGTAACTGATCTGTTGCTTGATAGTAAAGAAACGAGCATCAAAACCTAAGAAAGGTGTAATAGCAGCAGGTGAGAGTGCAAAAGGAGACAGTGATTGTCACACCCCGACCACGTAGAACATACAAAACGTGGCGGAAATGTCGGGGAGTGTTGTAACAGAATTAATTGTTTCAAATCCATGGAAATTGAAGTTTCGTTTTATTAATCAAACATGAAAGTTTACATTGTTTTAAACAGAAACAAAGAGTATATAACAAAAATTAACTAGTTCTTGTCTCGTTTTAAGTCACTAAGGCACAGGTCCGCCTAAGTATGTCTTGATAAGTCCTATGCATCATCTCCTGAAAACACATGTGAAAATAGGTACGTCAGCATAAAAATGCCCGTGAGATACATAGGTTTTGTGAAAACAGAATTCATGACTTATGTTTGAGAAAATGTTTAGTCATGAACCTTGTAATTTGCTTTGTGTTGTAAATCATTTGAAAAACGATAAGATCAGATGATATGTATAATTAAGAGAATAATGTATGGTTAAATGAATAACCATGTAAAATGAGTTTGTATAAGATAAGTTGTTTGTAAAACAATGTCTTGTGAAAAGTATGTTATTTGTATAAAATGTTATATGTCTCAAATTGAAATGATTCAAATAACGCTACTATATGTAATACCATACAAGCACTTATATATATAGGAAGTACCAGCGGCGTATCCACCATACTTGTATCATATTACACACGCCTCGTTACTTAATCACTTAATCAAACCAAACTACCAAAGTAAAATGTTCATGTCTAATGTAAATCATGTAATGTGTATCCAAAATGTAAGCATGTGATGAATAACAAATGTACTAAGTATGCAACAAAGAACATACATAGCATAAAGTGTAATGTATAACAATGTACTAAGTATGCAACAAAGAACATACATAGCATAAGTGTAATGTAAAACAATGTACTAAGTATGCACACTATGGACATACATAGCATGAAATGTAATGTAGGACGATGTACTAAGTACGCACACAATGGGTATACATAGCATGAAATGTAATGTAGAACGATGTACTAAATACGCACCCAATGGGCATACATAGCATGTAATGTAAAACGATGTACTAAGCACGCACACAATGGGCATACATAGTATGTAAAGTAAAACGATGTACTAAGCACGCATACAATGGGCATACATAGTATGTAAAGTAAAATGATGTACTAAGTACGCACACAATGGGCATACATAGCATGAAATGTAATGAAATCATGTACTATAATGTACTAACGAACATAGCAGGTACATGATGTGAAAACATGGAAAGCATGAAAGTAACAAGTAGGCACATGTGTTCCACCCCAAAACGTTTGGAAAACAGTAAAAGAGGGGTCTATGTACTCACTTGAGATTGCTCAGAAGTCCGAAGATTAGCACCAAGCAATGCTAGAGATCACGGATATCAAACGGCACCAAATATAGGTAACTATGTTAATAAACCAGACCTATATCGGAGGATCGGATAGAATGAGGGTTCGTAAACCAAACGAGTATGGGAACTCATGTAGTATGGTTTAACAAAGCCTACATACTAAATGAAACCTAGCCTAAGCTGCTTTCGACCCATCGCGACCCATTAAGGTAGCTTATGCTACTTTAACGCGTCGTGCGCGCAAAAGCGCACTCGAGACGTCTAACTAGCCCTATGACAAGTGTTATATGCCTAAACATGTTACATAATCAGTTATGTAACAAAAGTTTAGGTTACATATGCTTAATCACCAATTATACATGAAAAGGGTATTTTGGTAATTTACCTAAGGCATATAAACTACCTATCATACAACTACTCAAACGATGTGACCATAGAGTATAACTTCGGAAGGTTATTCCCTACCTACTATGGTCACCTAATGTATTTGGTCGGATCCTAATGATCGACCAAATGGGTCGGGTTCGAAGGTATAAGCGATTTATTAGATCGCTTACCCTACGACCTTAGACAACGTGGTAATCAGTAGGCATAGTCCCAAGGGACTATGACCATCGTGATTACAATCACGTTGCGAAGTTCAAATGAACTTCGCATTGACCATAAACTGGTCAACGCAGAAAGTCAAACAAAGTTTGACTTTCAGACTCGAAAAGCAATAAAAGAACGAAGGAATACTTACGAAGGGTCCCCGAATGCCAACCTCGATCCAAGTAGCTCAGGTATGAAACAAAGGTTTCAACTTAGAGCTTCTCAAATCAAGATTCTAGTGGGTTTTGCAATGGGGTGGGTTGGGTATTTATAGGATTCGTAGAGCCGTTAAGATCGTTCCTCGGAAACCGTGCTTTGATCTTGGCCATACACCTCAAGATAGTGGTTTTACAAAACCATTTGAGCCCACGGTATTGCCCAAAACCATGTGCACAAGTGAAAATGGACCAAATGCAATGTTTCTGTCCAGATGAGGCGCTCGCGTAGCGCCACTTCCTAGGCATGAGGTGCTCGCGCTACGCCACTGCCTATCAGTTTCAGCAAAGTTTCAAAAATGGCAGAAATGGTCCCTGCAGCCCGTTTAAGCTATTTTCGATGCGTTTGAACCCCGTTAACCTCATTTCAAGGCTCTAAAATGAAGTTAAAGTATAGGGAACTCAAAAAATGCTCAAAAATATCTAGGATGTCGGTTCGTTTGGCCGTACGATCGCGATGTTCGCTTAATTACGACGGAATGCGCATAAGCGCGAAAAACGATCCAAATTGCGCGACGAATGGATTTTTCTTATGCCAAACACTAAAATAAAATATTTTAGTGCTTACATAAATTTTTGGATGTCCGGAGGTATTCAGAACGTAAGTTATGCGCGAAAGTGCAAACTTGTGCACTTTTTGACGCTTTTAGTCCCTGAATGACCCAAAAGTTTATTTTAGCACACCGAACCCCTCAAAGCCTATTTATAAGCTATGTGAAGGATATTTATGGCATGTTTAACTTATGGTCATGTTCCGGAATGTCTGTTACAGTTCAAATTGGCATACTTTCGCAGTTTGTCAAGTTTAGTCCCTGTAAGCGAATTAACTTGTTTTTGCCATACCAAACCTTCCAAAACTTATTTCTAAGTTATGTAGAGGTTATTTAGGGTATGTTAAGCCTATGTCACTATTCCGGAGTGTTTGTTGCATTAAACTGGTTATATTTACGCATTAGTGCGCGTATAACCTTCCAGAAAGCGATTTAGAGCTTGAAATCGAACAAGAGTTGATATGTGCAAAAGATACACATATTTATACAAGTCCAAAGTATGAAATACAATATTTCATTGGTTTGGTATTTGTTTGATGGTCGCAGTGACACAGGTGTCACAGTCTCCCCTACTTTAGGAAATTTCGTCCAGAAATTAATTCGTAGGAGTCTATCTGTGGCTTAGTGTTAAGTAACAATCAAAGATAAGCAAGGCATAATCCTGTTATTTCTCTTTAACGGAAATTTTTCAGAAATGAAAAATGAACAGAGTTATTTTCAACAGGCATTCTTCAGAAACGAAAAAGAACGGAATGAGTCATTTTCCACAACCTCTTCAGAAACGAAAATGAACGGAACGAGTCATTTTCCACAACTTCTTCAGAAATGAAAATGAACGGAACAAGTCATTTTCCACAACCTCTTCAGAAACGAAAATGAACGGAACGAGTCATTTTCCACAACTTCTTCAGGAACGAAAATGAACGGAACGAGTCACCTTCCACGATTTCTTCAGAAACGAAAATGAACAGAATGAGTCATTTTCCACAATTTCTTCAGAAATGAAAATGAACGGAACGAGTCATCTTCCACGATTTCTTCAGAAACGAAAATGAACAGAATGAGTCATTTTCCACAATTTCTTCAGAAATGAAAATGAACGGAATGAGTCATTTCTAGACACACGACCAAACTTGCAGTGGTTTCTGTGCACTGAATTTCATAATTATGTATGCATCCATAATTACGCAATTCCTTGCACAGTCCGCACAATTTGTCTTGTAATGTGAAGGGGAGGAAAATCAAACCTGTGATGAGTGTGACTAGACTACCATAGGGTCCTTTTAATTAGATCGACAAATGATCCTTTTAATTAGGCCACCAAGGAGTCCTTTCAGCTATATCATCACCTGATATTCCTAACCAGATTTTTGGATCAATCTGTTTAACTAGACCACTTAAGGGTCTAATTATGGAATAGTACAATATAATCCAAGGGTCTTTACTATTACGTAAAAGCCCATTGAGGATTTAATATAGTACCTTTGGATATCCTACTATGAATCCCTTATACGAGTGATATGGAAGATTCTATGAGGATTTGGATAACAAAAACTTGGATTATACCAAAAACATAAAAGGGAACACATAAGCACATAATCACATAGTTGTTTAATTTGTTATTAACTTGTTATCGTTTGAAAATGGATATGGAAACCAGTCAATGGACTTCAATGTCCTTTGGGATCTATCTGAAAAGATAGGAAGATCTCCCAAAATTCGATTTTGTTTTCAAAGAAACGTAATATTCGAATTAAGGAACATAACAATTTTAGGATTTACGGAAATACCCTTAGGTACCCTATTAAAGATTTATAGTAGTACTTTGGGTATTCGTCCAGTGTTGTAAATTGCGCCTTGTACTTCGATTTCCTTAGAAGAAACGGGTACTTAGGAATTTCGTGGAAAGCGCAAGAGATCATAAAATAGAAAAATCTTGGGGGGGGGGTAGTTTGCTTTTCAAGGAATACGATTCCTTAATTGTCGGTATTGTAAGGGATATGTTGTTTATGCACACAACCTCATAAATACATTGCAATGTAAATAAAAGATTTATTTATAAACAATGATAACAACTGTTTCATGGACCTTGACAACAAAAGAAAATAATACATAAGACGTAATTATTTCTAAAGGGTGTTGTCTTCTAGTCGGTCAGATGCTCATCCCTGTGCTGGATTAGCATTAGCAAGCTTTGGGGAATTTCTTCGGAAATGACCCATCTCGCCACAATTGTAGCAAGAACCTGGTGGAAAGCGAGGTTGAGCAGGATTGTTGTTAGCTTGATTTGGTGCAACTGCTGCTACGCAAACCTTTGCTGTATGACCTTTACGTCCACAAATTTGGCATTCGCGGCACTTCACATTAGCATGATGATGAAGGTTACATTGGTTGCACAAAGGTGAAGTTCCATTGTATGGCTTCCTAGTAGGGGGTTGAGCAGGTTGATTGGGGACGGCTTGATCATTGTGAGTAACCATGGCGAAGTTCTGAGAAGCCTTTCGCTTCTTTGACTTCTTAGGGGATCCAGTCTGTTCATCCATGGTCTTTGATTCCTCGATTGGTTTCGATTCCTCGACCGGTTTCTTGTCACCCTTTCGGAAAAGCTTTCGTTTCCTGATCTGAGATTCAGTCAAGGTTGCAGCTAGCTCAATGGCCTGCCTAACCGTAGTGGGGTTACTACCAGTAACAATGTCTTGAACTGAGTCAGGGAGACCATCAATGTATTTTTCGATCGCCTTATCCAAAGGCGTAACCATGGTAGGACACAACAGGCTCAACTCCTCATATCTATCAGTGTATGCTCGATGTTCACCGCTGTCTTGCTTAAGATTGTCGAATTCCCTTTCCAAGGCCCTGATCTCGTGACGAGGACAGAATTCCTTCATCATTAGAGCTCGAAGTTCATCATTAGATCAATGTATTTTTCGATCGCCTTATCCAAAGGCGTAACCATGGTAGGACACAACAGGCTCAACTCCTCATATCTATCAGTGTATACTCGATGTTCACCGCTGTCTTGCTTAAGATTGTCGAATTCCCTTTCCAAGGCCCTGATCTCGTGACGAGGACAGAATTCCTTCATCATTAGAGCTCGAAGTTCTTCCCACGTTTGAGCCAGTGCCACTTCGGCACCCCTATCTCTCACCACACCGTTCCACCATGTCAAAGATCGTTTCTCAAAGACACTAGATGCAAAATCTACCTTTCGCTCGTTTGGACATTGAACATGTCTGAAGGTGCTCTCTAGACTCTCAAACCATTGCAGAAGTGCAGTCGCTCCTTGAGACCCAGAAAACTTTGATGGCTTAGCCGAGTTGAACGTCTTGAAGCTGCAGGGGGCATTATTGTTGTTGAGAGCTTGGTAACATTGGGCAACGATGTTCGGGATTGCAGCAGGTATTTGCTGTGTAATGACAGCTGCCAGATCCTCAATAGATACCAGATTTTCGCGTCGTGGAGGCATTCTAAAAGAGGAAAACATGAAATGAAACGAGTGAGAGAATTAGACGAAAAGAATGAGATGAACAAATCTGATGAAAGCAAGGATAGTGGTCATTTGTTTGTTACTACAAAGCAACAAACGACCCCGGTGATTAATCAAAGTAAATAGGTCAAAAATAATGTATCGCGAAGACATGCTCGCCTATAAGTGAACACTCATCCCAAGAATTCCCAGGTAAGCACAACTGGTCTCGCGTCTGATGAGATATATACGAAGTGCTTGCCTAGACAGAAAACCCAGAATACAGGCATTCACCCTTCCAGTTTGCACGTGTTCACATTATTTAAAACCCAAAACCTTGACGAGATTTTGAAAACTCAAAGGGGTTCAAAACCTTACAATAGAGGGTTCAAAACCTAGTAATCAATCATCCAAGAACAGATGATTAGTTTTCAAAGCGGTTTTGAAATTTATGTTCTTGTTGTGGTCGTCGCCTAAGGATAGGTGACGGTATTGTTTTATGACTAAACGCAAGTAAACTCGCGTTAGGGTCCTAAGAAGGTTATAGACTAGGTCAAAGTATTACTAATAACCTAATTCCCTATAACCATTGGCTCTGATACCATCTTTTCTGTCACACCCCGACCACGTAGAACATACAAAACGTGGCGGAAATGTCGGGGAGTGTTGTAACAGAATTAATTGTTTCAAATCCATGGCAATTGAAGTTTCGTTTTATTAATCAAACATGAAAGTTTACATTGTTTTAAACAGAAACAAAGAGTATATAACAAAAATTAACTAGTTCTTGTCTCGTTTTAAGTCACTAAGGCACAGGTCCGCCTAAGTATGTCTTGATAAGTCCTATGCATCATCTCCTGAAAACACATGTGAAAATAGGTACGTCAGCATAAAAATGCCTGTGAGATACATAGGTTTTGTGAAAACAGAATTCATGACTTATGTTTGAGAAAATGTTTAGTCATGAACCTTGTAATTTGCTTTGTCTTGTAAATCATTTGAAAAACGATAAGATCAGATGATATGTATAATTAAGAGAATAATGTATGGTTAAATGAATAACCATGTAAAATGAGTTTGTATAAGATAAGTTGTTTGTAAAACAATGTCATGTGAAAAGTATGTTATTTGTATAAAATGTTATATGTCTCAAATTGAAATGATTCAAATAACGCTACTATATGTAATACCATACAAGCACTTATATATAGGAAGTACCAGCGGCGTATCCACCATACTTGTATCATATTACACACGCCTCGTTACTTAATCACTTAATCAAACCAAACTACCAAAGTAAAATGTTCATGTCTAATGTAAATCATGTAATGTGTATCCAAAATGTAAGCATGTGATGAATAACAAATGTACTAAGTATGCAACAAAGAACATACATAGCATAAAGTGTAATGTATAACAATGTACTAAGTATGCAACAAAGAACATACATAGCATAAGTGTAATGTAAAACAATGTACTAAGTATGCACACAATGGACATACATAGCATGAAATGTAATGTAGGACGATGTACTAAGTACGCACACAATGGGTATACATAGAATGAAATGTAATGTAGAACGATGTACTAAGTACGCACACAATGGGTATACATAGCATGAAATGTAATGTAGAACGATGTACTAAGTACGCACCCAATGGGCATACATAGCATGTAATGTAAAACGATGTACTAAGCACACACACAATGGGCATACATAGTATGTACAGTAAAACGATGTACTAAGCACGCACACAATGGGCATACATAGTATGTAAAGTAAAACGATGTACTAAGTACGCACACAATGGGCATACATAGCATGAAATGTAATGAAATCATGTACTATAATGTACTAACGAACATAGCAGGTATATGATGTGAAAACATGGAAAGCATGAAAGTAACAAGTAGGCACATGTGTTCCACCCCAAAACGTTTGGAAAACAGTAAAAGAGGGGTCTATGTACTCACTTGAGATTGCTCAGAAGTCCTAAGATAACCACCAAGCAATGCTAGAGATCACGGATATCATATGGCACCTAATATAGGTAACTATGTTAATAAACCGGACCTATATCGGAGGATCGGATAGAATGAGGGTTCGTAAACCAAACGAGTATGGGAACTCATGTAGTATGGTTTAACAAAGCCTACATACTAAATGAAACCTAGCCTAAGCTGCTTTCGACCCATCGCGACCCATTAAGGTAGCTTATGCTACTTTAACGCGTCGTGCGCGCAAAAGCGCACTCGAGACGTCTAACTAGCCCTATGACAAGTGTTATATGCCTAAACATGTTACATAATCAGTTATGTGACAAAAGTTTAGGTTACATATGCTTAATTACCAATTATACATGAAAAGGGTATTTTGGTAATTTTACCTAAGGCATATAAACTACCTATCATACAACTACTCAAACGATGTGACCATAGAGTATAACCTCGGAAGGTTATTCCCTACCTACTATGGTCACCTAATGTATTTGGTCGGATCCTAATGATCGACCAAATGGGTCGGGTTCGAAGGTATAAGCGATTTATTAGATCGCTTACCCTACGACCCTAGACAACGTGGTAATCAGTAGGCATAGTCCCAAGGGACTATGACCATCGTGATTACAATCACGTTGCGAAGTTCAAATGAACTTCGCATTGACCATAAACTGGTCAATGTAGAAAGTCAAACAAAGTTTGACTTTCAGACTCGAAAAGCAATAAAAGAACGAAGGAATACTTACGAAGGGTCCCCGAATGCTAACCTCGATCCAAGTAGCTCAGGTATGAAACAAAGGTTTCAACTTAGACCTTCTCAAATCAAGATTCTAGTGGGTTTTGCAATGGGGTGGGTTGGGTATTTATAGGATTCGTAGAGCCGTTAAGATCGTTCCTTGGAAACCGTGCTTTGATCTTGGCCATACACCTCAAGATAGTGGTTTTACAAAACCATTTGAGCCCACGGTATTGCCCAAAACCATGTGCACAAGTGAAAATGGACCAAATGCAATGTTTCTGTCCAGATGAGGCGCTCGCGTAGCGCCACTACCTAGGCATGAGGTGCTCGCGCTACGCCACTGCCTATCAGTTTCAGCAAAGTTTCAAAAATGGCAGAAATGGTCCCTGCAGCCCGTTTAAGCTATTTTCGATGCGTTTGAACCCCGTTAACCTCATTTCAAGGCTCTAAAATGAAGTTAAAGTATAGGGAACTTAAAACATGCTCAAAAATATCTAGGATGTCGGTTCGTTTGGCCGTACGATCGCGATGTTCGCTTAATTACGACGGAATGCGCATAAGCGCGAAAAACGATCCAAATTGCGCGACGAATGGATTTTTCTTATGCCAAACACTAAAATAAAATATTTTAGTGCTTACATAAATTTTTGGATGTCCGGAGGTATTCAGAACGTAAGTTATGCGCGAAAGGAGGGATCTCAAGCAGGTGATAGTGCGGTAGCCATAGCGGCGGCGTCATCTAACTTAGTAGTAAAAAGCTGCAGTCCGGCCGTCTGTAAAGCTGAAGATGTCACAGACTCAAAGGAGTCTTCCATCATCATGGGCGTCATCAGGGGGGACCATCAACAAACGAATCAACATCATCATCAAGCTAATCGTCGAAAGGCAGATCCTCGGGAGGATTGACCACGAGCATCAAGGATCGGAGCCATGTTGTGCTCGCCATCGGGGCGACCAATGATAAGGTGGTCATGGACTGGAACTGGGATGACAAAAGGATCATCGTCAGGGAAAACCATCAACAAGGGTAAATCATCATCAAAGTCTGGTAGCGCGAATGGTTGGAAGTCGTCCTCGGACAGCATGTCAGGATCACTCTCAGTGTCTGACGTATGTATCTTTTGCACGTCATGACCTCATTGTCTGACGCGACTGCCTTCAGGTTGCGGGCATCCGACAACCCATTCTCTGTGGATAACATGTGCCTGCAACGTCGTAATCCTAACATATGTACGTATAGTAACCACTAACACCCAATATATGCAAACAAAAGCAATTTATCATGTAATCATGTTTCCTTGTTATTCCTCATGAAATCTTTCTATCCTTCCTAGTCTCCCAGACTAAACCACCTAGTATCCCAGACTAAACCAACCAGTCTCCCAGACTAAACCACCTAGTCTCCCAGACTAAACCAACCAGTCTCACAGACTAAACCACCCAGTCTCGCAGACTGAAACACCCAGTCTCTCAGACTGAACCACCCAATCTCTCAGACTGAAACACCTAGTCTCTCAGACTGAAACACCCAGTCTCTCAGACTGAACCACAAACATAAACCTTGAAATGTGCTTCGTGTCTTTTCTTTATAAAAATGTTTGTTTCTTGGATCTGGGCGTTTTCGTGTATGCAATGAAAACATGTTGTAAAAATATTTTCGTGAGAGCCCTAATGATTGTAGTCTAGACTCGAGAAGGAATCCTAGCTCGCTACAATCGAAGCTCTGATACCAAACTGTCACACCCTGACTTTTGCGGAAGCGTGATTTGGTGTGACTTGCTTAATATCAATGCATTCAACCATAATAAACAACTGTATGATAAACCAAGATGTTCATCCATAGATAGTTTTCAAAATAATACAACCGTCATTGTTTAACATCAAACTAAGACTTCAAGTTTAGATCATATGTAACAACTCTCATCAAAAGTCATACTTATTATATTAATTAGTCTAAAAAGAAACCCTAATTGAGAGACCCAAGTGATTCTGAACAAACCCTGAAATTTTCATAATTTTCAGAATCAGGATTAGGGCCCCTAAAACTTAAGGGGGGATAAACCCTAGTGGACGATTATCCACTTAATTCGTTGTCAAGTTACTGAAATATGAAAATTTTAACTCAGCAAAGCTAGTTTCAGTCGTGGCTACCCTATAGCCTATTTTGATTCCATACGGACCGCAACACTCTCAACCTTACGGTCCGTATGGTGCCTTACGGACCTCAACATTGTCAAGCTTACGGTCCGTAAGCTAGCCAAATTTCACCTATAAATAGCAGACATTGGCATTCGTTTTCTGAACATTTTACGTCGACCAAATTCTCACAAATACACTGAGTTCGAACTGTTATTCCGAAATTCAACCCCCGGGTATCGAAATTCTGCTACAAAACAGGGTATTAGCACAATCGCTGCTACGATTCAATTATCCGACGATCAAGATATCCAATGCATGTTTAAATGCCGCCCACATTAGGGTTATACTTTATCGTTCGTCATTAATTTGACGGATTTTCGTTAATTCGATAGGTAAAGTATTATACTTTATCGTTCGTTGTTAATTCAACGGATCATCGTTAATTCGATGGGTAAAGTATTATACCTTGTCGTTCATTGTTAATTCAATGGATCATCGTTAATTCGATGGACAAAGTATTGCATTTTTGACATTCATTGTGATAATTTGATTTCGTAAATTATCGTAATTGCTGGATTGATTACTAACCCAGTTTTGTGTGCATTATTTATATTAGGTTAACAAGACTAAATCATAGATTAGACTCTGACCATATTAAATCAGCAATGTGAGTCATTCTCTCTTTTTATCAAATCTATTTACAAAATCATGTTTTATTCAAAGTTATAATTACGGGGATTAAGTCTTTGTAATCACCAAGTTACAGCCGGTATGTGGGGTTTTGTATACATTACTTGATAATCGTCACCATTGGGGCAGCCAGTGGGGGATATGACCATAGTCACAGACACCATTGGACGAATGGGCCAATGGGTCGAGTGGCAAGTACCGTGGGTAGTTGGCTTGATATCAGAAACATTGTAATCGCTCTTAATACTGTATATTATAACAAATGTGTCATTTTAGTAAATAGAATGATTCACTCAGTATTTCCCGCTGACAAAACCTTTTTCAAACATGTTTCAGGTGATCTGTTGTAATTCAGGAAAAGTGCTGGGGAGCATTTCAAGCTTAAGATAGTGGCTCAATATAAAATAAATAAATACTTTTGTAAAATCACGCTTTTATAGTAAAAAACATACTATTGTAAATTATCGGGGTTTTATCCCGAATTGTGAAATAAAATAATCGGGGAAAAATTTTAGCTTTAAGCGATCCTGTTTCCGCTGTTAAACTCAATTAAATCAATACCGCAGTATTTCTGTCCCGCGGCTCTTGAAACGGGTCAAACCGGGTCGAGGGTCGTGACAGAAAAAGGTGGTATCAGAGCCACTGGGTTAAGCTGATTATGTATTCCGAAATGCTCCATTTTTCCTGATTACAGCCACTGAGTTAAGCTGATTAAGTATTTGGAAATACTTAATTTTTCCTGATTACTATTATGTGATTATTTGTATTATTAACTGATTATTTGTTAGTTACAGTATGGGTAAGAAAAAGCTGTCAAGCATTTATCTTAAATTAGAGAAAACATCTAATGAAAAAGGAAGTTCATCCCGAACCAAATCCTCAAGTCAGTCTGAAATTCCTGAAGAAGGAATATTCGTGCGAAAGGCACAATACGAGGAATCACTTTCTCCTCAAAGGAGGGAAATGATTATTAAGAAAAGTAAAGAGAAAATCCGAGAAAAGAGGATTAAACGGGAAACTCAAGAATTAATTGATAAATCACCTTGGGAAGATAAACTAGATGAGAAATGGGCTAATTTATATATGCTAGCCACCGTAGCAGAAAATACAAATCTTTAAAGATTAGCACCCTATTCTCATAAATCTAGAAACCTTGTGTGATAAATAAAATTTGAAACCTGAGTATGTTGTTAGTTATCTTTGTAATCAACTAGTACACAGTATGAAATAAATTACAAAGTTTATTTGTAAATTTTAACTTAGTATTTTATGCATTTTGCATATATGCTACATCAGCATGAGTGAGATAACCGAAGATTTCCAGAATCTTAATCTTTATCCCGTAACTGTCGAAGCTTCCAAAGAATATATTAGCTACTATCCCGATATTGAACAACCAGTAGAATTCAAGGTTCCACCCCTGAGCAAGCCAAAACAGAAGAAAAGAACTTATGCAGGATGGAGGAAAATCCGTAAGAAAAAGCCAGCTAAGAAACTGCCCAAAATAAATAATCCTTTGAAAAAGGGAAAAGAAGTCATAACCGGAGAGAATTCCAAACCACAAGAAACTGGAGATAAAAAGAAAGATAAGGAGGTAGAAGTACAATTGGAGGAAATTACTAAAGAAGTAATAATGGAAGTTGGGCAAGGGTCTATACCAGCTCAGAGAGAAATCGGGGAGAGTTCCAATCCAACCCAGGAAAGAACTTTTCAAGATGAAATAGATTTTCTGTTGGAAAACTGTGAGACAATTCAGCCTGTCCAGACAAATCTTTTTACCTATCCTATTGAAAACCAATTCCCTATGAATTGGGAACCAGCAGCAATTCCAGATCCAATAGTCCACTCCCAACCCATAGGAATGGACGAATGGTGGACAAACGATTGGCAATTTCAAAATATTGTCAACGATCCATACTCTTTTCTTCCACAATTCGATCCAGAACCATTACCTAATCCACCCATGAGCAATGAAAACATGGCTGAACTTCGCCACTTTGGCGAAGAGATATATGATATGGGAAATAGAATGAGGGAGATAGGTGGACAGATTGCTTGGAAGTACGACGGGAGAGAAATGCGTTTTTAACAACAAGTAACGAAAGAGGGTAACAATGATAAAATGGTAGTTGTATAATAGTACTAATCAAGTTAGTCTGTAAATAATCAATAAAACTCTGTATGATATCTGTGAGTAATGATGCATAATAGATATATAAATGAAATCGAAAGATCAATTATTTTGACTATATCTGTATTATACCATTTTCTGATTGTTTGTATATAATTATTATTTGTCAGTTACTAATAAAATTTATATATATACATTATCAGATGGCAAACAGTGGTAATGAACCTATTAATGAAGTTAATCATTCTGAACAACATTCAAGAGATCAATATATGACTCGGCAAGATATTGAAAACATTGTTGCTCAAGGGATAGCCAACGCTATTCCAGCATTCGTCGCTGCTATCAAGAATCCACCCGAACCACAACAAATTGTGCCTAGTAAACAGATTACTGAAGATAACTTCAGTAATAGTGTAAATGGAGGCAATAATCATGTTAACCAGAATAAGGAACCACATCAAGCTCCATTAACCAAGAAAATGAAAACTGCAACGCCTGGTTGCACTTTCAAAGAATTCCTTGCTTGTAAACCCACTGAATTTGCAGGCAATGAAGGAGCAACTGCATCACTGCGTTGGTTAGAGAAAACCGAAGCAGTCATTGCAATAAGTAAATGTGGAAAAGATGATCAGGTCATGTATTCATCCAATCTGTTCAAAGAAGGAGCACTCGAGTGGTGGAATACTGTGTTACAATCAAAAGGAAGAGCAATAGCTTATGCTATGACTTGGGAAGAATTTAAAGGTTTGGTGGAAAGAAAATTCTGTCCTGAGTATGAGAAGGAACAGATGGCGAATAAGTTTCTAAATCATCGGATGATGAGTGTTGATTGTCGCGGTTATACCTCAACATTCTTTGAATATGCAAGAGTGGTACCAACATTGGCTTCGCCAGAACCGGTACTTATTTCTCGCTATATTTGGGGGCTAATTAGCGAAATCCGCAATATTGTTAAAGCTGCGAGACCTCGCACTATTGATGATGCGGTAGAATTAGCCAACACTCTGACCGATGAATTGGTACGCACAAGAGATGAAGATAGGAAGAAGGCACTAGCTCAGAAAATTACCCAAGGATTTCGTGTGGGTAATAATAACAGCTTCAAGAGAAAAGGAACAGGGCAATCTCCAGGTCCATCATTTTGCAGGAAATGCAAAAATAAGCATTTTGGAAGGTGCGATATTACTTGCAATTTCTGCAAATCTGTAGGACATCGTGAAGAAAACTGCAAAAAGAAAACAGTAATCTGTTTTAATTGTGGAGAAGCGGGGCATTATAAAACAGAATGTCCTAAATTGGTCAAACCAGTAGATAACAAACCCAAGACGACAGAAGGAACTACTAAAAAGAATGTTAGGGCATTTCAGCTGACAACCCAAGAAGCAGAACTCATTCCGGATGTGATAGCGGGTACGTTCCTAGTTCACAACGTCTATGCAAAAGTATTATTTGACTCTGGTGCAAACCAAAGTTTTATAAATACTTCATTCTGTCAAGCTCTTAGTTTACCTTTAACCAATATTAGGTAGATTTTTACAGTTGAAACAGCAGACGGAAATTCAGTTAGAATAGATAAAGTTTTGCAAGAAGGAAACATAGAACTTTTAGGACATAAATTCTCTGCAAAACTATTGCCGATGAATTTAGCTGAATTTGATGTTGTATTAGGAATGGATTGGTTAGTAGCCAACCATGCTAGAATCCTTTGTGATCAGAATTCCATAGAAATTCAATCACCTACCGGAGAAGTGATTAGGATTACAGGAGATAAACCACGGAAACCCATGAAGTTCATCTCAGTAATGAAAGTTGCTAATTATGAACGAAAACAAGGAATAGTGTATATGATTTCAGTAATCATTAGCACTAAGGGAAAAGATCTAAAGGAAATACCAGTAGTATCGGAATACTCTGATATATTTCCAGAAGATTTACCAGGATTACCTCCAGATAGAGAAGTAGAATTTAGGATTCATTTAATTCCAGGAACTACACCGATAGCCAAATCACCTTATCGGTTAGCACCCACAGAAATGTTAGAATTGAAAAAGCAATTAGATGAATTACTAAGTAAAGGATTCATACAACCTAGCTCATCCCCTTGGGGAGCGCCAGTGTTGTTTGTGAAGAAAAAGGATGGTTCAATGAGAATGTGTATCGATTATAGGGAATTGAATAAGGTTACAATTAAGAATCGATATCCATTACCTAGGATTGATGATCTTTTTGATCAACTTCAGGGAGCTAGATATTTTTCTAAGATAGATTTACGCTCTGGATATCATCAATTAAAGGTACAAGAAGAAGACATACCTAAGACTGCTTTCAGAACTAGGTATGGTCATTACGAGTTTACAGTCATGCCATTCGGGTTAACGAATGCACCTGCAGCATTCATGGACATGATGAATAGGATCTGTAAACCGTATTTGGATAAATTTGTAATTGTTTTTATAGACGATATACTTATTTATTCCAAAAGTCAGACAGAGCATTGTGAACATCTTCATGCACTCTTAACTTTGTTAAGAAAAGAAAAGTTGTACGCCAAATTCTCGAAGTGCGAATTTTGGCTAAAGGAAGTGCAATTTTTAGGACACATGGTGAATCATGAAGGTATTCATGTAGATCCTGCTAAGATAGAGGCAATTACCAAATGGAAGGTTCCACAAACAGCAATGGAAATTAGAAGTTTTATAGGTTTAGCTGGGTATTATAGACGGTTTATTAAGGATTTTTCTAAGATAGCCGTACCATTAACTAAGTTAACCTGTAAAGCCACTAAGTTTGAATGGGGACCTAAACAGGAAGAAGCCTTTAGGATTTTGAAACAGAAACTAACCCATGCACCAATCTTAGCCTTACCAGAAGGAACTGAAGATTTTGAAGTGTATTGTGATGCTTCAAAATTAGGATATGGATGTGTGCTTATGCAACGCAAGAAGGTAATTGCGTACGCATCAAGGCAGTTGAAAAAGCACGAAGAGAATTATACGACTCATGATTTAGAATTAGGAGCCGTAATTTTTGCCCTTAAGATTTGGAGACATTATCTGTATGGAAGTAAGTTTACTATCTATACAGATCATAAGAGTTTAAAATATATCTTTGGGCAAAAAGAGTTAAATATGAGGCAAAGGAGATGGATGGAAATCTTAAGTGACTACGACTGTGATATTCAGTATCACGAAGGAAAGGCAAATGTAGTTGCAGATGCCTTAAGTCGTAAGTATTATGAGAAACAACGAAGGGTTCGTGCTCTCAGATTAAATCTACAAATAGATTTAATGGAACAATTGAAGAATGTTCAAACTACAGCAATCAAGGATGATGCTGAAGGGATGAAAGGTCGAATCAAGGAATTAGAGCAAGGTGCAGATGGAATTTGGAGATTCCATAAAAATAGAATTTGGGTACCTAAGCAGGGAGACTTAAGACCTAAGATTTTAGAAGAAGCTCATAAATCCAGGTACACTATGCATCCAGGAAACAATAAGATGTACCAAGATTTAAGGAAGAATTTCTGGTGGATAGGAATGAAAAGGGACATAGCCAGTTATGTTTCTAAATGTCTTACTTGTTCACAAGTTAAGGCAGAACATCAGAAACCTTCAGGATTACTACAACAGTTAGAGATGCCAGTATGGAAATGGGAACTTATAACAATGGATTTTGTTACTAAGTTACCCAAAACCAGAAAAGGTAATGATGCGATTTGGGTAATTGTGGATCGATTAACCAAATCAGCTCACTTTCTACCTATGAAAGAAACCTTTAGTATGGAAAGACTGGCTAAATTGTATGTAGATGAAGTTGTATCCTTACATGGAGTTCCACTCTCCATTGTTTCGGATAGAGATAGTCGTTTTACTTCCCACTTCTGGAAAAGTTTCCAGCAAGCAATGGGAACTCGACTAAACCTGAGCACTGCATATCATCCACAAACAGACGGACAAAGTGAAAGAACGATCCAAACTCTAGAAGACATGCTCCGAGCATGTGTGATAGACTTTGGTGGAAGTTGGGATGATCACTTACCATTAATTGAATTCTCCTATAACAATAGTTATCATTCAAGCATTGAAACCGCTCCATTTGAGGCACTGTATGGAAGAAAGTGCAGAACCCCAGTTTGTTGGGCAGAAATAGGAGAAAGTCAGTTATCAGGACCTGAAATAGTGCAAGAAACAACTGATAAGATTACTCAAATCAAGGAAAGACTGAAGACGGCTCGAGATCGTCAGAAGAGTTATGCAGATAATAGATGTAAGCCGTTAGAATTCAAAGTTGGAGACCGAGTACTATTGAAAGTTTCTCCTTGGAAAGGAGTAGTCAGATTTGGAAAGAAAGGAAAGCTAAGTCCAAGGTACGTAGGACCATTTTCAGTGATCCAACGTATAGGACCAGTAGCTTATCGTTTACAATTACCAGAAGAATTATCTGGAGTACATAATGTATTTCATGTATCCAATCTCAAGAAATGCTTATCAGATGAATCTCTGGTAATACCTCTTCGAGATATAGAGGTAAACGAAAAGTTGAAATTTGTTGAGAAACCTCTTCAAATTGAGGATCGAAAGATCAAATTTCTCAAGCACAAACGACTAGTTTTAGTCAAAGTAAAGTGGAATTCAAAGAGAGGAGCTGAATACACTTGGGAACTGGAGTCAAAAATGAAGAAAAAGTATCCACACTTATTCCAGTAAATCTCGAGGACGAGATTTTCTTAAGGTGGGTAGAATGTAACAACTCTCATCAAAAGTCATACTTATTATATTAATTAGTCTAAAAAGAAACCCTAATTGAGAGACCCAAGTGATTCTGAACAAACCCTGAAATTTTCATAATTTTCAGAATCAGGATTAGGGCCCCTAAAACTTAAGGGGGGATAAACCCTAGTGGACGATTATCCACTTAATTCGTTGTCAAGTTACTGAAATATGAAAATTTTAACTCAGCAAAGCTAGTTTCAGTCGTGGCTACCCTGTAGCCTATTTTGATTCCATACGGACCGCAACACTCTCAACCTTACGGTCCGTATGGTGCCTTACGGACCTCAACATTGTCAAGCTTACGGTCCGTAAGCTAGCCAAATTTCACCTATAAATAGCAGACATTGGCATTCGTTTTCTGAACATTTTACGTCGACCAAATTCTCACAAATACACTGAGTTCGAACTGTTATTCCGAAATTCAACCCCCGGGTATCGAAATTCTGCTACAAAACAGGGTATTAGCACAATCGCTGCTACGATTCAATTATCCGACGATCAAGATATCCAATGCATGTTTAAATGCCGCCCACATTAGGGTTATACTTTATCGTTCGTCATTAATTTGACGGATTTTCGTTAATTCGATAGGTAAAGTATTATACTTTATCGTTCGTTGTTAATTCAACGGATCATCGTTAATTCGATGGGTAAAGTATTATACCTTGTCGTTCATTGTTAATTCAATGGATCATCGTTAATTCGATGGACAAAGTATTGCATTTTTGACATTCATTGTGATAATTTGATTTCGTAAATTATCGTAATTGCTGGATTGATTACTAACCCAGTTTTGTGTGCATTATTTATATTAGGTTAACAAGACTAAATCATAGATTAGACTCTGACCATATTAAATCAGCAATGTGAGTCATTCTCTCTTTTTATCAAATCTATTTACAAAATCATGTTTTATTCAAAGTTATAATTACGGGGATTAAGTCTTTGTAATCACCAAGTTACAGCCGGTATGTGGGGTTTTGTATACATTACTTGATAATCGTCACCATTGGGGCAGCCAGTGGGGGATATGACCATAGTCACAGACACCATTGGACGAATGGGCCAATGGGTCGAGTGGCAAGTACCGTGGGTAGTTGGCTTGATATCAGAAACATTGTAATCGCTCTTAATACTGTATATTATAACAAATGTGTCATTTTAGTAAATAGAATGATTCACTCAGTATTTCCCGCTGACAAAACCTTTTTCAAACATGTTTCAGGTGATCTGTTGTAATTCAGGAAAAGTGTTGGGGAGCATTTCAAGCTTAAGATAGTGGCTCAATATAAAATAAATAAATACTTTTGTAAAATCACGCTTTTATAGTAAAAAACATACTATTGTAAATTATCGGGGTTTTATCCCGAATTGTGAAATAAAATAATCGGGGAAAAATTTTAGCTTTAAGCGATCCTGTTTCCGCTGTTAAACTCAATTAAATCAATACCGCAGTATTTCTGTCCCGTGGCTCTTGAAACGGGTCAAACCGGGTCGAGGGTCGTGACATCATATGACAACCAAAGCTTAAAGTTCCATACTGGACTTCTCAAAAGACACAAACAAAATAGGTTTCGAGCCATGTATCTTATCCAAGATAAAATACATAACCCAAACCCTTCGACTTCAGATGACACCTTTTATTAGAGACATGACTTGTAAACTCCAACGCTCGCCAGATCCGTACTTAATTTCCTGAAATACATGCAGTTTGAAAACATCAACAAAAGTTGAGCGAGTTCATGTGTGTGTTTGTGAATAAACCTTTGAAACATTTGTAAGTATGTTTGTATGTACTTGAAATCCCGGTATGAAAGAAACAAGGAAATAAATCAATTAATGTGTAGCTAATACATTAATATACGTGACATGATGCAGTACGATTCAAACCTAGCAGACTTTGTAAATAAGACATAGTCACCACATGGTCCACTCGACTGACTCATGGGTGGGGCTCGCTACACCCAAATAGATCTATCACTCATGTCCATTGGTCCTACAACGAGGATTAATGGCCTTAAGAGTGTGCCTACCCATTCACATGATCTATTGTACTTTCCAAAGCTAACCATACCAATTGTAATTGTTTGTAATCATTTTGTAACATGTACTTCACCCCCGAAGTTATAAAACTGAAAACAGTTAAAAAAAAAGGGGATATGAAGTCACATGTTTGCGTTCTTCGAATCCGCCTGTAACTCAAAGTTTCCTCTGGTGTACACGACTACCTACATGCGTACTACGGTCCATTAGACGAACGGGTCATGCCTTGACTTAGTATCAATTAGTGCCTTTGAGTTACGTTTCCAAGTGTCTTCATCATTATTCCAAGTTATATAGTTATTTGTTAAAATAATAAATATTTTAACTTAAATTATATTTGTTAAATCTTGGAATAATAATTAAAATAATATACTTTTAACTTATCACACTTTTGTATTTGTACATGAATATCCTTCCCAAGGATGGGTGTATTTGTATTCGTATTCTTATACTTGTATATTTTTGCCATGTATTGGTATCGTATTCCGGAGTGTATTTATACGTACGAGAATACGTATTTTTATTGTATTTATTAAGTATCCTTATACTTAATTTTCGTATTAACTCTTCCGGAATAGTATCTTTAATAAAAATATATCAATATATTTCTCCAATATATATATTTTAAGAAGTATTACTTAGAAAAATTATTTATAATTTTTCCATTGGCAAAAATATTTATAGATTTCATACAGGTCTCAAAAATAATATATTTTCAAGTCCAACTTAGAAAATATATATATATGAACCCATTTTTAATCCAAAATGATATATTTCATATTTATTTGAGAAAGTATATCTTTCACCCCAAAAATATTGTATTTCGTGTTTGTGTAAGAACATATATATTTCTTAAAAATAATACATTTTCTTCTAAAAATCTCAATAAAAATATATATTCATTCTTGCCAAAAATTAATATATTTTTCCCTTGTAAAAAATATGACATATTCTTGTATTAATTGTAAAAATCATATTTTCATTCCTTGGTGTCCAAAATATTATTTACCAAAATATGCGTATGAATATTATTTCTGGAATATTTTGTGAGTTATATTCCTTGGTTCAGTTTCATCAATATTTTGTGTATAATTTGTATCTTCATATCCTTGGAATTTTGGTAATATTTTGGATTGTAATTCTTGGTATTTTGATGTGTTATATTATTTAAAATCCTAAAATAATATAACTAATACACAAAATATACAAATAATCACACACATGGTGTCTTCTAAATATTATTTCCTAAATACATATTTAGTCATTTTTATTTATAAAAACCAACCTCCAATAAGTATAATTTTTGTAACAAAATTTATGGCAAACTTTATGTGAAAGATTCATGGTTTAAAATACACTTGTAAATATTTGTTTAGAAATGTTTTTCTAAGTGTTTATATTTTTAGAAAATTTTGCCATAGTTTCCCTTAAAAATGGAGGTTTCCATGCTTTCAAGCATATCATTTTCTCTTGTAAAATTATCACAATCAATCCATACTCAACAACAAACAACTTTTACTTACCAACCTTGCCAAAAATAAGTAATAATCTACTACTTCATGAAGTTGAATCTTTGTAAAAATTTGTAGGAACTTACTAGTGTTATTAGTAAGCTTTGTTATCCTTTAAAGTGTGATTAGTTCTTCGAAAACTTCTTTTTTAAAGATTATGGATCTTTACAACTTGTGATAATCATTTCTAAAAATGTTTCTTTATGAATTCTTCTTGTTACACAAGTGTTTCTACACTTGTTTAACCACCAAAAATAAGGTTTGTTTATGTAAGAACCAAGATTATATGAAACTTATATTTTTAACTTGGTTTCTTTGAAAAACCATCCATGAATCTTTAGATCTATGATTGACAACTTACTTTGATCATTATTTTTCAAGAAAATCACTTGTTCATTCAAGTTCATGCTTCATGTGTTGATGATCTATCATCCTACAACATTTCTATTCTCTCATCTTGCTAGATTATGTTTTTAATTATGATCTAGCAAGATCATATGATGATCTACATCATATACATGAATAAATAACAATCAACAAGCTAAACAACACATAAACAACTTAGTTTCTTTAGGATTTAAGCTTATGTTCATGTTTTATTCTTGTGGTTCTTCATGTTCTTCAAGATTATGATTATGATCTTCTTTAACCACTTAAAATAGAAGTAACCTAGCAAGATCAAGACTCTTACCACTAGTACAAGGCTTGGGATGATCAAGTGAAGAAATGAGATGGATAAAAGCAAATAAGAGAGGTCCTTCCACTTCCACAAGCTTCAAGCTTCCTTGTACACCTCCTTACACCCTTGTATGCATATAGAATGGGTAGAACCTAAATGAAAATGGTGGTTGTGATGTGATGGGGTTTCGGCCGAGGGTAAGGGAGGAAGAGGGAGATGAGTGTGGTTGAGTTGTTGTGTTAGAAATGAAAGGGAATGCACTAAGGGGTAATATAAATAACTTCCAACATCATTTGTCTAGTGTATATTATGTTATAAAAAGATGAAACATAATCTAATTAAATAACCAAATAAAATCCATGTGGGGCCACCTTGTCTAACCGTATGGTTAAGGGGGGGGGGGGGGTCTTGGTTAGGTTGTAATGTTAAGTTAGATCATAAGGTTGAAATCCAAGTGTTTAGTTAAAGGTTTAGTTACTAGATATTTATATGATGTATTATGATGTTCGAGGATCATAAATAGCTTGGTAATGTTAAAACAGTGCTTCTAGTAAAAATTTGGTGTTTCGGGTAGTGTCCGGTTGTTCGATTGGTTACTGGTTCGTTAAGGTGCTGAACTTTGCAGTTTAGTGTGTTTTATGTTACCTTTAATGACAGTTTCGATTCCCGACACTTAGGAAAGCATTCAGGACCATTTAAGCATATTTCTGCATGATATTAAGTTGTTTAAATGCTGAATTTTGCTGAATTCTGTAGAATTCTGCAGTTTATGTGAGTTTTAGGCACTTTCCGGCACTTAAACTATCACTAGGAAGGCAGTTTTGTGATCCCTAATTTCCTACACACTATACTAGTGTAATACTTGGTTTCTGGCTCATTCTGTATCTCAATACAATGTCTGTCTATTCACTGAACTCCGTCAGCATTTCTCTGATTTGTCTGATAATTGTGCTAGCTTTGTTTCGTGCATCATTTCAATCAATAAAGTTTGCATGCAATAATGTTATGTCATTTGCAATATATGATGCACATGTATGTATGGTAACAATAATCAGAAAGCAATTCAAGTCATAAATTGTAAATCAGCATAGTCATTAATCATTGATTATTGTCTAATTAATTGTACGGATGCACGCAAATTTGACAGTTGTCACAACCACTACAGTTGATGTTATGAACATACAAGGAGGGTCATGAACTACAAATAATACAAGAATATTAAACGCTATCTATAAGAAATCATCAAGTAATGTGTGGATTTTATGTAGGACATCCCAAGTTAATCCTCAATCACACATACATCAAGCTTGGAGCTTGAACATCACTTGTGGGTCAAATCCTTGAACAAAATAGAAAGTTTGTGAGGATTAATCCTCTAATTTTGAATGTCTCAACCTTGTTTTTAAGCCTAACTAACCATAGAAGTGGTTATAAGCATAAGGACACAGGTTTGAGATGAGTTAGACTCAAGTTAAACAAGTTTAGTAAAGATTAGATGAAATCAGAAATGAACAATGAACTTTGGAGCCTTTTTGGCAACATTCCAGGGACTTATTTACTGTGGAAAACCCATGGAATCGAAGCTAAGGTCAATCCAAGCACATAGGAAAAAGAATGGACTAAATCAGACAAGTATTGAGTGAGTTAAGCTCACTTTTGTGAAGCTTGAAGAATATGCTCGTACACTGAATTGCAGCTGCGTTTTAGAGAGTTTGAGAGTGATTTAGATGAGTTGTAAAGTGTTTAGGACTGGGATTAGTGTGGTATTTTGTAGGGAAGGGTTATGGTGGTTTGTAGTTGGGTATTTAATGCTCAAAAACGAGTTTAAACTCAAGTTAAACTCAAATCCCGCTCAAAATTCGCGAGCTGAAATGAAGGGGTTGTTCTGGTGCTTGGCTCGCGGCCAGCGAAGGCCCCGGGGGTGGTCTTCATGGCTGGAAACAAGGGGTCAGGCATAGGTTTCATTTAATTGCAATTTGGCCCTTCAAGTTTGCTAATTAGGGTTTTAAGGTGTTTTAGGGACTATTTTCGACATATAAGCATAGTATAAAGGTAAATTAAGTATGAGGAACATAAACCAAGTATGATTAAGTCTATGAATGTCGTAATTAAGTTTCGTATACGTTCAAAAGACGTTTTATGCATAAGTTTCACGGATTTGCAAGTTTAGCACATAGTTTTCCAAGAATTTCGAATACGTATCAATTGTTTCACGAATTGAATGTATGAGCATGTAATAAGTATGAATTTAACAAAATACAAGTTTTATTTATGATTCGAGTCTCGGATTTCACAACAATTACAAAGAAAGGACGATTACAAGAACACAAGACTTCCAAAAATAGAAATACAAGCAAGAGTTTCCAAATATAGAAAGTATAAAAACGCAGGGCGTTACAGACATAGAGTCGATCCGTACGAGTCAACCCTGTGCATTCGTTCTAGTTTAGTCCATTCATATAAGTTGATTCGTACGAATGGATGTCCATTAGTAGGTAGATTATAGCGGATGTACTGTTCCTATAAATAGGTGTTTGTCTTGTTTCATTTGTAACTTTCAAGACATAGGGGGGAAACTCTTGTCTGTTGATTTTATGGTTCTGTAAATGTTAATCATCAATAGAAATCAATGTTTATTAGTTCGCTTGTGTTCAATCTACACACGTACTTAGATTCCGCACAAGATACGTGTTCTACGCATTCAACGGTTACGGAGTCGATCCTAGAACGAATCCTCAAATATGAATGCATGCAACGAATTTGACAACTGTGACAGCTTATTAATGGGGTGTTTTTTATTTTTTAAAAATCATTTTAATTCAAAAACGCACCTACAATTATCATAACGTTACGTATTTTGGCATTACAAGTCACAATACGAAGTAACCGGAATCGCATGACGTTGTATGGGCATCAGTTTCACATACTTACACCGGTTCTTAAATATTATCATTCAACATTTGGACCAAATCGATTTCGTAGAACGTGTTAGGGTACGTCCGACCCGGTTATCTCGATTGCCTCATAGCCCATGGAGGGTCAGCTAACCTTCACGAGCGTCTTTTCACTCTTAGTGACTGATCAGAGATTCATGCTCACATAGGGTGATAAACAACGTTGATCTGGAATTGGAGAACCGTTATGTATTTGCTTACTGATTGTTGAAAAGATTTGTTGAAATCGAAGAAAGAGTAAAAAAGATGAAATGAGGCGTGCTATGTTGGAAACTGAGGTTGAAAATTTGAAGTAAAACATTTATATTTGCAAGTAAAACATTTAACATGTAACACCCCAAAAATCTAAATCGTTTATTTTAAATGTGATGTCGGTAAATAAACAAGTGAACTAACTAGGATTAAAAATAATCTAGTTAGATAAAAGTCTTGTAGTAACTTATAAGTGGGTTAAAGCACTAAAAATATGAACTAAATGATAGTTGAGGGACCAAAAGTGTTTAAATTGAAAATGATTATAATAAAACATAATTTAAACCCAAAACACACACTTGTGTGTGTGCTGGGTCGATCAAAACACAGAGGGGGCGACCAGGTTTCTCCAAGAACCCTAACTTTCATAAATCTCACAAATTGAAGGCTCAAATCAGTTCCAAAACGAAATCCGAGCTTAGATTGGTGATCTCCATTATAAGGGGGTCATAAGGTATGTGAAGTTTGATAAGAAATCTCTATTTGAATTTATGATGAACATAGAGAATTCAAAATTCATTGTTGCATGATTGTTATATGGGTGGAATGGGAACAATATAGTGTCTAGGAGTAAACCCTAGACAAGTATATGATGAAATCATGCCTAATTGTAGTAAATTCCATGAACACCGTTGAAGGTGATTAGTGGGTTTTTTGTGAACTTGATAAACACTAGGATTTTGATTTTTGTTCTAGTGTAATCTGATATTTATGAAGTGATTTCTAATTTATTGATGTTAATATCTATATGAGATAGTCCGATTGATGTTAATTTTGGCTATATAACAAGTTATGAACTTGATAATGAATCATGTAAATTTCTGCCCTTAAAGTGTTTGTAGAAACGCCTAAGTGAAGGCTAAATGTTGAAATTTGAACAAAACCGCATATTTGTACTAGTTGGCGAATTATGCGATATATGAAAGTAAAAGAGTTATAAATGTGTCGTGATTGAACTCTATAGGAAAGGAAACCGGAGCGTCGAGCGGACAAGCCGGTGGTGACGCACGTTTGAAGGGTGTGCTTTGAAGGTATGTAACATGTTCCGTTACATCATGTAAATTTGATATTTTAGATAATTGAAGATGTGTTTTAGTATAAAGAATTGTATTAGTTGAAGTGATGGTGATCATTACTTAATTGAACGAAATAAATTAGCTTAGAAAACGTTTGGTAGTCATTAGAAATGGAGGATTCCATAAATGAGCCAAACGGGTCAAATAAATGATTGTTAAGAAGTAAAGATTTGATTTTGCTTAGTTTTTGGCAACGATGGATCACAAGTGCATGAAACCATGGATTTGGTAATGAAATGCTGATGATCGTAAGCCCCGGATGTTGGGTAATTGCGCCTTAAAGTTATTTTAGCATTGTTAGTAAAATTGGTATTAACTATGTGGGTTGATTAAGCCAAATTTGTAATTTTAGACATTCGGTCTGTAGACTTAAATTTTGGTAAAATAAATGTAAAAGACGTGTCGGTAATTAAATTACAGACGCATAGGAAAAAGAATCGCCTAAAACGGACCTACAGATCAAAAGTTATGAGCATTTAAAGTTCGTCTTGAGAAATTCGGAGCTGGGCAGGAGATGCAGGTTGCACCTGCTGGAAAACCGTTTCCCCCGCGCCACGCGATAGGATCTAGTGGATCTGGCGCGACACGCGACAGATTGGATGGGGTCTGGCGCGACACGCGACAGACTTAAATCTCAATTTTTATTTTATTTTTGATGGTTTGATACTAGGACTTGTTTGTGCATATTTTAACAATGTCAAAACTAACTTTTAAGTGGTTTTGACTCTAGGTGATGTTGGAATCTTTACGGATGGCGATCAAGCATGCTTTGAAGAACCGAACACTAATTTTGAAGCTTCCGCGTTAAATTGACTTTGTTGTAAACAATGTTTATGATGTAAACAATTAACTAATCATGTTTTGGATGTTTAAACTAGTTAGTAGTTAACTAGTATGTGATCACTTTAAAACTTTTATTTTGTTTTTTTATTGAAGTGAAGTGCTTTTGATATAAAATTATGCATATTTTATTAAATTCGAATAGTAATTAGACGGGTGTTACAAGTTGGTAATCAGAGCTCAAGGTTGTCAACAAAGTGTTCGGTTCAAGCTTGATCGATCATCCGGTAAGAATTAATTATTTATTTTAGTAGATCTTATCTTATGTGAGAAAAAGAGATGTGAATTAATGTGCATAGGAAGAGCGTGTTAACACACTCAAACCCGGAAAGTGCACTAAATGAGAACGGTCAAAGAAAGTTACGAACTTGGCTAAACCAAAGCAAATAAAGCTATGTTATAAATGAAATGTTTAATAATTGATGTAAACATTTCAGTTTCAAGATGATGAAAAGGAGCGATAATGATCCGGTGCCGACAAGCACCGAACAAATGAAAGAGATAATTGCCGAAGAAGTGGGGAAGGCAATTGAGGGTAGTCTATCTGGTTTCATAGACAAAATTCAAAATACAGTGCTATCATTAGTCGAAGAACGAGTTAAAAGGTTGGAAGACAATGTCAACCTTATGAAAGAAAAATCTGGAGAACGTAAGGGATGTTCGTATAAGGAGTTTATGGCGTGTAAACCGCCAATTTACAACGGGGAGGTTGACCCGATAATATGCCAAAGATGGCTAAGTGATGTCGAAGGGGTGTTTGAAAGGACCCACTATGACGTGAGCGATTTTATGGCTTACGGAACGGGTCAGTTGAGGGGTCAAGCCAAGGACTGGTGGGACAACAAAAAGAAAGAGATTGGAGCCGAAGCGGCAAGGGTCATGACATGGGACGAGTTTAAGGTACCATTCCTTAAACATCATAGTCCCAAGGAAACCATCAACAGGATCAAGGAGGAGTTCATCCAGTTAAGACAAAGGGGTGAAACGATTGATAAAATCACGGGTATATTCATGGATAATGTGACAACTGTGTTCTGTAATCATCGTATAATGTAAAACAATGTTGATTATCAATAAAACAATGTGCTTTGGTGTTATTATATGTGCTTTGGTGTTATTATATGTGTTATTGTGTGTGATGATTCTACAATTTGATTCGATTTCCGATTTCAAGCTTTAAGTCACTTTCTGGAAGGTTATACGAAAACCGGTGCATAAATGCAATCAGTTTAACGCGACGTACACTCTGGAACTGTGACGTAAGCCAAACATACCCTAAATATCCTTTATATAACTTAGAAATAAGTTTCGAAGGATTCGGTATGGCAAAAACACGTTTATTTGAACTAAAAGAACTAATTACGACAAAACTGCGAAACGAACGTTGGTGACCGCCCGGATAATATTTAAATTCCAAAAATATTCTGTTATGATTAAAATCTTATTTTTAATCAGGTCCGTGTTGAAAAATAAATTAAAACGCCTAAAAACGTTACTTTTCAAGTTTTAAGCGCGTACCGCGTGTTTCTGCGCGACACAGTGCTTCTACTGCAAAATGCAGACAACGCAGCCAGTCTGGGCAACTGAAATTTATTTCAGTAATATTTTGGCGAGTTTATTTTTATTAAGAAATAAAAATAATTTAGAACACCATAAATCGGGATTTAAACGCTAGATAAAATACCCGGTACCCAGTTAAACACCTATTTTTATCTAGTTTACCATCAAAAATTACACTTGGACCCCCTCCCCCTTATGAATTTACGGTCACATGATGGGGTGGCCCCACCAAAAATATTTCAAGATCTCAAAATATCATATATGATCTTTGTTGGTACAAGAAATCTCTAATAAATCTTTCCATATCCTCCTTTATATCTTTATAAATCTTACCAAGATCACCATACTTACCACAACACTCAAACTCCTTCACTCTCTCTCTCCATAACCGTCCCATCTCTCTCTCCTCCATCTTCATCTTCTTCATCACCTTCAAGTCTTGTTCTTCACATTCAAACTCCCTTTCAAGCATTTTTCAAGTGGTGTGAAGATACTAAGGTGTTCCCAAGGTGTTGTCAAGTGATTACAAGCTTCCTATCATCAAAATCTCATCCTACAATCTACTTGAATCTTGAAGGTATAACCCTTATGTTTAAAGCATACTTTAGATTCTTGGTTGTTCCTGATGATTTGAAGTTTCTCTTGAATCTTGGAATTTTTCACTAAACTTGAAATCTAAAAGAAATGGGTCTTGAAACAAATAAAAATGGTGGTGTATATATATATATGTATAACCGTACATATATATACATATGTGTATGAGTTTTGAGCTTTACTTTGATATAGTACTTGTTTAAGTGTTACATGTTCTTGAATGATGGTAAAAAAATGCAAGTATTTGGTGATTTATGTATGATATGTTAAAAGTAAATTACATCAGCAAATAAACATAAATATATCTCATATTTGATGCATCTAAAACCATATAAAATGTTGATGTTATGATAGTATGCTTTAGACACTTGTACATGTGAATATACGTTGATTTAGAGCTCAAGAAGTGATAAAAAATGGTTGTATGACAAAAACTGAATTTGAACAGATTATAAGCACTAAAAATGACCCTATTTGATGTATTATAATGGCATGAGACTTTGACATAGGTTTGATAGCTTTGCATGTTGTACATATAGCTTAAAAAAGTGGTAAAATATGAGAAATTTGTATGATTTATGTGCTTTACTTAAGACCTGCACTATCATGAGTATAACCATTATTTTATTCAGTGAATAACATGGGTTATGTTAAAATTTCAATTCGTTTCGATTTGGGATGGTTCGGGTAATGTTTGATGCAAAACTATGCGGTAAAACGGTTAAAAATCGCCTTTTCGGAGGATTTTTATTAAACTGTTTTAGATAAGTAACCAAACTGATATTTTTGATATAAAAACAAGTATTTTAACTTATATTAAGTTTACTTGGTGTTCGGTTAGCCATACGTGACTTCCGACGCCCAAAAATGTCACCGAATCGCTAAGTTAAGTGTTTTTCGGCATTACTAGAATGGGTTGTTCATGGGTAAATTTTATGTGTTACAATGTGCTATGTGTTTTGCAATATGTGTATGATGATGTGCTAGTGTTGACAAGATTATGTGTATTACGCTTGAGTATATATATATATATATATATATATATATATATAAATACACCAATATAATCAAAAGTAATAACTTTTCGAGAAATCTCAAAGTTATGTGAAAATTCTAAGTATCGGAGAAACTTCGGTATTTTTGTGGGTTTTTGATTATTAAAATCATTATTATTTAATTTAGGACGAATAAACAATTTGAGGGATTGTGTTAACTTTTAAAAACGCACCCAAAGGTGAGTACACAGATCCCCTCTTTTACTGTTTTCGATTGTTTTGGGGTGATTCATATGTATCAAAACGATTTCGATATTTCAACGATGATTTCAAAAACGATTAAGATGGTTTATACTAAACTAATAACGATTTCGATAATGTGAACGAGCTTGTTGGTTGTAGTTACATAACGAATGACATTCATTAATTTTGGCCGAACCGATCAGTATTAGGTTATGGTACCATATGATCCGACAAATCCCGTTATCAGACTGCACCCATGGTTATGTGTGGGTTAAGTGGGTAACGACTGAATCTGATGATTGTTAACTTACCCTTTGGTGGTTTGTTAATACGAGTTGAACGATGAACGAGTCACAAAGGTTTGAATGTTATTAGCGAGACGACCAAAAAAAAGTAGTTTTCACAATTAAAACAAGAACGATTGGAACGAGAACGATATTAAACGATTGTACGATTTTTGAACGATTATGAACGATTTAAATAAATGAACGATGATCTATAACGAGAACGAGTTAAACGATGTCACACAACTATGTTTACGAAACTGTATAAACCATACGAGTTTTATTACGAAAACAATTTATGATTTGGTTTACATAAACAAATGTTTTGGGTTAAGATTCATGGCATCGAGGTTTATAAATTATGACCAATCGGTTTTGACTTGGTTATTCATTTTACAATACAATCATTTTCCCAAAACAAGGTTTCTAATATCGATTAACGAAGTTGTACGAGTAATTTCAACATGTAAACGAGCCATGAATCTGACACTCACACAAAAACTATGTGCTCGCCAGCATTTCTTTGCTGACTTTGTTTTTACATATGTTTCAGGTGATGTTGCGTAACGTTGATTGCGAATAGGATGCATGCTCACTTAGGACTGGACGAGGCCTTAGTGATTTAATAACGATATAGACTATGTTTGACTTGCTTGTTTAACTTTAAGACAATGTTTAATATTTAATAAAATGAAACTCTTTGTATCCATGGTTTGAAACAATAATTCTGTTACAACACTCCCCGATGTTTCCGCCACGATTTGTTATTTTACGTGGTCGGGGTGTGACAGAAGAGTTGGTATCAGAGCACGTGGTTATAGGGAATTAGGTTATTAGTAATGTTTTGACCTAGACTATAACTTTCTAGGACCCCAACGCAAGTTGATTTGCGTTTAGAATTTTTTTTTAAAACAAAATCCGAATCTGCTTCGAAAATTAATCATCCATTCTAGGATGATTGACTACTAGGTTTTGAACCCTCTATTGTAAGGTTTTGAACCCTTCCAGTTTGACGCATTTTGGCTTAGTGCCTTTTGAGTTTTCAAAATCTCGTCAAAGTTTGGGTCTAAATAATGTGAACACGTGCAAACTGGAAGAGTGAATGCCTGTACCCTGAGTTTTCTGTCTAAGGCTAGAGTGTTCGTACAAATCCACATAATCGGACCAATCACTCTTACCTGGGAACTCTTGGGGTGAGTGTTCACTTATAGGCAAGCAAGTCTTCGCGATACATTATTCTGATTCATTACTTTGATTAGTCACTGCGTGTCGTTTGTTTGTTCGAGGTAACGAACAAATGATCGCCTTCCTTATGTTTCGTCGATATTTTCGATACCTCTTTTGTTTTTCCTAAATTGTCGACCTCACTCGTTTCTCATATTTCCTTATTAGACAATGCCTCCTCGACGTGATGCACAATCTTTTACTGCTGAAGAAATCGCAGCCCTTGTCTCTCAGCAAATGGCTGCTGTGCTTCCAGGCATTGTGACCCAAATCCACGAGCTATACAACAACAATAATAACAATGCACAATGTAATTTCAAGAGTTTCAATTCTGCAAAGCCGCTAAAGTTTTCTGGGTCACAAGGAGCGACTGCACTCCTTCAATGGTTCGAAAGTATCGAGAACACATTCAGACATGTGCAATGTCCGAATGGGCGTAAGGTTGAATTTGCATCAAGTGTGTTTGAGAAGCGTGCTCTTACATGGTGGAACGGAGTGATGCGCGATAGGGGTGCCGAAGTGGCATTAGCACAGACATGGGAAGAGCTTCGAGCTCTCATGATGAGAGAGTTCTGCCCCCGTCACGAAATTCGAGCTTTGGAATGAGAGTTTGACGATCTGAAACAAGATAGGGGAGAACACCGTGCGTATACGGACCGATTTGAGGAACTCAGTCTTTTGTGTCCTACTATGGTTACCCCGTTGGAGAAAGCGATAGAGAGGTACATCGATGGTTTACCCGATTCCATACAGGATATTGTGACTGGCGTCAATCCTACTACTGTTCATCAAGAGATCGAGTTATCTGCTACCCTGACTGAGTCACAAGTCAGGAAGGGTAAACTTACCTGCAAGGGTGATAAGAAGAAATCGACCGAATCTGTGAAGGAAAAGGGTAAGGGTAAGAAAGGTGAGTCGTCGAAGAAGTCGAGAAAGCGAAAGGGTGCTCAGAACTTTGCAGTAACTGCACAAAATGCTCAGAACCCTCAGAACCCACCAGCTCAACCGCCTGCGAAGAAAGCGTATGCTGGTACCGCACCTCATTGTGCTCGCTGCAACGGTCATCATGTTGCACAACAAGCTTGTAGGCAATGCACAACGTGTGGTAAGCTTGGGCATCTGGCCAACGTCTTTCGTTTGGGTCAGAATCAGATTGTTCAGAATCAAGCTGCAGTGCAGGGGAATGCTGCTAGATTCCCACCGGGTTCATGTTTCAATTGTGGAGAGCTTGGTCACTACCGCAACAACTGTCCGAGGTTGGCAAATGCAAATGCAAATCCGAATGTGTATGTCAATGCGAATGCGAATCCCGCTCGTGGACGAGTATTCAATCTAAATGCAAACGAGGCGCGAGCTGACAACCTCGTCGTTAATGGTACGTTTCTTGTCGAAGTTGCTACTGGTAAACCTCTTGTGCTCGATTCTGTTATCCGTGATTGTCAGTTAAACCTTGATAACCATCTTTTTCCCATTGACCTCACGCTGATGCAACTTGGGAGTTTTGATATTATCGTGGGGATGGATTGGTTAACCAAACATCATGCTGAGGTGGTTTGTTTCGATAAGATTGTTCATATTCCTCTTCCGTCTGGCGATATTCTGGAAGTTCGTGGAGAGAAGCCATCAGGTGGTTTGAAGCTTATGTCGTGTACAAAGGCCCAAAGTTATTTGCGAAAAGGATATGTTGCTTTCCTGGCACATGTCACCGAGGAGAAAGGCAAGAGCAAGAGTATTCAGGATATTCCGATTGTTCGGAATTATCCAGAGGTGTTTCCCGATGAACTGCCTGGTTTGCCTCTAGTTCGTCAAGTCGAGTTTCATATTGACCTTGTACCCAATGCTAACCCGATTGCGAAAGCACCTTATCGTCTTGCACCGTCGGAGATGCAAGAGTTATCAAAACAACTTCAAGAGTTGTCTGATAAAGGATTCATCCGTCCGAGCTTTTCACCTTAGGGAGCTCCTGTCCTCTTTGTGAAAAAGAAAGATGGATCTTTTCGAATGTGTATCGATTATCGTGAGCTTAATAAGCTTACCATCAAGAATCGATATCCCCTACCTAGAATTGATAATCTCTTCGACCAGCTGCAAGGTGCTTCATGCTTTTCCAAGATCGATCTGCGTTCTGGGTATCATCAACTTCGCGTGTTCGAAGAAGATATTCCCAAAACTGCTTTCCGTACAAGATATGGGCACTACGAGTTCACTGTCATGCCTTTTGGTTTGACAAATGCTCCAGCTATCTTCATGGACTTAATGAATAGGGTTTGTAAACCTTATTTAGATAAGTTCATCATTGTGTTTATCGACGATATTCTCATTTATTCAAAGTCTCGAGCAGAGCATGAGCAACACCTTCGTTTGACATTAGAACTTCTGAAGAAGGAACAACTTTTTGCTAAATTCTCCAAGTGTGAATTCTGGCTTAAAGAAGTTCAGTTCTTGGGTCATATTGTCAATGAGCAGGGTATCCATGTGGATCCTTGCAAAATAGCAGCTATTAAGGATTGGAATACACCGACGAAACCTACAGAGATTCGATCATTTCTTGGTCTTGCTGGTTATTATCGTCGATTCATTTCTAATTTCTCAAAGATCGCGGTTCCACTCACTGCTTTGACTCAGAAAAATAAGCCTTTTGAGTGGGGACCTAAGCAAGAAGAAGCGTTCCAAACGCTGAAACGAAAGCTCTGTGATGCTCCTGTTTTATCTCTACCTGAGGGAAACGATGATTTTGTTGTCTATTGTGACGCGTCAAATCTAGGACTTGGTTGCGTTCTTATGCAACGAGGTAAAGTCATAGCTTATGCGTCTAGACAGCTGAAAATTCACGAGAAGAACTACACGACTCATGATCTTGAATTAGGAGCTGTGGTTTTCGCACTTAAAATCTGGAGACACTACCTCTATGGAACGAAGTGTGTGGTTTTCACAGACCACAAAAGTCTCCAGCATATTCTCAATCAGAAGGAGCTGAACATGAGGCAACGACGTTGGGTTGAACTCTTAAACGATTATGATTGCGAGATCCGCTACCATCCTGGTAAGGCGAATGTCGTGGCCGATGCGCTTAGTCGAAAGGAACGAGTAAGCTTCATTCTGTCCGAACTCTATCTGATATTCAATCTCGTGTTCTTCAAGCTCAACGATCTTGTGTGATCAAAGGCTTATTGAAATATGAGCTACCACTTCAACTTGAGCTTAAACTCGAAAGGAAAGACGATGGGTTGCTCTACTTCGAGGATCGTTTGTGGATTCCGAAACAAGACGATCTTCGCACCTTAGTAATGGACGAATCTCACAAGTCGCGATATTCTGTTCATCCTGGTGCTGATAAAATGTACAAGTATCTTCGTACTCAGTTCTGGTGGCCTGGTATGAAGAAGGATGTTGCCTTGTATGTATTGAAATGCCTAACTTGTCTCAAAGTCAAGGCCGAACATCAATGACCTTCTGGTTTGCTTGTACAACCAGAGATACCGGTTTGGAAGTGGGAGAACATTGCAATGGATCTCATCACTAAGTTACCGCGTACGTTTAAAGGTCATGATGCTATTTGGGTTGTTGTCGATCGTTTAACGAAATCTGCTCACTTCTTAGCAATCCGTGAGGATTTCTCTGCTGAAAAGCTTGCCAAGATCTATGTAGACGAGATTGTATCACGACATGGTGTTCCTTTAGATATCATTTCCGATCGTGATGCTCGATTTTCATCTCATTTTTGGAAGACCATGCATTCTGCGTTGGGAACCCAACTGAATCTAAGCACTGCTTATCATCCCCAAACAGATGGTCAATCTGAGAGGACGATTCAAACCTTGGAGGATATGCTTAGAGCAAGCGTGATAGACTTTGGTGGTAACTGGGATTCTCATTTGCCATTGATCGAGTTCTCATACAATAATAGTTATCATGCTAGCATTAATATGGCACCATTCGAAGTTCTCTACGGTCGAAAATGTCGTTCACCTGTCTGTTGGAATGAGATCGGTGAAGCTCAGCTTACTGGACCTGAGCTCATTCCGGAAACAACAGACAAGATCAAGAAAATCCGCGATAATCTGGTGACAGCTCGAAACCGTCAAAAGAGTTATGCGGATATGCGAAGCAAGCCCTTAGAATTTCAAGTCGGAGACCGTGTCCTACTCAAGGTGTCACCTTGGAAGGGAGTGGTGAGATTTGGAAAGAAAGGAAAACTTGCACCACGATATGTTGGACCATTTAAGATTGTTGAAAGAATTGGAAAGGTTGCCTATCGACTAGAGTTACCTCCAGAGCTTGGAAATGTTCATCTGACTTTTCACGTGTCCAATTTGCGAAAGTGTTTAGCCGATGCTGATCTTCACATTCCTCTCGACGAGATTCAAATCGATGAAACAATGCACTTTGTCGAAAAACCTCTGGAGATAGTGGAACGTACATTCAAACAGTTGAAGAACAAACGAATTTGATTGGTCAAAGTTCGCTGGGAATCCAAACGTGGCCCCGAGTTTACTTGGGAACGTGAGGACTAGATGAAGACGAAATATCCGCATTTGTTTTCACAAGTTTCCTCTAAATAAAATTTCAGGACGAAATTTCCTAAAGTAGGGGAGACTGTGACAACTGTGTTCTGTAATCATCGTATAATGTAAAACAATGTTGATTATCAATAAAACAATGTGCTTTGGTTTTATTATATGTGCTTTGGTGTTATTATATGTGTTATTGTGTGTGATGATTCTACAATTTGATTCGATTTCCGATTTCAAGCTTTAAGTCACTTTCTGGAAGGTTATACGCATACCGGTGCATAAATGCAATCAGTTTAACGCGACGTACACTCTGGAACTGTGACGTAAGCCAAATGTTGATGCACGGGATGTCTGTTGACTACGTCTACATTAAGTCTTAGGTCAAGATAGGTCAACATAGGAGCTTGAAAGTCAAATTAGGTCTTAATGTTGTAGTTTCGCTTGAATGTACATAGTTATAGGTAATTTCGCTTATATGTCATAGAGGTTTCGCTCATAGGGTTAGTTAGGGGGTTTCGCTTATTAGTCAATGTCATAAGAGCGAAACCATAGGGGCTATATATAGTCAGTTTGAGCGAAACCAGATCATTCATGTCTGAACATTGGAGCGGAACTAGGTCATTGCTTGTGTAACGAAACTCTGTCAAATTTGAATCAGAAAGCAATAAAAGAGAAGGAATTGAAAAGGAAAAGCTGTGTAACTTCATTTACGTTGATTCCGCCTTCGTATGTGAAGATGAACTTTCTCAACTGACAGTTTAGGGTCGGAACACGGTCCAACAAGTGGTATCAGAGCTTCAGGACGAGGAGTTCATACTACTACAGCTGATTCTACACGATTCTCTCATTTCTACTCACTTTCTCTCATACTTTTTCGATTTGAACTAGTTCCTACGGTTGAAATGGCCTAAAATTCGGGTATAACGTGTAAAATACAGTATTAACAAACCCTAGAAAGTTTCAGGTTAAAACACGACTTAAAAATGGTAAAAATCAGTTGAAAACCATATTTCGCTTTTACGGACATCGAAGGTTTCGCTCATACGGACAAGTGATAATTTCGCTCATAGTGACATTACCTAATTTCGCTCATACGGACAAGTGATAATTTCGTTCATAGTGACATTACCTAATTTCGCTCATACGGACATTACATATTTCGCTTATATGTCACTTTGATATTTCGCTTATATGTTACATTGCCTATTTCGCTTATAGAGACATTACATATTTCGCTCATAGGAACAAGTCTGATTTTGCTTATCTGTTAAGTGCTTGATTTCGCTTTTAGAGACATCTTGTTATTTCGCTCATAAGGACATATTGCCTATTTCGCTCATAGGAACATAACTAATTTCGCTTTTCTGTCACACAACTGATTTCGCTTATCAGTCACACAACTGATTTCACTTTTGTGTCATTAAAGCTGATTTCGCTTTTGTGTCACCATTTTCAAAAAATTCGAAAAGTTTTCTAAGTATTTGCTAATTTTGCAGGTACAATCAAGATGGATGACATATTCTTGAACCCGTTCAACGACATGTATGCATTTGCTAGAAACTCGGGAGATGATTCATCTACAAGCAACAACAATGAGAATCTGCCAAAAGAGAGGAAAAAAGAAGCTTGGGAATCTGAAAGTGCCTTTGGAACCTTCAATAAACCTCCAAAGCTAATGGCTATCGAGGAATACAGTCGGTGGTCAAGAAAGTTTGAAGATTGGTTGATGGCATTCGCATTTCCCAGCTGGAAGAGTCTGAAAAACGGTTATGAAAATGGAAACAAAAATGGTGAAACTTTAAGATCTGCTGAGGAGATTGATTCGTTTGTAGCTGAGCAAAAGTGTGTAGCTTTGTTGTTTCAGTCCGTCCGGGAGGACATAATCTCTTTGATCGATTATTCAAATGCAAAAGATCTTTGGAAAAATTTAGAAAAGAAATGTATAGGTAGTGAAGAAATCAAGAAAAACAAAATAAAACTACTTAGGAAAGAGTTTGATATGTTTGGGTGCTTAAAGAATGAATCAGTTTCAAAAATGATCGAGAGATTTGGGCACCTGAAGCTGGAATTAGCTAGACATGGAATTAAGTATTCTGATGATGAGCAAGTAGACAAGTTGTTCGATTCGTTGCCAGACGAGATGGATTGGAGATATTATGCTCTCATGCTAAAAAACACTATCTTGCCGAAAGATCTTACTCCAGATTTGCTGATTGAGAGACTCGAGAGTCATGAGTTGGAACTGAAAAAGACATTCAAAGTAAATCACTCATCTTACCAGCAGAATTTGGATTTGTATTATCCAAAAACATGATGCCAAAAGCAACTTCTCCCAAGACTGCATATTCTGCTGAAAATGTGTCCACAGCAAGCAAAGAAAGTCAAAGTGGTCAAAGCAGTGGAAATCACAGTGGTTATCACAGTGGATCTTCATCATCTGCAAGTCATTCTGATGCAAAGAATCGTTTTCAATGCAACATTGCAATAGACTTGAAGAATGCTCAGAATTTTGATGAGGAGTCGGCCAAACAGCAGATGATCTTCCTAGCATCAGTGTTGGAATCGTATGAAGGGTTAGTAGCTGGGAAGATAGGCAACACCAACTTAACGAAAGAAGATTATGATCAGATAGATCCTGAAGAAATGGAGCTGATTGATATTCGTTGGGCTATGGCCAGTGCTGTTCGTAGAGCACAGCGTTTCATGGAAATTACTGGCAGGAAGACAATTGGTGGTCCATCTACCAAGTTGGGGTTTGATAAGTCCAAGGTGACATGCTTCAAGTGTAAGCAGAAAGGTCACTTCAAACGAGAATGCAGAAACACATATGCTGATGAGTCGGAGAATCCTTTCAGAGAAGATTACTACAAGAAGGCAATATATCATCAGAATAAATCCGAACCGCCTAGATTGAAGCAGGTTGAAGACAACAAAGAGAAATCTACAGCTCTTGCGGTGATTTATGATGATGAAGGGTATGATTGGAGTCAAGATGTTCTACCTGAGGAAGATGCGGTTGGTTACGCATTCATGGCGAAAAACGATGAACCTATTCCTTGGAAAGATAACCGAACTGAAGAGCAGAAGTATAGATACAGAAAAATGTTGGCTGAAAACAGAATCATTAGAATTTCTGGTATCTATCTAGAAGCGAGGAGAGCGAGAAGATGGGATCCGGATAGGGATTGTTATCTTGACCCATATGGAAATATTGCAATCGATGACAAAACGCTTGATATCGAAGCCATAATCAAGGAGTACAAAGAAGAGGATCAGTATTGGCAGAATAAATGGTGGGGAACTGGAGACGAGAAAGAGAAAGAAGAAAAAGAGAGGAAGGAGAAAGAAGAGACAGAGAAATCAAAGAAAGTTGACACTGGGGTTATTGACACAACGCAGGAGTTAACTGCTGAAAACCTCGGAAAAATGGCTGACAAAGTGCTGGCCACTAAGGCACTTGAGGTAGACTCTAACTCCGTGTCTGAGTCAAAAAGCCAGGTCAGTTCAAACTTGTCAACAAATGCGTCAGGTAAACAAATTGATGGAATTGCTGATTGCAAAATGTAACACCTGTGCCTTCACGGCCATCAAACAAATACCAAACCAATGAAATATTGTATTTCATAAATGGGATTTGTATAAATGTGTGTATCATTTGCACATATCAATTCTTGTTCGATTTCAAACTCTATATCGCATTCTGGAAGGTTATATGCGCACCGATGCGTAAATATAACCAGTTTAATGCGAAAAATACTCCGGAAACATCAACATATACTTAACATACCTTAAATAACCTTTACTTAACTTAGAAATAAGTTTTGAAGGCTTTGGTATGGCAAAAACAAGTTAATTCGCTTACAGGGACTAAACTTGACAAACTGCGAAAGTATGCCAATTTGAACTGTAACAGACATTCCGGAACATGACCATAAGTTAAACATACCATAAATATCCTTTATATAGCTTAGAAATAGGCTTTGAGGGGTTCGGTGTGCTAAAATAAACTTTTGGGTCATTCAGGGACTAAAAGCGTCAAAAAGTGCACAAGTTTGCATTTTCGCGCATAACTTACGTTCTGAATACATCCGGACATCCAAAAATTTATGTAAGCACTAAAATATTTTATTTTAGTGTTTGGCATAAGAAAAATCCATTCGTCGCGTCATTTGGATCGTTTTTCGCGCTTATGCGCATTCCGTCGTAATTAACCGAACATCGCGACCGTACGGCCAAACGAACCGACATCCAAGATATTTTCAAGCATATTTCATGTTCCCTATGTCTTAACATCATTGTGGAGCTTGAATTTGGGTTTGACGGGTGTTAGAAGTGACGTTACGCAACGAAACAATGTGCAGGGACCTAAATTGTCATTTCTGCCAAAAGTAGGGCAAGGCGTGACGCGAGGGGTCTTAGCGTCACGCGAGGCCCCTTCAGAATCAGAAAAGTCATTTTTCCAGCCTGTTTCAGCCCCTAAACACTCCCCAAAGGTCAAGTGCCACATGTTAAGCTCTTATGGTGGCCAAAATCAGTTACCACAACATTTCGACAAGTGTACGGGCTAGATCATTCCCCCTTTTCCATGAAACGATCCTAACGGTGGACCATTTACTATAAATAACCACCTTATGTTCACTCATTCCTCACAAGAATCTGATCAAATGTGCTCTAAGTTGAAACCTTTGTTTCATACCTGAGCTATTTTGATCTAGATTAGCATTCGGGGACCCTTTGTAAGTGTTCCTTCGTTCTTTTATTGCTTTTCGAGTCCGAAAGTCAAACTTTGTTTGACTTTCTGCATTGACCAGTTTATGGTCGATGCGAAGTTCGTTTGAACTTCATAACGTGAGCGTGATCACGATGGTTATAGTCCCTAGTGACTATACCTACTGATTACCACGTTATCTAGGCTCAGTGACGAGCTGTAGTTTCGGTCAGAATACGCATTCTTGCGTATTTTGTAACCAAACTACATATGGGTATCAAAACCGTTTGTTTTGATACCAAACCTTTTTTCTAAACTTAGTTAAGCATGTTTTAGCATGCTTAGCTCGTCACTTTTAGTTTAGTGCTTATATAGGGTCGTAAGGTAAGCGATCTAAACAATCGCTTATACTTTCGAACCCGACCCGTTTGGTCGATCATTAGGATCCGACCAAGCACATTAGGTGACCATAGTATATAGGGAATAACCTTCCGAGGTTATACCTTATGGTCACATCGTTTGAGTAGTTGTATGATAGGTAGTATATATGCCTTAGGTAAATTACCAAAATGCCCTTTTAACGCCAAAATTCATTTTAAGCATATGTAACATAACTTTTGGTATCTAAACTGATTTAGTAACAATATTAGACATGTTAAGGCATATTTTACTTGTCATAGGACTAGTTAGGCGTTCCGAACGCGTTTCACGCGAACGACGCGTTAAAGTAACATAAGCTACCTAAACGGGTCGTAATGGGTCGTAAGCACTTAGATTAGGTTTCATTTAGTATGTAGGCTTTGTTAAACCATACTACATGAGTTCCCATACTCATTTGGTTTACGAGCCTCATTCTATCCGATCTTCCGATTTAGGTCCGGTTTATTAATGTAGTTACCTATATTAGGTGCCGTTTGATATTCCGTGATCTCTAGCATTGCTTGGTGGTTATCTTAGGACTTCTGAGCAATCTCAAGTGAGTACATAGACCCCTCTTTTACTGTTTTCCAAACTGTTTTGGGGTGAAACACATGTGCCTACTTGTTACTTTCATGCTTTCCTGTTTTCACATCATATACTTGCTATGTTTATTAGTACATTTATAGTACATGATTTCATTACATTTTATGCTATGTGTGCCCATTGTGTGCATTACTTAGTACATTTTTACTTTACATTTCTGCTATGTATGTTAACTGACAGCATGCTTGTGACAACCCTCACCAAACCAGGTATCCGTACGACTTAATTAATGATTAATTACTGCTTAATTACTGTGCTTGTTTGAACTAGCTGATGAACTGCTACTTGATATCTGATACATGTACTTACTTGCATCATACTTGCTTATCGTCACTACATTATTTACATACTGAACCCTAGTGACAACCATGATGCACAAAAAGCACAGTAGCACTATAACGGATAACCTATTGAACATGCTGATAAAGCCAGCATCAGGCAAACACTGCCTCTAAGGCCTGTAAGAGCCTGAGATATTTTGCTACACTAGTAGTGAGTGTAGGAATACAAGGGTTGTAGAACTGCGTCTCTAGGGATAAGCCACTATGACTGGATGTGCCTAAAACGTACTCTAAGTACAAAACTCAGCACTTTACAAAATAATTCAGCTTTTAGCTGACTAGTAAAGTGCCAAAACATGGGGAAAATAACACTAGACACTTTCCAAAGTGTCAGGAAACAAATTGTGTCACTAAATAAATATAACGACACTTTAAAAGCTTTGTTAACGCTTTAACGGATTACTATCCAACCGAACAACCGGGCGTTACCCGAAACATGAAAATATTGTTATTTTCATTATTACTCTTTTTCTGAGCCAGTTAGGGTCCCCGTACACCCTAACACCCGCTTTAACATACTATACACAAGTAACCGAGTTAATTACTTAACTTAACCTAACTAATATTTACTATCTAGTTGGAAGTGGACTAGATACCCCCCTCCTAACCGAAACCGTCCCCAAGGGGACATATCTTGTCCTTGCACGATTTGCTAGATCTAACTTGTCTAATATCTAATTAACACAATGACCATTGGATAATACACATTAGAATTATCTATAAGTATGAGCCTAAACACAAGAGATCATTACACAACACAACACAACCTCACACCACTCTCTCCCTCTCTCAAGGCTTACGGCCGAACACCCCACCACCCACCCATCCATCTTCGATTTTCAATAAGCCATTCCAAGGCCATTCTAGTATCAAGGGTCATATACAAGGAGTCTTGAAGCAAGTGGAACACGAAGGACCTCTTTCTTTAGCTTTTATCCACGCCATTTTCGTCAAGACCCTTCCCTAGCCTTGAGCTAGAGGTATAATGCTTAAAACTCATGTTTGAACTAATCTAAAGTGGTTAAAAGGATTTGTATCGGTTAAATCTCGTTAAAATGCAAAATGATGCACAAAAGTCTACTAAAAACACTTAAAATGGTGGTTAATAGCACATAAGTTGTGTAAATGTTGTAGTATTTTGGATGTGTGATTGTTTAGACCCGATCTATGTTGTGGTAGATCGGATCATCGTTTAACCCGGTATAGTCATGTTATTGAATCATGACACAAAGCTATTTTAGAAGTAACAAGGGTTAAAAGGTGAAACTCTACCACACATGGAACATGAACTTGTGTAAAAGTGTTTTAACTTGTACAATAGTGATTAAAACTAGCAGATCTACGCATCTGCAAGTGGTCTTTTCAAAGAACCACGTATCAAAGAAATCATGTATTTTAAAAGATAGATCTTACACTAACAAACATGATTTTTATAAACCACAAGTGTGTAAACACTTGTGACATGAAAGGATCCGACAAAATAACAGTTTTTGTAAAAGATGACGGAAAGTTGTAAAGATGGATTTTCTCTAAAAACGAGGTTTTTACAAGATCAAATTACCTTATATGAAGATCTACTAAATTTAAGGGGATTTATACCACAGTTTTGGGAAAACTGCAAGTTCATGTAATTTTTGACAATTTACACATATGTTGATTTGTTGTTGTGATAAATGTTGTTCTGAGCAAATAAAGAAAATTGTTAAGTTGATTTGTTAAAGAAAATGATACGCTTGAAAGCGTGGCCACCTCCAGTTACAGAGGAAACTCTGGCGAAATTTTTCTAGAAACCTAACACTTAGAACTATTTACACTACAAGTGTTAGAAATCATTTTTGACATATGAATTTCGCCATGACTTATTTACTAAATATTCGGAGGTGGGATTTTCACAAGATTTAACGTGATAAATATATCTTCACACACTGTTTATGATTATTTTGTGAAATACATAAATATTATTTTTAGAGTAAAAAAAAATAATATTTACGAACGTTAACGAATCCAAAATAATACGAACGCTTTCACCATAATTATATAAGTTACACCGGTAATTATATTATCACTCGCTTGTTAAAACGTAACTTACGCACTTACGGGAATATTTATGAACGCGTATTTTAACAACCTATTATTGGAGGAAAATTATGTGAGATGAAAATATAATATTTTGAGAAAATACTTATATTTTGGAATTGGAAATATGAATATGTATTAAGTGAGACTTAATGATATAATTTGAACGCACATGTATGGAATCCCCCATCCTTGGGAAGGAGATTAACTACCAAGTATATACAGAACGTAAACACGAAATAGTTGTCTAACTATTTCCCAAAGATTTAAACTATAAAGCTAAGGCACGGCCGTCTGTCTAATAGAATTAGCACTTGTAGGTCGTCGCACAGCTTTCTGATTTGGAGTACTTGGTAGAGACGCACCGACTGTGAGTTCATGTCCCCCTTTTCTCTAACTGTTTTCAGTTTTCTTAACTGCGGGGGTGAAATACATGTTACTTTGATTACAAGTACTTTCTACATGGTATGGTTAACGTAAGGAGGTTTACTACTTAGATCATGTGAATGGGTAGGCAGAAACACCAAGGGACGTAAGCGGTAGATCTATCTGGGTGTAGCGAGCCCAACTCTAGGCCCAACAGAACGGACCTCTAAGAGGACCAACAGAACGGACCTTGAGTGACTTTGTACCCGACGCAAAAATCTGCTAGGTTGAGTCTTCCTACTTGCACTTCACACATACTAATGGCCTTGCAAACCATTGGTGATCACTTTTCCTTACACTGCTACATACCAGGGAACTTTTATACTTACAAGTGTTTTACATACTCACTTACACATGAACTCGCTCAACATTATTGTTGATTTTTCAACTTACATGTATTTCAGGAAACTAAAGATCTGGCACGGTATGTTATGTTTTCCCGCTGCACAAGGGTTCCAAGGTCATCCCAGTTTAGGAAATGTGACTCTTTCCTGGACAAGTCACAAATCTTAAACTGCGTTTGTTTCATGTTACTATTTATGTTGTTTAAGACAATGTTTTATGTTACGGTGTTGTAAGTTTCTAAGACAATGGTATGTTACTCTGGTTTTAAAACTTAATCAAACGGATGATCTTGCATGATTTTATTTCATATAGCTTTGTTATGATTAAGCTATGGTATTAAGAAGTCACACCAAAATTAACCACGCTTCCGCAAAGCCAGGGTGTGACAGCTTGGTATCAGAGCTCTGATCATAGCGAACTAGGATTCTTTCTCGAGTCTAGACTATGATCACTAGGGCTCTCACGAAAACATTTTTCTGCATACCACTTAAGTCCAAATCCAAAACTTTTTACAAACAAATGTTGAGCACATTTTATTATTTATAGGCTCAGTCCGGAAGGGCTGAGGCTCGGTCTGAGAGGCCGAGGCTCGGTCTGAGAGGCCGAGGCTCGGTCTGAGAGATCGAGGTTAGTTGGCTAGTGGGACTAGGAGAATTGGCTAGTGGGACTAGGAGGATTGGCTAGTGGGACTAGGAAGAGTAGGCTCAGTTTGGAGACTGAGGCTCGGTGTTGGAGACCGAGGCTCGATCTGAGAGGTCGAGGTAGTTGATAGAGCAGTCTAGGAGACTGGGAGGCTAGTGGGACTAGGAGAATTATGTGATATCTTACTTGGTGACTTATGTGATTATCTGATTGTATGACTGATTATTTGAGCATATTTGTGTTTATGTTACAGACTCATGGATTCAGCCGGTACTGGCATTTCGGACACCACTGGACCCATACCTATCGTATCTGATGACCCCACATCCTCCGAGCACGAGGTGCACACTTCTGACTATACCAGTACTGACGAGGATGATTTCCAGCCTTTCGCACTACCCGATGGTGCTGATGAGCCTGCAGATGACCCTCCCGCTGAGTACCTACCTCTAGTAGAGATTCCGGCCCCTATACCCTTAGCCGTTTATCCAGCATATGATCTTCTTCTTGAAGCCGAGGCTGATGGCGATATTGACCTGTTTGAGGATGAGCCTTTTGAGGATGAGATCCAGGGCGAGGCCCTTCTTCCTGCAGACGATCTTCTGATGATCGCTGACGTTCCCGCTGAGGATTCGCCAGCACATTCTCCTGTCCCAGACTCCTTCGAGTCTGTGGCATCCGCACCTTCTCACACATTGAGCGCACAACACTTTGCGCATGATTCTGATCCTGACCAGGCATCCTCTGTTGCACCTATACCCAGTTTTGCGTTTGACCATGATGACATAGAGGATTCTGATCCCATCTTTCCCCCGGGATACGACCCGGATCGTGATATCGAGTTTATACCTATGGATAAGCCCATGGAGGATCCAGCTGACCCAGTAGACCCTATCGACCCCGAGTTTGACTTCGAGATGGCTTTTGATGATCCCGAGCCTGTCGTCGCTCCTGAGCAGGCAGCCGCTCTAGACCCCATACTTGAGCATGACCCAGTACATGCTGGCATCCCTATTGAGCCTGTTATAGCAGACCCACTTGTTGATGATCTCCCCGTGGATGTTCCTTTGATAGAGGGCGATCATGTTGTTGTTGATCTTGTTGTTCCCCTACCTGTTGTCGATATACCTGTTGACCATCCTGTTGAGCACATTGCACCTATTCACCCTTTTGTTGCACCTGATCCCATCCCACTAGAGCCCGAGCATGCACTGTTCGCGGCACACATGGATCCACCAGATGAGCAAATGCGCGCTGGATCAGCAAGTCACCTATATCTCAGGGCTATTCTTGGATGGAGCCCTCTCTTGGTGGAATCTACAAGTACAGACACTAGGCGAAGCTGCTGCCTACGCGCTGACCTGGACCGAACTGAAGGAACTCATGCGCAAAAAGTACTGTTCCCGCGCAGAAATCCAGCGATTGGAGACCGAGTTCTGGCACTTGAAAATGGACGGTCCAAAGATAGCAGAATACGTTCAAAGGTTCCATGACTTATCGCATGTGGTACCCTACATGGTCACTCCTGAGTTCAAGAGAATTGAACGCTTCATTTGGGGACTAGCTCCTCAAATCATAAGCATCGTAACCTCATCTAAGCCTGCGACCATTACTGAGGCGATTGATTTGAGTGTGGCTCTCACAGAGGAGGCCATTCGCCTGAACAAGTTTGATGATGCTGAGCATAAGAAGAAAGAGACTCACGTCGAGTCATCAGGAGGTAACAAACGGAAGTTCTCAAACTTCAAGCAGGGCGCCAGTGTGGCAGTTAAGAAAGGAGGATCAGACACGCCAGCTCAGGTTACAGCTGGTAGAGGGAAGAAAGGAAAAGGATATATGGGCACCCAGCCCAAATGCAACACCTGCCAGCGCCACCATTCTGGTCATTGTGGGCCAAAAGTATGCGAAGCATGTGGGAAACGTGGCCACTCGAAGGACACTTGTTGGGCCACTGCTGGTCAGGGAGGCCAGGGAGGATTTGGGAATATGAATAATAATCGTAATGGAAATCGCCCACACGGAAACTATGGAGGTAACGAGAATCGAGGTAACAATGCTAACCAAGCGGGCACTGTGAATCGTAATCAGAGGAATGATCAAGCTGGTGGAAACGGGCAAAGACTTGGGTGCTTTCACTACGGTGATATCGGGCATTTTAAGAAGAACTGCCCAGACTTAAACCAAGCCCATGGAAGAGTATTCCAACTCGAAGCATGGGAAGCGCGCCAGGACCCCAATGTCGTTACTGGTACGTTCCCTGTGAACCAACGCTATGCATCCGTTTTATTTGATACTGGTGCTGATTATAGCTTCGTATCGTTAGAATTTAAGAATATGCTTGGTTTAGCCGCTAATAAGTTAGATATTCCCTACTCAATCGAAATAGCTAATGGGAAGTTAGTAGAGGCCAGCGAAGTTATCAGAGGTTGTGTGATTGAATTGGGAGAACGTGAGTTTGCGTTAGATCTACTACCAGTCCAGTTGGGAAGCTTCGACGTGGTAGTAGGAATGGATTGGCTATCAGGCAACAAAGCAGAGATCGTTTGTCATGAGAAGGTTGTTCGTATCCCAACCGATGATGGTGAGACCATTGTTGTTCATGGAGAGAAGCGTGAGACGCCGTTGAGGATTATCAGCTGCTTGAAAGCAAGGAAGTGTTTGCAGAAAGGATGTGTTGCTTTTCTGGCACACATTGTGGATAAAAAGGCTGCTGAGCCAAAGATCGAAGACATCCCTGTCGTGAGGGAATACCCAGAAGTCTTCCCAGAAGACTTACCTGGACTGCCACCTCAGAGGCAAGTAGAGTTTCACATTGACTTAGTTCCAGGCGCCGCGCCTGTGGCTAAGGCACCATATAGACTTGCTCCGTCTGAGATGCAGGAACTGTCGACACAGCTTCAAGAGCTGTTAGACAAGGGTTTTATCCGACCAAGCTTCTCGCCTTGGGGAGCTCCGGTCCTGTTTGTCAAAAAGAAGGACGGTAGTTTTCGAATGTGCATCGACTACCGGGAGCTGAACAAGCTGACGATCAAGAATAGGTATCCCTTGCCAAGAATTGATGATCTGTTCGACCAACTTCAAGGTTCAAGCTTTTATTCAAAGATCGATCTTCGATCTGGATACCATCAGCTAAGAATACAAGAGGAAAGCATTCCAAAGACAGCCTTCAGAACTCGTTATGGGCACTACGAGTTCCTTGTTATGCCGTTTGGTTTGACAAACGCACCTGCAGTCTTTATGGACTTGATGAACAGAGTTTGCAAGCCGTACTTGGACAAGTTCGTGATTGTATTCATCGACGACATCTTGATTTATTCAAAGACGAAGGCTGAACACGAGCAGCATCTTAGAGCCATTCTAGAGCTGCTGAGGAAAGAACAACTGTATGCCAAATTCTCCAAGTGCGAATTTTGGCTACGTGAAGTCCAATTCCTTGGGCACGTGGTGAACGGAGATGGAATCCACGTGGATCCAACCAAGATCGAGGCGATCAAGGATTGGGAAACGCCAAAGACGCCAACCGAGATTCGGCAATTCTTGGGTTTGGCTGGCTATTATCGAAGATTCATTGAGAATTTTTCAAAAATCGCTCAACCATTGACACTCCTCACGCAGAAGGATAAGAAGTTTGATTGGGGAATCAAACAGGATGAAGCGTTCCAGATATTGAAGGATAAGCTTTGTAACGCGCCAATTTTAGCTCTACCAGAAGGTACTGATGATTTTGTGGTATACTGCGACGCATCGCGTCAAGGATTGGGTTGTGTGTTGATGCAACGCCAAAAGGTTATTGCTTACGCATCGCGTCAGCTAAAAGTGCATGAAAAGAACTATACCACACACGATTTGGAACTCGGCGCAGTGGTATTTGCACTAAAGATCTGGAGACACTACCTTTATGGTACGAAGTGTACAATCTTTACAGATCACAAGAGCCTACAGCATATATTCAACCAGAAGGAGTTGAATATGAGGCAAAGACGATGGGTTGAATTGTTGAACGACTACGACTGCAAGATAAAGTACCATCCAGGGAAGGCGAACGTGGTCGCCGATGCCCTAAGTCGTAAAGAGAGAATCAAGCCCATAAGGGTTAGAGCTTTGGAAATGATTATACGAACCGATCTTTCCTTGCGCGTTCGTGCCGCGCAGAAAGAAGCTCTCAAAGAAGGAAACCTTGAAGGAGAATATCTCCGTGGGATGAAGAAGCTTTTGGTACCAAACGAAGAAGGAACGTTATGTTTTGAGAAAAGGATTTGGGTTCCTCTGTTTGGTGATTTAAGGAAAGTTATTTTCGATGAAGCTCACAAATCGCGGTACTCTATCCATCCAGGAGCGGATAAGATGTACCAGGATCTCAAAGATTACTATTGGTGGCCTAGGATGAAAGGCGATGTTGCTGTCTATGTGAGCAAATGTTTAACGTGTGCTAAGGTTAAAGCCGAATACCAGAAGCCTTCAGGACTTCTGCAACAGCCAGAAATTCCCAAGTGGAAATGGGAACAAATCTCCATGGATTTTATTACGAAATTGCCAAGAACGCCAAGAGGCCATGACATGATTTGGGTGATAGTTGACCGCCTAACAAAGTCCGCACACTTTCTGCCAATCAAAGAGAAAGACAGTACTAGTAAACTTGCGGAAATTTACATGAGAGAGATCGCCGCGCGCCATGGAGTACCTCTCTCAATCATCTCTGATAGAGACGGAAGGTTTGTGTCAAGGATATGGCAATCCTTCCAAGAAGCGTTTGGATCGCAATTGAATCTGAGCACTGCGTTTCATCCGCAAACTGACGGCCAGAGCGAGCGAACGATACAGACTTTGGAAGACATGCTGAGAGCGTGTGTTATGGATTTGGGCGGTAGCTGGGACAAACATTTACCTTTGGTCGAATTTTCGTACAACAACAGCTACCACACCAGTATTGGTGTCGCGCCATTCGAAGCCCTTTACGGACGCAAGTGTCGATCACCCCTATGTTGGGCTGACGCAGGTGATAGGTAGCTTGCAGGTCCCGAAATCGTCCAAGAGACGACAGACAAAATCACGCAGATTCTTAAACGCATCGAAGCAGCTCGCCACAGACAGAAGGCCTATGCGGATCCAAACCGGAAACATGTGGATTTCCAAGTTGGAGAAATGGTGTTATTGAAAGTCTCACCCTGGAAGGGTGTGGCACGCTTTGGGAAGCGTGGGAAGTTAAATCCGCGCTACATTGGTCCCTTCAGAATTCTGGAAAGAATACGACTAGTAGCATACAAGTTGGACCTACCTGCTGAACTGAATGGTGTTCACAATACATTTCATGTATCCAATCTAAAGAAAAGTCCAACTCAAGTCACTGTTGCCATTCCCACCGACGAGATTCATGTTGACGACACGCTCCACTTCGTTGAAGAACCTGTTGAGGTCACGGATTGGAAAGTTAAAAAGACCCGCCGGAGCAGTGTCAAACTCGTCAAAGTTCGTTGGAATGCCAGACATGGTCCTGAATACACTTGGGAACGTGAGGACCGGATGAAAGAAAAATACCCCCACCTTTTTCCTAAGAACCCTGCATCTACAAGCAGAACTTAAATTTCGGGACGAAATTTATTTAATGGGGGGAGAATGTGACAACCCTCACCAAACCAGGTATCCGTACGACTTAATTAATGATTAATTACTGCTTAATTATTGTGCTTGTTTGAACTAGCTGATGAACTGCTACTTGATATCTGATACATGTACTTACTTGCATCATACTTGCTTATCGTCACTACATTATTTACATACTGAACCCTAGTGACAACCATGATGCACAAAAAGCACAGTAGCACTATAACGGATAACCTATTGAACATGCTGATAAAGCCAGCATCAGGCAAACACTGCCTCTAAGGCCTGTAAGAGCCTGAGATATTTTGCTACACTAGTAGTGAGTGTAGGAATACAAGGGTTGTAGAACTGCGTCTCTAGGGATAAGCCACTATGACTGGATGTGCCTAAAACATACTCTAAGTACAAAACTCAGCACTTTACAAAATAATTCAGCTTTTAGCTGACTAGTAAAGTGCCAAAACATGGGGAAAATAACACTAGACACTTTCCAAAGTGTCAGGAAACAAATTGTGTCACTAAATAAATATAACGACACTTTAAAAGCTTTGTTAACGCTTTAACGGATTACTATCCAACCGAACAACCGGGCGTTACCCGAAACATGAAAATATTGTTATTTTCATTATTACTCTTTTTCTGAGCCAGTTAGGGTCCCCGTACACCCTAACACCCGCTTTAACATACTATACACAAGTAACCGAGTTAATTACTTAACTTAACCTAACTAATACTTACTATCTAGTTGGAAGTGGACTAGATACCCCCCCTCCTAACCGAAACCGTCCCCAAGGGGACATATCTTGTCCTTGCAAGATTTGCTAGATCTAACTTGTCTAATATCTAATTAACACAATGACCATTGGATAATACACATTAGAATTATCTATAAGTATGAGCCTAAACACAAGAGATCATTACACAACACAACACAACCTCACACCACTCTCTCCCTCTCTCAAGGCTTACGGCCGAACACCCCACCACCCACCCATCCATCTTCGATTTTCAACAAGCCATTCCAAGGCCATTCTAGTATCAAGGGTCGTATACAAGGAGTCTTGAAGCAAGTGGAACACGAAGGACCTCTTTCTTTAGCTTTTATCCACGCCATTTTCGTCAAGACCCTTCCCTAGCCTTGAGCTAGAGGTATAATGCTTAAAACTCATGTTTGAACTAATCTAAAGTGGTTAAAAGGATTTGTATCGGTTAAATCTCGTTAAAATGCAAAATGATGCACAAAAGTCTACTAAAAACACTTAAAATGGTGGTTAATAGCACATAAGTTGTGTAAATGTTGTAGTATTCTGGATGTGTGATTGTTTAGACCCGATCTATGTTGTGGTAGCTCGGATCATCGTTTAACCCGGTATAGTCATGTTATTGAATCATGACACAAAGCTATTTTAGAAGTAACAAGGGTTAAAAGGTGAAACTCTACCACACATGGAACATGAACTTGTGTAAAAGTGTTTTAACTTGTACAATAGTGATTAAAACTAGCAGATCTACGCATCTGCAAGTGGTCTTTTCAAAGAACCACGTATCAAAGAAATCATGTATTTTAAAAGATAGATCTTACACTAACAAACATGATTTTTATAAACCACAAGTGTGTAAACACTTGTGACATGAAAGGATCCGACAAAATAACAGTTTTTGTAAAAGATGACGGAAAGTTGTAAAGATGGATTTTCTCTAAAAAAGAGGTTTTTACAAGATCAAATTACCTTATATGAAGATCTACTAAATTTAAGGGGATTTATACCACAGTTTTGGGAAAACTGTAAGTTCATGTAATTTTTGACAATTTACACATATGTTGATTTGTTGTTGTGATAAATGTTGTTCTGAGCAAATAAAGAAAATTGTTAAGTTGATTTGTTAAAGAAAATGATACGCTTGAAAGCGTGGCCACCTCCAGTTACAGAGGAAACTCTGGCGAAATTTTTCTAGAAACCTAACACTTAGAACTATTTACACTACAAGTGTTAGAAATCATTTTTGACATATGAATTTCGCCAAGACTTATTTACTAAATATTCGGAGGTGGGATTTTCACAAGATTTAACGTGATAAATATATCTTCACACACTGTTTATGATTATTTTGTGAAATACATAAATATTATTTTTAGTGTAAAAAAAATAATATTTACGAACGTTAACGAATCCAAAATAATACGAACGCTTTCACCATAATTATATAAGTTACACCGGTAATTATATTACCACTCGATTGTTAAAACGTAACTTACGCACTTACGGGAATATTTATGAACGCGTATTTTAACAACGTATTATTGGAGGAAAATTATGTGAGATGAAAATATAATATTTTGAGAAAATACTTATATTTTGGAATTGGAAATATGAATATGTATTAAGTGAGACTTAATGATATAATTTGAACGCACATGTATGGAATCCCCCATCCTTGGGAAGGAGATTAACTACCAAGTATATACAGAACGTAAACACGAAATAGTTGTCTAACTATTTCCCAAAGATTTAAACTATAAAGCTAAGGCACGGCCGTCCGTCTAATAGAATTAGCACTTGTAGGTCGTCGCACAGCTTTCTGATTTGGAGTACTTGGTAGAGACGCACCGACTGTGAGTTCATGTCCCCCTTTTCTCTAACTGTTTTCAGTTTTCTTAACTGCGGGGGTGAAATACATGTTACTTTGATTACAAGTACTTTCTACATGGTATGGTTAACGTAAGGAGGTTTACTACTTAGATCATGTGAATGGGTAGGCAGAAACACCGAGGGACGTAAGCGGTAGATCTATCTGGGTGTAGCGAGCCCAACTCTAGGCCCAACAGAACGGACCTCTAAGAGGACCAACAGAACGGACCTTGAGTGACTTTGTACCCGACGCAAAAATCTGCTAGGTTGAGTCTTCCTACTTGCACTTCACACATACTAATGGCCTTGCAAACCATTGGTGATCTCTTTTCCTTACACTGCTACATACCAGGGAACTTTTATACTTACAAGTGTTTTACATACTCACTTACACATGAACTCGCTCAACATTATTGTTGATTTTTCAACTTACATGTATTTCAGGAAACTAAAGATCTGGCACGGTATGTTATGTTTTCCCGCTGCACAAGGGTTCCAAGGTCATCCCAGTTTAGGAAATGTGACTCTTTCCTGGACAAGTCACAAATCTTAAACTGCGTTTGTTTCATGTTACTATTTATGTTGTTTAAGACAATGTTTTATGTTACGGTGTTGTAAGTTTCTAAGACAATGGTATGTTACTCTGGTTTTAAAACTTAATCAAACGGATGATCTTGCATGATTTTATTTCATATAGCTTTGTTATGATTAAGCTATGGTATTAAGAAGTCACACCAAAATTAACCACGCTTCCGCAAAGCCAGGGTGTGACAATGCTAGCCCATTGATTTACATGACTTTTCTGCTTTGTATGTTTACTTAGCATACTTAGTAAATCGTTTTACATTACATTTTATGCTATGCTATGTATGCCCATTGCGTGCATACTTAGTACATTTATTACTCATCACATGCTTACATTTTGCTATGACATTTGGGTTGTTTAAACTATATTGTACATTCATTAACACCGATCATGCCGCTCGGTAGTAGGTAGTGGTACCATAGGACTTGACAAATCCCATTCCTGAAATCTCGGGTTTGTTTGGACGTAAGGAATGACCGAATCCGAATACATTTTATGATAACCTTTACTAAAAGGGTTATCCGACTGTCGCAAGGCTTGGATGTATGAATTTTCACAATACCGCATAAATGTTTATATCAGTATAGCATGCATTTATTACACAAAACATAACTTTGATTTAAACCATGTTTTACTTCAATACCTTGTTTTTGTGCATTTTTACATATGGTTTAGTTGATATATTTCACTTACCATACATAAACATTTTGACATTTACATACACAATTCATGATTTACATTAGACATAAACATTTTTGACATTTGATTATACATAAACATTTTACTTTGGTGGTTTGGTTTGGGTAAGTGATTTAAGTAACGAGGCGTGTGTAATATGATACAGGCATGGTGGATACGTCACTGGTACTTCCTATATATAAGTGGTTGTATGGTATTACATATCGTAGCGTTATTTGAATCATTTCAACTTGAGACATATAACATTTTATACAAATAACATACTTTTCACAAGACATTATTTTACAAACAACTTATTTTATACAAACTCATTCTACTTGGTTATTCATTTAACCATACATTATTCTCTTATTTATACATATCATCTGAACTTATTGTTTTGAAAACGATTTACAAAACAAATCAATTTACAAGGTTCATGACTGACTTTTTGCTAAACAACTCTTTTCTAAACTTACAAGTCATGAATCCTATTTTCACAAAACCTATGTATCTCACAGGCATTTTTATGCTGACGTACCTATTTTCACATGTGTTTCAGGATATGATGCATAGGATTTATCAAGATACACTTAGGCGGACTTGGTCCTTAGCGACAATAAAAGATGCAAGACTAGTTATTTATGTTATGTTTCTTTGACTGTCAAGACATTGTAACTATTTTAATTAATAAAACAATATTTCAATTTCCATGTGTTATGAAACAATGATTCTGTTACAACACTCCCCGACGTTTTTCGCCACGTTTTGTTATTCTACGTGGTCGGGGTGTGACAGAAAAGTTGGTATCAGAGCTCATGGTTATAGGGAATTAGGTTATTAGTAATGCTTTGACCTAGTCTATAACCTTCCTAGGACCCTAACGCGAGTTTACTTGCGTTTAGTCATAAAACAACACCGTCACCTATCCTTAGGCGACGACCTCAACAAGAACACAAATTTCAAAACCGCTTTGAAAACTAATCATCTGTTCTAGGATGATTGATTACTAGGTTTTGAACCCTCTATTGTAAGGTTTTGAACTCTCTGTTATATGGTTTTGAACCCCTTTGAATTTTCAAAATCTTGTCAAAGTTTGGGTCTTATAATGTGAACATGTGCAAACTGGAAGAGTGAATGCCTGTACCCTGAGTTTTCTGTCGAAGGCTAGAGTGTTCGTATAAATCCGCAGTATCGGACCAGTCACTCTTACCTGGGAACTCTTGGGGTGAGTGTTCACTTATAGGCGAGCATGTCTTCGGTAATACATTAATATGATCCGCTTACTTTGACTTGTCATCGTCTCATTTGTTTGCCTTAGGTAACAAACAAATGATCGCAATTTTTATGCATTGCCATCCTGTTTTAATTTTCTGATAACCTTTCACTTATTTCTTCCTATATCTTTCATTTTCTTCTAGAATGTCTCTTCCTCTCAGCAACGGTCAAATGTCCGAGCAAACAGCCAAATTTGCCCAGCAAATAGGCGAAGTGATTCTGAAGACTGTGGAATTAGGCATTGCCATGTATCGTCTCCAGGATGAAGCCACGCAAGAATCACCAAAGGAGACGGAAGCCAAGCCTTCACCTAAACCAAAGAAACGTAAGGCTTCAAGGAAACCCGCAGTGGTGGCACCAAAACAGGTAAGACCTAGCCAAGTGACAGCACCATCAGCCAAGAAACCCATCAAGGAATCAAAGACCATGGATGAACAGACTAGATCCCCTAAGAAGTCAAAGAAGCGAAAGGCTTCTCAGAACTTCACGGTGGTCGCTCACAATGGTCAAGCCATCCCTAACCAACCAGCTCAACCCCCTGCTAGGAAGCCATACAACGGAACTGCACCCTTGTGCAACCAATGTAGCCTTCACCATCAGGCTAGTGTAAGGTGCCGCAAATGCCAAATTTGTGGACTTATAGGCCATACGGCAAGGGTTTGCCCAACTACAGCAGTACCAAATCTAGCAGGACCCATCCGGGTGGCAACACAACCTGCTAAGAAGCAATACAAGGGAACGGCACCAATATGCGACAAATGTAATGGGCATCACCAAGCTCACTTACCGTGTCGTCTATGTGTATCATGTGGGCGAGTTGGTCACCTGGCAAGTGCTTGTCGATGTAACCCGAACCAAGGTGGTCCAAATCAACCACAAGCCAATCCTGCTCAAGCTCACTTTCAGCCTGGGTCGTGCTACAACTGTGGCGAGATGGGCCATTTCCTAAGGGATTGCCCAAATCTTGCTAATGCAAATCCAACCCACGGATGAGCAGTTGGCTGACTAGAAGATGTTGCTGTCTTATGCTTTTGTTTTTCTATTTTCTTGTAATGCGAAACAATCTGTTTTGTTTATAAATAAATTATTGTTCACAATTCTGGTATGCGAGTGTAGTTACATGTGTGTATGACTTTTCCTATGATACCTACATCAAGGAACTTTGTTCCTTACAAACTACTCTTGTGATTCTCTCTTTCAAATTATCGCTCATGATTCCCTCGAAAATTTTAAGTACTCGTTTCACTCTAAGAAACAAAGTGCAGAAAATAAAGTGACATTATGAGTAATCATGCTTCTGCACATCTGTGCCTTTGAATCCTTGGTTAGATAACTAAGGGCATTTTCAAATCTCATACCCATTACGTTTTGATTTTTTTTCAACATACACAGTACAAGTATTTCAAAAACAATCTTCATGATCTCAAAACATTTCATATAGTTTGAAAACAATTTTTCTAAATGCATTGTCTATGTTATTTCAAAAACATTGGCTATGTTTTCAAAAACAACCTTCATGATTTCAAAATGTTTCATATAGTCTGAAGACAATATTAACACAGTACATTTTCTTATCAAGTGCATGATTTCGAAAAGCATCATTCATGTTTTTCAAAAACCTTATACATAATTTCAAAATTCATCTCGCATGATTTTAAAACATTTTTATAAATATACTTACCTAGTACACCTACTTCATGATTTCAAAGGTATTATATATAAGGTTTCAAAAACATTGAACACAGTTTTAACCCCATGCATAGTTTTCAAAAATATTTTCTTCATACATTGACTTAACGTTCAAATTTCGCTTCATATGTCGCCTTGGCATATCTGGCATCTCAACTTCATAAGCTTTTTACTTCATGTTTTGACCTAAGCACATCAAGTGCAAGGTTTCGGAACATCTTCAACTTCTAAAATCCATGTGGGATTTTTTTATCTTCACATTTAGATCCTTGTGGATGATTATCATTCAAATCAGAATCCTTAATTGGATTCCTTTTTGTACCTAAATTCAAACATTTCGGTTCCTTATAATCGAAATCAAAATTTTCTTTTAAAAATCTTTCTATCTTTATAGTTAGATTCTTGATAATGTTTAAAGTACCAAATGAAATCCAAGGAATGGATTCTTAGTGTGCTTTAAATACATGTGCTCTGTTAGCAGAACAAACTTCTAGTTAAACAATTTTGTGGTTATGTGACCATGTGTTTATTCATCTTATGTTTTCTTTTATGCATTTTGTGTTTTTATACTCTGGATATTCGTTATCCAAATCCTCGTAGAATCTTTCATATCTTCATATGAGGGATTCGTAGTAGGATATTCAAAAAGGTACTACCTTAAATCCTCAATGGGCTTCTATGTAATAGTTAAGACCCTTGGATTATATAGTACTACTCCATGATTCTTAAGAGATCCTTTTAGTGGTCTAGTCAAAAAGATTGATTCACAATTTGGTTAAAGAACGACATCTAGTGATGTAGCTGAACAGACTCCTTGATAGTCTATTTGGATCATTTATTGATTTAATTAAAAGGACTCTATGGCGGTCTAGTCACACTTATCACAGGATTGTTCATTTGGTTTTACCTTACACGTTATAAAATAGACTGTGTAAACTGTGCAAGGAATTGTCTAATTATGGACGCGTACATAATTATGAGATTCAGTGCACAGAAACCAAGTAAAATTTATTATGTATAAGAATCGATAGTGACAACATTAACAAAATGAGAACGATGTAATGGAGGTACGGTGGACGCACCAATGACACTTCATATACTTGTATATAAGTATCCCTCTTACATTGCAAGCATAATGTTATTAAGGTTACTAGAAGTTCAGAACCCTAACCCATGTTGTTCGATCTTTTCAACTTCATGTTTTAAACTCTCACAAGTTTCCTCTAAATAAAATTTCGGGACGAAATTTCCTAAAGTAGGGGAGACTGTAACACCTGTGCCTTCATGGCCATCAAACAAATACCAAACCAATGAAATATTGTATTTCATAAATGGGATTTGTATAAATGTGTGTATCATTTGCACATATCAATTCTTGTTCGATTTCAAACTCTATATCGCATTCTGGAAGGTTATATGCGCACCGATGCGTAAATATAACCAGTTTAATGCGAAAAATACTCCGGAAACATCAACATATACTTAACATACCTTAAATAACCTTTACTTAACTTAGAAATAAGTTTTGAAGGCTTTGGTATGGCAAAAACAAGTTAATTCGCTTACAGGGACTAAACTTGACAAACTGCGAAAGTATGCCAATTTGAACTGTAACAGACATTCCGGAACATTACCATAAGTTAAACATACCATAAATATCCTTTATATAGCTTAGAAATAGGCTTTGAGGGGTTCGGTGTGCTAAAATAAACTTTTGGGTCATTCAGGGACTAAAAGCGTCAAAAAGTGCACAAGTTTGCATTTTCGCGCATAACTTACGTTCTGAATACATCCGGACATCCAAAAATTTATGTAAGCACTAAAATATTTTATTTTAGTGTTTGGCATAAGAAAAATCCATTCGTCGCGTCATTTGGATCGTTTTCGCGCTTATGCGCATTCCGTCGTAATTAACCGAACATCGCGACCGTACGGCCAAACGAACCGACATCCGAGATATTTTCAAGCATATTTCATGTTCCCTATGTCTTAACATCATTGTGGAGCTTGAATTTGGGTTTGACGGGTGTTAGAAGTGACGTTACGCAACGAAACAATGTGCAGGGACCTAAATTGTCATTTCTGCCAAAAGTAGGGCAAGGCGTGACGCGAGGGGTCTTAGCGTCACGCGAGGCCCCTTCAGAATCAGAAAAGTCATTTTTCCAGCCTGTTTCAGCCCCTAAACACTCCCCAAAGGTCAAGTGCCACATGTTAAGCTCTTATGGTGGCCAAAATCAGTTACCACAACATTTCGACAAGTGTACGGGCTAGATCATTCCCCCTTTTCCATGAAACGATCCTAACGGTGGACCATTTACTATAAATAACCACCTTATGTTCACTCATTCCTCACAAGAATCTGATCAAATGTGCTCTAAGTTGAAACCTTTGTTTCATACCTGAGCTATTTTGATCTAGATTAGCATTCGGGGACCCTTTGTAAGTGTTCCTTCGTTCTTTTATTGCTTTTCGAGTCCGAAAGTCAAACTTTGTTTGACTTTCTGCATTGACCAGTTTATGGTCGATGCGAAGTTCGTTTGAACTTCATAACGTGAGCGTGATCACGATGGTTATAGTCCCTAGTGACTATACCTACTGATTACCACGTTATCTAGGCTCAGTGACGAGCCGTAGTTTCGGTCAGAATACGTATTCTTGCGTATTTTGTAACCAAACTACATATGGGTATCAAAACCGTTTGTTTTGATACCAAACCTTTTTTCTAAACTTAGTTAAGCATGTTTTAGCATGCTTAGCTCGTCACTTTTAGTTTAGTGCTTATATAGGGTCGTAAGGTAAGCGATCTAAACAATCGCTTATACTTTCGAACCCGACCCGTTTGGTCGATCATTAGGATCCGACCAAGCACATTAGGTGACCATAGTATATAGGGAATAACCTTCCGAGGTTATACCTTATGGTCACATCGTTTGAGTAGTTGTATGATAGGTAGTATATATGCCTTAGGTAAATTACCAAAATGCCCTTTTAACGCCAAAATTCATTTTAAGCATATGTAACATAACTTTTGGTATCTAAACTGATTTAGTAACAATATTAGACATGTTAAGGCATATTTTACTTGTCATAGGACTAGTTAGGCGTTCCGAACGCGTTTCACGCGAACGACGCGTTAAAGTAACATAAGCTACCTAAACGGGTCGTAATGGGTCGTAAGCACTTAGATTAGGTTTCATTTAGTATGTAGGCTTTGTTAAACCATACTACATGAGTTCCCATACTCATTTGGTTTACGAGCCTCATTCTATCCGATCTTCCGATTTAGGTCCGGTTTATTAATGTAGTTACCTATATTAGGTGCCGTTTGATATTCCGTGATCTCTAGCATTGCTTGGTGGTTATCTTAGGACTTCTGAGCAATCTCAAGTGAGTACATAGACCCCTCTTTTACTGTTTTCCAAACTGTTTTGGGGTGAAACACATGTGCCTACTTGTTACTTTCATGCTTTCCTGTTTTCACATCATATACTTGCTATGTTTATTAGTACATTTATAGTACATGATTTCATTACATTTTATGCTATGTGTGCCCATTGTGTGCATTACTTAGTACATTTTTACTTTACATTTCTGCTATGTATGTTAACTGACAGCATGCTAGCCCATTGATTTACATGACTTTTCTGCTTTATATGTTTACTTAGCATACTTAGTACATCGTTTTACATTACATTTAAGCTATGCTATGTATGCCCATTGCGTGCATACTTAGTACATTTATTACTCATCACATGCTTACATTTTGCTATGACATTTGGGTTGTTTAAACTATACTGTACATTCATTAACACCGATCATGCCGCTCGGTAGTAGGTAGTGGTACCATAGGACTTGACAAATCCCATTCCTGAAATCTCGGGTTTGTTTGGACGTAAGGAATGACCGAATCCGAATACATTTTATGATAACCTTTACTAAAAGGGTTATCCGACTGTCGCAAGGCTTGGATGTATGAATTTTCACAATACCGCATAAATGTTTATATCAGTATAGCATGCATTTATTACACAAAACATAACTTTGATTTAAACCATGTTTTACTTCAATACCTTGTTTTTGTGCATTTTTACATATGGTTTAGTTGATATATTTCACTTACCATACATAAACATTTTGACATTTACATACACAATTCATGATTTACATTAGACATAAACATTTTTGACATTTGATTATACATAAACATTTTACTTTGGTGGTTTGGTTTGGGTAAGTGATTTAAGTAACGAGGCGTGTGTAATATGATACAAGCATGGTGGATACGTCGCTGGTACTTCCTATATATAAGTGGTTGTATGGTATTACATATCGTAGCGTTATTTGAATCATTTCAACTTGAGACATATAACATTTTATACAAATAACATACTTTTCACAAGACATTATTTTACAAACAACTTATTTTATACAAACTCATTCTACTTGGTTATTCATTTAACCATACATTATTCTCTTATTTATACATATCATCTGAACTTATTGTTTTGCAAACGATTTACAAAACAAATCAATTTACAAGGTTCATGACTGACTTTTTGCTAAACAACTCTTTTCTAAACTTACAAGTCATGAATCCTATTTTCACAAAACCTATGTATCTCACAGGCATTTTTATGCTGACGTACCTATTTTCACATGTGTTTCAGGATATGATGCATAGGATTTATCAAGATACACTTAGGCGGACTTGGGCCTTAGCGACAATAAAAGATGCAAGACTAGTTATTTATGTTATGTTTCTTTGACTGTCAAGACATTGTAACTATTTTAATTAATAAAACAATATTTCAATTTCCATGTGTTATGAAACAATGATTCTGTTACAACACTCCCCGACGTTTTCCGCCACGTTTTGTTATTCTACGTGGTCGGGGTGTGACACAAAAATTGCAACAAAGAGTGCAAATTTTGTAATACAGTCACGTATCTAAACGGTAAGAAAGTTGAAGATCTGACAGAAAAGGTCAGAAGCGTTGAGAATCAGATTCTTGATCGTGACAAAACAGTTAAAGCTTCAACTGAACGGATAAGAGAATTAACTAGCCAAATTGAAAATGATAAAATTGATCATGAAAAAGTTAAAAAGGAAAATGAAAAGTTAATTCTTGAAAACCGTCAGATTTCTGAGAAGTTTGAAAAACTCAAAAGCACAATGAAAGATAATGATGATCGAAATGGTAAAACTTATAAAGAAAACGTTCAACTAAAAGCAGTGCTTAGAGTAAAAGAAGAATCAATCAACCAACAACTGGATGAAATCGCTAAACTGAAACTTAAAGTTCAAGAAGCTGAAATTGAAAATAAGCGAATCCAGTTGAAGCTTAACAGTTACAGTGTCACACCCTGGCTTTGCGGAAGCGTGGTTAATTTTGGTGTGACTTCTTAATACCATAGCTTAATCATAACAAGCTATATGAATTTAGAAACCATGCAAGTCATCCATTAAGTTTTGAAAATCAACACAATACCATTGTTTTAACATACAACCATAACCTTGTTCAGTAGACATTACAACTTATAACATAACATAAACGTGGTTTAAGGACTGTGTCTTGTCCAGGAAAGAGACACATCCCCTAAACCCTGATGACTCCATGACAAGTGCAGCGGAAAACGTTCCATACCGTGCCAGATCCGTTTAATTTCCTGAAATACATGTGAGTTGAAAAAATCAACAATAATGTTGAGCGAGTTCATGTGTTTAGCATGTGCGCGCGAATAAACCTTTATAATCACTGAATGCTTTGTAAACTCTGGTATGAAGCAGATAAGGAAACATATTAGTAAATGTGTAACCACATGGTCCAACCTTAGGGCGCATGGGTGGGGATAGGACAAGGTCACCTCATGGTCCAACCTTAGGGCGCATGGGTGGTGTTACGACAAGGTCACCACATGGTCCAACCTTAGGGCGCATGGGTGGTGTTATGACAAGGGCACCACATGGTCCAACCTTAGGGCGCATGGGTGGTGTTATGACAAGGGCACCACATGGTCCAACCTTAGGGCGCATGGGTGGTGTTATGGCAAGGTCACCACATGGTCCAACCTTAGGGCGCATGGGTGGTGTTTGTCATGCTCAAATAGGCCTACCACTCGTACCCCTCGATCGCACTACGAGGACTAATGTTCTTAAGGTTTCACCTACCCAAGCACATAACCTAACAGTTCCTTCCTGAGCTGACCATACCATGTAAGAAATATCCAGTAACATGTATTTCACCCCCGCAGTTTAGAAAACTGAAAACAGTTAGAGAAAAGGGGGACATGAACTCACAGTGAATGCGTATCTCTATCAAGCGTCTCCAAGATAGTAAGCTGTGCAACGACCTACAAGTGCTAATTCTATTAGACGGACGGCCGTGCTTTAGCTTTATAGTTTATGTTTGCGGGAAATAGTTAGACAACTATTTCGTGTTACATGTCGTATATACTTGGTAGTTATCTTCCTTCCCAAGGATGGGGGATTTAATATATGTGCGTAAGTTACGTTTTATCAATCGTGTGGTAATGTAATTACCGGTGTAACTTATATGTTAATGTGGAAGCGTTCGCAAAGTTTTGGAATCATTAACGCTTGTAAATATTATTTTCACTCTAAAATAATATTCATGTATTTCACAAAATAATCATAAACAGTGTTGTGACAAATATATTTATCACGTTAATCTTTGTGAAAATCCCACCTCCGAATATTTAGTAAAATGTAGTACTGGCGAAATTTATGTTTTGAAAACATGTCCAAAGATAGTTCCAACACTTGTTGTGTAAAAAGTCTAAGTGTTAGGTTTTTAGAAAATTTCGCCAGAGTTTCCTCTGTAACTGGAGGTGGCCACGCTTTCAAGCGTATCATTTTCTTTTAACAAATCAACTCAATCAACTTCTTTATTTCAACCAAACAATTTCCGTCACATCAAACTAGTCAATAAATATGTAAATTTGCATAATCGCATGAACTTGTAGTTTTTCCGCAACTTATATGTAAATCACCTTTACATATGTAGATCTTTATATAAAGTAGCTTTAATCTCATAAAACCTTGTGTTTAGCAAAATCCGTCTTTACAACTTCTAGTCATTTTCCCAAAAGTAGTTATTTGTCGGATCTTTCCATTTCACAAGTGTCTACACACTTGTGGTTTATAAAATTATATTTATTAGTGCAAGATCCATCTTTAGAAAAAAAACATGATTTCTTTAAAGTGTGGTCTTTCAAAAATACCACTTGCGGGTACGTAGATCCGCTAGTTTTAAACACCATTTTACCGGTTAAATCACTTTTACACAAGTATAATATTTCACACAAGTTCATGTCTCTAAAATGTGGTAGTGTTTCACCTTTAACCCTTGTATCTTTCAAAAACAAGCTTATGTGATGATACGTGATTTTACAAAGTTGGGTTAAACGAAGATTCGAGCTACCACATTATAGATCGGGTCTGGATAAACACAAATTTCAAGTCCTACGACTTTTACACAAGACATGTGCTATTAACCTCCATTTTTGTGATTTTAGTAGACTTTAAAGTTTCAAAACGCATGTTAACGATATTTAACCGACGAAAGTTCTTTTAACCACTTTAGATATGCGTGAAAACAAGTTTTAAACAATATACCTCTAGCTCGGGGCTAGGGAAGATCTTTGACGAAAACGAGGTGGATAAAAGCTAACGGTGGAGGTCCTTCGTGTTCCGCTTGCTCCAAGACTCCTAATACGTGACCCTTAACACTTTTATGTTCTTGAAATGTGATGATGGAAATCGAAAGGTGGGTGTATGAACAAGGGGTGTTTGGCCGTGACTTTCATAGAGAGAAAGAGAGAAGTGAGTGTGTTGGTGAAAGTTAAGTGTGATTATGTGGTGTTATCTCATGTATTTATAGGCAAAAATAAGAGTTATTATCCATTGGTCATTGTGTCTACAAGATACTAGACAAAAACAAGATCACCCAAGATTACAAGTACAAGGTGTTGCCCCCCTAGGCAACCAAATCGGTTGGGGGGGGGGGGGGGTCCTTTGGTCCGATTTTAAGCAATAGTTAGGGGGTTTAGTTTAGGTTAACTAAGTTAGTTTAGGTGGTTAACTTAGTTAGTAATATAAAGCGTGTTATGACGGGTGTTAGGGTAACCAGGGACCCTAACTGGCTCAGAAAAAGAGTAATAATAAAAATAGTATTGTTTTCATGCTCCGGGTAAAGTCCGGGTGTCCGGTTGGATAGTAATCCGTTAAAGCGTTATAAAAGCTTTAAAGTGTCGTTATTACGTTTTTAGTGACACAATTTGTTTTCCCGACACTTTAGAAAGTGTCTAGTAATATTTTCTCATTTTCTGGCACTTTACTAGTCAGCTAGAAGCTGGTTTATTTATTAAAGTGCTGTGTCTGGTACTTTAAAGTACGTTTTGGCACATCCGAATCAGTGTATCTTATCCCTAGAGACGCGGTACCATAACCCTTATATCCCTACACTCACTACCAGTGTAGTCAAAATATTTGAGGCTCTTAACAGGCCTTAGAGGCAGTATTTGCCTGATGCTGGTTATATCAGCATGTTCACTGTGTATCCGTTTAGTGCTACTGTGCTTTTTGTGCATCATGTTTGTCACTAAGGTGCCGTATGTAAGTAATGTAGTGACAGCAAATAAAGTATGATGCAAGTAAGTGCATGTATCATTATGCAGGTAGCAGTTTATCAGCTAGTTTCAATCAAGCACAGTAATTAAGTAGTAATTATTCATTTATTAAGTTGTACGGATACCTGGTTTAGTGCGGGTTGTCACATTCTCCCCCCGTTAAATAAATTTCGTCCCGAAATTTAAGTTCTGCTTGTAGAAGCAGGGTTCTTGGGAAATAAGTGGGGGTATTTCTCTTTCATCTGGTCCTCACTTTCCCAGGTAAATTCAGGACCATGTCTGGCATTCCAACGTACCTTGAAGAGTTTGACACTGCTCCGGCGGGTCTTGTTAACTTTCCAATCTGTGACCTCGACAGGTTCTTCTACGAATTGGAGCGTGTCGTCAATATGAATCTCGTCGGTAGGAATGGCAACGTCAACTTGAGTTGGACTTTTCTTTAAATTGGATACATGAAATGTATCGTGAACACCATTCAGTTCAGTAGGTAGGTCCAACTTGTATGCTACTGTCCTAATTCTTTCCAGAATTCTGAAGGGACCAATGTAGCGCGGATTTAACTTTCCATGCTTACCAAAGCGTACCACCCTCTTCTAGGGTGAAACCTTCATTAACACCATTCTCCAACTTGGAAGTCCACATGCTTCCGGTTTGGATCCGCGTAGGCCTTTTGTCTGTGGCGAGCGGCTTTGATGCGTTTAAGAATTTGCGCAATCTTGTCTGTCGTCTCTTGGACGATCTCGGGACCAGCAAGCTGCCTATCACCCGCGTCAGACCATCATAGTGGTGATCGGCACTTGCGTCCGTATAGGGCCTCAAATGGCGCGACACCAATACTGGTGTGGCAGCTGTTGTTGTATGAAAATTCGACCAAAGGTAAGTGTTTATCCCTGCTACCTCCTGAATCCATAACACATGCCCTCAGCATGTCTTCCAAAGTTTGTATCGTTCGCTCGCTCTGGCCATCAGTTTGCGGATGGAATGCAGTGCTCAGATTTAATTGTGAGCCAAAATATTCTTGGAAGGATTGCCGTATTCTTGACACAAACCTTCCGTCTCTATCAGAGATGATCGAGAGAGGTACTCCATGACGTGCTACGATCCCTCTCAAGTAAATTTCCGCAAGTTTACTAGTACTGTCTTTCTCCTTGATCGGCAGAAAGTGTGCGGATTTTGTTAGGCGGTCAACCATCACCCAAATCATATCATGGCCTCTTGGCGTTCTTGGCAGTTTTGTAACAAAATCCATTGAGATTTGTTCCCATTTCCACTTGGGAATCTCAGGTTGTTGCAGAAGTCCCGAAGGCTTCTGGTATTCTGCTTTAACCTTAGCGCACGTTAAACATTTGCTCACGTAAACAGCAACGTCGCCTTTCATCCTAGGCCACCAATAATAACCTTTGAGATCCTGGTACATCTTATCCGATCCAGGGTGGATAGCGTACCGTGACTTGTGCGCTTTGTCGAAAATAACTTCCCTTAATCCACCAAACAGAGGAACTCAAATCCTTTTCTCAAAACATAACGTTCCTTCCTCGTTTGGTACCAAAAGCTTTTCCATTCCACGGAGATATCCTTCCTCAAGGTTTCCCTCCTTGAGAGCTTCCTTCTGTGCAGCACGAATGCGCGAGGAAAGATCGGTTCGTATGATCATTTCCAAAGCTCTAACCCTTATGGGCTTGATTCTTTCTTTACGACTTAGGGCATCGGCGACTACATTCGCCTTCCCTGGGTGACACTTTATCTCGCAGTCGTAGTCGTTTAGCAACTCAACCCATCGTCTTTGCCTCATATTCAACTCCTTCTGGTTGAATATATGCTGTAGGCCTTTGTGATCTGTGAAGATTGTGCATTTCGTACCGTACAGGTAGTGTCTCCAGATCTTTAAAGCGAAAACCACTGCGCCAAGCTCTAAATCGTGTGTGGTATAGTTCTTTTCGTGTACTTTCAGTTGGCGTGATGCGTAAGCAATGACCTTTGGCGTTGCATCAACACACAACCCAATCCCTGACGCGATGCGTCGCAGTATACCACAAAATCGTCGGTACCTTCTAGTAGAGTTAAGATTGGCGCGTTGCAGAGCTTATCTTTCAATATCTGGAATGCTTCGTCCTGTTTGATTCCCCAATCAAACTTCTTATCTTTCTGGGTCAGGAGCGTCAAAGGTTGAGCGATTTTTGAGAAATCCTCGATGAACCTTCGATAGTAGCCAGCCAAACCCAAGAATTGTCGAATCTCGGTTGGCGTTGTAGGCGTCTCCCAATTCTTGATTGCCTCGATCTTTGTGGGATCAACATGAATTCCATCCCTATTAACCACATGTCCAAGAAACTGGACTTCGCGTAGTCAAAACTCGCACTTGGAGAATTTGGCATGCAACTGTTCTTTCTTTAGCAGCTCCAGAATGGTTCTTGGATGCTGTTCGTGTTCAGCCTTTGTCCTTGAATAAATCAAGATGTCGTTGATAAACACAATCACGAACTTGTCCCAGTATGGCTTGCAAACTCTATTCATTAGATCCATGAATACCGCAGGTGCGTTTGTCAAACCGAATGGCATAACGAGGAACTCGTAGTGTCCATAGCGAGTTCGGAAGGCTGTTTTCGGGATACTTTCCTCCTGTATCCTTAATTGATGGTATCCAGATCGAAGATCGATCTTAGAGTAAAAGCTTGAACCTTGAAGTTGATCGAACAGATCGTCGATTCTTGGCAGAGGATATCTATCCTTGATCGTCGGCTTTTTCAGTTCTCTGTAGTTGATGTTTATTGGAAATCATCGTCCTTCTTTTTGATGGGTAAAAGATGGGATTACTCCCAAAAGGAAATTTTGGTCTGTTATCTTCCTTCTCTAACCATTGCTAACACTTCTCTGTCAGTCCTTGCATCTCCGAAAATGTAATTTGCTATGATGCATCGACTACGGGTGCAGTGCCCGGAATTAAGTCGACGCGGGATTCGACTAATCGTGAGGAGATGATTCCGGCAAGTCTTCGAGGAAGACTTCGGGGTATTCTCCGATCACAAGGATACCTTTGAGTTTTTGGTTCTTCGACTTCCTTTTCCATAACATGAGCCAAGAATGCAACACATCCTTTGTGCGAGAATTTTTGGGTCTTCTTATGATCCGCAGGAGCGTATCCTGCTCCATGAGTCACGATCATTCCTCCGTTCGTCGTCGGGGCGTGGACGTCAATCTCCGCATGGTCATTCGACAACCAGTCCATCCCAATTATCACGTCGAAGCTTCCGTTAGGCTTATTCTATCGAGAACTGGGTATCTAGGTTACTTACTACTAAAACAACTGTACTTTCTGAAGCTAAAATTTGGCAATACTGTCAAATAGAGCATAACATTAACTTTTATGAGACGTACCGATATCCACGCTTGGATTCTATCCCCGCTATTGAGCTTTCATCCACTTGCCTGAGTGTTCTTAGGGCAATACTTCCTGAAATGCCCCACATCACCGCAATTAAAGCATGCTTGGCCACAGCCTTGATCGTCACCATCCCTGCCTTGATAGTTGTTGTCGTCGTTATTTCCCCCGCGATTTCCGCTACCATCTTGACCTCTATTTCCATGTTTAGTACCTTGCCGACACGTTTCCTTGACATGTCCCACCTTGCCACAGTTACCACATTTTCCCATATCTACACCGCCCGTTATGGTGACGTCGACAGTTGTCGCACTTTGGTAGGATACCCGTGTACTCTTTTCTCTTTTTGGCCTTGTCGTTGCTACTCGACTGGGTACCCTGTTTGAAATTCGCCAACTTCCTCTTGTTATCCCCATGAGTTTCCTTCTTCTCCTCAGAGGTTGAAAATTTGTTCATCCTGATTGCCTCTTCCGTCAGGGCTACACTTAGATTGATGGCCTCAGTGATTGTTGCAGGCTTTGATGCCGTTACCATGCTTATGATTTGGGGTGCCAATCCCCAAATGAAACGCTCAATCCTCTTAAACTCCGGATCTACCATGTATGGAACGATACGCGATAGAACTTGGAACTTCTCCACATACTCAACTATTTTTGGGCCTTCCATCTTCAAGTTCCAGAACTCAGTTTCTACCTTCTGGCTTTCTGTTCTCGAACAGTACTTTTTATGCATTAGCTCTTTCAGCTCGTCCCATGATAGAGCATATGCAGCAGCCTCGCCCATTGTCTGAACCTGAAGTTTCCACCATGACAGAGCCCCATCTCGGAACAGCCCGGAAATGTACGTGACCTGATCTCTTGGGGCGCATTTGCTCGCACGCAAAACAGTGTCCGTCTTCTCAATCCAGCGTACGAAAGTTACGGCACCCCCAGTGCCGTCAAAATGTAGGGGCTGACAGCCTAAGAAATGCTTGTAAGTGCAGCCGTTGGGTGGATTACTTCCTGAGGTATCTCCGTTGTGCTCGGAGCGATGGGCGTCGTATTGTGCGATGACTGCAGCAATGATTCCCTGAAGTTCCGCCTCGTTGGTGGGTATGCGTACACCCCGTTTTGGAGGCATTTTCTGAAAGATGTTTCACGTAGGTTAGGTCATCGCAAATAAAATGCATGTATGCATTCAACATTATCAACACATAACATCTCATGCAATCAATAAATCATCCACATAACATCTCATGATATAAATAAATTAGCCTCTGCAATGGTCGAGGCTTCGAGGTAGTAACCATACCCCTGACCTGGGGTGCAAGTGTCCAAGTGAATCGTTCAATCCTTTTGAACTCCGGTTTGACTAAGTAGGGGGGCGACCCTAGATAAGTCGTGCGATCGCTGGACAAGTTCAGGAATTTCTGGTTCGTCCATTTTCAAATTCCAGGACTTCACGTCAAGTTTCTGAGTTTCCGTCCTAAAACAACATTTCTTCTCAATTGTTTCCTTGAGCTCGTCCCAGCTCAGTGTATAAGCAGTGTCTGTGCCAAGGGTCTGAACCTGGAGGTTCCATTAAGAGAGTGTGCCATCTAGAAATATCCCCGAGATGTAGGTAACACTCTTGTTGGGGCGAACAGTTACCCGTTCTTAGAATGGGGTTGGTCTCTTCGGACCAACGAACAAATGCAACGGTGCCTCCTGTTTTACCAAAGTTCAAAGGCTTGCAGTTCAGGAACTGTTTATAGGTGCAGCCAGTTGGAGGGTTCTCTCCAGTAATGTCATCGTTGTACTTAGAGTGGAGGGCTTCATGTCGTGCATTTATCTGTGAGATGCGTTCTTGCAGCTCGGCTTCTGTCCTTGGCAATGTACTGGTGTTTGTGTCACGCCTGGGTGACATTCCCTTTTTGTCGAAATAGCGTGAAGCGGGTTGGACAATGTTTCAATTGTCTATGGGGTATATTCATAGCAACGTAAGCCATCATGTAATCACCCCATTTCACACGCAAATATACTCACTGAATAAGTGGGGAAATAAATTCCTGAGCCTTCACATAGGCTTGTCAATTTGGCTTGTTGCTTGTAATAGAATGAACTCGAGGCTACATCGCCTAGGTCATTTGTGTTTAGGTTATTTCCTACTGCATTGGTTATCATCCGCTTGACCTGCAGAGTCCACCAGGATTCCTGTGCACTACAAATCGTTATTACGTGGGCCCCCGTAATAATAAATTGTCTTGCACAGTTACCCCAAATTTTCTCTCATCCAAGCAGATGATCAATCAAGAAGCAACAGCCGGTGCATCGGCATGAACAGGGTCATACTCCAATGCGGGGTCAGGAGCAACGCCTGGCTCAGGGGCCATGGCTAGCTCCGAATCAAGAAAACTCCATCTCAAAATCAGCTGGATCAACAATCACAGGGGTCACAGGATCCCCCAATGGCTGGTCTAAGTGCATGAACTCAATGTCATGGTCTGGATCAACACCAGGCGGAAAAACAGAATTGTCCTCATACTCACGATCAAACTCAAAACTGTGTGCGGGATCCGGTGCAGCTAGTGATGCCGTATCAGGGTCGGCGTCGTGTAAGTGGTGCTGCATTCCCTGTATGTGCGAAGATGCGGGTGTCAGAAACTCAAATGAGTCTGGGATAGGGGAATGGTCATAAGTTTCCCCTATAGGAGCGTCCGCATGTAGTAGTCTAATACCAGCAGTAATAAGGCCCTGCCCTCGAATGGGTCCTCCTCTAGTAGATCGTTATCGTCTTCAGAGGCCTCGTTGGGAGGGCGTATCATCAACAGGATAAGCGGCAAGGGGCACAGGAGCAGGGATCACCGCCAGTGGCAAATTCCCAACAAGATGGCCATCAGTAGGCTCTGCTACGACTTCAGGCAGTGCACAAAGGGCTGAAAGTCGTCATTGTCTGTGCCGGTAGTATCAGAAATGTACACCTCGTGCTTCGTTGAACTATGTCGTCTGATACTATGGTCATGGGGTTCGTAGTGCCCATCTTTCTAGTACTTGATGAAAGTATAGCGTTTGTAACACAAACACATATACGTATAATAATCAATCATATAATCAGTTAATCACATAAGTCACCAAGTAGGGTATCACATACTTCTCCTAGTCTTACTAGTCAATTTCATTCAGTCTACAAGACTGCTCTATCCTTCACTTAAACCAAACCTCGATCCTCCAGATCGATCCTATAACAAACCAACGTGCTCAACTACCTTGACCATCTCGATCCTCCAGATCGATCCTCAGCCCTCCAAGCTGAACTCATAATTAATAAAATGTGCTCAACATTTGTTTGTAAAAAGTGTGGATCTGGACTTAAGTGGTATGCAGAAAAATGTTTTCGTGAGAGCCCTAGTGATCATAGTCTAGACTCGAGACAGAATCCTAGTTCGCTATGATCAGAGCTCTGATACCAAGCTGTCACACCCTGGCTTTGCGGAAGCGTGGTTAATTTTGGTGTGACTTCTTAATACCATAGCTTAATCATAACAAGCTATATGAATTTAGAAACCATGCAAGTCATCCATTAAGTTTTGAAAATCAACACAATACCATTGTTTTAACATACAACCATAACCTTGTTCAGTAGACATTACAACTTATAACATAACATAAACGTGGTTTAAGGACTGTGTCTTGTCCAGGAAAGAGACACATCCCCTAAACCCTGATGACTCCATGACAAGTGCAGCGGAAAACGTTCCATACCGTGCCAGATCCGTTTAATTTCCTGAAATACATGTGAGTTGAAAAAAATCAACAATAATGTTGAGCGAGTTCATGTGTTTAGCATGTGCGCGCGAATAAACCTTTATAATCACTGAATGCTTTGTAAACTCTGGTATGAAGCAGATAAGGAAACATATTAGTAAATGTGTAACCACATGGTCCAACCTTAGGGCGCATGGGTGGGGATAGGACAAGGTCACCTCATGGTCCAACCTTAGGGCGCATGGGTGGTGTTACGACAAGGTCACCACATGGTCCAACCTTAGGGCGCATGGGTGGTGTTATGACAAGGGCACCACATGGTCCAACCTTAGGGCGCATGGGTGGTCTTATGACAAGGGCACCACATGGTCCAACCTTAGGGCGCATGGGTGGTGTTATGGCAAGGTCACCACATGGTCCAACCTTAGGGCGCATGGGTGGTGTTTGTCATGCTCAAATAGGCCTACCACTCGTACCCCTCGATCGCACTACGAGGACTAATGTTCTTAAGGTTTCACCTACCCAAGCACATAACCTAACAGTTCCTTCCTGAGCTGACCATACCATGTAAGAAATATCCAGTAACATGTATTTCACCCCCGCAGTTTAGAAAACTGAAAACAGTTAGAGAAAAGGGGGACATGAACTCACAGTGAATGCGTATCTCTATCAAGCGTCTCCAAGATAGTAAGCTGTGCAACGACCTACAAGTGCTAATTCTATTAGACGGACGGCCGTGCTTTAGCTTTATAGTTTATGTTTGCGGGAAATAGTTAGACAACTATTTCGTGTTACATGTCGTATATACTTGGTAGTTATCTTCCTTCCCAAGGATGGGGGATTTAATATATGTGCGTAAGTTACGTTTTATCAATCGTGTGGTAATGTAATTACCGGTGTAACTTATATGTTAATGTGGAAGCGTTCGCAAAGTTTTGGAATCATTAACGCTTGTAAATATTATTTTCACTCTAAAATAATATTCATGTATTTCACAAAATAATCATAAACAGTGTTGTGACAAATATATTTATCACGTTAATCTTTGTGAAAATCCCACCTCCGAATATTTAGTAAAATGTAGTACTGGCGAAATTTATGTTTTGAAAACATGTCCAAAGATAGTTCCAACACTTGTTGTGTAAAAAGTCTAAGTGTTAGGTTTTTAGAAAATTTCGCCAGAGTTTCCTCTGTAACTGGAGGTGGCCACGCTTTCAAGCGTATCATTTTCTTTTAACAAATCAACTCAATCAACTTCTTTATTTCAACCAAACAATTTCCGTCACATCAAACTAGTCAATAAATATGTAAATTTGCATAATCGCATGAACTTGTAGTTTTTCCGCAACTTATATGTAAATCACCTTTACATATGTAGATCTTTATATAAAGTAGCTTTAATCTCATAAAACCTTGTGTTTAGCAAAATCCGTCTTTACAACTTCTAGTCATTTTCCCAAAAGTAGTTATTTGTCGGATCTTTCCATTTCACAAGTGTCTACACACTTGTGGTTTATAAAATTATATTTATTAGTGCAAGATCCATCTTTAGAAAAAAAACATGATTTCTTTAAAGTGTGGTCTTTCAAAAATACCACTTGCGGGTACGTAGATCCGCTAGTTTTAAACACCATTTTACCGGTTAAATCACTTTTACACAAGTATAATATTTCACACAAGTTCATGTCTCTAAAATGTGGTAGTGTTTCACCTTTAACCCTTGTATCTTTCAAAAACAAGCTTATGTGATGATACGTGATTTTACAAAGTTGGGTTAAACGAAGATTCGAGCTACCACATTATAGATCGGGTCTGGATAAACACAAATTTCAAGTCCTACGACTTTTACACAAGACATGTGCTATTAACCTCCATTTTTGTGATTTTAGTAGACTTTAAAGTTTCAAAACGCATGTTAACGATATTTAACCGACGAAAGTTCTTTTAACCACTTTAGATATGCGTGAAAACAAGTTTTAAACAATATACCTCTAGCTCGGGGCTAGGGAAGATCTTTGACGAAAACGGGGTGGATAAAAGCTAACGGTGGAGGTCCTTCGTGTTCCGCTTGCTCCAAGACTCCTAATACGTGACCCTTAACACTTTTATGTTCTTGAAATGTGATGATGGAAATCGAAAGGTGGGTGTATGAACAAGGGGTGTTTGGCTGTGACTTTCATAGAGAGAAAGAGAGAAGTGAGTGTGTTGGTGAAAGTTAAGTGTGATTATGTGGTGTTATCTCATGTATTTATAGGCAAAAATAAGAGTTATTATCCATTGGTCATTGTGTCTACAAGATACTAGACAAAAACAAGATCACCCAAGATTACAAGTACAAGGTGTTGCCCCCCTAGGCAACCAAATCGGTTGGGGGGGGGGGGTCCTTTGGTCCGATTTTAAGCAATAGTTAGGGGGTTTAGTTTAGGTTAACTAAGTTAGTTTAGGTGGTTAACTTAGTTAGTAATATAAAGCGTGTTATGACGGGTGTTAGGGTAACCAGGGACCCTAACTGGCTCAGAAAAAGAGTAATAATAAAAATAGTATTGTTTTCATGCTCCGGGTAAAGTCCGGGTGTCCGGTTGGATAGTAATCCGTTAAAGCGTTATAAAAGCTTTAAAGTGTCGTTATTACGTTTTTAGTGACACAATTTGTTTTCCCGACACTTTAGAAAGTGTCTAGTAATATTTTCTCATTTTCTGGCACTTTACTAGTCAGCTAGAAGCTGGTTTATTTATTAAAGTGCTGTGTCTGGTACTTTAAAGTACGTTTTGGCACATCCGAATCAGTGTATCTTATCCCTAGAGACGCGGTACCATAACCCTTATATCCCTACACTCACTACCAGTGTAGTCAAAATATTTGAGGCTCTTAACAGGCCTTAGAGGCAGTATTTGCCTGATGCTGGTTATATCAGCATGTTCACTGTGTATCCGTTTAGTGCTACTGTGCTTTTTGTGCATCATGTTTGTCACTAAGGTGCCGTATGTAAGTAATGTAGTGACAGCAAATAAAGTATGATGCAAGTAAGTGCATGTATCATTATGCAGGTAGCAGTTTATCAGCTAGTTTCAATCAAGCACAGTAATTAAGTAGTAATTATTCATTTATTAAGTTGTACGGATACCTGGTTTAGTGCGGGTTGTCACATACAGCTCCGCAAGCTTTGTGTTGCAACACATTATTCCCAAACCCATAGGGAAAGACAAAGCAGGCGAAGATGTGTACTCTGATGGAACTGGGGTGGGTTTTCATCAAGTTCCACCACCTGTTCTTGATAACTACACGAAAAAGCAATCAGGGTTGGTTGAAATTGAAGAAGAAAGTGAAATGAATCTTCCAGATTCAATTGATGTCACGTTCACATCTTCTAATGACGATAGTGTCCAAAATGATATTGTAAAAGGTGTTGTTGAAAATGTGCTAAAAACGGATAGTGACACTATTGAGGAAGATGGGTGTTTTTGGACAAATACATTCCGAAACAAAAGTCCAAGAACAACTTAAATGAAGAATCAAATCTTGTCATGTATAAGATGTTGGGTTCAGATAAGTTGTTTTCGGATTCTGAGTTTCCGATTGAGAATGTTAAAATGAACAAATTGACAAATGTTTTCAAGTTTGTCGAAGTTGAGTTGTCAGAAGTGAACAATCTGAGTCAAACAAAGAGAAAAATGAGTTTTGAGAAAGATAAAGCTTACTACAAGAAATCTGTAGTTCCACCGCGTTTTTATAATAACAATCGAAACAATTGGTCGGGTGGTTATCAGGGGGGTAAGTCTTATCAGAAAAGAAATGTTCCAAACAAGAGGTTTGCTGAAAAGAAAAAGTTTGTGAACAGTTCAAGATTACTTGCTGATGAAGAGAAAGAGATTTTTTCAAAATCAAATGAAGAGTTCTTTGAGAAAAGAGCTTCACAGTCTCAGTCTGAAGGCACAAGTCGAGTTGTTGATACTCGAACATGTTTCAGATGTAATCAAGTTGGTTACATTGCACGAAAGTGTACCAATGTGAAGCCTAAGACTGAAACTGTGAAGATTCAAAAGAAGAAAGTTGATGAGAAGGGTAAAGCACCAATCGTTGTTGAGAAAAAGAGTGTGAAAAATGACAACATTAAAGTGAAAATTGAACCCGTAAAGAAAGTGGTAACTAAAAATGACAAATTTTATAAACGGGTTGCATTATCTCAACAAGTTTGGAAACCAAAAACTGAGAAAAAGATTTCACCTTCTGAGGATTCAATTCAAATTGATTATGATGCAAATTTTCCACCTCTTAAGGCTGAAAACTTCAAAATTCAAATTGCGAGAGTCAAGGTTACACCTAAGGCTGATGAGGCCTGGGTGGACACCATGTTCGAATAAGCAGTTTGAATTGCCGGAGCTTCCTGGATCGCGAAGCATGAATCGACATCTTTATTAAAGTTTAAGTCAAAATTTGTTATGTGCAGGATCTTCCAAAACTTGTATCCAGATGGATCATGGATAGTGGAGCTTCAAGACATATGACAGGGAAGACTGCGTTGCTGTATGATGTGAGAAATATCAATGGTGGTTATGTGGGATTTGCTGGTCATGAAGGTGGTAGAATTATTGGTGATGGAACGTTATCCAACGGGATTGTGACGTTTGAAAGAGTTAACTACATTACTGAGCTGGAGAATAATCTGCTTAGTATCTCACAGATTTGTGACAATATGTATACCACTCACTTCACTGATAAAGAATGTTTGATCTTGAAACCGGGATTTGTAATACCTGAAGAATGGATTATCATGCGGGCACCTAGAGTGAATGATTTATATGTGTTGGACATGAGTGTAGCAACTACAACAACTGGTCAAGCACATTGTTTTGTTTCTAGAGCAACTGAGAAAGAATCGAGATTGTGGCACCGCAAGATGGGGCATATTCACCTAAGGAAGATGAATCACTTGGTACACAATGATTTGGTTCTTGGAGTTCATATCAAAGGTTTTCATCTGGAAGGGGAGTGCATTAGCTGTGTTAAAGGCAAGCAGAAGAAAAAGTCACACCCTACAAAGCAAGTCAATTCAGTTTCGAGACCTCTGGAAAGACTTCACATGGATTTGTTTGGTCCTGTGAATGTCAAAAGTATTACAGGAGATTACTACTGTTTGGTCGTTACTGATGATTTTTCCAGATTTTCGTGGGTTTCTTTCTTGAAGACGAAAGACGAAACATTTGATAGTTTGATGGCGTTGTTCAAGAAGATTGAGAATCTGTACCAAAGGCGTATCAAAAGAATTCGTAGTGACAATGCTACTGAATTCAAGAATAGTAAGATGGAAGAATTTTGTGATGAAAGAGGTATATTGCATGAGTTTAGTGCTCCGTACACTCCGCAGCAGAATGGAGTCGCAGAACGTAAAAATCGGACACTAATCGAGACGGCTAGAACTATGCTCGCCGATTCAAAGTTACCGATAAATTTTTGGGCTGAAGCTGTTTCCGCCGCATGCTATACGCTCAACAGGGTTCTTACTGTCAAGAAGTTCAACAAAACATGCTTTGAGCTCATCAATAACCGTAAACTGAATTTGAAGTATCTAGAACCGTTCGGGTCACCCTGTACTGTTATAGAACCTCATGGAAAGTTTGGTCCGAAGTGCATTGAGGGAATATTTGTTGGTTATGCAAATCCGATGCGACATGTCTTCGTTCCAAGTGAGAAGCAGATTATTGAAGGTGCAAATGTTGAATGTCAAGGTTATACTATGCCGCCGCAGAATCCTGGAGATTCATGGCGTTATCATTATGACAAACTGTGGGATTCGTTTGACATGAGAGAAGAATCAGAGGATGATGAAGATTTCTTTGATGAGTTGGATATTTTGTGCGAATACGAGTCACAGCAAAGGTTCCCAGCTGAGTATTCTAAAAGACCATGGGAAACTTCAAATGACGATGAAGCAGGTCCAAGTAATGCTGGTGAACATGATGATGTCCAACAGAATGAAGTTGCTCAGGATAATCAGTCGGATCAGAATGATAATCAAGAAGCTGAAAACATGCCAGTATTTGATCATGGTGATTCAGATTCTGAGGGGGAGCAAATTCAGATTTCAAGTCAAACAAACCAAGTTGGTGAACAAGATGCAGATCAGAATGTTACTAATCTGGAGGGCAATGTAGATGTTCAAAGTGAAGTGATGTCACGAACTCTTTCATATCATCCAGAGGAATTGATCATAGGAGAATTGCAGACAGGCGTTCGCACTCGAAGACAGATTGATAAAGGGCTTACATGTTTTTATACAACAGTTGCTCCTTTGCAAACTGAATTCTCATTGAGTTATTTTATCTCGCAGGTTGAACCAAGAACTTACAAAGAGGCGCTTACAGAAGATTCTTGGGTCAATGCAATGCAGGAGGAATTGAGTCAATTCGAGAAGTTGGGAGTGTGGAAGTTAGTTGATTTGCCGGATGGTCATAGAAAAATCAATACAAAATGGGTATTTAAGTGTAAGAGAGACGACAGAGGAGTTGTTGTAAGGAACAACTTGACTCGTTGTTCAGGGCTTTAGTCAACAGGAGGGGATTGATTTTACAGAAGTCTATGCTCCTGTAGCACGACTAGAGGCAATCAGAATTTTCCTAGCATTTGCATCTTGGAAAAACTTCAAAGTATATCAGTTAGATGTAAAATCGGCGTTTCTTTATGGGAAGGTCAAAGAGGAGGTTTATGTCGGACAGCCGTCGGGCTTCACCGATCCAATCCACAAAAACAAGGTCTACTTATTGGACAAAGCGCTGTATGGTTTACACCAGGCCCCGAGAGCTTGGTACGAGACTTTGTCTCAACACCTACTAGCCAACAAGTTCATTCGTGGAAAAGTGGATGCCACTCTTGTTGGTGCATTCATCTGTCGTCTTCGTCTTAGGTCGAGTTTTGGGTTCGTTGCGGGTTTGATCAAGCATGATGTTATCATATCCAATGATGACATCATAATGGTGACATCATCACATGAAAACATCACGTGATAATGCATGAAATTGAAACAGAATGTTAGTTGATAAAGATTTCGCTTGAAGACAAAAGTCTATAATTGAAGTTTTCGCTTGAATTGTTAACAATTGGATTTCGCTTGAAGTGTTTCCAAGCGAAATCTTAATAGTATATATAGGCTTGTGTAGATTTCATTTGTAACGAAGATAGCCAAGTGATACCGAGGTGCTGCCGGTTTTTCCTCTAATTGTAAACATTGTAAATCGAATATAAAAGAGGTTTAAAGTGTATCAAGCTGTTTTTGTTATCCGTTTCTCTGTTTCCGCCTTTGAAACGGACAAGAGCTCTTCCGAACGACTCGTTTGTGTCGGAATCCGATCCTACAATTGGTATCAGAGCTCAGGACGAGGAGTTCTTGCCAAAACAGCCTGTTTTCATCACGATTTCTGTTTCTACACCATTCTTTTCCGAAAATTAAAATTTTCACGGTCAAAATCGGATAAATTTCACATATATTGTGCGCAAACATGGTTTAATCAATCCTTGAAAATTTCAAGTTTAAAATCGAGCTAAAACTTGTATTTTTTTGTGTATTTTCGCTTCAATTGCTCGAACAAATGATGACATCAGCAACTGTTTAGATCTGATTTCGCTTGAAATCATGTTATTTGTGCATAATTTCGCTTGAACCTCGCTTGAATATGACATCTTGTTGATTTCGCTTGAGATATTATTAGATTTTGCTTGAAAACACATTGAGATTTCGATTAAATATTCATTTAGATCTGAACTTGCTTGAATCTGCTTGATAGTGCACTATATCGTATTTAAAAAAAACAGACTTGTGTGGAAAATGCATAGAATGGTGTGAAATAAGTTCACGGGTTTAACATCAAATATCAGTTACATGTGAGATGTATTAATAGAGGTTGTCAGTTAGTTGAGACAAGAAAATAAAGTTCAATCTAGACATATAGCTTGAAACCTGTGACTCACCGCTTGAAAACACGTATCGAATGTTGTGAAGGTGCATCGAGTTATGTGATTATATTGGTTTATATAGTGCATGTGAAGGGTAATTTTGTTTGTTGACTGATTGTCTTGAAACCAGTAGTCACGTGATTAACATTGAACGGAACAATTGTTTTGAACAATTAAAAAAGTTGTCGGCATAGTGTTATTGAGGTCCAATCAGAATTATCGGCACAATTAAAAAGAAGTTTGTGATTCCAATGTGTCAGCCATGTGCATCATTAATGACTTCGATACCCAATAAAAGTGTCAGCTAAGTGGGATTGATATTAATGACTTGTGTGTGTGGTCAGTTTTATCATGTGATTTTCTCGGTTCATGTGTTTCACATAGAGACCCAAATAGAATTGAACAATTAAATTTGTCCACTTAATATAAAGGCCCAATCATTGTTTGATATAGTAAAGTTGTTTGAGATATATTGGTTATATGTGCTAGTTGATCAAATCGTGTGCGATTTTATTTCAATGTGTTTGAGTTGAATCATCAGGTCGCGTGGTTTGAGTTTTGGTGTTTGACAGTTCTTACAAAAGACAGTTCAGTACGTTTGTCAGTCAGGTCGTTTTGTGTGTTCAAGTCGGTTAAAAAGGTTCAGTTCGTACGATTTGGAGGTCAAAGGTTTCAAAGGGTCAGGTTGTTTGCATTCAATTCGGGTCATTCAGTCAGCACAGTTGGTCAACATTCAGTTCGTACAGTTGGTCAACATTCAGTCCGCACTGAAAATCATCAGTCCTAGTACAAGTTTGTTTCAATTAGTTGATTAACTGTTAAACTGATTGTATTTTGTTTGATTGTATTGTCAGGTACTTGTCAAGAGATTCAAGTTGCTACCGAATCATGGATACCGAATTCTACAATGCGTTTGCCACACCAGTTGCACCTGTCACTGCTGCTGAGAATTTATACAGTGAAAATGAAACGGGAACGCATCAGAAACCACCAAAGTTGATGTATATCGAAGATTTTCAGGGTTGGAAAAACCGTTTTGAGAATTGGGTTCAGGCTTACAGATTCGATGCTTGGTGTTCTTTACTGAAGGATTACGAGAAACCAAAGAATGAACATGGTTTGGAAAAGGGTTTCAATGATTTTACTGAAGCTGATAAGTTGAAGTACACTAGTGAAAAGATGATGATCAGCATTTTACAGCAAGCAGTTAAAGAAGACATCTTTGTCTTACTTCAACATAATGGAACTGCTAGATCAATCTGGGAAGCTTTACTTCAGAAATTCCGAGGGAGTGCTGATATGATAAAAAACAAAAAGGCCTTATTGAAGAAGTCGTTTGACATATTTACTTCATTTGATCATGAAATCACAAAGGAAACAATAGATAGATACTGTCATCTAGTTCTAGAAATGAAAAGATTGGATATTCAGAAAGATGATGATGAGTGGGTTGATAAGTTAGCAGAGGCATTACCTCAACAGAAGTGGGGAACTTATCTGATGATTGTGAAACTCATGAGGAAGACTGAGAGTATGAACTTGGCACAGTTTATCCAGAAGATTGAGGAACAAGAGCTGGATATTCAAAAGACTGCTATAATGACGAATCCAAATGCAAAACAAGATGTCAGTTTGTATTACAGAGGGAACAAGTTTGATGCTACCCCCAGCCCTAGCCCAAAGATTCAAACTGGTTTTAGTGCTGACAGTTCATCTGGAACAAAGAGTAGTAATGCGACTCAAAGTGGTGGATCTTCATCATTCTCAAGCTTTGATCCAAATAGCACAACATCAAGTTCTCAACGACAAAACTCAACAAACTTTCAGTGCAATGTTACCTTAAACATTCAAAATGGTCAGAATTTGTCTCCAGAAGTTGCCAAGCAGCATATGGCATCACTGGTCACTATGTTAGAATCCTACGAAAGTTTGATCGATGGGAAGATTGGCAATCCAATGCTTACCAAAGAAGATTACGACCAAATTGATGCTGAAGAACTTGAAGTGATGGATATCAAATGGTGCTTAGCAAGTGCTTGGAGGAGAGCTGAAAAGTTTCAAGAGATTACTGGTAGGGATGAATTTCGAGGAATGGCTACCTCTCCATTGGGATTTGATAAATCAAAGGTTACCTGTTTCCGTTGTAAAGGAAAAAGGTCATTTTAAACGAGAGTGCAAAAGTAAAGAAGCTACCGGGAATCAAGATAGAAACAATTATTATCAGAAATCAATTTTCCATCAGACTACTCAACAACCTCAAATTACACATGCTCATGCTACTAATGATGGAAAGAAGAAAGCTTTACTGATTCATCAAGATGATGAAAAAGTTGCAGAGGGATTTAATTGGGATAAATACATTCCATCTGATTTAGGCTTTGTTGCTAGAATACTAGATGAAGAGGCTAGTGAGAAAAGAATCCCGATATTTCCTGATCTTGGAAGCGATGTGGATACTGATGATGAGGAAGAACATCTCAACAAAGCTAGAAAAGGCATTGATCTAACTAGTTTTAATTTGTTTTTTGCAGATAAAATGGAGATGTTGTACCAGAAGAAGATGGCAAGATTGAAGAAAGAGCTGGAAGCAGCAAAAATGCAAGCTGCTGAAAAGACAGAAGCAGGAGAAGAAATTGTCGAAGTAGAGAAAGTTGTTGATAAGATTGTTGAAGTCGAAAAGATTGTTGAAATAGAAAAGATTGTTGAGGTCGAGAAACTTGTTGAAGTTGAAAAGACTGTCGAAGTCGAAAAGATAGTTGAAAAGGTGGTTGAAGTTACTAAACCTTGTGAGAAATGTTCAGAGTCTTGCAAAGTTTGTGAAGAAAAAGATAAAAAGATTGCTGAGTTAGAGAAGATAAAAGAAGATTTACTGTGTGATGTGAAGTATGTCAAGGAGTCCTATGATGTGCTGAACAACACAGTTGATCGTCTGAAAAAGACAAATTCAGAAATCGAAAAGGCGATGGATAAAATGAGTGCAACATTAATGACAAAGCAAAGCGTCATCAATGATTATATTGAAGACTGTGCTAAGTTGAAGAAAGATGTGGAACTTGAGAAAATTGAGAGTGAAAGGATTAAACGATTACTATTGAGTTACACTACTTGTGATTATTTGATTGATCGTGTTTATCCTATTGTTGCAGGTTTGGAGGCATTCAAGGAGAAAAAGACTGAAGATACTGATACTGGTAAGAAACCAAGTGTCAAGTATAACAGATGTCCGCCCCCGATCCATGAAACTTATTCTCCAAGGAATCCTAACGAGGAGCGTTTAAAAAAGGCAGCCAACATCAAGTTAAAGTCTGAAATCATTGATGAATTACCAGACAATATTGATGTTACATTCACAGAGTCTGACACTGATCATGAGTCTGAGTTAATAAAGAAAGTTGTTGATCAGGTGTTGGATACGGATGAAGAGTTAAAGTCGGAGTCTAAATCTGAGAGTTCGAGTTCGTCAGAAAATAGTCCGAGTTCGTCAGAAAAGAGTCCGAGTTCACCGGTCAAAAGGGTTTACAATAGAGAATTCCTGTTATCAAAATCTAATTTGAATGATGGATCAATCAAAGTGGCTTATACTTTGTTTGATTCAGACAAATTATATTCTGATGAGGAATTTCCAATAAGAAGTGTTAAAACTGAAATGATCAAACAGGTTTTCAAATTAACAGAAATTAATATTTTTGAAATAAAAGATTTAAATCTTGCTGAAAAACCTAAAAAGTACACTTCAAGAGTTCAACAGAGATTGAACAAGAAAAAGGGTTACAGTTCTGGTTCAGGTTATCGAAAGAAACCGAACCATAACCGTAATTACAAAAAGAATGGATTAGGTTTCAATTCTTCAGAAAATTATAAAAATCAGAAAACTTATAAACCAAAAACAAAATTTGTTTCAGGAGGAAGTTCAGAGGATGAACAGAAGAAACCGTTTTGGAAGCAGTCCAATCAAGAGTTTCTTGCTGAAGTGAAAAAGAATGTGAGAAGGTTTGCTGAAAGAGTTGACAGAAGAACCTGTTTCAAATGCCAAGAAGTTGGACATATAGCTTGGAATTGCCCCAAGACCAACTACCAAAAACAGGAAGTTTCTTCTAACTCTGTTTTGAGAAAGACTTGTGTTGATAAGAAAGAACAACCTGTGAAAAATGTTAAAAAGTTTGAAAATTCTACTTCTGAGGAAGGAGAAAGTTCAAAAGGGTTTTACAAAAGAAGAGGTGACTTGAGTAAACAAAAGTGGGTGGTTAAATCTGAGGGTAATTCTGACAATGAATCTGATTCCATAAAATCAGAGGAGTCATGTGTTGAGAAAAAGGTTGATAATTCCGTTCCTGAGATGAACGAGGAAAACTTTCCGTCATTGTCAAAGGAAAATTTGATGAAGAAAGTGGGAAAGGTAGAGATCTCAAATCAATTCTTCACTGATAAGGGAGATTTTGATGTTGAGAAAGTTTTTAATGGAAATGTTAAACATATTTTTGGAAAGATGGTTGACAGGAAAGTGAAGGATGCTAAAGACTTTTACAAATCAAAATGTTGGTGGGACAGATGTTTGCAACCAAAATCACCCAAGGCTGGTCAGGCTTGGGTGACAGCATTTTCACCATAAATTCCTGAATTGCCAGAGCTTCCAGGTTGGTAAGTGTGAAGCAGGAATCGGCATCTTGATTGGTAAAATGGTTTGTGTAGAGGTTTATTCCTGCATAGGCTTATATGTTGTAAATATATTTTGCAAGAGGTACAGAGGTTGCATACATGCAAGTGATAAATCAGGGACATTAAGTTGTACTTGATCTACTACAAGTGGTTAAAAGTAGACAATGTGATGAACCAAACCCCTAATTTTACAAGTGGTAAAACCAACAAAACTTATTTTCCGGAAAAATCATTTTGATTAAAACAAACTTAAGTGTTTTGAAATCATTATGAGAAAATAGTTTTGTGAAAGGGGGAGTTCTGATTGTTTATGCCAAGTGGATGGCGATTTGATGCGATTTGATGTCAGTTGTCAAGGTTATTGTACAGTTTGATTTCAAATTTCCTAAAATGTGTTTGCATTTTAGGGGGAGTAGAAAATTTTCAGAAAATCCAAAAACATTTGAAAATTTGAAAAAGGCAAAAACATGATAAAATCAAAAATGAGTTTTGTTGTATAAAAGAGGAAATGATAGTACATCAGTGGATTGTCACAACATGCTAAAGAAATGGAAGGTATAAATGTGATAAACAATCTCACTGTGGATATGTCAGTAGGTTTTTGCACATTTAGTAAATTGTGACGAGATATAAACATAAAATTTACTTGCGTCTACGTGGGGAACACCTCCAGGATATATAGGTAACCCCTGAAATCTTGTTTGAAGGGTCCCGTATTCTGAGATACTAGGTCTTTATGCTTAGTGATATCTGGGGTATTATCCCGGGACTTCTGATTTTGCGGAAGCAATGGCCTAGTCCCCGGAGAATACTTTCCGCATGCTTGAAAAATAGCGCAGCCCTCAGCAAATTGATGAAACAATAAAATTGATAGTCATTGCTGTTGAAATTCAAAAGATCCTCTAAAGGGGACCCACCAAAAGTCGAAGCCGTCATCTCTCTGCGTATCGAAAGATCGACCTGAGCTCTCACGGCCCTCGCAATTAACCCCTTACAGATATCATCTAGGTATACTCACCTGTAAGACTGAATACTGGGGTCTGGATACGGGAGTATATACTGAGGTGGGACACATGTAGATGTTTAAGTCCTAAAACACTAATTCGTATCTCGAAGCAGTTGAACTTTGTGTGAAAATTTAAGTGGACAAGTATACTGACAATCTAGGTGAATTGTTTAGAACTTAAAATGAAATGAAGCTTAATGGTGTTGGTGATATGTCTCATAAACTGATATGATTCTCTTACACGAACTCACAAAAATATTGTCTGTAAATATTTCTTTACTGCATTTCATTCTATTCAAAAATTCCAAAAAGATTTTTAGTGTGTTTTAGCATAAAATTTTGAAAAATTCAAAAAGATTTTCGACAACTGATATTGAAAAGCTGATTTTCAAAATTCCAAGTGCTAAACATGATGAACAGATGGTTTGGGAGAGTGTGTTGTTTTTGAAATGAAAATGATATATATTCATGTGGTTCATCAGAAATTGTTTTGAAAATGATGTATTCAGGGTTGTGTCTTCGAGTGGTTCGCAAAGTTTCTAAATTTGTTATATCTTATTTTTTATGAAACTTATGTTTTGGGTAGAGAATATGCAGGTGAGTCAGGTTACGATACCTGATCCTGTGAAAGTCAGACTACGATCCCAGCACAAGTTGAGGGGGAGTCTGTTAGAGAAAGAGAGTCTGAAGATGCAAGAGCTAGGAGCCAGAGATTCTGAAAGAAGTCCAAAGACTGATAAAGACTGAAGATTGATAAGACTCGACACTTAAGACTCGTCAACATCTGAGGGGGAGTCTGTTGGTGCATTCATCTGTCGTCTTCGTCTTAGGTCGAGTTTTGGGTTCGTTGTGGGTTTGATCAAGCATGATGTTATCATATCCAATGATGACATCATAATGGTGACAACAATGGTGACATCATCACATGAAAACATCACGTGATAATGCATGAAATTGAAACAGAATGTTAGTTGATAAAGATTTCGCTTGAAGACAAAAGTCTATAATTGAAGTTTTCGCTTGAATTGTTAACAATTGGATTTCGCTTGAAGTGTTTCCAAGCGAAATCTTAATAGTATATATAGGCTTGTGTAGATTTCATTTGTAACGAAGATAGCCAAGTGATACCGAGGTGCTGCCGGTTTTTCCTCTAATTGTAAACATTGTAAATCGAATATAAAAGAGGTTTAAAGTGTATCAAGCTGTTTTTGTTATCCGTTTCTCTGTTTCCGCCTTTGAAACGGACAAGAGCTCTTCCGAACGACTCGTTTGTGTCGGAATCCGATCCTACAACTCTCTTCACTAAAGAGGTCGACGGTCATCTTCTGATAGTTCAGATTTATGAGGACGATATAATTTTTGGGTCAACAAATGAAAGTCTATGCAAAGATTTTGAATCAGTGATGAAGCAAAAATTCGAAATGTCATCAATGGGGGAGATGAAATTCTTTTTGGGTCTACAAGTTGAACAACTTCCTGAGGGAATTTTCATTCATCAGACAAAGTATGTTCATGATATTCTAGAGAAATTTGGAATGTCAAGTTCTACTCCAGCTGCTACCCCACTTGCAACAAATCATGGGATTCACCCAGATCTCACCGGAGACAGGGCTGATGAAACGTTTTACCGATCCATGATAGGTTCTTTGATGTACTTAACAGCTTCACGTCCTGATATCATGTACCCAACGTGCCTCGCAGCAAGATATCAATCTAACCCGAGAGCTTCGCATATGATCATTGTGAAGAGGATATTGCGCTACCTGAAAGGAACTCCTTCATTGGGGTTGTGGTATCCTAGGAAAGGCGACTTTACGCTCGAAGGGTATTCCGATTCAGATTTCGGATGCTGCAAAGTCAATTCAAAATCAACAACTGCAGGATTCCAGTTCTTTGGATCTAGATTGGTTACCTGGCAGTGTAAGAAACAAACGTCTGTGGCGCTATCTAAATGTGAAGCGAAGTACGTTTCAGCTAGCAGTTGCTGCTCTCAGATCCTGTGGATACAGCAACAGATGCGCGACTACGGTTTGTAGTTTCTTAACACATCTCTTTTTGTTGATAATGAGGCAGCTATAAATATAACAAAGAATCCAGTACATCACGCTAAAACTAAACACATAGAAATTCGTCATCACTTTATTCGCGATTGTTTTGAGAAAAAGTTGATACGAATTGAGAAAATCCACACTGACGAACAGAAAGCTGATTTACATACCAAAGCTTTTGATAAAAATCGGTTTAAATATTTGTTAAAACTGAATGGTATGAAGCTTCTTTCGGTGTCGGATGGCATTATTGGCGTTGATGAGAGTACTGTTGCGGATGAAGACGAGAAACAATCTGCAATGGTTTGTCGATTTTTTACTTGTTTTGGTATTTAGGGGGAGTAGATAGATGTATATAGTTTATTTTTTCAGAAAATACAAAAACAGTAAAAAATGCAAAAATACAAAAACATGATAAAATCTGAAAAAGAGCTTGTGTATATAGGGAAAATGATAGTACATCGGCTAGACAATTACAGTATGCTAAAGATTTGTAAAGTTTAAATGAGTTAAACAGTCTTACTGATGATGTGTCGATAGGTTTTCGCACATTTAGTAGATTTATTCGGGATATAAACCTAAAATTTCAAACTTGTGAAATTCGTGGGGAACACTACTTGGATATATAGGTAACCCCTGAAATCTCGTTTGAAAGGTCTCGTATTCTGATATACTAGGTTTTTATACTCAATGATGTCTGGGGTATTATTCCGGGACTTCTGCTGAATGGAAGTTCTGACCTAGTCCTTGGATAATACTTTCCACAAATGCTTGAAACATAGCATAAACCCTCATCATGCCGATGAAACAATAAAATTGATAGTCGCTGCTGTTGTAGCTAAAAGATCCTCTAAAGGGGACATACCGTAAAGTTGAAGCTGATATCTCTCTGCGTATACGGAAGTATCGACCTGAGATCCCTCGGCCCTCGCATTACCTAATTTATGTACAGATATCATTGTAGTATACTCACCTGTAAGACTGAATATTGGGATTCTGGATATGGGAGTATATTCAAGAGGTGGGACACATGAATGAGCTAAGTTCATAATACATCTAAATCGTATCCTGATTAAATTGAATTTTGTGTGGGAATTTAAGATGGATCAGTATATCGACAATCGAGGTGAATTGTTTAAGTCTGAGTATGAAATGAAGCTTAACGGTACTTGTAATTGGTCTGATAGCTGATATGATTCCCTGACACGCTCGCCAAAAATATGTTTGTAAATAGTTTATTTTGTTTACTTTCTGCAATTTAAGTTTTCTGTATTTCATTTCTTAGTTTAGAACATTTTATAAAATCCAAAAAGATTTTATTTCTGCTTTATTTTCCGACAAACCAAAGTAGAGAGTTGATTGTTGGATTCTCAGATGATTGAAGCAGATGCAGGAGATTCTGGACTGAAGAATGAGGAGAGCTTACTTTGATGGAGTTTGATTTATTGAAAAGTCAAAAACAAGTTCATTAACTTGATACTTGTTATTTTCAGAAAATATTTGAAAATGTTTTCAAAATCAGTTTGATTCGTCAAATGATCAACCAGGGTCATTAAATTGAACTTGGTAGACTAATTGAGTGATCAGGGTCATTAACTTGGATCTGAATACTTGAGTGGATTTCTAAACTGATTGAGTTTGTGATTTATTGTTGAAAAGATAGTTTGTAATGTTTGATGTTTGAGACACGGGTTTTGGACTTCATCATTCCCACGGAAGCTAAATGTCAAAGCTTGAACCAGATCAAGACCTCAGATTCTAGCATATCGAGAGGAGGAGTCTGTGAAAGGGGGAGTCTGGATCAACTATCAAAGGGAAGTCTGAAGATGAAGCTAGGACAAGATTGTGAACCTGTGAAGATAGAATGCTTATGATGTGAAGACAGAGAGTTGGAGAAAAGACCAAGACTGAAGACTCGGAGCTGAAGACTTTGTCAACATCTAAGGGGGAGTCTGTTGATGCACGGGATGTCTGTTGACTACGTCTACATTAAGTCTTAGGTCAAGATAGGTCAACATAGGAGCTTGAAAGTCAAATTAGGTCTTAATGTTGTAGTTTCGCTTGAATGTACATAGTTATAGGTAATTTCGCTTATATGTCATAGAGGTTTCGCTCATAGGGTTAGTTAGGGGGTTTCGCTTATTAGTCAATGTCATAAGAGCGAAACCACAGGGGCTATATATAGTCAGTTTGAGCGAAACCAGATCATTCATGTCTGAACATTGGAGCAGAACTAGGTCATTGCTTGTGTAACGAAACTCTGTCAAATTTGAATCAGAAAGCAATAAAAGAGAAGGAATTGAAAAGGAAAAGCTGTGTAACTTCATTTACGTTGATTCCGCCTTCGTATGTGAAGATGAACTTTCTCAACTGACTGTTTAGGGTCGGAACACGGTCCAACACCAAACATACCCTAAATATCCTTTATATAACTTAGAAATAAGTTTCGAAGGATTCGGTATGGCAAAAACACATTTATTTAAACTAAAAGAACTAATTACGACAAAACGGCGAAACGAACGTTGGTGACCGCCCGGATAATATTTAAATTCCAAAAATATTCTGTTATGATTAAAATCTTATTTTTAATCAGGTCCGTGTTGAAAAATAAATTAAAACGCCTAAAAACGTTACTTTTCAAGTTTAAGCGCGTACCGCGTGTTTCTACGCGACACAGTGCTTCTACTGCAAAACGCAGACAACGCAGCCAGTCTGGGCAACTGAAATTTATTTCAGTAATATTTTGGCGAGTTTATTTTTATTAAGAAATAAAAATAATTTAGAACTCCATAAATCGGGATTTAAACGCTAGATAAAATACCCGGTACCCAGTTAAACACCTATTTTTATCTAGTTTACCATAAAAAATTACACTTGGACCCCCTCCCCCTTATGAATTTACGGTCACATGATGGGGTGGCCCCACCAAAAATATTGCAAGATCTCAAAATATCATATATGATCTTTGTTGGTACAAGAAATATCTAATAAATCTTTCCATATCCTCCTTTATATCTTTATAAATCTTACCAAGATCACCATACTTACCACAACACTCAAACTCCTTCACTCTCTCTCTCCATAACCGTCCCATCTCTCTCTCCTCCATCTTCATCTTCTTCATCACCTTCAAGTCTTGTTCTTCACATTCAAACTCCCTTTCAAGCATTTTTCAAGTGGTGTGAAGATACTAAGGTGTTCCTAAGGTGTTGTAAAGTGATTACAAGCTTCCTATCATCAAAATCTCATCCTACAATCTACTTGAATCTTGAAGGTATAACCCTTATGTTTAAAGCATACTTTAGATTCTTGGTTGTTCTTGATTATTTGAAGTTTCTCTTGAATCTTGGAATTTTTCACTAAACTTGAAATCTAAAAGAAATGGGTCTTGAAACAAATAAAAATGGTGGTGTATATATATATGTATAACCGTACATATATATACATGTGTGTATGAGTTTTGAGCTTTACTTTGATAAAGTACTTGTTTAAGTGTTACATGTTCTTGAATGATGGTAAAAAAATGCAAGTATTTGGTGATTTATGTATGATATGTTAAAAGTAAAGTACATCAGCAAATAAACATGAATATATCTCATATTTGATGCATCTAAACCCATATAAAATGTTGATGTTATGATAGTATGCTTTAGACACTTGTACATGTGAATATACGTTGATTTAGAGCTCAAGAAGTGATAAAAAAATGGTTGTATGACAAAAACTGAATTTGAACAGATTATAAGCACTAAAAATGACCCTATTTGATGTATCATAATGGCATGAGACTTTGACATAGGTTTGATAGCTTTGCATGTTGTACATATAGCTTAAAAAGTGGTAAAATATGTGAAATTTGTATGATTTATGTGCTTTACTTAAGACCTGCACTATCATGAGTATAACCATTATTTTATTCAGTGAATAACGTGGGTTATGTTAAAATTTCAAGTCGTTTCGATTTGGGATGGTTCGGGTAATGTTTGATGCAAAACTATGCGGTAAAACGGTTAAAAATCGCCTTTTCGGAGGATTTTTATTAAACTGTTTTAGATCAGTAACCATGTCACACCCCGACCACGTATAACATACAAAACGTGGCGGAAAACGTCGGGGAGTGTTGTAACAGAATTAATTGTTTCATAACCATGGCATTCAAAGTTGTATTTTATTTATCAACATAAAAGTTACATTGTCTTAAACAGGAAACAAAGAGTACATAACATAATTAAACTAATCTTGCTTCTTTGATTGTCACTAAGGCCCAAGTCCACCCTAGTGTATCCCGATCAAACCTATGCACCTGCTCCTGAAACACATGTGAAAATAGGTACGTCAGCATAAAAATGCCTGTGAGATACATAGGTTTTGTGAAAATAGGGTTCATGACTTAAGTTTAAGAAATAGTTGTTTAGTAAAAGTCAGTCATGAACCTTGTAAATTGTTTTGTTTTGTAAATCAGTCAAAAAGTAATGATATGTATAAATAAGAGAATAATGTAAGGTTAAATGAATAACCAAGAAAATGAGTTTGTATAAGATAAGTTGTTTTGTAAATCAATGTCTTGTGAAAATAAGTTGTTTATGTAGAACGTAAGATGTCAAATAATGAAATGATTTAGGTAACGCTACGACATGTAATATCATACAAACACTTATTTATAGGAAGTACCAGCGGCATATCCACCATGCTTGTATCATATTACACACGCCTCGTTACTCAAATCACTTACTCAAACCAACCACCAATGTAAATTGTTTATGTATAAATGAATTGTCATGTGTTAATGTGTAAACCAAATCGAAACGTCTATGTCCAATGTAAACCACTAAATGTGTATATCAATGTCAAAATGTTTATGTTTAATGTAGATCATGTAATGTGTACCCAAGACTATCATGTATGGTAAGTGAAATATATCAACTAGACCATATGTAAAATGCACAAAAACAAGGTATTGAAGTAAAACATGGTTTAAATCAAAGTTATGTTTTGTGGAACAAATGCATGCTATACTGATACAAACATTTATGCGGTATTGTGAAAAGGCATACATCCAAGCCTTGAGACTGTGGCGATAAACCCTTAAACAAATTAAAGGTTTATCTATGTTATGTCTATCGAATTCGGTCATTCCTTTCATCCAAACCTACCCAGGATGTCCGGAACGGGAGTTGTCAATTCCTATGGTACCACTACCTACTAACGAACGGCGTAGCTAATGTTAATGAATGTATTGTTCCATTTTAAACAACCCAAATGTCATACCAAAATGTAAACATGTGATGAAAACAACTGTACTAAATATGCACACAATGGGCATACATAGAATGAAATGTAAATGGACATACATAGCATGAAATGTAATGTAAAACAATGTACTAAGTACGCACACAATGGGCATACATAGCATGAAATGTAATGAAATCATGTACTATAATGTACTAACAAACATAGCAGGTATATGATGTGAAAACAGGAAAGCATGAAAGTAACAAGTAGGCACATGTGTTTCACCCCAAAACAGTTTGGAAAACAGTAAAAGAGGGGTCTATGTACTCACTTGAGATTGCTCAGAAGTCCTAAGATAACCACCAAGCAATGCTAGAGATCTCGAAATCAAACGGCACCTAATATAGGTAACTGTGTTAATAAACCGGACCTATATCGGAGGATCGGATAGAATGAGGTCTCGTAAACCAAATGAATATGGGAACTCATGTAGTATGGTTTAACAAAGCCTACATACTAAATGAAACCTAACCTAAGTGCTTACGACCCATTATGACCCGTTTAGGTAGCTTATGCTACTTTAACGCGTCGTTCGCGTGAAACGCGTTCGGACCGCTTAACTAGTCCTATGACAAGTAACATATGCCTTAACATGTCTAATATTGTTGTCAAATCATTTTAGATGTCAAAAGTTATGTTACATATGCGTAAAATGAATTTTGGCATCAAAGGGGTATTTTGGTAATTTACCTAAGGCATATAAACTACCTATCATACAACTACTTAAACGAAGCGACCATAAGGTATAACCTCGGAAGGTTATTCCCTATATACTATGGTCACCTAATGTGTTTGGTCGGATCCTAATGATCGACCAAATGGGTCGGGTTCGAAGGTATAAGCGATTTATTAGATCGCTTACCCTTACGACCCTAGACAACGTGGTAATCAGTAGGCATAGTCACAAGGGACTATAACCATCGTGATTACGCTCACGTTGCGAAGTTCAAACGAACTTCGCATTGACCATAAACTGGTCAATGCAGAAAGTCAAACAAAGTTTGACTTTCGGACTCGAAAAGCAATAAAAGAACGAAGGAACACTTACAAAGGGTCCCCGAATGCTAATCTTGATTCAAGTAGCTCAGGTATGAAACAAAGGTTTCAACTTAGAGCTTCTCAAATCAGATTCTTGTGAGGAATGAGTGAAGTTGAGGTGGGTATTTATAGATTTCGGTTCACCGTTAGGATCGTTTCTTGGAGAAGAGGGAATGATCACATCCCTACACTTGTTGGAATGTTGTGGTAGCTAATTTTGCTTCCACCACAAGAGTTTGACACTTGGCATTGGCCTTTGGAGGGTTTAAGGGCTGTTAACATGTGTTTAAATGGCTTTTGCTGATCAGAAGGGGCCTCGCGTGACGCCTAGGGGGCTAGGTGTCACGCTAAGGTCCACCTGATCAGCAAACACTTTCCAATGTTCCCCTTTCAGTCCCCGTTGCGTATTAAGGCCATTTCCGACATGTTTAAGGCTCGTTAAATCATTTTCAAGGACCCAAAAGGACGCCTAAACATTGTGGGCATGAAACATGCTAAAAAATATGCCGGATGTTGGTTCGTTTGGTCGTACGATCGCGATGTTCGCTTAATTACGACGGAATGCGCATAAGCGCGAAAAACGATCCAAATTGCGCGACGAATGGATTTTTCTTATGCCAAACACTAAAATAAAATATTTTAGTGATTACATAAATTTTTGGATGTCTGGAGGTATTCAGAACGTAAGTTATGCGCGAAAATGCAAACTTGTGCACTTTTTGACGCTTTTAGTCCCTGAATGACCCAAAAGTTTATTTTAGCACACCGAACCCCTCAAAGCCTATTTCTAAGCTATATAAAGGATATTTAAGGTGTGTTTAACTTATGGTAATGTTCCGGAATGTTCGTTACAGTTCAAATTGGCATACTTTTGCAGTTTGTCAAGTTTAGTCCCTGTAAGCGAATTAACTTGTTTTTGCCATACCAAAGCCTTCAAAACTTATTTCTAAGTTATGTAAAGGTTATTTAAGGTATGTTAAGTATATGTTGATGTTCCGGAGTATTTGCCGCATTAAACTGGTTACGTTTACGCACCAGTTTGCGTATAACTCTCCAGAAAGCGATATAGAGTTTGAAATTGAATAAAAGTCAAAACATGAAAAATATAAAACACAACCAAACAAAAATTGGGATCAAATAACATTGTTTTATTGATAACTGAACCGTTCACAATGATTACAAGCACAGATGTTACAGTCTCCCCTACTTGTGGAAATTTCGTCCCGAAATTTATTTAGAGGAAACTCGTGGGAAAAGATGCGGATATTTCGCCTTCATTTGATCTTCGCATTCCCAAGTAAACTCGAGTCCACGTTTAGCTTCCCAGCGAACTTTGACCAAAGGAATGCGCTTGCGTTTAAGCCACTTGACTTCACGTTCCATGATTTCCACAGGTTTCTCGACAAATTTCAGTGTTTTATCGACACGAATTTCCTTAAGTGGTATGTGGAGGTTCTCATCAGCTAAACTCCTCTTAAGATTAGACACGTGAAAGGTTGGATGAACATTTCCAAGTTCAGGAGGTAACTCAAGTCTGTAGGCTACCTTACCGATTCTTTCGACGATCTTGAATGGTCCAACGTATCTAGGTGCAAGTTTTCCTTTCTTTCCAAATCTGATCACACCTTTCCAAGGTGAGACCTTAAGTAATACTCGATCACCGACTTGAAATTCCAAGGGTTTGCGTTTTGGGTCCGCGTAACTCTTTTGACGGCTTCTAGCTGTCTGAAGGTTATCACGAACTTTCTTTATCTTGTCAGTTGTCTCTAAAATGAGGGCAGGTCCAGTAAGTTGAGCCTTGCCGATCTCATTCCAGCAGACTGGTGAACGACATTTTCGACCACAGAGAGTCTCGAAAGGAGCCATTTTGATGCTGGTGTGATAACTGTTGTTGTAGGAGAATTCAATTAACGGAAGATGTGAATCCCAACTACCACCAAAGTCGATCACACAAGCTCTAAGCATATCCTCCAGAGTCTGGATTGTTCTTTCAGATTGACCATCCGTTTGCGGATGATAAGCTGTGCTCAGGTTAAGTTGGGTCCCCATAGCAGATTGCATGGTTCTCCAAAAATGAGAAGTGAAACGAGCATCTTTGTCAGAAATGATGTTCAAAGGAACACCATGTCGAGCTACAATTTTATCCACATAGATTTTAGCAAGTTTGTCAGCAGGAAAATCCTCACAGATTGGCAAGAAATGTGCTGACTTAGTAAGACGATCAACAACTACCCAGATGGCATCATGACCTTTCTTTGTGCACGGAAGTTTGGTAATGAGATCCATAGTGATGTTTTCCCATTTCCAAACTGGGATCTCTGGTTGCACCAATAAACCCGAAGGACGTTGATGTTCAGCCTTAACCTTAAGACAAGTAAGGCATTTTGATACATATAAGGCAATGTCTTTCTTCATACCAGGCCACCAATACTGAATACGAAGATCCTTATACATTTTATCTGAGCCAGGATGAACAGAATAACGAGACTTATGGGCTTCATCCATAAGCACGGTGCGAAGGTTATCTTGGCTTGGGACCCACAAACGGTCCATGAAGTAATACGATCCATTGTCCTTCAGTTCCAGATCAGGTGTTATGTGATAGGGAAATTCCTTATCCATTAAACCTTGTGAAACACAAGATTGTTGAGCCTGAGAAATGCGTGCTTGGATATCGGATCGAGCTTGAATAACAGATTAAACACGAACACAATGAAGCTTAGTACGTTCCTTACGACTCAATGCATCGGCTACGACATTCGCCTTACCAGGATGGTAGCGAATTTCGCAGTCATAGCCGTTTAGAAGCTCGACCCAACGTCGTTGCCTCATGTTGAGTTCTTTCTGATTGAAGATATGTTGAAGACTTTTGTGGTCCGTGAAAACCACACATTTTGTACCGTACAAATAGTGTCTCCAGATTTTAAGAGCGAAGACAACTGCACCCAACTCAAGATCATGAGTGGTGTAGTTTTTCTCATGTATCTTCAACTGCCTCGATGCGTATGCTATGACTTTGTTTCTTTGCATCAGAACACAGCCAAGACCCAATTTAGATGCGTCGCAATAAACGACGAAATCATCATTGCCCTCAGGCAAAGTCAGAACAGGCGCGTCGCAAAGTTTTTGTTTCAAAGTCAGAAACGCTTCCTCTTGCTTGAATCCTCAATCAAAGGGTTTGTTCTTCTGAGTTAGAGAAGTTAGAGGAACTGCAATCTTTGAGAAGTTTTCAATGAAGCGGCGATAATAACCTGCAAGACTAAGAAAAGAACGAACTTCAGTAGGAGTAGTAGGCGTATCCCAATCCTTGATCGCACTGATCTTGGAGGGATCTACATGAATACCTCGTTCGTTGACAATATGTCCTAAAAATTGAACTTCTTTAAGCCAGAATTCACACTTGGAGAATCTGGAGAAAAGTTGCTCTTTCTTTAGGAGTTCCAAAGTAAGACGAATATGTTGCTCGTGATCAGCTCGTGTCTTAGAATAAATCAAGATGTCGTCAATAAAAACAATGATGAACTGATCCAAATAAGGCTTGCAGACACTATTCATTAAGTCCATGAAAACAGCAGGAGCATTAGTCAAACCGAATGGCATGACTGTGAACTCGTAATGCCCATAACGAGTGCGGAACGCTGTCTTGGGAATGTCTTCTTCATGCACCCGAAGTTGATGATATCCAGATCGCAGATCAATCTTCGAAAAATAAGAAGCGCCCTGTAACTGATCAAAGATATCATCGATGCGAGGTAGGGGATATCGATTCTTGATGGTGAGCTTGTTAAGCTCACGATAATCGATACACATCCTAAAAGAACCATCCTTTTTCTTGACAAAAAGAACGGGAGCACCCCAAGGTGAAAAGCTAGGACGGATAAAACCTTTGTCAGAGAGCTCCTGAAGCTGCTTAGACAACTCTTGCATCTCAGACGGTGCAAGATGATATGGAGCTCTGGCAATAGGATTTGCACCAGGTACAAGATCAATACGGAACTCGACTTGGCGTGCTGGAGGTAGACCAGGTAACTCTTCAGAATAATCCCGAACAACGGGAATATCTTGGATAGACTTACCTTTGCCTTTATCTGCTGTGACATGTGCCAAGAAGGCCACATAATTCTTTCGCAGATACTTCTGAGCTTTAAAACAAGACATGAGTTTGAGACCACCAGCAGGTTTATCACCACGAACCTGTAGGATCTCGCTTGTCGAAAGCGGCACATGAACAATCTTCTCAAAACAAACTACCTCTGCGCGATGCTTGGCTAACCAATCCATACCCACAATAACGTCGAAGCTTCCAAGTTGCATAGGCGTGAGGTCGATAGGAAAAAGATGGTCGTTAAGGTTCAACTGGCAGTTACGAAGAACAGAATCAAGAATAATGGGTTCACCACTAGCAACCTCTACTGTCAAAGGTTTACCTAGTTTCGTTCTAGACACGCGAAGTAATGGCTCAAAAGATAATGACACAAAACTCTTATCGGCACCCGAATCAAAAAGAACAGATGCAGGCTGATTATTAATAAAGAACGTACCGTTCACCACTTCATTGTCTGCTTGCGCCTCTTGGGCATTCATGTTGAAGACTCGACCTCGAGCCTGAGCCTGATTCTGATTTGCATTCTGATTCTGGTTGGCTAGCCTTGGACACCGGTTTCTGTAGTGGGTCAGATCCCCACAATTGTAGCACGAACCAGGAGGAAAATGAGGTCGTGCAGCTTGACCCTGTTGCTGAGCAAGAGGCTGAGCAACTTGTTGAGCCGAGTTCTGGACTGTCTGATTCTGAGCAAACCGAAAAACATTGGCAAGATGACCCGACTTCCCACAGTTATTACAGAAACAGCACTGATGTTGCGGCTGATGGTGACTGTTGCATCTATTGCACAAAGGTGCATTCCCTGAATAGGGCTTCTTCGCTGGAGGCTGTGCGGGTTGGTTGGGAGCTGCCTGGTTAGCTTGGGCAGTGACAGCATAGTTTTGGGAAGCCTTACGCTTCCTTTCCCTTTTTGATGAACCAGAATCCTTTCCATTCTTGTTTTGACCTTTCTTGCTATCTTCTTTGTCAGACGACTGTTTCTTGCCCTTGTCACCCTTCCTGTGTAACTTATTCTTCCGAATCTGTGACTCAGTCAATGTCGCTGCTAACTCGATAGCCTGACGGAGTGTGGCAGGGTTACTACCAGTAATGATGTCTTGCACTGAGTCAGGTAGGCCGTCGATGTACCTTTCGAAAGCCTTGTCGAGTGGGGTAACCATTGTTGGGCAAAGCAGACTCAACTCCTCAAATCTATCGGTATATGCCCTGTGCTCGCCACTGTCTTGTTTCAAGTCATCGAACTCTCTCTCCAAAGCTCGCTGTTCATAACGAGGACAGAAATCCCTCATCATAAGGGCCCTAAGTTCAGCCCAAGTTTGTGCTAGAGCAACTTCTGCACCACGGTCTCTCATAACCCCGTTCCACCATGTGAGAGCCCTCTTCTGAAACACACTCGAAGAAAACTCGACCTTGCGATTGTCAGGACACTGCACGTGGCGAAAAGTATTCTCAATGCTCTCGAACCATTGAAGAAGGCCAGTCGCTCCTTCAGAACCACTAAACTTGAGTGGTTTAACCGAGTTAAAATCCTTGTATTTGCATGGAGCATTGTTGTTGTTGTTGGCTTGGTTCCATTGAGCAAAGAAGTTTGGGAATTGAGCAGCCATCTGCTGCGCAATGATTTCTGACAGTTCGGCAGTCGCTATCTGGTTTTCGCGTCGAGGAGGCATTCTAAAAGTGGAAAACATGAAAGGGAACGAGTGAGATGATTGGATGAAGAGAATGAGATGAAACAAAATTAACAAAAGAAAAGATGGTGGTCATTCGTGTAACATCTGTGCTTGTAATCATTGTGAACAGTTCAGTTATCAATAAAACAATGTTATTTGATCCCAATGTTTGTTTGGTTGTGTTTTACATTTTTCATGTTTTGACTTTTGCTCAATTTCAAACTCTATATCGCTTTCTAGAGAGTTACACGCAAACTGGTGCGTGAACGTAACCAGTTTAAATGCGAAAAATACTCCGGAACATCAACATATACTTAACATACCTTAAATAACCTTTACATAACTTAGAAATAAGTTTTAAAGGCTTTGGTATGGCTAAAACAAGTTAATTCGCCTACAGGGACTAAACTTGACAAACTGCGAAAGTATGCCAATTTGAACTGTAACGAACATTCCGGAACATGACCATAAGTTAAACATACCATAAATATCCTTTACATAGCTTAGAAATAGGCTTTGAGGGGTTCGGTATGCTAAAATAAACTTTTGGGTCTTTCAGGGACTAAAAGCGTCAAAAAGCGCACAAGTTTGCACATTCGCGCATAACTCACGTTATGAATACCTCCGGACATCCAAAAATTTATGTAAGCACTAAAATATTTTATTTTAGTGTTTGGCATAAGAAAAATCCATTCGTCGCGCCATTTGGATCGTTTTTCGCGCTTATGCGCATTCCGTCGTAATTAAGCGAACATCGCGATCGTACGACCAAACGAACCGACATCCTAGATATTTTTGAGCATGTTTTGAGTTCCCTATACTTTAACTTCATTTTAGAGCCTTGAAATGAGGTTAACGGGGTTCAAACGCATCGAAAATAGCTTAAACAGGCTACAGGGACCATTTCTGCCATTTTTGAAACTTTTCTGAAACTGGTACATGGTGGCGTAGCGCGAGCACCTCATGCCTATGCAGTGGCGCTACGCGAGCGCCTCATCTGGACAGAAACTTTGCAGAAACATCGAATCTGGTCCGTTCCACTTTCGCACACGGTTTTGGGCAATACCATGGGCTCAAATGGTTTTCTAAAACCAGGGTTTTGAGGTGGAGGGTTGAGATTGAAGCACGTTTAATGAGGAACGATCTTAACGGATCTACGAATCCTATAAATACCCCCCCAATGCCATTGCAAAACAAGAATTTTGATTTGAGAAGCTCTAAGTTGGAACCTTTGTTTCATACCTGAGCTACTTGAATCGAAATTAGCATTCGGGGACCCTTCGTAAGTATTCCTTCGTTCTTTTATTGCTTTTCGAGTCTGAAAGTCAAACTTTGTTTGACTTTCTGTGTTGACCAGTTTATGGTCAATGCGAAGTTCGTTTGAACTTCGCAACGTGATTGTAATCACGATGGTTATAGTCCCTTGGGACTATGCCTACTGATTACCACGTTGTCTAGGGTCGTAAGGGTAAGCGATCTAATAAATCTCTTATACCTTCGAACCCGACCCATTTGGTCGATCGTTAGGATCCGACCAAATACATTAGGTGACCATAGTATAGGGAATAACCTTCCGAGGTTATACCCTATGGTCACATCGTTTGAGTAGTTGTATGATAGGTAGTTTATATGCCTTAGGTAAATTACGAGAATACCCTTTTCATGTATAATTGGTAATTAAGCATATGTAACCTAAACTTTTGTCACATAACTGATTATGTAACATGTTTAGGCATATAACACTTGTCATAGGGCTAGTTGGGCGGTCCGAACGCGTTTCACGCGAACGACGCGTTAAAGTAGCATAAGCTTCCTAAACGAGTCGTAATGGGTCGTAAGCACTTATGTTAGGTTTCAATTAGTATGTAGGCTTTGTTAAACCATATTACACGAGCTTCGATACTCGTTTGGTTTACGAACCCTCATTCTATCTAAATCCTCCGATTTAGGTCCGGTTTATTAACATAGTTACCTATATTAGGTGCCATTTGATTCCGTGATCTCTAGCATTGCTTGGTGGTTATCTTAGGACTTCTGAGCAATCTCAAGTGAGTACATAGACCCCTCTTTTACTGTTTTCCAAACTATTTTGGGGTGAAACACATGTGCCTACTTGTTACTTTCGTGCTTTCCTGCTTTCACATCATATACTTGCTATGTTCATTAGTACAATTATAGTACATGATTTCATTGTTTTCATGCTATGTATGTCCATTGTGTGCATACTTAGTACATTGTTTTACATTACATTTCATGCTATGTATGTCCATTGTGTGCATACTTAGTACATTGTTTTACATTACATTTCATGCTATGCATGTCCATTGTGTGCATACTTAGTACATTTGTTTTCATCACATGCTTACATTTTTGTTATGACATTTGGGTTGTTTACAATGGAACAATACATTCATTAACATTAGCTACGCCGTTCGTTAGTAGGTAGTGGTACCATAGGAATTGACAACTCCCGTTCCTGAAATCCTGGGTTTGTTTGGATTGGAAGGAATGACCGAATTCGATACACATAACTTAGATAAACCTTTAATTTGTTTAAGGGTTTATCGCCATAGTCTCAAGGCTTGGATGTATGCATTTTCACAATACCACATAAATGTTTATATCAGTATAGCATGCATTTGTTCCACAAAACATAACTTTGATTTAAACCTTGTTTTACTTCAATACCTTGTTTTTGTGCATTTTCACATATGGTTTAGTTGATATATTTCACTTACCATACATGATATTTTTGGGTATACATTACATGATCTACATTAAACATAAACGTTTTGACATTGATATACACAATTAGTGGTTTACATTGGACATAGACATTTCGATTTGGTTTACACATTAACACATGACAAATTCATTTATACATAAACAATTTACATTGGTAGTTTGGTTTGAGTAAGTGATTAAGTAACAAGGCGTGTGTAATATGATACAAGCATGGTGGATACGCCGCTGGTACTTCCTATAAACAAGTGTTTGTATGATATTACATGGCGTAGCGTTACTTAAATCATTTCAATATTTGACATATTATGTTTTACATAAACAACTTATTTTCACAAGACATTGATTTACAAAACAACTTACAAGGTTCATGACTGACTTTTGTTAAACAACTTTTTCTAAACTCATAAGTCATGAATCCTCTTTTCACAAATCCTATGTATCTGACAGGCATTTTTATGCTGACGTACCTATTTTCACATGTGTTTTCAGGAGCTTTTGCGTAGGATGATGATCGTGACACTAGGGCGGACCTGTGCCTTAGAGACTAAAAATGAAGATAGACTAGTTTAATTATGTTATAAACTCTTTGTTTCCTGTTTAAGACAATGTAACACTCTTGTTTAATAAATAAAATACAACTTTGTATGACATGGTTATGAAACAATTAATCCTGTTACAACACTCCCCGACGTTTTCCGCCACGTTTTGTATGTTATACGTGGTCGTGGTGTGACAGAAGAGTTGGTATCAGAGCCAATGGTTATAGGGAATTAGGTTATTAGTAATTCTTTGACCTAGACTATAACTTTTCTAGGACCCTAACACAAGTTATCTTGTGTTTAGATCTTAAAACATGTACATCACCTATCCTTAGGTGATTATCAAAACAAAAACCAAATTTTTTCCGAAATGATTTTTGAAAAACAATCATCTGTTTTTGGATGATTTATTACAAGGTTTTGAACCCTCTATTGTAAGGTTTTGAACCCTCTGTTATATGGTTTTGAACCCTTCCAGTTTGGTTTTTGGCCTTGTGCCTTCAAATTTTCAAAATCTCGTCAAGGTTTTGGGTTTTAAATAATGTGAACACGTGCAAACTGGAAGAGTGAATGCCTGTATTCTGGGTTTTCTGTCTAGGCAAGCACTTCGTATATATCTCATCAGACGCGAGACCAGTTGTGCTTACCTGGGAATTCTTGGGATGAGTGTTCACTTATAGGCGAGCATGTCATCGCGATACATTATTTTTGATCCATTTACTTTGATTAGTCACTGTGTATCGTTTGTTTGCTTGGTAATGCGGACAAATGACCACCATCTTTTCTTTTGTTAATTTTGTTTCATCTCATTCTCTTCATCCAATCGTCTCACTCGTTTCCTTTCATGTTTTCCTCTTTTAGAATGCCTCCTCGACGCGAAAACCAGATAGCGACTGCCGAACTGGCAGAAATCATTGCGCAGCAGATGGCTGCTCAATTCCCAAATCTCTTTGCTCAATGGCACCAAGCCAACAACAATAAAAATGCTCCATGCAAATACAAGGATTTTAACTTGGCTAAACCACTCAAGTTTAGTGGTTCTGAAGGAGCGACTGGGCTTCTTTAATGGTTCGAGAGCATTGAGAATACTTTCCGTCATGTTCAGTGTCCGGATAATCGCAAGGTCGAGTTTTCTTCGAGTGTGTTTCAGAAGAGGGCTCTTACATGGTGGAATGGGGTAATGAGAGACCGTGGTGCAGAAGTTGCTCTAGCACAGACATGGGCTGAACTTAGAGCTCTTATGATGAGGGAGTTTTGTCCTCCTCATGAACAATGAGCGTTGGAGAAGGAGTTTGATGACTTGAAACAAGATAGTGGCGAGCACAGGGCATATACTGATAGGTTTGAGGAGTTGAGTCTGCTTTGCCCGACTATGGTTACCCCACTCGACAAGGCTATCGAAAGGTACATCGACGGCCTACCTGACTCAGTGCAAGACATCATTACTGGTAATAACCCTGCCACACTCCGTCAGGCGATCGAGTTATCAGCGACATTGACTGAGTCGCAGATTCGGAAGAATAAATTACACAGGAAGGGTGACAAGGGCAAGAAATAGTCGTCTGACAAGGAAGATAGCAAGAAAGGTCAAAACAAGAATGGAAAGAATTCTGGTTCCTCAAAGAGTTCTAGGAAGCGAAAGGCTTCCCAAAACTATGCTGTCACTGCCCAAGCTAACCAGGCAGCTCCCAACCAACCCGCACAGCCTCTAGCGAAGAAACCCTATTCAGGGAATGCACCTTTGTGCAATAGATGCAATAGTCACCATCAGCCGCAAATCTGTGCCATTTCTGTAATAACTGTGGGAAGTCGGGTCATCTTGCTGCTACTTGTCGCATCCCTGTTAACCAGAACCAGGCAGTTCAGAACCAAGCCCAACAGGTTGCTCAGCCTCTTGCTCAGCAACAAGGTCAAGCTGCACGACCACACTACCCACCAGGTGCTTGTTATAACTGTGGGGATCTGACCCATTACAGAAACCGGTGCCCAAGGCTGGCTAACCAGAATCATAATCCAAACCAGAATCAGGCTCAGGCTCGAGGGCGAGTCTTCAACATGAATGCTCAAGAGGCGCAGGCAGACGATAATGTGGTGAACGGTACGTTCTTTATTAATAATCAGCCTGCATCTGTTCTCTTTGATTCGGGTGCCGATAAGAGTTTTGTGTCATTGTCTTTTGAGCCAATGCTTCGCGTGTCTAGAACGAAGCTAGGTAAATCTTTGACAGTAGAGGTTGCTAGTGGTGAACCCATTATTCTTGATTCTGTTCTTCGTAACTGCCAGTTGAACCATAACGATCATCTTTTTCCTATTGACCTCACGCCAATGCAATGGATTGGTTATCCAAGCATTGCGCAGAGGTAGTTTGTTTTGAGAAGATTGTTCGTGTGCCGCTTTCGACAGGCGAGATCCTACATGTTCGTGGTGAGAAACCTGCTGGTGGTCTCAAACTCATGTCTTGTTATAAAGCTCGGAAGTATCTGCGAAAGAACTATGTGGCCTTCTTAGCACATGTTACAGCAGATAAAGGCAAGGGTAAGTCTATTTCAGATATTCCTGTCGTTCGGGATTATTCTGAAGTTTTCCCAGAAGAGTTACCTGGTCTACCCCCAGCACGCCAAGTCGAGTTCCGTATTGATCTTGTACCTGGTGCAAATCCCATTGCCAGAGCTCCATATCGTCTTGCTCCGTCTGAGATGCAAGAGTTGTCTAAGTAGCTACAGGAGCTCTCTGACAAAGGTTTTATACGTCCTAGCTTTTCACCTTGGGGTGCTCCCGTTCTTTTTGTCAAGAAGAAGGATGGATCTTTTAGGATGTGTATCAATTATCGTGAGCTTAATAAGCTTACCATCAAGAATCGATATCCCCTACCATGCATAGATGATCTCTTTGATCAGTTACAGGGCGCTTCTTATTTTTCGAAGATTGATCTGCGTTCCGGGTATCATCAACTTCGTGTGCATGAAGAAGATATTCCCAAGACAGCTTTCCGCACTCGTTATGGGCATTATGAGTTCACGGTCATGCCATTCGGTTTGACTAATGCTCCTGCTGTTTTCATGGACTTAATGAATAGGGTCTGCAAGCCTTATTTGGATCAGTTCGTCATTGTTTTTATTGACGACATCTTGATTTATTCTAAGACGCGAGCTGATCACGAGCAACATATTTGTCTTACTCTGGAACTCCTAAAGAAAGAGCAACTTTTCGCCAAATTCTCCAAGTGCGAATTTTGGCTTAAAGAAGTTCAATTCTTAGGACATATTATCAGCGAACAAGGTATTCATGTAGATCCCTCCAAGATCAGTGCGATTAAGGATTGGGATACGCCTACTACTCCTACTGAGGTTCGTTCTTTTCTTGGTCTAGCGGGTTATTATCGCCGCTTCATTGAAAACTTCTCGAAGATTGCAGTTCCTCTAACTGCTCTAACTCAGAAGAACAAACCCTTTGATTGGGGATTCAAACAAGAGGAAGCTTTTCAAAACTTGAAGCAGAAGCTTTGCGATGCGCCTGTTCTATCATTGGCTGAGGGTGATGATGATTTTGTCGTGTATTGTGATGCATCGAAACTGGCTCTTGGCTGTGTTCTAATGCAAAGGAACAAAGACATAGAATATGTATCGAGGCAGTTAAAAATTCATGAGAAAAACTACACAACTCATGATCTTGAGTTGGGTGCAGTTGTTTTCGCTCTTAAGATCTGGAGACACTATTTGTACAGTACAAAATGTGTGGTTTTCATGGACCACAAAAGTCTTCAGCATATCTTCAACCAGAAAGAACTCAACATGAGGCAACGACGTTGGGTTGAGCTACTAAACGACTATGACTGCGAAATTCGCTACCATCCTGGTAAGGCGAATGTCGTAGCCGATGCATTGAGTCGTAAGGAACGTACTAAGCTTCATTGTGTTTGTGTTCAATCTGTTATTCAAGCTCGGTCCGATATCCAAGCACGCATTTCTCAGGCTCAACAATCTTGTGTTACACAAGGTTTGCTGGATAAGGAATTTCCCTATCACATAACACCTGACCTTGAACTGAAGGACAATGGATCATATTACTTCATGGACCGTTTGTGGGTCCCATGCCAAGATAATCTTCGTACCTTGCTTATGGATGAAGCCCATAAGTCTCGCTATTCTGTTCATCCTGGCTCAGATAAGATGTATAAGGATCTTCGTATTCAGTATTGGTGGCCTGGTATGAAGAAAGACATTGCCTTATATGTATCAAAATGCCTTACATGTCTTAAGGTTAAGGCTGAACATCAGCGTCCTTCGGGTTTATTGGTGCAACCAGAGATCCCAGTTTGGAAATGGGAAAACATTACTATGGATCTTGTTACCAAACTTCCACGCACAAAGAAAGGTCATGATGCCATCTGGGTAGTTGTTGATCATCTTACTAAGTCAGCACATTTCTTGCCAATCCGTGAAGATTTTCCTGCTGACAAACTTGCTAAAATCTATGTGGATGAAATTGTAGCTCGACATGGTGTTCCTTTGAACATCATTTCTGACAGAGATGCTCGTTTCACTTCTCATTTTTGGAGAACCATGCAATCTGCTATGGGGACCCAACTTAATCTGAGCACGGCTTATCATCCGCAAATGGATGGTCAATCTGAAAGAACAATCCAGACTCTGGAGGATATGCTTAGAGCTTGTGTGATCGATTTTGGTGGTAGTTGGGATTCACATCTTCCGTTAATTGAATTCTCCTACAACAACAGTTATCACACCAGCATCAAAATGGCTCCTTTCGAAGCTCTCTATGGTCGATAATGTCGTTCACCAGTCTGCTGGAATGAGATTGGCGAGGCTCAGCTTGCTGGACCTGCCCTCATTTTAGAGACAACTGACAAGATTAAGAAAGTTCGTGATAACCTTCAGACAGCTAGAAGCCGTCAAAAGAGTTACGCGGACCCAAAACGCAAACCCTTGGAATTTCAAGTCGGTGATCGAGTATTACTTAAGGTTTCACCTTGGAAAGGTGTGATCAGATTTGGAAAGAAAGGAAAACTTGCACCTAGATACGTTGGACCATTCAAGATCGTTGAAAGAATAGGTAAGGTAGCCTACAGACTTGAGTTACCTCCTGAACTTGGAAATGTTCATCCAACTTTTCACGTGTCCAATCTCAAGAGGTGTTTAGCTGATGAGAACCTCCACATACCGCTTGACGAAATTAGTGTTGACAAAACACTGAAATTTGTTGAGAAGCCGGTGGAAATCATGGAACGTGAAGTCAAGTGGCTTAAACGCAAGCGCATTCCTTTGGTCAAAGTTCGCTGGGAAGCTAAACGTGGACCCGACTTTACTTGGGAACGCGAAGATCAAATGAAGGCGAAATATCCACATCTTTTTCCATGAGTTTCCTCTAAATAAATTTCGGGATGAAATTTCCACAAGTAGGGGATACTGTAACATCTGTGCTTGTAATCATTGTGAACAGTTCAGTTATCAATAAAACAATGTTATTTGATCCCAATGTTTGTTTGGTTGTGTTTTACATTTTTCATGTTTTGACTTTTGCTCAATTTCAAACTCTATATCGCTTTCTGGAGAGTTATACGCAAACTGGTGCGTGAACGTAACCAGTTTAAATGCGACAAATACTCCGGAACATCAACATATACTTAACATACCTTAAATAACCTTTACATAACTTAGAAATAAGTTTTAAAGGCTTTGGTATGGCTAAAACAAGTTAATTCGCCTACAGGGACTAAACTTGACAAACTGCGAAAGTATGCCAATTTGAACTGTAACGAACATTCCGGAACATGACCATAAGTTAAACATACCATAAATATCCTTTACATAGCTTAGAAATAGGCTTTGAGGGGTTCGGTATGCTAAAATAAACTTTTGGGTCTTTCAGGGACTAAAAGCGTCAAAAGGCGCACAAGTTTGCACATTCGCGGATAACTCACGTTCTGAATACCTCCGGACATCCAAAAATTTATGTAAGCACTAAAATATTTTATTTTAGTGTTTGGCATAAGTAAAATCCATTCGTCGCGCCATTTGGATCGTTTTTCGCGCTTATGCGCATTCCGTCGTAATTAAGCGAACATCGCGATCGTACGACCAAACGAACCGACATCCTAGATATTTTTGAGCATGTTTTGAGTTCCCTATACTTTAACTTCATTTTAGATCCTTGAAATGAGGTTAACGGGGTTCAAACGCATCGAAAATAGCTTAAACGGGCTGCAGGGACCATTTCTGCCATTTTTGAAACTTTTCTGAAACTGGTACATGGTGACGTAGCGCGAGCACCTCATGCCTATGCAGTGGCGCTACGCGAGCGCCTCATCTGGACAGAAACTTTGCAGAAACATCGAATCTGGTCTGTTCCACTTTCGCACACGGTTTTGGGCAATACCATGGGCTCAAATGGTTTTCTAAAACCATGGTTTTGAGGTGGAGGGTTGAGATTGAAGCACGTTTAACGAGGAACGATCTTAACGGCTCTACGAATCCTATAAATACCCCCCAAATGCCATTGCAAAACCCACAAGAATTTTGATTTGAGAAACTCTAAGTTGGAACCTTTGTTTCATACCTGAGCTACTTGAATCGAAATTAGCATTCGGGGACCCTTCGTAAGTATTCCTTCGTTCTTTTATTGCTTTTCGAGTCTGAAAGTCAAACTTTGCTTGACTTTCTGCGTTGACCAGTTTATGGTCAATGCGAAGTTCGTTTGAACTTCGCAACGTGATTGTAATCACGATGGTTATAGTCCCTTGGGACTTTGCCTACTGATTACCACGTTGTCTAGGGTCGTAAGGGTAAGCGATCTAATAAATCGCTTATACCTTCGAACCCGACCCATTTGGTCGATCGTTAGGATCCGACCAAATACATTAGGTGACCATAGTATAGGGAATAACCTTCCGAGGTTGTACCCTATGGTCACATCGTTTGAGTAGTTGTATGATAGGTAGTTTATATGCCTTAGGTAAATTACGAGAATACCCTTTTCATGTATAATTCGTAATTAAGCATATGTAACCTAAACTTTTGTCACATAACTGATTATGTAACATGTTTAGGCATATAACACTTGTCATAGGGCTAGTTGGGCGGTCCGAACGCGTTTCACGCGAACGACGCGTTAAAGTAGCATAAGCTACCTAAACGAGTCGTAATGGGTCGTAAGCACTTATGTTAGGTTTCAACTAGTATGTAGGCTTTGTTAAACCATATTACACGAGCTTCCATACTCGTTTGGTTTACGAACCCTCATTCTATCTAAATCCTCCGATTTAGGTCCGCTTTATTAACATAGTTACCTATATTAGGTGCCATTTGATTCCGTGATCTCTAGCATTGCTTGGTGGTTATCTTAGGACTTCTGAGCAATCTCAAGTGAGTACATAGACCCCTCTTTTACTGTTTTCCAAACTGTTTTGGGGTGAAACACATGTGCCTACTTGTTACTTTCGTGCTTTCCTGCTTTCACATCATATACTTGCTATGTTCATTAGTACAATTATAGTACATGATTTCATTGTTTTCATGCTATGTATGTCCATTGTGTGCATACTTAGTACATTGTTTTACATTACATTTCATGCTATGTATGTCCATTGTGTGCATACTTAGTACAGTTGTTTTCATCACATGCTTACATTTTTGTTATGACATTTGGGTTGTTTACAATGGAACAACACATTCATTAACATTAGCTACGCCGTTCGTTAGTAGGTAGTGGTACCATAGGAATTGACAACTCCCGTTCCTGAAATCCTGGGTTTGTTTGGATTGGAAGGAATGACCGAATTCGATACACATAACTTAGATAAACCTTTAATTTGTTTAAGGGTTTATTGCCACAGTCTCAAGGCTTGGATGTATGCATTTTCACAATACCGCATAAATGTTTATATCAGTATAGCATGCATTTGTTCCACAAAACATAACTTTGATTTAAACCCTGTTTTACTTCAATACCTTGTTTTTGTGCATTTTCACATATGGTTTAGTTGATATATTTCACTTACCATACATGATATTTTTGGGTATACATTACATGATCTACATTAAACATAAACATTTTGACATTGATATACACAATTAGTGGTTTACATTGGACATAGACATTTCGATTTGGTTTACACATTAACACATGACAAATTCATTTATACATAAACAATTTACATTGGTAGTTTGGTTTGAGTAAGTGATTAAGTAACAAGGCGTGTGTAATATGATACAAGCATGGTGGATACGCCGCTGGTACTTCCTATAAACAAGTGTTTGTATGATATTACATGTCGTAGCGTTACTTAAATCATTTCAATATTTGACATATTATGTTTTACATAAACAACTTATTTTCACAAGACATTGATTTACAAAACAACTTACAAGGTTCATGACTGACTTTTGTTAAACAACTTTTTCTAAACTCATAAGTCATGAATCCTCTTTTCACAAATCCTATGTATCTCACAGGCATTTTTATGCTGACGTACCTATTTTCACATGTGTTTTCAGGAGCTTTTACGTAGGATGATGATCGTGACACTAGGGCGGACCTGTGCCTTAGAGACTAAAAATGAAGATAGACTAGTTTAATTATGTTATAAACTCTTTGTTTCCTGTTTAAGACAATGTAACACTCTTGTTTAATAAATAAAATACAACTTTGTATGCCATGGTTATGAAACAATTAATTTTGTTACAACACTCCCCGATGTTTTCCGCCACGTTTTGTATGTTATACGTGGTCGGGGTGTGACAATTCGTCCGCATTACCAAGCTAACAAACGACACACAATGACTAATCAAAGTAAATGGGTGAAAAATAATGTATCGCGAAGACATGCTCGCCTATAAGTGAACACTCACCCCAAGAGTTCCCAGGTAAGAGTGACTGGTCCGATTATGTGGATTTGTACGAACACTCTAGCCTTAGACAGAAAACCCATGGTACAGGCTTTCACTCTTCCAGTTTGCACATGTTCACACTATTTAGAACCTAAAACTTTGACGAGATTTTGAAAATTTTGAAAGGCACAAGGCCAAAAATCAAATTGGAAGGGTTCGAAACCTTACAATAGAGGGTTCAAAACCTAGTAATCAATCATCCAAAAACAGATGATTGATTTTCAAAGCGGATTCGAACTTGATGTTCCCGTTATGGTTATCACCTAAGGATAGGTGAAGTGCATGTTTTAAAATCTAAACACAAGATAACTTGTGTTGGGGTCCAAGAAAGGTTATAGTCTAGGTCAAAGCATTACTAATAACCTAATTCCCTATAACCATTGGCTCTGATACCAACTCTTCTGTCACACCCCGACCACGTATAACATACAAAACGTGGCGGAAAACGTCAGGGAGTGTTGTAACAGAATTAATTGTTTCATAACCATGGCATTCAAAGTTGTATTTTATTTATCAACATAAAAGTTACATTGTCTTAAACAGGAAACAAAGAGTACATAACATAATTAAACTAATCTTGCTTCTTTGATTGTTACTAAGGCCCGAGTCCACCCTAGTGTATCCCGATCAAACCTATGCACATGCTCCTGAAACACATGTGAAAATAGGTACGTCAGCATAAAATGCCTGTGAGATACATAGGTTTTGTGAAAATAGGGTTCATGACTTAAGTTTAAGAAATAGTTGTTTAGTAAAAGTCAGTCATGAACCTTGTAAATTGTTTTGTTTTGTAAATCAGTCAAAAAGTAATGATATGTATAAATAAGAGAATAATGTAAGGTTAAATGAATAACCAAGAAAATGAGTTTGTATAAGATAAGTTGTTTTGTAAATCAATGTCTTGTGAAAATAAGTTGTTTATGTAGAACGTAAGATGTCAAATAATGAAATGATTTAGGTAACGCTACGACATGTAATATCATACAAACACTTATTTATAGGAAGTACCAGCGGCGTATCCACCATGCTTGTATCATATTACACACGCCTCGTTACTCAAATCACTTACTCAAACCAACCACCAATGTAAATTGTTTATGTATAAATGAATTGTCATGTGTTAATGTGTAAACCAAATCGAAACGTCTATGTCCAATGTAAACCACTAAATGTGTATATCAATGTCAAAATGTTTATGTTTAATGTAGATCATGTAATGTGTACCCAAGAATATCATGTATGGTAAGTGAAATATATCAACTAGACCATATGTAAAATGCACAAAAACAAGGTATTGAAGTAAAACATGGTTTAAATCAAAGTTATGTTTTGTGGAACAAATGCATGCTATACTGATACAAACATTTATGCGGTATTGTGAAAATGCATACATCCAAGCCTTGAGATTGTGGCGATAAACCCTTAAACAAATTAAAGGTTTATCTATGTTATGTGTATCGAATTCGGTCATTCCTTTCATCCAAACCTACCCAGGATGTCCGGAACGGGAGTTGTCAATTCCTATGGTACCACTACCTACTAACGAACGGCGTAGCTAATGTTAATGAATGTATTGTTCCATTTTAAACAACCCAAATGTCATACCAAAATGTAAACATGTGATGAAAACAACTGTACTAAGTATGCACACAATGGGCATACATAGCATGAAATGTAATGTGAAACAATGTACTAAGTATGCACACAATGGACATACATAGCATGAAATGTAATGTAAAACGATGTACTAAGTACGTACACAATGGGCATACATAGCATGAAATGTAATGAAATCATGTACTATAATGTACTAACAAACATAGCAGGTATATGATGTGAAAACAGGAAAGCATGAAAGTAACAAGTAGGCACATGTGTTTCACCCCAAAACAGTTTGGTAAACAGTAAAAGAGGGGTCTATGTACTCACTTGAGATTGCTCAGAAGTCCTAAGATAACCACCAAGCAATGCTAGAGATCTCGAAATCAAACGACACCTAATATAGGTAACTGTGTTAATAAACCGGACCTATATCGGAGGATCGGATAGAATGAGGGCTCGTAAACCAAATGAGTATGGGAACTCATGTAGTATGGTTTAACAAAGCCTACATACTAAATGAAACCTAACCTAAGTGCTTACGACCCATTACGACCCGTTTAGGTAGCTTATGCTACTTTAACGCGTCGTTCACGTGAAACGCGTTCGGACCGCTTAACTAGTCCTATGACAAGTAACATATGCCTTAACATGTCTAATATTGTTGTCAAATCATTTTAGATGTCAAAAGTTATGTTACATATGCTTAAAATGAATTTTGGCATCAAAGGGGTATTTTGGTAATTTACCTAAGGCATATAAACTACCTATCATACAACTACTTAAACGAAGCGACCATAAGGTATAACCTCGGAAGGTTATTCCCTATATACTATGGTCACCTAATGTGTTTGGTCGGATCCTAATGATCGACCAAATGGGTCGGGTTCGAAGGTATAAGCGATTTATTAGATCGCTTACCCTTACGACCCTAGACAACGTGGTAATCAGTAGGCATAGTCACAAGGGACTATAACCATCGTGATTACGCTCACGTTGCGAAGTTCAAACGAACTTCGCATTGACCATAAACTGGTCAATGCAGAAAGTCAAACAAAGTTTGACTTTCGGACTCGAAAAGCAATAAAAGAACGAAGGAACACTTACAAAGGGTCCCCGAATGCTAATCTTGATTCAAGTAGCTCAGGTATGAAACAAAGGTTTCAACTTAGAGCTTCTCAAATCAGATTCTTGTGAGGAATGAGTGAAGTTGAGGTGGGTATTTATAGATTTCGGTTCACCGTTAGGATCGTTTCTTGGAGAAGAGGGAATGATCACATCCCTACACTTGTTGGAATGTTGTGGTAGCTCATTTTGCTTCCACCACAAGAGTTTGACACTTGGCATTGGCCTTTGGAGGGTTTAAGGGCTGTTAACATGTGTTTAAATGGCTTTTGCTGATCAGAAGGTGTTAGTGCACTATGTCTATTGACTTCGTCTTGTATCGAGTCTAGGTTTGTAATTGTTAGATTAGATCTTGTTATACGAGAGTATAGGAGGTTTTAGAGTATGTTTAATGTAATTTAGCTTGAAAGTGGTGATTTACCTTGAAAGTGTCTCATGACAGTTTCAAGCTAAATCTATTAGTGAAGATTTCCCTTGAAAATGACAAATGTCATTTTCAAGCTAAATCAAGATTTCCCTTGAAAGTGGCATGTCATTTCAAGCTAAATCTCTTCCACTATAAATACCATTCAAGCTAAATCATTTGTAACTTTTCAGAACTTTCGGATCTGAGTAGCGAAGCTCTGCCGAAACGTCTCCAGGTTGTAAATCAGTTTCATATCAATATAAGAGACATTATAATTACATCGAGTGTCCGTTTCATTGATTCCGCCTCTGATTCGGATAAACGACTCTTCTGATCGACTCAATTGGGTCAAACAGCGATCCAACAAGTGGTATCAGAGCACAGGAGGAAGAGTTTAGCTCGATTGCAATTAGATTCTGACTTCTACACCTTCTTTTTCAAACTGAACAAGATTCCATGGTCAAAATGGATTGAACTTTTCACTGAACATGCAAAACAGTAGTTTAACAAAGCCTTGAAAGTTTGAGACCGAAATTCGCATTAAAAATGACTGAAATAGATCAAAAACCAGATTTCGCTTGAACTAACAGCTGGATTTCGCTTGAATATTCTGAAGATTTCGCTTGAATGAACAGTGCAATTTCGCTTGAAGATTATAGTTGATTTCGCTTGAAACAGCATAGATTTGATTTCGCTTGAAACATAATAGACTTGATTTCGCTTGAAACAACATAGTCTTGATTTCGCTTGAAACAGCATAATCTTGATTTCGCTTGAAAGTGGATGTTTGTCTAAAAGTCTGATTTCGCTTGAACTTCACCAAGTGATTTCGCTTCAAATTTCTGATTTTCGCTTGAGATTCATATTTCACTTGAAAGAGGATTTTCGTGTCAAGATCATTTCACGTCAACCGAGTGTCAGTCTATTTCAAGTTGTTTAATATTGTTTGTATTGATTGTGCTTGTTTGTTTGTCTTCAGTTGTTTGAAGATGTCAAGCAGTAAGGTTGATCCTGATAGACGGTGGAAAATAGATTATGCAAGATGGGAAATCGGAAAATTAAATGAACCATTCAAAGAAGCCCAGAGAGCAAAAAGATGGAATGAAGAGTTGGAATGTTACATGGATCCACGGGGTAATCCAGTTGTTGACCCATCAAAAGTGGATTTCGAAGCTGTAACAAATTTGGTTCCAAGGCAGGCTACTTTCAACACACGAAGGTTATCTGATAAAGCGTATCTGCCTGATTTGGAGAAAAAGATAAGAGAGGTTTGTGAAGCAAGTCTACCGAAGGTGGTAGAAATGAAGAAGCGAAAAGAAGAAGAATTGAAAAAGATGGTTGAAGATTTGAAGAAGAAAGCTTTAGAGGAAGTCAAAGTGGAAGCAGTAAAAACTGAAAAAGAGAAAGAAGCTGTTACTGAAAAACAGCAGATTTTTAAGGAAGTAATTTCAAAGAAAGAAGAATCTGAAAAGTCTGTATCTGAGAAATCTGAACCAATGATTAAGAAAGAGATTGCAGAAGACACATCAGTGTTTGAGATTGTTCAGAAGGAGAAGAAACAGACTGAAGATATTCAAACTTTGAAAGATGAAAAGAAAGCTGATGATGAACAGATTTTGGAGTTGCGCTTGAAATGCGAAAAACTAAAATCTGAAAACGACAAACTTTTGAAGAATATTGAGAGTTTGTCATTAGAAAACAAAAATTTTAAAGAAAAAGAAAATGTTTTTGAAAATGAAAAATTAAAAATTGAAAAAGATTTTCAAAGTCAAATGAAGGTTTTAGAAGATGAAAAATCTGTTATTTTTTAAAATAATCTTGAAAAACAGATTGAAATAAATTCTCATCTTCAGAAAATCATTCGGCTTGAAAATGAAGCTGAAATTGCTCGGAACAAAATTTCTGAGTTAGAGAATAAATTGAAAGGTTTTGTGACTTCGGCACAATATTTGTGTCCAAAACCGATCAATTCTATTCCAATAAATGACAATGTCACAAATTTTGACAAAGTCAAAATTGAAGATTGTGATGAAATATCTGATGATGAAAAAGAAAAGAAAAGAAAAATATTTTTAGATTTACAAGAAAAATTTAAAAATACTGTTTTGCAATCTACTGAAATAGGTGAATGCTCGAAGCAAAAACCTGTTAAGAAGAGTGTAGAACAGAAACAAAAAGTTAAAAATTTGAAAAATTTTAAAATTGAAAATAAAAGCTCATCAGATAAGTCATCCAATCATTATCAAAAATCACAAAAATCTAAAATTGAAAACTCACAAAATGTTGGTAATAAGTGGTGCAGGTTTGACCACAGTGCTCAAAAGACAAATCCAGCATTGAAAAGGAGAAATGATTATCACCAAGCCAAACAATGTTATGATCTGAAGGTTTGGACTGATAGAAGTGGATGGTACGATAACAGAGTGTGTTACACCTGTGGTGTTAGAGGACACATTGCTGTTAACTGCCAGAATTGGAATTATGAAACAAGAAGATGCTATAATTGTCATATCAGAGGACATATTGCCAGAGATTGCTCGAGGAGATCGATGGGAAGATTGAGGGTTGAATCTCAAAGAATGTCAAAGAAATCATTCAATGTCAAGCCTAAAGAACAGAAGGTTCAAGAACCTAAAGTTCAAGAAAAGAAAGTAAAGCTTTCACAAGGGCAGAAAGACAGACTGAGGAAAAAGAGGAAGAAGGCAAGAGAGTATTTGGAGAAGATTTTGTCTTCGGGTTCACCGGTTGGTTCGAATAAAAGTTCTGATGAATTGATTCACTCGAATGCAAAGTCAAGCAAATCGAATTCTTCAGATGCAAATCTGAAGACAAACAAGAAGAAAAAGAAAGTTATTGGCGATGAATCTGGCTCATCCAAGTCAGACAAGCCAAGATCGGGCAATGAATCTGATTTCACAAAATCAGATGAGCCACAAGTTGAGGTAAAGAAGGAAGAGACAGTTCCGTTAATGAATGATGAGAATTTTCCACCATTACGAGCCGCAAACCTAAAATCAAAAGGTGTTGATGCTGGAAAAATGTTTAATAGCAATGTTAAACATATTTTTAGTAAGATGGTTGATGGTAAGGAAAAAGGAGTAAAAGAGTTTTATGAAGAAAAGAGAAAAGCTCAAAATGCGCCTAAGGCTGGTCAGGCTTGGGTGTCAAAATCTGTTGGTTGAATTCCTGACTTGCCGGAGCTTCCAGGTTGGTAAGCGTGAAGCAGGTATCGGCATTATTCTTGAGAAATTCACAGGATGGTAACTGTGATATTTCGTGTTACAAGTGGTTAATCAAGGACATTAAATTGTACTTGATTTTCTACAAGAGTTAGTGGTATTTGTTCTTATATTGTTAAATTTTTTTACGAAATGGTTAAAAGAGAACAAGGTGGTGTGATGACCCCGAACTCATAAGAGATGGGTAAACAAACTAATTTTTCCGAAAAAACCATTCTGATTAAAACAAACTTAAGTGTTTTGAAATCATTATGGGAAAATAGTTTGTTGTAAGGGGGAGTGTTGATTGAATACGCCGAAACCCTCACGGCTGAACAAACATGATTACTTTCATCAGATTGAAAAACGGTTTTCAAACTGTTAAGATCAATGTGTTGTAAATCATGGGGGTATGTTATATTTTCTGCAAATCAGAGCACGCGAAGCAGAAAATGGATGGCGAGACAAAGCTATCAGTGTTGGTTGTCAAATTTTCTTTAAATGGTTTTGCATTTTAGGGGGAGAAATATTGTCAGAAAATCCAAAAACATTTGAAAATTTTGAAAAAGACAAAAACATGATAAAATTCAAAAATTGAGTTTTTGCGTAAAAAGAGGAAATGATAGTATATCAGTAGACAGTTACAGTACGCAAAAAGAATTGGAAAGTTTATATAGCGTTAAACAGTCTCACTGATGATATGTCGATAGGTTTTTATACACTTAGTAAACTTTTTCGGGATATAAACCTAAATTCAAACACTTACTTATTTCGTGGGGAACACTACTTGGATATATAGGTAACCCCTGAAATCTCGTTTGAAAGGTTCCTTTTTCTGATATACTAGGTTTTTATACTCAATGATATCTGGGGTATTATTCCGGGACTTCTGCTGAATGGAAGTTCTGACCTAGTCCTCGAATAATACTTTCTGCAATGCTTGAAACATAGCATTACACCCTCAGCATGCCGATGAAACAATAAAATTGATAATCGCTGCTGTTGTAGCAAAAAGATCCTCTAAAGGGGACATACCGTAAAGTCGAAGCTGATATCTCTCTGCGTATACGGAAGTATCGACCTGAGATCCCTCGGCCCTCGCATACCTAATTTATGTACAGATATCATTGTAGTATACTCACCTGTAAGACTGATTATTGGGATTCTGGATACGGGAGTATATTCAAGAGGTGGGACACATGAATGAGTTTAAGTTCTTAAAATACATAATTCGTATCCTGAATCAGTTGAAATTTGTATGAAAATTTAAGTGGACAAGTATATCGACAATCTAAGTGAATTGTTTAATTCTTACTGTGTAACTAAGCTCAACGGTACTTGTGACTTGTCATAAACTGATATGATCCTCTGACGCATACTCAAAACAAAAATATTGTCTGTAAATATGTTTGTAAATATTTCTTTATTGCTTTATATTTTAAGAAAATACAAAAAGATTTTGATTTCTGCTTTATTTTTCGACAACTGATGTCTGAGTGCTGAGTTTCAAAATCTAAGTAAGCTGATCGTGTTTCTGAAAATAAAACAAGTTCATTTATTTGAAACTTGAAGTTTTAAAATTAAAAATTCAAAAACAGTTTGTGATATCTCTAAGGTCATTAAGTTGGACTTGGATGATTAACCGTGGGGGATTTGGATGCTTAGATTGTTAAAATCTTTTGTAATAGAGTCAGTGTTCGATCTTGGTTGCTGAAACTGCCGAATCTATATTGTTTGATTGATAGGGGATGTTGAAATGTTTTTAAAAGAGTCAGGTTACAATTCCTAGATATGCTGAATATTTAAAAATGTTGTTACTTATAAATATATGAGTGTTGCAGGAAAGAGTCCAGACTACGATCCCGAGAGCAGAGTCTAAGGGGGAGTCTGAAGACAAACTGAAAGTTAGGAGGAGCTTATAGCTTGAAAGAGAGGTGTCGATCCCTAAAAGCACGAAAGCTTGACGAGAGGGGGAGCCTGCTGATGATAAAGCTGTTGATGATAGAACCAGTGATGAGATCCTGGTGAAAGAGTTAAAGTGTGAAGCTGATCAAGGGAGTGATGGATGCTTACAATGTTACAATCTGAGTGAGAATGCAGAATGATCAAGACTGAAGAAGGTGTCATAACAGAGAATAGTCACTGAAGACTTCGTCAATATCCAAGGGGGAGTCTGTTAGTGCACTATGTCTATTGACTTCGTCTTGTATCGAGTCTAGGTTTGTAATTGTTAGATTAGATCTTGTTATACGAGAGTATAGGAGGTTTTAGAGTATGTTTAATGTACTCTAGCTTGAAAGTGGTGATTTACCTTGAAAGTGTCTCATGACAGTTTCAAGCTAAATCTATTAGTGAAGATTTCCCTTGAAAATGACAAATGTCATTTTCAAGCTAAATCAAGATTTCCCTTGAAAGTGGCATGTCATTTCAAGCTAAATCTCTTCCACTATAAATACCATTCAAGCTAAATCATTTGTAACTTTTGAGAACTTTCGGATCTGAGTAGCGAAGCTCTGCCGAAACGTCTCCAGGTTGTAAATCAGTTTCATATCAATATAAGAGACATTATAATTACATCGAGTGTCCGTTTCATTGATTCCGCCTCTGATTCGGATAAACGACTCTTCTGATCGACTCAATCGGGTCAAACAGCGATCCAACAGAAGGGGCCTCGCGTGACGCCTAGGGGGCTAGGTGTCACGCTAAGGTCCACCTGATCAGCAAACACTTTCCAATGTTCCCCTTTCAGTCCCCGTTGCGTATTAAGTCCATTTTCGACATGTTTAAGGCTCGTTAAATCATTTTCAAGGCCCCACAAGGATGCCTAAACATTTTGGGCATGAAACATGCTCAAAAATATGCCGGATGTTGGTTCGTTTGGTCGTACGATCGCGATGTTCGCTTAATTACGACGGAATGCGCATAAGCGCGAAAAACGATCCAAATTGCGCGATGAATGGATTTTTCTTATGCCAAACACTAAAATAAAATATTTTAGTGCTTACATAAATTTTTGGACGTCCGGAGGTATTCAGAACGTAAGTTATGCGCGAAAATGCAAACTTGTGCACTTTTTGACGCTTTTAGTCCCTGAATGACCCAAAAGTTTATTTTAGCACACCGAACCCCTCAAAGCCTATTTCTAAGCTATATAAAGGATATTTAAGGTGTGTTTAACTTATGGTCATGTTCCGGAATGTTCGTTACAGTTCAAATTGGCATACTTTCGCAGTTTGTCAAGTTTAGTCCCTGTAAGCGAATTAACTTGTTTTTGCCATACCAAAGCCTTCAAAACTTATTTCTAAGTTATGTAAAGGTTATTTAAGGTATGTTAAGTTTATGTTGATGTTCCAGAGTATTTTCCGCATTAAACTGGTTACGTTTACGCACCAGTTTGCGTATAACTCTCCAGAAAGCGATATAGAGTTTGAAATTGAATAAAAGTCAAAACATGAAAAATGTAAAACACAACCAAACAAACATTGGGATCAAATAACATTGTTTTATTGATAACTGAACCGTTCACAATGATTACAAGCAAAGATGTTACAAACCAAACTGATATTTTTGATATAAAAACAAGTATTTTAACTTATATTAAGTTTACTTGGTGTTCGGTTAGCCATACGTGACTTCCGACGCCCAAAAATGTCACCGAATCACTAAATTAAGTGTTTTTTGGCATAACTAGAATGGGTTGTTCATGGGTAAATTTTATGTGTTACAATGTGCTATGTGTTTTGCAATATGTGTATGATGATGTGCTAGTGTTGACAAGATTATGTGTATTACGCTTGAGTATATATATATATATATATATATATATATATATATATATATATATATAAATACATAAATATAATAAAAAATAATAACTTTTCGAGAAATCTCAAAGTTATGTGAAAATTCTAAGTATCGGAGAAACTTTGGTATTTTTGTGGGTTTTTTATTATTAAAATCATTCTAATTTAATTTAGGACGAATAAACAATTTGAGGGATTGTGTTAACTTATAAAAACGCACCCAAAGGTGAGTACATAGATCCCCTCTTTTACTGTTTTCGATTGTTTTGGGGTGATTCATATGTATCAAAACGATTTCGATATTTCAACGATGAATTCAAAAACGATTAAGATGGTTTATACTAAACTAATAACGATTTCGATAGTGTGAACGAGCTTGTTGGTTGTAGTTACATAACAAATGACATTATTTAATTTTGGCCGAACCGACCAGTATTAGGTTATGGTACCATAGGATCCGACAAATCCCTTTATCAGACTGCACCCATGGTTATGTGTGGGTTAAGTGGGTAACGACTGAATCTGATGATTGTTAACTTACCCTTTGGTGGTTTGTTAATACGAGTTGAACGAGTTGAACGATGAACGAGTCACAAAGGTTTGAATGTTATTAGCGAGACGACCAAAAAAAAGTAGTTTTCACAATTAAAACAAGAACGATTGGAACGAGAACGATATTAAACGATTGTACGATTTTTGAATGATTATGAACGATTTAAATAAATGAACGATGATCTATAACGAGAACGAGTTAAACGATGTCACACAACAATGTTTACGAAACTATATAAACCATACGAGTTTTATTACGAAAACAATTTATGATTTGGTTTACATAAACAAATGTTTTAGGTTAAGATTCATGGCATCGAGGTTTATAAATTATGACCAATCGGTTTTGACTTGGTTATTCATTTTACAATACAATCATTTTCCCAAAACAAGGTTTCTAATATCGATTAACGAAGTTGTACGAGTAATTTCAACATGTAAACGAGCCATGAATCTGACACTCACACAAAAACTATGTGCTCGCCAGCATTTCTTTGCTGACTTTGTTTTTACATATGTTTCAGGTGATGTTGCGTAACGTTGATTGCGAATAGGATGCATGCTCACTTAGGACTGGACGAGGCCTTTGTGATTTAATAACGCTATAGACTATGTTTGACTTGCTTGTTTAACTTTAAGACAATGTTTAATATTTAATAAAACGAAAGTCTTTGTATCCATGGTTTGAAACAATAATTATGTTATAACACTCCCCGACGTTTCCGCCATGATTTGTTGTTTTACGTGGTCGGGGTGTGACAGATAAGTTGAGGTTCTGTGATGAGTTACGGAGGAGCAGAAAATATATTATTATTATAATATGTTAAGTGCTGAATATCAAGAGTTTATAACTCCTTCCAAGTATGAAACCCTCACAGAAATCATTGACACCGCCCGGGAGCGAGAGATAGAATTGAAGAAACAATTCGAGAGGGGTGAACGAAGGGTAGTGGAAATTAACCCGAGCCCTACAAAGAAGGCTCGAACGGCTGAGTCGGTGAAGAAGACGGATACGAAGGGTGGATCGCCGAGTTGCAAGGTGTGTGGAAAGGGGAACAAGGGTGAGTGCCGCTTCAAAGACAAACCATGCCCCATATGTGGGAAGACGGGGCACACCGCATCGTTATGTCCGGGAAAGGTCTCTGTGTGCTACAAGTGTTACTAACCGGGCCATAAAAAGTCCGAATGCCCGGACTTGGTTGGAAAGAAAGACACCAAAGAATCTCCAACAGAAGCTTCAAAGGCGAAGGCCAGGTCCTTCCAACTAACAGCGGCTGAAGCGAAAACAAAACCCGATGTGGTCTCAGGTATATTTGCAATAAACTCGATTCCTGCACGTGTATTATTTGATACGGGTGCGAATAAATCCTTTGTTTCACATGGATTTATTCGACATCCTTCATTTGTATTGACAAAATTATCTATGCCTTTAGAGGTTGAAATAGGAGATAATAAAAGTTTCATAGTGTGTGACGTTTGTTAAGATTGTAAATTGAGCATTGATAATGAGGAGTACTCAATAGATTTAATCCCGATGTTGATGGGAGAATTTCAAGTGGTGGTCGGGATGGATTGGTTATCTTAGCACCACGCCAAAGTCGTGTATTTCCGTAAAGAAATAAAGCTGATATCTCTGAGCGGAAAACACGTCACTATCTATGGCGAAAAGGGAGGCAATCCTATAATATGTTCGATGTTGAAAGCTCACAAGCTCATGAAGTATGGATGTAGAGCGTTTATGATATACGCGAATGAGCCCGAGAAAGAACTACCAATGATTGGAGACGTACCGGTGGTACGTGATTTCGAAGATGTGTTTCAGGAGGACTTACCGGGAATACCGCCCGAACGAGAAGTAGAGTTCGGAATCGAATTGGTTCTGGGCGCGAAACCTGTAGGTAAAGTGCAATATCGACTAGCGCCATCAGAGTTACAAGAACTAATGTCGCAGATTCAAGACTTGCTCGATAAATGGTTCATAAGGCCGAGTGTGTCTCTTTGGGGCACACCGGTACTATTCGTGAAAAAGAAAGACTGAAGCATGCGAATGTGTATCGATTACCGGGAGTTGAACAAACTCACGGTAAAGAATCGATACCCGCTTTCGAGAATAGACGATTCATTCGACCAATTACAAGGTGCGAATTGGTTTTCAAAAATCGACCTTAGATCGGGGTATCACCAATTAAAGGTCAAGGAAGAGGATGTACCGAAGACGGCTTTCCACACGTGATACGGACATTATGAGTTCCTCATGATGTCATTCGGGCTGACGAATGCACCCGCGGCTTTCATGGACCTCATGAACCAGGTTTGCAAGCCAATGTTGGACAAGTCGGTAATCGTGTTTATCGACGACATTCTGGTGTACTCGAAAAGTGAGGCGGATCATGCGCATCATTTACAGGAGGTGTTAGAGACACTCAGACGAGAAAGGTTGTATGCGAAATTTTCAAAGTGCGCCTTTTGGTTACGAGAGGTGCAATTCCTCGGCCACATCATAAGTGCCGACGGAATATTGGTAGATCCGTCAAAGATAGAGGCCGTGTCGAAATGGAGCCCTTCGAAGAACCCTTCGGAAATTAAAAGTTTCTTAGGTCTTGCGGGATACTACAGGAGATTCATTTAAGATTTCTCCAAGATCGCTTCGCCGTTAACTAAATTAACTCAGAAAGAGGAGAGATTCATTTGGGGCGTTGAACAGGAAAGAGCGTTCCAAACGTTAAAAGAGAGGTTGACTCAAGCTCCGATATTAACGTTGTCGGACGGGGTCGAAGACTTGGTAGTTTACTCAGATGCATCACTTTCAGGGCTCGGATGTGTTTTAATGCAACGAGGCAAGGTAATAGCTTATGCCTCGAGGCAATTAAAGGTGCATCAAAAGAAATATCTCACGCACGATCTCGAATTGGCGGCAGTAGTGTTTGCGTTAAAAATATGGTGGCACTATTTATACGGAGTAAAGTGCACCATATTTACTGACCACAAAAGCTTGAAATACTTCTTCGATCAGAAGGAGTTAAATATGCGACAAAGACGATGGTTAGAAACGGTAAAAGACTATGACTGCGAAATACATTACCACCCCGGAAGGGCTAATGTTGTGGCGGATGCCTTGAGCAGGAAATCAGACTATGTCCCAATACGAGTGAGGTCGATACAGCTTGTAGTAACCTCAGGTTTACTTGAACGTATCCGAGAAGCACAAGCCGAGGCGATAAAAGAAGAAAACTTAAAAAGGGAAAGGGTAGTTGGTCAGCTGAAGGATTTGGCAGATGGTAACAACGGGTTGAAGACTCGATTCGGAAGAATATGGGTCCCAAATTCATGTGGAGTCAAGACGCTTCTACTCGATGAAGCTCATAAATCCCGTTATTCTATCCATCCGGGTGCAACCAAGATGTACAACGATCTGAAGCAAAACTATTGGTGGCCCTGAATGAAGAGGGATGTTGTTAAGTATGTGGAGAAGTGCTTGACTTATTTACAATTCAAGGCGGAACACCAAAGGCCATATGGTAAACTGCAACCATTGGAAATCCCGGTTTGGAAATGGGAACATATCACCATGGACCTGTTGACCAAACTGCCTAGGATGAGCCGTGGATTTGATGCTATATGGGTGGTCATGGATAGATTGACGAAGAGTGCTCACTTTATTCCTACACGTGAGAGTTATACTTCGGAAAAGATGTCTGAGGTATATACAAACGAGATAGTGGCACGTCATGGGGTACCGGTATCTATTGTGTCGGACAGGGATACCCGGTTTACTTCACATTTCTGGCGAGAATTCCAAGAACAGATGGGAACGAAACTTTTTATCAGCACTGCATACCATCCTCAGACGGATGGACATAGTGAGAGAACAATACAAACACTAGAAGATATGCTGAGGGCGTGTATTATTGACTTCCAGGGCAGTTAGGATGTGTATTTGCCATTAGCAGAATTCTCTTATAACAACAGCTACCATGCCAGCATCGGCATGGCCCCGTATGAGATGCTATATGGTAGAAAATGTAGGACCCCGGTGTATTGGGGTGAAGTGGGTCCGCGAGAACTGGCCCATAAAGATGTTGTCCAAGCCACTAACGAGAAAATTGATGTGGTTCGAGCTCACTTGAAAGCGGCCCAAGACAGACAAAAGCCTTATGTGACAACCGTCACTTTTCCGTACATTCCGTACACGAAATGAACAGTAATTTGTGCTTAAATGACTGTGCATGATCTGGTTTACCAGACAAATAAATTTCTGAATTCCATACAAGTGAATTCATGCATGATATATGCTACAAGAATTACGTTATGATAGCGTTGCGTCAAAAATATTAGTAAACTCACCGGTAAGACACACCGTGTCAACAGAACTGCAGAAAGCAGTCAGACATTAGAATTAGGGCCTAGGTGTAGGTCCAATGTCAAAAATACATTAAAACCCAAGGATACATACAAGGGTTACATATATACCGCCCGGATAATATTTAATCCCACAAATATTCTGTTATGATTAAAATTTTATTTTAATCAAGTTCGTGTTGAAAAATAAATTAAAACGCTTAAAAACGTTATTTTTCAAGTTTAAGCGCGTACCGTGTGTTCCTACGCGACACAATGCTTACACTGCAAAACGCAGACAACGCAGCAAACCCAGGAATATGCCAGGAATATACCAGGAATATACCAGGAATATGCCAGGAATATACCAGGAATATACCAGGAATATGCCAGGAATATGTCAGGAATATGCCAGGAATATGTCAGGAATATACCAGGAATATACCAGGAATATGCCAGGAATATGCCAGGAATATACCAGGAATATACCAGGAATATGCCAGGAATATGCCAGGAATATGCCAGGAATATGCTAGGAATATGCTATATGGAAGGTCTATAAATACCACCATTTCATCACAACACTCTTCTCTCCCTTCCTCCCTCCATGGCTACGGCCCAAACACCCCTCTTTCACCCTTCACTTTTCAACTCCTTTCCAAGCAATCTATGGTGATTCTAAGGTGTCTCGAGCTTAATTAGGAAGGTTGCAAGCAACGGAGCTTGAAGGACCTTCACCATTTGCTTTTATCCACCACTTTTACACTTTGAAACTTTCCTAGCCTTGTGCTAGTAGTAAGTGCTTCTAATCATCATCTTGTTCTTGTTTATGATGGTTAATAGGTGGTTTAATGGTTAAAAATTAAGAACACTAAAGAACATAGTTTAAAGTCTTATAAAAATGATGAACTTGTTGGATAAAAGAAGTATAGTTGTGTAAAACTTGTAAGACTTGTTTTGTGGTGATTATTTAGTGCCGATCTATGTTGTGGTAGCTCGGATCATCATCTAACCCGGATTAGTCATGTTCATGAAACATGACATAGAATATGTTAAGAATGAAAAGGGTTAAATGATGAAACTCTACTACACACTAAACATGAACTTGAGTAAAAGTAATTTTTCTTGTAAAATAAGACTCTAAACATGTAGATCTAAAGATCTACAAGTGGTTTTTCGAAAGAACCAAGCAAAAATATTAGTCTTGTTTAAAACCCGGATCTTACATGAACTAAATATATTTTTAGTAAATAAACAAGTGTGTAAACACTTGTGTAACAAGGAAGTTCAACAAAGAAATATTTTTGTGAATCTTGACTAGAAGTTGTGAAACTTCATATTCTTTAAAAATAAAGTTTTTAAGAAATTAAACTTATTTTTAAAGATAACAAGGCTTACTAAATGTGCTAGTAAATTACTACACATTTTTTGTAAATATTCAAGTTCATGAAATGGAGAAATTAGTGACTGTTGTTGATGATTATTGTTGATAATTGTTGTTGATGATTGTTGACGATTTAAAAGAAAATAAACACATGTTTTGAAAACATGGGAAACCTCCATTTTTAGGGGAAACTTTGTCAAAATTTTTATAAATTTTGACACTTAGAAAAATATAAGTTTTTGGGAAACTTATTCCCTAAAAATGTATTTAAAGTATTACCAAGGTTTCCCTAATTTTTGGTGATAAGAAATAAGGATTTCTTCAAGAATAAAAATGGATATAAGTATGTATATTTTTGAGAGAAAAATATATATTATTTTATCACCAACTTTTGTGCTAAGTGTATATAGTATGTGTTATACGTGCTAGTGTATTAAGACTTAAAAATACACTAAATACTCATGAGGGGTATAAACATAAAATTACACATACAACATACAAGATACATAATTCGGGTGCAAAGTGCATAATACAAGAAACTTATAATTATTTTCGAGAAAATAATATAAGTGAGACACTTAGTTAAAAATATAAGTTATTTTTAACACAAGAATACAAGAGATAGTGACTGTACTTGTGCGATACAAGTTTAGTGACTAACGTTAAGAAAACACGTATAGGTCACGACGCTAGATAAGCAAATCCGGTGAAGTTTACGACGCAGGAACGCAAAGTTGTGAGTTCATGCCCCCCCCCCCTTTCTCTAACTGTTTTTGGTTTTATAACTCTCGGGGGTGAAATAAATGTTACAAATATTATAATTTTTACAAAGGGTAAAAATACAAGAAGCACTCTTGGTGAGAACGAGAACCGAGTGCAATATGATTTGAGAATACGAGAAGCACTCGTGGTGAGTACAATATGATGAGTTTTAAGAAAAGCCTAGAAAATACTAGATCATGTGAGCTTAAACTAGATATTGAGATTCCATTAATACTTAATTAGGGACGAGGGTTAGATCTAACGGGTACGGCCGAGCCCCACTCATGGTCCTTATGTGACCTCTTGAGTGCTTCGGTGTCCCAGTCGAGGGAAATCGACACAGTCGAGGGTAATCGACACAGTCAAGGGAAATCGACACAGTCGAGGTTAATCGACACAGTCGAGGGTAATCGACACAGTTAAAGGAGAAAATACTAATGCTCCCTATGTCCTCACATGCCTTGAGGGAGAAAATACTAATGCTCCCTATGTCCTCACATGCCTTGAAGGAGAATATACTAATGCTCCCTATGTCCTCACGTGCCTTAATGTCCTTGTATAAACAATCATTTAAAACGTGGGGTACACAAGAAAACTTGAATGATACTTGAGTACGTGGGGTACTCAAGAAAACGGGAATTATACTTGAGTACGTGGGGTACTCAAGAAGGACTTGAATTATACATGACACATACTATGTTTTCATACAAAGTATAAAAATGTGAAATACAAAAACGCATGAACTCGCTCAACTTTATGTTGATGTTTTCCAAAATTACATGTATTTCAGGTGACAGGATGGATCTTGGGCGCAAGTGTCGTAACTAGAAGTAGACTACAAGTTTAGATGTCATCCACTTTTGTTGAATTGTAACCTTGTCAAAGGTCGTGTTTTGAAAACTTAAATAACAAGTGTTTGTAATACTCAAATTTTCATAAATGGATGAATATCGTTTTGATCATGTAGTTGTTTATTACGATTGAATGCAATGATAACAAGCTAGTCACACATCATACGCTTCCGCAAAAGACAGGGTGTGACAGTTTGGTATCAGAGCTTCGATTGTAGTGAACTAGGATTCTTTCTCGAGTCTAGACTACAATCACTAGAGTTCTCTCACAAAAACATTTTACAAAAAGGTTTTCATTGCATTCACGAAAGCGCCAAGATCCACAAGTCAGACACTTTTCAAAAAGTGACAAGGCAAGGACATTAGTGAGGAATACCTTTAGAATAAGGTGCCAATCAAAGCATAGTCTACACGAGTTAGACTTGCCAAAAACAAAATGACCCCCAAAAACGAGAGTTATACGTAATATAATTGCTTGATTATGCTAAGTAGCATATATGTTATTGATATACATACATACAAATAAGTGTACGGAATGATTATTGACGTGAATGAGATACTTTCGACTCTGACTCCTATTACTATAAGTGACTCGCACGATGAAGCTACCGACCTCGCGTCCTTTGCAAAGCTCATGGCTGGGAGTGATTACCAAACAAGATGCTGAGCTTGCTTCCGTAGGAGATGGCTGCACTTCCCTCTCGATCGTGAAGGTGCCTAACTACGGTGATGATGACGAGGCAGAGGCGGCAACCTTGATCGAATTCTCGATCAACGGGACGAGATCCCTGCGGCTTATGTGAAGCAAGATTGACGACATACTTGACCAGAAAAGGAAGATGAAGTATTCATCTCGAAGGTGCCCCTCCAACTACTAGGAATTCTCTCTATTCCTATTCCATCTAATCATCGTGCCTATACGCGCGTAACGATAATGAATGTTAGCGCGTGGACCATCGCAAAGGTCCTTTCCATGACAAGAGGTATAAGGACAGTAGTGTCCCCTCCTTGATTGATCATCTGCTTGGACGAGAGAAAATTGGGGGTAACTGTGCAAGACAATTTATTATTACGGGGGCCCACGTAATAACGACTTGTAGTGCACAGGAATCCTGGTGGACTCTGCGGGCCGAGCTAATGAAAACCATACAAAATTAATCTATAGGTGTCCTCACCTTCATCTGGTAGAACAACACATAGATCAGTGCTCTAGCACGTCAGAAAGTAGGAAGCCTGTCTTAGCCTACTTCGTGACTGACACTTCTACCTGCATACGAGACGTTTGAGAAAACGATATTTGAGCGAGAGAGGTGGAATGACATTCAGAAAGAGTCAGCGACGATACACTCCCTATCACCTCTACGTAAACAACCCCATCAAAGGGGAAATATACGCACCAGTAAAGCTAAAGACCTAAGGAAACCAATGTAGCAGGAAATAACTAAAACTTGAATGACCAAGGCGATGTAGCCTTGAGTTCATTTCAAACAATAAGCCAAGTTGGCAAGCCTATGTGAAGGCTCAATAACTGTTTCCTCGCTTATACACTGGTTATATATACGTGTGAAATTGGGTGGCTTATGGTGCTATGTATATCATAGACAATTGAAATGTTGTCTAACCTACTTCATGCCATTTTGGCAGAAGAGAATGCCGCCCAGGCGAGACACAAACACCAGTATGTTGCCAAGGACAGAAGCCGAGCTGCAAGAACGCATCTCACAGGAAATTGCGCGACATGAAGCCCTCCGCTCTAAGCGCAGCGATGGCACTACTGAAAATAACCCTCCAACTGGCTGCACCTATAAACAATTCCTGGACTGCAAGCCATTGAATTTTGATGGCACAGGAGGTGCCGTTGCATTTGTTCGTTGGGCAGAAAAGACTGACTCCATTCTAAGAATGAGTAACTGTTCGCCCCAACAGAGTGTTACTTATATCTCAGGGTTATTCGTAGATGGCGCACTCTCCTGGTGGAACCTTCAGGTTCAAACCCTTGGTGTGGATGCTGCCTATGCACTAAGCTGGGACGAGCTTAAGAAAATGATGGAAAAGAAATACTGTTCTAGAGCTGAAATCCAGAAGCTTGAGGTGGAGTTCTGGAACTTGAAAATGGACGGACCGAAGATTCCTGAATACGTCCAATGATTTCACGACTTGTCTAGGGTCGTCCCCTACTTAGTCAAACCGGAATTCAAAAGAGTTGAACGATTCATTTGGGGACTCGCACCTCAGACCAGGAGCATGGTTACTACCTCAAAGCCCTCAACCATTGCAGAGGCTATCGATATGAGTGTCACTCTTACTGAAGAAGCTCTATGTGCAGGAAAATTTTCGAAATCTGAGGATAACAAGAAAGAGACTCATGTGGAGTCATCAGGCAATAAGAAGAGGAAGTCTTCGAACCTAGAGGTGGGCACACGAGTCAGCTACGGAAACTCTAAAGCAAACAAAAGAAAGAAAGTGAATCCGCCACGTGACAGGAAAACTGATGGAGCCACTAATAAGGCCGGTGGTAGAATATACTCGGGGACTAAACCGAAGTGCGGAGAATGCAATTCCCACCATGAAGGTCGATGTCCGAGGCCTAAGTGCGGAAAGTGTGGAAAAGAAGGGCACAGCAAGGTTGCCTGTTGGGCAAAGGGCCCAGATGGGAGAAATAAGAGAATACTGGGTTGCTACAGATGTGGTGAAGCAGGGCACTTTAGGAAAGATTGCCCTAGGAAGAAACAAACAAGGAATGGTTTTCACGATTGAAACTCGTGAAGCACGCCAGGATCCAGATGCGGTTACGGGTACGTTCCCTATTAACCAACCTAACGCATCTACTTTTAATTAATACTGGCATCAACTTTAACCTTACATTCTTGGAACTTAAGAAACTGCTTGGCCTAGTTTCAAGTATAATAGACGCCCCGTATTCTTTAGAAATGGGCATATAGGAGGCTAGTTTAAACAGTCAAAGCGATTAAGGATTGTATTTAGGGACTCAGAAGGCCGGAACCTTCTGTTACCATTGAATCGCGAAGTCATAATATGATAGTCAGCATGGATCAGATATCCAAGTATACAGCTGAAGTCGTTCGATATGAGAAAATCAGACGCATCCCTCTTGCGGCTGATGAAACCCAACTTTCCTGCAATAGGTGCAAGGATGCCAGACCCCACAAGGCGGCAGATCTACGACATCCCTCATTGGTTGAAGAGGCATAGAAACGCCTCCGAGTAGACTGCGAGGCCTGAGAACATCCCCGTGACGGAAGAAGTCCCAGTAGCCTTTTCGGAAGACTTGCCAGGAACGCCTCTCCGTAGCGACGAGAGGAGTTCAAGATAAATCGCGTGCCAGGAGCAACACCAGTAATGAATAACGCCATACCGACTAGCTTCACCAGCGAAACATGAACCTCTGATATAACGCCAAGAGCTGCTAGACAGAGGAAATTAAGGACATAACATCCTTAGTTAAGGAGACAAGGAGAAAGTTGGTAGTCTCCACTTTACATAAACTTCAGAAAATTGAGGATCAGAATCCTTTGCCAGGGACTGGTGACACAAATGAGCCAATCGTAAGGTTCCAGTTACCACTCAAAGATCAACCTGAGGACAAGATGTCCTCCACTGTGAATACAAGAGGAAATAACCCTAAAACGACCTTTAGGACTTGCTTCGAGCATTACGAGATCCTTGTCGTATCATTTGGCTTGAAACATGCATCGACAATATATTCATGGACCTCATGAATCGAACGTGTGAGCCATACCTGGATAAGTCGTATACTTATTGACTACATTCTTATATGGCCAACGACCAAGGAAGGTCATGAGCAACAGCTGCAATTTACCTTGCAACTCTTAGAGAAAGCACAGTTATGTGCAATGATGACGAAAAGCGGATTTCGAGTTCGCGAAGGGAGAACTGAAGATACATGGTGGATAAGAACGAAATTCATGCCAACCCTGCAACCAAGGGCTAAGGAGCTAGAGTTGCAATTATGTGACGTCTCTTGACAAAGTCTCGATTGTACGTCGATGCAACGAGACCACAACATTGCGTACGTGGCACATTGATTAAGGAGTCATGAGAAAAGACCTTGAGATAGATACAGTAATTGCGCGCCGCAAACTGGACGTCATTACCTGAAGGAAGACGCTGCACGATCTTTACTGATCACAAGGGTTGCAGCACACCGATGATCGTAAGAACTCGAATATGAACTGAGCTGCTGAACGATGCAGACTGTATGAACACGATACGTGCTTGCGTGATAAACTTCGATAAAAAGTCGGAACACTCACTTGCCCTTAGTAGAGTTTTCCTACAACAGTACCGCTTCGTGCGAAGTTTCAGACGAAACATAGTAAGACGATCCCCGTCGCGTTGAACGGAGACCGAAGATAAACAATCTACTGGCCTGAGTTGGCCCAGGAAAACTAGAGGCAAGATCGTTCGGATATGTGACCATATCAGGACAGCCCGCGGAATACAGAAAGATTACGCTGATGAGCGGCAGAAGTCGAAAGAATTTGAGACAAGAAGTATGGCTTTAATGAGAGCCTCGCCTAGAGAAGGCGTAGTGTGAGTTGGAAAAACGAAAGAGGTTGAATCCCCGGTGTAGGGATCAGAACCATTGTTCACAAGATAAAACTCCCAGAAAAAGATCAGTAGTGATCGCGACACATTCATGTGTCTAATCGTTAGAGGAGTCTGACTCAAGGAACAGTCGTTGTTTCCACAAATAAGATTCACGTCAATGACAAACGACAAGAATTACTATAGAAACCTGTTGAGGTTTTGGACCTAGAGTCCGTGATACTATAGAAACCTGTTGAGGTTTTGGACCTAGAGTCCGTGATACTATAGAAACCTGCTGAGGTTATGGACCAAGAGTCCACAAGATACAGAAAAGTCATGATTGATCTACTTGAGTATGATAGAATTCATGACATGACCCAGAGATTTCATGGGAACATGAAGACAAATCATGAATCTAAGTGACCATATTGGTTTCACAACTCCCCTACGACCGATGGCATCGCTTGAATTTCGGGACGAAATTCTTTTAACGGGGGGAGACTGTGACAACCGTCACTTTTCCGTACATTCCGTACACGAAATGAACAGTAATTTGTGCTTAAATGACTGGGCATGATCTGGTTTACCAGACAAATAAATTTCTGAATTCCATACAAGTGAATTCATGCATGATATATGCTACAAGAATTACGTTATGATAGCGTTGCGTCAAAAATATTAGTAAACTCACCGGTAAGACACACCGTGTCAACAGAACTGCAGAAAGCAGTCAGACATTAGAATTAGGGCCTAGGTGTAGGTCCAACGTCAAAAATACATTAAAACCCAAGGATACATACAAGGGTTACATATATACCGCCCGGATAATATTTAATCCCACAAATATTCTGTTATGATTAAAATTTTATTTTAATCAAGTTCGTGTTGAAAAATAAATTAAAACGCTTAAAAACGTTATTTTTCAAGTTTAAGCGCGTACCGTGTGTTCCTACGCGACACAATGCTTACACTGCAAAACGCAGACAACGCAGCAAACCCAGGAATATACCAGGAATATACCAGGAATATGCCAGGAATATACCAGGAATATACCAGGAATATGCCAGGAATATGTCAGGAATATGCCAGGAATATGTCAGGAATATACCAGGAATATACCAGGAATATGCCAGGAATATGCCAGGAATATACCAGGAATATACCAGGAATATGCCAGGAATATGCCAGGAATATGCCAGGAATATGCTAGGAATATGCTATATGGAAGGTCTATAAATACCACCATTTCATCACAACACTCTTCTCTCCCTTCCTCCCTCCATGGCTACGGCCCAAACACCCCTCTTTCACCCTTCACTTTTCAACTCCTTTCCAAGCAATCTATGGTGATTCTAAGGTGTCTCGAGCTTAATTAGGAAGGTTGCAAGCAACGGAGCTTGAAGGACCTTCACCATTTGCTTTTATCCACCACTTTTACACTTTGAAACTTTCCTAGCCTTGTGCTAGTAGTAAGTGCTTCTAATCATCATCTTGTTCTTGTTTATGATGGTTAATAGGTGGTTTAATGGTTAAAAATTAAGAACACTAAAGAACATAGTTTAAAGTCTTATAAAAATGATGAACTTGTTGGATAAAAGAAGTATAGTTGTGTAAAACTTGTAAGACTTGTTTTGTGGTGATTATTTAGTGCCGATCTATGTTGTGGTAGCTCGGATCATCATCTAACCCGGATTAGTCATGTTCATGAAACATGACATAGAATATGTTAAGAATGAAAAGGGTTAAATGATGAAACTCTACTACACACTAAACATGAACTTGAGTAAAAGTAATTTTTCTTGTAAAATAAGACTCTAAACATGTAGATCTAAAGATCTACAAGTGGTTTTTCGAAAGAACCAAGCAAAAATATTAGTCTTGTTTAAAACCCGGATCTTACATGAACTAAATATATTTTTAGTAAATAAACAAGTGTGTAAACACTTGTGTAACAAGGAAGTTCAACAAAGAAATATTTTTGTGAATCTTGACTAGAAGTTGTGAAACTTCATATTCTTTAAAAATAAAGTTTTTAAGAAATTAAACTTATTTTTAAAGATAACAAGGCTTACTAAATGTGCTAGTAAATTACTACACATTTTTTGTAAATATTCAAGTTCATGAAATGGAGAAATTAGTGACTGTTGTTGATGATTATTGTTGATAATTGTTGTTGATGATTGTTGACGATTTAAAAGAAAATAAACACATGTTTTGAAAACATGGGAAATCTCCATTTTTAGGGGAAACTTTGTCAAAATTTTTATAAATTTTGACACTTAGAAAAATATAAGTTTTTGGGAAACTTATTCCCTAAAAATGTATTTAAAGTATTACCAAGGTTTCCCTAATTTTTGGTGATAAGAAATAAGGATTTCTTCAAGAATAAAAATGGATATAAGTATGTATATTTTTGAGAGAAAAATATATATTATTTTATCACCAACTTTTGTGCTAAGTGTATATAGTATGTGTTATACGTGCTAGTGTATTAAGACTTAAAAATACACTAAATACTCATGAGGGGTATAAACATAAAATTACACATACAACATACAAGATACATAATTCGGGTGCAAAGTGCATAATACAAGAAACTTATAATTATTTTCGAGAAAATAATATAAGTGAGACACTTAGTTAAAAATATAAGTTATTTTTAACACAAGAATACAAGAGATAGTGACTGTACTTGTGCGATACAAGTCTAGTGACTAACGTTAAGAAAACACGTATAGGTCACGACGCTAGATAAGCAAATCCGGTGAAGTTTACGACGCAGGAACGCAAAGTTGTGAGTTCATGCTCCCCCTTTTCTCTAACTGTTTTTGGTTTTATAACTCTCGGGGGTGAAATACATGTTACAAATATTATAATTTTTACAAAGGGTAAAAATACAAGAAGCACTCTTGGTGAGAACGAGAACCGAGTGCAATATGATTTGAGAATACGAGAAGCACTCGTGGTGAGTACAATATGATGAGCTTTAAGAAAAGCCTAGAAAATACTAGATCATGTGAGCTTAAACTAGATATTGAGATGCCATTAATACTTAATTAGGGACGAGGGTTAGATCTAACGGGTACGACCGAGCCCCACTCATGGTCCTTATGTGACCTCTTGAGTGCTTCGGTGTCCCAGTCGAGGGAAATCGACACAGTCGAGGTTAATCGACACAGTCGAGGGTAATCGACACAGTCAAGGGAAATTGACACAGTCGAGGTTAATCGACACAGTCGAGGGTAATCGACACAGTTAAAGGAGAAAATACTAATGCTCCCTATGTCCTCACATGCCTTGAGGGAGAAAATACTAATGCTCCCTATGTCCTCACATGCCTTGAAGGAGAATATACTAATGCTCCCTATGTCCTCACGTGCCTTAATGTCCTTGTATAAACAATCATTTAAAACGTGGGGTACACAAGAAAACTTGAATGATACTTGAGTACTAGGGGTACTCAAGAAAACGGGAATTATACTTGAGTACGTGGGGTACTCAAGAAGGACTTGAATTATACATGACACATACTATGTTTTCATACAAAGTATAAAAATGTGAAATACAAAAACGCATGAACTCGCTCAACTTTATGTTGATGTTTTCCAAAATTACATGTATTTCAGGTGACAGGATGGATCTTGGGCGCAAGTGTCGTAACTAGAAGTAGACTACAAGTTTAGATGTCATCCACTTTTGTTGAATTGTAACCTTGTCAAAGGTCGTGTTTTGAAAACTTAAATAACAAGTGTTTGTAATACTCAAATTTTCATAAATGGATGAATATCGTTTTGATCATGTAGTTATTTATTACGATTGAATGCAATGATAACAAGCTAGTCACACATCATACGCTTCCGCAAAAGACAGGGTGTGACACCTTATGCCGACAAAATACGAAAACTGATTGAACTTCAGGTTGGTGACATGGTTATGCTAAAAGTTTCCCCATGGAAGGGTGTTATCCGATTCAGAAAAAGAGGGAAATAAGCCCAAGGTTTATTGGACCCTTTTGTGACAACCCGCACTAAACCAGGTATCCGTACGACTTAATTAGTAATTAATTACTGCTGAATTACTGTGCTTACTTGAACTTGTGAATAAACTGCTACTTGAATACTGATACATGCACTTACTTGCATCATACTTGCTTGCTGTCACTACATTACTTACATGACTGAACCTTAGTGACAAACATGATGCACAAAAAACACAGTAGCACAATACACGGATAACCTATTGAACATGCTGATAAAGCCAGCATCAGGCAAACACTGCCTCTAAGGCCTGTACGAGCCAGAAACGTTTTGCTACACTAGTAGTGAGTGTAGGGATATAAGGGTTGTGGAACTGCGTCTCTAGGAATAGGTCACTATGACTGGATGTGCCTAAAACGTACTCTAAGTACAAAACTCAGCACTTTACAAAATAATTCAGCTTTTAGCTAACTAATAAAGTGCCAAAACATGAGAAAAATAACACTAGACACTTTCCAAAGTGTCAGGAATGAGTTGTGTCACTAAAAAGAGTATTAACGACACTTTAAAGCTTTGTTAACGCTTTAACGGATTACTATCTTACCAAACAACCGGACTATACCCGGAACATGAAAATATTGTCATTTACACTATTTATCTTTATCTGAGCCAGTTAGGGTCCCCGTATACCCTAACACCCGTCATAGCACACTGCACATTAGTAACCGGGTAAGACACTTAACTTAACTAACTAGTTCCTAATCTCCTAGTTGGATTCGAACTAGGTACCCCCCCAACCGAATCGGTCACCAAGTGACCCCACTCTTGTACCATGTTGATTTACTAAATCTTGTTTGTCTAATATCTAAATAACACAAGATCCTTTGGTTAATACACATATGATTTGTCTATAAGTTAACCTCTAAACACATCATAGCTTTCACTAAACACAACACACTCCAAACTCTCTCTCTTGCCCTCTAGAGCTCTCGGCCGAACACCCCACCCCCATCCATCCATTCTTCAAGTTTGATCTTTCAAGTTCCAAGCTCATTCAAGCATCAAGGGTCTCGTATTAGGAAGCTTGGTGCAAACGGAACGCGAAGGACCTCTCTACTTAGCTTTTATCCACCTCTTTTGCGCATAGATTCTTCCCTAGCCTCGAGCTAGAGGTATAATGCTTAAAACTCATACTTGAACTAATCTAAGGTGGTTAATAAGATGTATGATGATTAAAACTCGGAATATTGCATTTTGAAGCATTAAAGTTTACTAAAAACACTAAAAGTAGTGGTTAAAAGCTTATACGTTGTGTAAATGATGTAGTATTCGAAATGTATGATTATTTAGGCCCGATCTATGATGTGGTAGCTCGGATCATCGTTTAACCCGGTTTGGTAAGATCGTGGATCTTAACATAAGCTTGTTTTGAATAATACAAGGGTTAAAAGGTGAAACTCTACCACACGCGAATCATGAACTTGTGTAAAAATGTTTTACTTGTGGAATAGTGTTTAAAACTAGCAGATCTACGTATCTGCAAGTGGTATTTTCAAAGGACCAAGCGTTAAAGGAATCATGCTTTCTAAAAATGGATCTTACACTAACAAGAATGATTTTTTTTTATAAACCACAAGTGTGTAAACACTTGTGAAATGAAAAGATCCGACAAAATAACAGTTTTTGTAAAAGATGACTGGAAGTTGTAAAGATGGATGTTCTCTAAAAACGAGGTTTTTACAAGATCAAATTACCTTATATGAAGATCTACTAAATTTAAGGGGATTTACACCACAGTTTTGGGAAAAACTGCAAGTTCATGTAATTTTTGGCAAGTTACACATATGTTGACTAGTTGTTGTGATGAAAGTTGTTCTGATCAAATAAAGAAAATTGTTGAGTTGATTTGTTAAAGAAAATGATACGCTTGAAAGCGTGGCCACCTCCAGTTACAGAGGAAACTCTGGCGAAATTTTTCTAAAAACCTAACACTTAGAACTATTTACACTACAAGTGTTAGAATTATTTTTGACATGTTTTCGAAATATAAATTTCGCCATGACTTTATTTACTAAATATTCGGAGGTGGGATTTTCACAAAATTTAACGTGATAAATATATATTTTCACACACTGTTATGATTATTTTGTGAAAATACATAGATATTATTTTTTTGAGTAAAAAAAATAATATTTACGAACATCAACGATCCCAAAATAATACGAACGCTTTCACCATAAATATATAAGTTACACCGGTAACTATATTACCACTCGATTGTTAAACGTAACTTACGCACTTACGGAAATATTTATGAACGCGTATTTTAACAACGTATTATTGGAGAAAAATACTTATATTTTGGAATTGGAAATATATACATATTAAGTGAGACTTAATGATATAATTCGAACGCACATGTATCGAATCCCCTCATCCTTGGGAAGGAGATTAACTACCAAGTATATACAGAATGTAAACACGAAATAGTTGTCTAACTATTTCTCAAAAACATAAACCATGAAGCTAAGGCACGGCCGTCCGTCTAATAGAATTAGTACGTGTAGGTCGTCACACAGCTGCGTGAGCAGGAGATACTTGGTAGAGACGCTTCACTGTGAGTTCATGTCCCCCTTTTCTCTAACTGTTTTCAGTTTTCTTAACTGCGGGGGTGAAATACATGTTACATTGATTTCAAGTACTTTATACACGGTATGGTTAGCGTAAGGAGGTTTACTACTTAGATCATGTGAGTGGGTAGGAGCAATATGAGGCCATTAGTCCTCATGTCGGGACCGAGGGACAGGAGCGGTAGATCTATCTGGGTGTAGCGAGCCCAGCCCCAGGCCAAACTAGAAACGGACCTCGGGGTGACTTTGTCCACATACAAATGTCGTGGCGAAATCTGCTAGGTTTGAGTCTCCCTATTTGCACTTCACATATATCAGTGGCCTTGCAAACCATTGGTGATCTCAATTCCCTTATTTGCTACATACCAAGACTATTTTTATACAAACAAAGGTTTACTTACTCACTTACACATGAACTCGCTCAACATTATTGTTGATTTTTCAACTTACATGTATTTCAGGAAATTAAAGATCTGGCGCGGTATGTTATGTTTTCCCGCTGCATAAGGGTTCCAAGGTCATCCCAGTTTAGGAAATGTGACTCTTTCCTGGACAAGTCACAAATCTTAAACTGCGTTTATTTCATGTCGGTGTTTATGTTATTCAAGACAATGTTTTATGTTATAAGGTTGTAAGTCCCTAAGACAATATTATGTTACTCTGGTTTTAAAACTTAATCAAATGGATGATCTTGCATTATTTTATTTCATATAGCTTTGTTATGGTTAAGCTATGGTATTAAGAAGTCACACCAAAATTTACCACGCTTCCGCAAAGCCAGGGTGTGACAGCTTGGTATCAGAGCTCTGATCATAGCGAACTAGGATTCTTTCTCGAGTCTAGACTATGATCACTAGGGCTCTCACGAAAACATTTTGCTGCATACCACTTAAGTCCAGATCCAAAACTTTTTACAAACAAATGTTGAGCACATTTTATTATTTATAGGCTCAGCCTGGAGGGCTGAGGCTCGGTCTGGAGGATCGAGGCTCGGTCTAGGTGACCGAGGTAGTTGAGCACGTTGATTTATTATAGGCTCAGCCTGGAGGGCTGAGGCTCGGTCTGGAGGATCGAGGCTCGGTCTAGGTGACCGAGGTAGTTGGCTAGTGAGGCTAGGAAGAGTAGGTTCAGTCATGAAGACTGAGACTTGGTCAAGGGGACCGAGGCTCGATCTAAGAGGTCGAGGTGGAGGATAGAGCAGTCTTAGAGACTGGGAGAAAGTGGCTAGTAAGACTAGGAGAATTATGTGATACCTTACTTGGTGACTTATGTGATTATCTGATTGTGTGACTGATTATTTGAGCATATTTGTGTTTATGTTACAGACTCATGGATTCAGCCGGTACTGGTGTTTCGGACACCACTGGATCCATACCTATCGTATCTGATGACCTCACATCCTCCGAGCACGAGGTGCACACATCTGACTATACCAGTACTGATGAGGATGATTTCCAGCCTTTCGCACTACCCGATGGTGCTGATGAGCCTGCAGATGACCCTCCCGCTGAGTACCTACCTCTAGTAGAGATTCCGGCCCCTATACCCTTAGCCGTTTATCCAGCATATGATCTTTTTCTTGACGCCGAGGCTGATGGCGATATTAACCTGTTTGAGGATGAGCCCTTTGAGGATGAGATCCAGGGCGAGGCCCTTCTTCCTGCGGAAGATCTTCTGATGATCGCTGACGTTCCCGCTGAGGATTCGCCTGCACATTCTCCTGTCCCAGACTCCTTCGAGTCTGTGGCATCCGCACCTTCTCACACATTGAGCGCACTGCACTTTGCGCATGATTCTGATCCTGACCAGGCATCCTCTGTTGCACCCATTCCCAGTTTTGCATTTGACCATGATGACATAGAGGATTCTGATCCTATCTTTCCCCCGGGATACGACCCGGATCGTGATATCGAGTTTATACCTATGGATCAGCCCATGGAGGATCCAGCTGACCTAGTAGACCCTATCGACCCCGAGTTTGACTTCGAGATGGCTTTTGATGATCCCGAGCCTGTCGTCGCTCCTGAGCAGGCAGCCGCTCTAGACCCCATACTTGAGCATGACCCCGTACATGCTGGCATCCCTATTGAGCCTGTTATAGCAGACCCACCTGTTGATGATCTCCCCGTGGATGTTCCTATGATAGAGGGCGATCATGTTGATCTTGTTGTTCCTCTACCTATTGTCGATATACCTGTTGACCATCCTGTTGAGCACATTGCACCTGTTCACCCTTTTGTTGCCCCCCACCTGATCCCATCCCACTAGAGCCCGAGCATGCACTGTTCGCAGCACACATGGATCCACCAGATGAGCATGCACAGCACGGTTGGATACCTGCTGATGAGGATGTTCCACCTTTTCCCCCTCAGATCCCTGATACATGACATGTTGATTTTTCTTTTCAGGTTCCTCAGTTTGTACCTCCAGCGAGGACTGGAGAGGGTTCTTCAGCCCATCCTTTTGGGCATGTACCGATGTCTATCCCTTTCATGCCCCAGATGTCATCTGTTCCACCCTCTGTTGCTCCATTTCATGTGGCACCTTTTGACCCCACCAGTGAGCCGTTCCTTTGGGCACCAGACTCTGCCATGCCACCTACTGACCCCTACCATTCTTTCCACATGGGGTATACTATCGAGGATGTTTATATGTCTTTTGTCGCCCAGCACGAGTCACACACGCAGCGCATCCAGGAGCTTGAGAGAGCTCAGCTGCCACCATGCCAGTGCCATGGTCAGACACACTCTCCTCTGCAGCCATTTCGACCCTTACCTCCAGATTATGCTGCCCGTCTCTTTACACTAGAGCAGCAGGTTGCTTCTATCATTCGTACCCAGCGAGCCATGGAGGAGGACTGGCTCCAGTTACGTCGTTTGTTTTACACCCACTTTCCCCCTCCTCCACCACCATCTGTATAGAGCTCATCAGTGCTATTTGGGTAGACGAGGGTGAGAAGACGGCGATTGTTGGACTGCACAGCATTTTTGGAGACTACTTTATGATCCTGACTTTTGTTGACATGTATTTGACGTATTTGACACTGACATGATATAGTTTTTGGACAGGGGTGATGTAGCCCCTAGTTGATTGATGATTGTATGACACAGGGATGTACTGATACACTTACTATGTGGTCTCAATATATAGCAATCGCAGTATTCTCACCATATTTGATTCGCTTGATTGCTTATTTATATTTTTATGACATGTGGTGTTGTGTGATTGGTATTTGTGATGTGTTGATAACATGAGATGTTATGTGCTATTACTATTACTATATACGTACGTTTTACTATGGCCTGACCAACGTAAACCATCTTTTAGAAGATGCCGCCGAGACGTGAGACACACATGCCTACTAATGAGGCAGAACTCCAGCAAATTATCGCTGCTGCCATTGCACAATACGCCGCCTCTCAAGGAGGGACTAGTGGAAGCAACTCTGGCAACACTGGCAACAACAATAATCCACCTCATGGTAATACCAAGTCATTTAGACCTACCATGACCTAATTGGATATCTTTAGCAATGATGCTAATGCCAAACGTATGCTATAACGTATGTGCAGGATGCACCTACAAGCAGTTCTTAGACTGCAAGCCCGTAAACTTTGATGGCACAGGAGGTGCTGTCGCCTTTGTTCGTTGGGCTGAGAAAACCGAATCTGTTCTTCGCATGAGCAAGTGCGTGCTGGATCAGCAAGTCACCTATATCTCAGGGCTGTTTCTAGATGGAGCCCTATCCTGGTGGAATCTACAAGTACAGACACTAGGCGAAGCTGCTGCCTACGCGCTGACCTGGACCGAACTGAAGGAACTTATGCGCAAAAAGTACTGTTCCCGCGCAGAAATCCAGAGATTGGAGACCGAGTTTTGGCACTTGAAAATGGACGGTCCAAAGATCGCAGAGTACGTTCAGAGGTTCCATGACTTATCGCATGTGGTACCCTACATGGTCACTCCTGAGTTCAAGAGAATTGAACGCTTCATTTGGGGACTAGCTCCTCAAATCATAAGCATGGTAACCTCATCCAAGCCTGCGACCATTACTGAGGCGATTGATTTGAGTGTGGCTCTCACAGAGGAGGCCATTCGCCTGAACAAGTTTTATGAAGCAGAACCGAAGAAGAAAGAGACTCACGTCGAGTCATCAGGAGGTAACAAACGGAAGTTCTCAAACTTCAAGCAGGGCGCCAGTGTGGCGGTTAAGAAAGGAGGATCAGCTGGCAGTGGAAAGAAAGGAAAAGGATACCAGGGCACCCAGCCCAAGTGTAATACCTGTCAACGCCACCATACTGGCCATTGTAATGTGAAAATATGTGAAGCATGTGGATAGCCGGGCCACTCGAAAGATTCTTGTTGGGCTAGTGCTGGCCAGGGAGGCCAGGGAGGATTCGGGAATAGGAATAACAATCGTGGTGGTAATCGCTCACAAGGAAATAATGGAGGAAACGAGAATCGAGGCAACTTTGCGAATCAGGCTGGCAATGCAAACCAAAACAACAACCAAGCTGGAAATGGAGGTGGAAACGGGCAAAGACTTGGATGCTATAACTGCGGTGATATCGGGCATTTTAAGAAGAACTGCCCAGAGCTAAACCAAGCCCGTGGAAGAGTGTTCCAACTCGAAGCAAGGGAAGCGCGCCAGGACCCCAATGTTGTTACTGGTACGTTCCCTGTAAATCAACGCTATGCATCCGTTTTATTTGATACTGGTGCCGATTATAGATTCGTGTCGTTAGAATTTAAGAATATGCTTGGTTTAGCCGCTAATAAGTTAGATATTCCCTACTCAATCGAATTGGCCAATGGGAAGTTAGTAGAAGCCCATGAAGTTATCAGAGGTTGTGTGATCGAATTAGGAGAGCGTGAGTTTGCTTTAGATCTACTACCAGTCCAGTTGGGAAGCTTCGACGTGGTGGTAGGAATGGATTGGTTATCAGGCAACAAGGCTGAGATAGTTTGTCACGAAAAGACTGTTCGTATCCCAATCGAAGATGGCGAGACAATTGTGGTTCACGGAGAGAAGCGTGATACGCCGTTAAGAATTATCAGCTGCCTGAAAGCGCGAAAGTGTTTACAGAAGGGATGTGTTGCCTTCCTGGCACACATTGTGGATAAGAAGGCTGCTGAGCCAAGAATCGAAGACATCCCTGTCGTGAGGGAATACCCAGAAGTCTTCCCAGAAGACTTACCTGGACTGCCACCTCAGAGACAAGTAGAGTTCCACATTGACTTAGTTCCAGGCGCCGCGCCTGTGGCTAAGGCACCGTATAGACTTGCTCCGTCTGAGATGCAGGAACTGTCGACACAGCTTCAAGAGTTGTTAGACAAGGGTTTTATCCGACCAAGCTTCTCGCCTTGGGGAGCTCCGGTCCTGTTTGTCAAAAAGAAGGACGGTAGTTTTCGAATGTGCATCGACTACCGGGAGCTGAACAAGCTGACGATCAAGAATAGGTACCCTCTACCAAGAATCGATGATCTGTTTGATCAACTGCAAGGCTCAAGCTTTTATTCAAAGATCGATCTTCGATCTGGATACCATCAGTTAAGGATACAAGAGGAAAGTATCCCAAAGACAGCCTTCAGAACTCGTTATGGACACTACGAGTTCCTCGTTATGCCATTTGGTTTGACAAACGCACCTGCGGTATTCATGGATCTAATGAATAGAGTTTGCAAGCCGTACTTGGACAAGTTCATGATTGTGTTTATCGACGATATCTTGATTTATTCAAGGACAAAGGCTGAGCACGAGCAGCATCTAAGAGCTATTTTGGAGCTGCTAAAGAAGGAACAGTTGTACGCCAAATTCTCTAAGTGCGAGTTTTGGCTACGTGAAGTCCAATTCCTTGGGCACGTGGTAAATGGAGATGGAATCCACGTGGATCCAACCAAGATCGAGGCGATCAAGGATTGGGAAACGCCAAAGACGCCAACCGAGATTCGACAATTCTTGGGTTTGGCTGGCTACTATCGAAGGTTCATCGAGGATTTCTCAAAAATCGCTCAACCATTGATGCTCCTCACGCAGAAAGATAAGAAGTTTGATTGGGGAATCAAACAGGAAGAAGCGTTCCAGATACTGAAGGATAAGCTCTGCAATGCGCCAATCTTAGCACTACCGGAAGGTACAGATGATTTCGTGGTATACTGTGATGCTTCGCGTCAAGGATTAGGTTGTGTGTTGATGCAACGCCAAAAGGTTATTGCTTACGCATCACGTCAACTGAAAGTGCACGAAAAGAACTATACCACACATGATTTGGAGCTCGGCGCAGTGGTTTTTGCACTAAAGATCTGGAGACACTACCTTTATGGTACAAAGTGTACAATTTTTACAGATCATAAGAGCCTACAGCACATATTCAACCAGAAGGAGCTGAATATGAGGCAAAGACGATGGGTTGAATTGTTGAACGACTACGACTGCGAGATAAAGTATCATCCAGGGAAGGCGAATGTGGTCGCCGATGCCCTAAGTCAAAAAGAGAGAATCAAGCCCATAAGGGCTAGAGCTTTAGAAATGATTATTCAGACCGATCTTTCCTTGCGCATTCGTGCCACGCAGAGAGAAGCTCTCAAGGAAGGAAACCTTGAAGAAGAATATCTCCGTGGGATGGAGAAGCTACTGGTACCAAACGAGGAAGGAACGTTATGCTTCGAGAAAAGGATTTGGGTTCCTCTGTTTGGTGGTTTAAGGGAAGTTATTTTTGATGAAGCTCACAAATCACGGTACTCTATCCATCCTGGAGCAGATAAGATGTACCAGGATCTCAAAGATTATTATTGGTGGCCTAGGATGAAAGGCGATGTTGCTGTTTATGTGAGCAAATGTTTAACGTGCGCTAAGGTTAAAGCGGAATACCAGAAGCCTTCAGGACTTCTGCAACAACCTGCGATTCCCAAATGGAAATGGGAACAAATCTCCATGGATTTTATTACGAAATTGCCAAGAACATCAAGAGGCCATGATATGATTTGGGTGATAGTTGACCGCCTAACAAAGTCCACACACTTTCTGCCAATCAAAGAGAAAGACAGTACTAGTAAACTTGCGGAAATTTACATGAGAGAGATCGTCGCACGCCATGGAGTACCTCTCTCGATCATCTCTGATAGAGACGGAAGGTTTGTGTCAAGGATATGGCAATCCTTCCAAGAAGCCTTTGGCTCACAATTGAATCTGAGCACTGCGTTTCATCCGCAAACTGACGGTCAGAGCGAGCGAACGATACAGACTTTGGAAGACATGCTGAGAGCGTGTGTTATGGATTTGGGCGGTAGCTGGGACAAACATTTTCCTTTGGTCGAATTTTCATACAACAACAGCTACCACACCAGTATTGGTGTCGCGCCATTTGAAGCCCTTTACGGACGCAAGTGCCGATCACCCTTATGTTGGGCTGACGCAGGTGACAGGCAGCTTGCTGGTCCCGAAATCGTCCAAGAGACGACAGACAAGATCGCGCAGATTCTTAAACGCATCGAAGCAGCTCGCCACAGACAGAAGGCCTATGCGGATCCAAACCGGAAACATGTGGAATTCCATGTTGGAGAAATGGTGTTACTGAAAGTTTCACCCTGGAAGGGTGTGGCACGCTTCGGAAAGCGTGGGAAGTTAAATCCGCGCTACATTGGTCCCTTCAGAATTCTGGAAAGAATAGGACTAGTAGCATACAAGTTGGACCTACCTGCTGAACTGAATGGTGTTCACGACACCTTTCATGTATCCAATCTAAAGAAAAGTCAAACTCAAGTCACCGTTGCCATTCCCACCGACGAGATTCATGTTGACGACACGCTCCACTTCGTTGAAGAACCTGTTGAGGTCACAGATTGGAAAGTTAACAAGACCCGCCGGAGCAGTGTCAAGCTCGTCAAAGTTCGTTGGAATGCCAGACATGGTCCTGAATACACCTGGGAACGTGAGGACCGGATGAAAGAGAAATACCCCCACCTTTTTCCTAAGAACCCTGCATCTTCAAGCAGAACTTAAATTTCGGGACGAAATTTATTTAACGGGGGGAGAATGTGACAACCCGCACTAAACCAGGTATCCGTACGACTTAATTAGTAATTAATTACTGCTGAATTACTGTGCTTACTTGAACTTGTGAATAAACTGCTACTTGAATACTGATACATGCACTTACTTGCATCATACTTGCTTGCTGTCACTACATTACTTACATGACTGAACCTTAGTGACAAACATGATGCACAAAAAGCACAGTAGCACAATACACGGATAACCTATTGAACATGCTGATAAAGCCAGCATCAGGCAAACACTGCCTCTAAGGCCTGTACGAGCCAGAAACGTTTTGCTACACTAGTAGTGAGTGTAGGGATATAAGGGTTGTGGAACTGCGTCTCTAGGAATAGGTCACTATGACTGGATGTGCCTAAAACGTACTCTAAGTACAAAACTCAGCACTTTACAAAATAATTCAGCTTTTAGCTAACTAATAAAGTGCCAAAACATGAGAAAAATAACACTAGACACTTTCCAAAGTGTCAGGAATGAGTTGTGTCACTAAAAAGAGTATTAACGACACTTTAAAGCTTTGTTAACGCTTTAACGGATTACTATCCAACCAAACAACCGGACAATACCCGGAACATGAAAATATTGTCATTTACACTATTTATCTTTATCTGAGCCAGTTAGGGTCCCCGTATACCCTAACACCCGTCATAGCACACTGCACATTAGTAACCGGGTAAGACACTTAACTTAACTAACTAGTTCCTAATCTCCTAGTTGGATTCGAACTAGGTACCCCCCCCCCCAACCGAATCGGTCACCAAGTGACCCCACTCTTGTACCATGTTGATTTACTAAATCTTGTTTGTCTAATATCTAAATAACACAAGATCCTTTGGTTAATACACATATGATTTGTCTATAAGTTAACCTCTAAACACATCATAGCTTTCACTAAACACAACACACTCCAAACTCTCTCTCTTGCCCTCTAGAGCTCTCGGCCGAACACCCCACCCCCATCCATCCATTCTTCAAGTTTGATCTTGCAAATTCCAAGCTCATTCAAGCATCAAGGGTCTCGTATTAGGAAGCTTGGTGCAAACGGAACGTGAAGGACCTCTCTACTTAGCTTTTATCCACCTCTTTTGCGCATAGATTCTTCCCTAGCCTCGAGCTAGAGGTATAATGCTTAAAACTCATACTTGAACTAATCTAAGGTGGTTAATAAGATGTATGATGATTAAAACTCGGAATATTGCATTTTGAAGCATTAAAGTTTACTAAAAACACTAAAAGTAGTGGTTAAAAGCTTATACGTTGTGTAAATGATGTAGTATTCGAAATGTATGATTATTTAGGCCCGATCTATGATGTGGTAGCTCGGATCATCGTTTAACCCGGTTTGGTAAGATCGTGGATCTTAACATAAGCTTGTTTTGAATAATACAAGGGTTAAAAGGTGAAACTCTACCACACGCGAATCATGAACTTGTGTAAAAATGTTTTACTTGTGGAATAGTGTTTAAAACTAGCAGATCTACGTATCTGCAAGTGGTATTTTCAAAGGACCAAGCGTTAAAGGAATCATGCTTTCTAAAAATGGATCTTACACTAACAAGAATGATTTTTTTTTTATAAACCACAAGTGTGTAAACACTTGTGAAATGAAAAGATCCGACAAAATAACAGTTTTTGTAAAAGATGACTGGAAGTTGTAAAGATGGATGTTCTCTAAAAACGAGGTTTTTACAAGATCAAATTACCTTATATGAAGATCTACTAAATTTAAGGGGATTTACACCACAGTTTTGGGAAAAACTGCAAGCTCATGTAATTTTTGGCAAGTTACACATATGTTGACTAGTTGTTGTGATGAAAGTTGTTCTGATCAAATAAAGAAAATTGTTGAGTTGATTTGTTAAAGAAAATGATACGCTTGAAAGCGTGGCCACCTCCAGTTACAGAGGAAACTCTGGCGAAATTTTTCTAAAAACCTAACACTTAGAACTATTTACACTACAAGTGTTAGAATTATTTTTGACATGTTTTCGAAATATAAATTTCGCCATGACTTTATTTACTAAATTTTCGGAGGTGGGATTTTCACAAAATTTAACGCGATAAATATATATTTTCACACACTGTTATGATTATTTTGTGAAAATACATAGATATTTTTTTTTGAGTAAAAAAAATAATATTTACGAACATCAACGATCCCAAAATAATACGAACGCTTTCACCATAAATATATAAGTTACACCGGTAACTATATTACCACTCGATTGTTAAACGTAACTTACGCACTTACGGAAATATTTATGAACGCGTATTTTAACAACGTATTATTGGAGAAAAATACTTATATTTTGGAATTGGAAATATATACATATTAAGTGAGACTTAATGATATAATTCGAACGCACATGTATCGAATCCCCCCATCCTTGGGAAGGAGATTAACTACCAAGTATATACAGAATGTAAACACGAAATAGTTGTCTAACTATTTCTCAAAAACATAAACCATGAAGCTAAGGCACGGCCGTCCGTCTAATAGAATTAGTACGTGTAGGTCGTCACACAGCTGCGTGAGCAGGAGATACTTGGTAGAGACGCTTCACTGTGAGTTCATGTCCCCCTTTTCTCTAACTGTTTTCAGTTTTCTTAACTGCGGGGGTGAAATACATGTTACTTTGATTTCAAGTACTTTATACACGGTATGGTTAGCGTAAGGAGGTTTACTACTTAGATCATGTGAGTGGGTAGGAGCAATATGAGGCCATTAGTCCTCATGTCGGGACCGAGGGACAGGAGCGGTAGATCTATCTGGGTGTAGCGAGCCCAGCCCCAGGCCAAACTAGAAACGGACCTCGGGGTGACTTTGTCCACATACAAATGCCGTGGCGAAATCTGCTAGGTTTGAGTCTCCCTATTTGCACTTCACATATATCAGTGGCCTTGCAAACCATTGGTGATCTCAATTCCCTTATTTGCTACATACCAAGACTATTTTTATACAAACAAAGGTTTACTTACTCACTTACACATGAACTCGCTCAACATTATTGTTGATTTTTCAACTTACATGTATTTCAGGAAATTAAAGATCTGGCGCGGTATGTTATGTTTTCCCGCTGCATAAGGGTTCCAAGGTCATCCCAGTTTAGGAAATGTGACTCTTTCCTGGACAAGTCACAAATCTTAAACTGCATTTATTTCATGTCGGTTTTTATGTTATTCAAGACAATGTTTTATGTTATAAGGTTGTAAGTCCCTAAGACAATATTATGTTACTCTGGTTTTAAAACTTAATCAAATGGATGATCTTGCATTATTTTATTTCATATAGCTTTGTTATGGTTAAGCTATGGTATTAAGAAGTCACACCAAAATTTACCACGCTTCCGCAAAGCCAGGGTGTGACACCTTTAAAATCCTTGAACGGGTTGGAAAGGTGGCATATCGCCTTGAGTTACCAGAAGAATTGAGTGGAATTCATGGCATGTTTCATGTGTCACAACTCCGTAAGTGCTTAGCTGAGGAAACGACTTATATCCACTATGATGATATCGAAGTGGACAATAGCCTTAACTATGCGGTAAGACCAATTGAGATTCTAGACCGGAAGATTAAAGATTTACGGAATAAGAAGATTAATCAAGTTAAGGTCAAGTGGGAGCATAGAAAGGGCTCGGACACAACATGGGAGTCCAAAGAAGAGATGCGGCGTCTCTACCCGACATTATTTGGTACGTATTCCGGTTTCAAGGACGAAACCCTTTTTAAGGGGGGGGGGGTGGACTTGTAACACCCCGAAAATCTAAATCGTTTATTTTAAATGTGATGTCGGTAAATAAACAAGTGAACTGTCACACCCCGACCACGTAAAACAACAAACCGTGGCGGAAATGTCGGGGAATGTTGTAACAGATTCACCGTTTCAACAACCATGGTAATTAAAAGTTTCATTTTATTGATTCATTAAGTAATTTATATTGTCTTAAAACCAAACAAACAAATTAAACATCGTCTATTATTGTTTTTATGTCACTAAGGCCACGTCCAGCTCCTAAGTGAACATGCTCCCTAGCAATCATCACGCAACATTACCTGAAACATATGTAAAAACAATGTCAGCAAAGAAATGCTGGCGAGCACATAGGTTTTATAAGAGTATCGAAATCATGGCTCGTTTATATATATTGCAATACCTCGAAAACCTTGTTTTGAAAAGCATATGATATTGCAACATGATTAGCCAACTCAAATCAAGATGGTTATATTTTATAAAATCTCGTAGCCATGATTCTTAACCCAAAAACTTTTGTTTTAGTAAACCAATTCGTAAAACATCTCGTTAAAACTCGTTAATAAAACTCGTATGGTTTATATCATTTCGAAAACCTCGTTGTGTGACATCGATTTAAATCGTTTCCCAAGTGAACTAAATAATGACATGAAATGTAATATGATAAAAGCACGTATATATAAGATGTACCAGCGGCGTATCTACCATGCTTTAATCATGTTACATTTATCCCATTACCTAATCACAACCCAAACCAATCGTTCGTTCAAATCGTTTTATCTCTTTTAAGTCGTTCCAAATCGTTTAATTCGTCCCAAAATCGTTTTCGTTTTAATTGTGAAACTACTTATGGTCGTCTCGATAATAACATTCAAACCTTCGTGACTCGACTACCTCGTTTCTCGTATTAACAAACCACCAAAGGGTAAGTTAACAATCATCAGATTCAGTCGTTACCTACATAACCCCCACACATAACCATGGGTGTAGTCTGATAACGGGATTTGTCAGATCCTATGGTACCATAACCTAATACTGGCCGACTTGATCAATGCTAATGAATGTCATTCGTTATGTAGTTAGAACCATCAAGTTTCATTCACATTATCGAAATCGTATTTAGTTTAATATAAACCATCTTAATCGTTTTTGAAAATATCGTTAAAATATCGAAATCGTTTTAATACATATGAATCACCCCAAAACAATTGAAAACAGTAAAATAGGGGAACTATGTACTCACATTGAATGATAGGGTATCCTTGATCTAAAGAACTTAGCGAAGCTCAGACAAACCAAGGAAATTCAAGTAGTACATAGTAATCGGATCACTAGTAAATAAATCGACACCTAAATCGGAAGATCGGATAGAATGAGGTATTTTAAACCAAAGGAGTGTTGGAACTCATGTGATATGGTTTAACAAAGCCTACATTCTAAATCGGAACTTAGCCTAAGTGCTTTCGACCCGTTACGACCCATTAAGGTAGCTTACGCTACTTTAACGTGTCGTTCGCGCGAAACTATGTTCGGATGGTTAACTATGTGCTATGTCAAGTCTTATATGCCCAATAATACCTAAACATGTTACTAAATCAGATTATATGTCAAAAACATGTTCACATATGTAAAATATGGAACTAAGCTTCAAAAGGGCGTTTTGGTCATTTCCTATGGGCATACAAGCTACTTAACAAATAACTAACCAATCCTATGTGATCATAAGGTATAACCTCAGTGGTTATTCCCTATGCAACTATAATCACTAATCGAGCTTGGTCGGATCCTAATGATCGACCAAACGGGTCGGGTTTGAAAGTCTAAACGGTTGTTTAGACCGCTTAACTTACGACCTTAAACAAGCACTAAACTAATAGTGACGAGTTAAACATGTCAAAACATGTTTATCCTACTTAGAAAACTTATTTGGTATCAAAACAATGGGTTTTGATACCCGAAAATAGTTCCGTTGCAAAATGCGTGCTAAAACGCATTTTGACCGAAACTTTGACTCGTCACTACGCCTAGTTAACGTGGTAATCATTAGGTATAATCGCTAAGGATTATAACCATCATGATTACAATCACGTTGCAAATTTCAATTGAACTTTGACTTCACCAATCGATGGTCAAAACAGAAAGTCAAACTGTAGGCCAAACTGTTTGACTTTCTGCTTAAACATAAAGAATAAGCATGAAAGAAGACTTACAAAGGGTCCTAGCTATCTTTTCTACAAAGAATAAGTTTCCAATCAGATTAGAAAGCTCCAAACACTTGGGAGAGCTCCCAAATCAGATTGTAGAGAAGAGAAGAGAGAAATGAGCAATGAAAATCGAAAAGAGCTTGGCTATTTATACTTGTTGCAAGATCATAGGATCATAACAAGTGTTTTGTGTAGCCTCCAAGCAATGATCATGGCCATACAAGTGTTTGATGCAGGTTCAAAGCCTTGGGGAAGAGATAACTTGCTCCCCAAAACATGGAAATTGCAAACAAGGGCCTGATTTTACAAAACAGCAGCTGAATTCAAGTTTCTGGTCGCTGGGCATGCTTTACGGTCCGCAAGGGGACCCTTACGGTCCGTAAGGACCTTGCTGCAGACCAGCAAGTTTCAGAAAATGACAGTTTCAGCCCCTGAGATTGTTTCGTCATGTATTGGCACTTCTAACACCCGTAAAAAATGTTACGGATGTCGGTTCGTTTGGCTGTACGGTTGCGTTGTTCGGCTAATTACGACGGAAATCGTAACAGACGCGAAAACGATCCAAATTGCGCAACGAATGGTATTTTTGCATGCCGATCACTAAAATAAAAATATTTTAGTGTCTACAAAAATTTTGGATGTCCAGATGTGGTCAGAACGTAAGATATGCACGAAAATGCAAACTTACGCTGTTTTTGACACTTTTAGTCCCTCTAAGATCAAATAAGCATGTTTTCGCATACCGAACCCCTCAAAGCTTATTTCTAAGCTATGTTTAGGTTATTTATGGTATGTTTGGCTTATGATCAAGTTCCGGACTCTTCGATACCATACAAATCGGTATAGTTTCGCAGTTTGACACAAATAGTCCCTGCGATCGAATAGACTTGTTTTCAGCACACCGATCCATCCAAAACTTATTTCTAAGTTATATGAAGGTTATTTAAGGTATGTTAAGCCTATTTCACTATTCTGGAGTGTTTGTCGCATTAAACTGGCTGCGTTTACGCACCAGTTTGCGTATAACTTTCCAGAAAACGATTTAAAGCTTGAAATCGGAATCGAATCAAATCGTAAAGTCATCAAACACAAATACACACATAATAACACCACAACACATTGTTTTATTAATTATTAACATTGTTTTGCATTGTTCATCAATTATAGAGCACAGTTGTCACAGTCTCCCCTACTTTAGGAAATTTCGTCCCGAAATTTTAACTAGAGGAAACTTGTGAGAACAATTGCGGATATTTCGCCTCCATTTGGTCCTTACGTTCCCAAGTAAACTCTGGGCCATGGTTGGATTCCCAGCGAATCTTGACCAAATGAATTCGTTTGTTCTTCAACTGTTTGTATGTACGGTCCACTATCTCCACAGGTTTCTCGACAAAGTGCATCGTTTCATCGATTTGGATTTCGTCGAATGGAATGTGTAGATCAGCGTCAGCTAAACACTTTCGCAAATTGGACACGTGAAAAGTCGGATGAATATTTCCAAGCTCTGGAGGTAGCTCTAATCGATAGGCAACCTTTCCAACTCTTTCAACAATCTTAAATGGTCCAATATATCGTGGTGCAAGTTTTCCTTTATTTCCAAATCTCACCACTCCCTTCCAAGCTCTCACAAGATTATCACGAATTTTCTTGATTTTGTCTGTTGTTTCCAGAATGAGCTCAGGTCCAGTAAGCTGAGTGTCACACCCCGAATATCAGGGCATTGGCGTGACTGGACTGGTATCTTCATTGCACAGCGGAAGCAAATAAGCTAAGTCTTTTAGAAAATGAACGCCCCTAAGTACTCGACTCCACATGGTTCTCCTATTCCAACCATGCCTTGTCTTAAAAATGCAACCTGAGAAAGAAACATGCGAAAAAGTCAACATAAAGTTGAGCGAGTTCATAGTTTGTTTGTAAAAGATTTGAAATAAATCTTTTTGAATAACCGGTTTTTGAAGTATTGTTGAGAAAACGAATTTAAAATCATTTTCTTTTCATGTTATACGGAAACTTTGTATGAGAACATGGTATGTATCTTGTATAAATAAAGTCTTTCTGTATGTATCAAGGTTTTCTTGTGTAAATCAAGTATTCTTGTATGTACCTTGTATTCTTGTATAAGTCAAGTATTCTTGTATGTATCATGTTTTCTTGTATAAATCAAGTATTCTTGTATGTATCATGTTGTTAATGGGTTGCAAGGCCATTAACATGTGACACGACATAGGAAGCAACCAAACCTTAGGCATTTTCTAGTTGGCATATTCTGAGACACAAAAGCACTGCTTGGTACTCGTTCTCACCAAGAGTGAGGCTGCCCGACACCCGTTAGATCTAACCTTTTGTTCTGCGGTCTAGGTATATTGTTGATTAATGGTGCTTATGGTACCCTATTCGTGACACGATTTCTCGTATCATGTATCATTTCTTGTATCATTTCTCGTATCATTTCTCAAAACGCATCATACTTGGTACTCGTTCTCACCAAGAGTGCTTCTTATATTTTTTGTATTCTTAAAACGCATCATACTTGGTACTCGTTCTCATCAAGAGTGCTTCTTGTATTTTTGTATTCTTAAAACGCATCATACTTGGTACTTGTTCTCACCAAGAGTGCTTTTTGTTTTTGTATCATACCATTTGTAAACATTGTAACATTTGTAACATGTATACTCTTGTATTTGTATTTTCCCGTAGTTTAGAGAACTAGAATTCGTGTGTATGCATATTTCGAAAAATACGCTTGTTTGAAAAACCGGTATAAAATATAAGCTTTTCGTAAACCATTTGTGTCAGTTAAATCTTGCTTGTAAAATGGTTTAGAAATATGTAATTCTTGTATACTTTGCAAAAAGTGCATGTCTTTCCACCCCGAAAACATTTAGAAAAATGTAAAACCGTAAAAGGTGGGGTTATGAACTCACCTGAATATTCCTGTGCAAAGCTATATACGACTTTGTGATGTCGTTTCCAAGACGAGACTCGCTAGCGTGCATTCTACAATATTCCTAACACGGAATATCTTATAAGTTTCTAATTAATGTGGTAACAAATCTACGTGTTACCGAGCTCTACCGAATCGTTGACGATAATTTGTTAACTTAATAAAAATGATTAAGTTATACCTTGTCGCCCCGAGAAGTCGTTTGTGTATATAGGAATATTCGTACGAAAGTAATATATAATAAACTTGTATTATATATATTGCGTCTTGGATATATACTTGCCATAATATACGTATACGCCGTTTCGGCGTTTGTAATAAATATAAAAAGTTATATTTATTTTGCGAAAGTGTCATCGAGTTTGTTTGAAGTTTGAAATAAATATAAAGCTATATTTATTTTTATAAGGAAATTTGTGTGGTAGGATATATAAATATAAAAACTATATTTATTTTTATAAAACGAATTCGTGTTACGCGATGTTTGAAATAAATATATATACTATATTTATTTATAAAAGGATTCGAGTTTACGTTTGAAATAAATATAATAATAACTATATTTATTTTGTATAATAGTTTGCGTCGTCGTCGTTTTTGTAAGTTATAAAGTGTCGGCGGAAATAACATACATTTGTAGTTATTTTATAAAAGTTACTTGATCCGTTTTGGTTTGCTTTAAAACATGTTTTATTTTACGGATTTTCTCGAAAAACGGGCAGAGTTTCCTCTGTTTTTGGTCGCCCCGACAAGATAAGTTGTCGTTATTTTCAAAATTCAACACAATCATTTCAACAATATATGTGTATGTATGAAATAAAAATGAGTTTTATAAATACGACAAATATACGAATCCATTAAATTTCTTTATAACGTTTCCTTAATCAATTCGGTTTCGAGAGCTCGTTTCACGTAATTAATAAAACCATAATATAACGTAAATAATCTCGTCGTTAAACCTTTACCATCTCTCATGTCGTTTCGCGGAAAAGTTGACTCGGTCGAGTCGACTCGCTGAGTTGACCGAGTCAACTGAGTTGACTCGGTTTGACCGAGTCAATCGCACCACTTCTGATTCTGACCCGTAATTTGAGACCCGAACCGAATTGTTGGCTTTAACTGAACCAAACCACGAATCGCGAGACCCAACCGAAGCTAACTGTGACACCCGAACACGAACCCGAACCGAGACGTCACCCAAACCCAAAAGTTCCGAACTGAACCAAAAACATGTTGAATAATCAGCAAATCAACATCACCTTCAACACAACAAATCCATCTTCTTCAATAATCTTCAGCAGTAAAAAAAATGAAAGAAAGGGAGAAAAAAAAGTAAACGGAGAGAGGGGGGAGGGGTTACCGTTAAACTCGTCGGTGAACATAGCACCGCCGCCGTCGGCCACCTGTCGCTGGAGAAACAGACGACAACCACCTCCGCCGTACTGCTTATCTCTTTCACTCGGTTCTCTCTCTTCGTCTCGTCTCTCTCTCTCTCTCTCTCCATCCTCTCTCTCCTCCCGAGTCTCTCTCTCTGTTGTAGCCGCCGCACCACCACCGAACAGTGGTGGTGGTGGTTCGTTTTGTTGTTCGAAAGAGGGGGGCTGCTGTCACGTGGTCGCCGGTCAACTGGCTGGACCCGTCGCCGATAACCGGCCGGTGTGGGTGTCGCCGGAATACCGGCTGGATATGTGGCCGTTTCTTTGATCCGGTAACCGGAGCTTGCAAGAGAGGGAGAGATGGAAAGGAGTGTTTGGCTGAGGTTAGAAATGAAAGAGAAGGAGGAGCCATTGTGTTTGTGTGTCTGTATTATGTGATTCGAGAGAGAGAGTAAGGCAAAGGAGGGTTGCTTTGATTTCTTATATGTGTGTGTTGACTGAACTTAGGATGAAGGAGATGAGGTTCCTTCATTTTATTTGTGTGTGGGTAATGTTTAGTAGATGGGAGAAAAGAGACAGACTTATAGTCTGTGTGTTCCTTTGTGTGTGTATTAGTTATAGTATAGATTGAGAGGAAGAGGAGAGTAAAAAAAAAGAAAATCTCTGTCTTTTGTTTACGTTGAGGATTGAAGATGAGGTGCCCTCTTATAGAGGTGGTGGGATCTTGTGGTCTCATCTTTAGAGACAAAATCTCTTGTAAAGATTTTGGTAGGATTTTAGTAAGATTTGTAAAGATTTAGTGAATCTTCTATAGATTTTATGAATCTTGTATAGATTCTAATATATTATGTGCAGGTTTAGGCTTGTGGGGTTTGGGCTTGGGCCCAGGGCCCACAAGCCCATCTTATGAGTAAGTGGCCCGTAATTCCCACGAGACCAGATATCGCGACCCAAACTCCATAAGCATAAAATATTCGTGTAACATCCATATTTTTCGGCGTTGTCAGTATTTCGTACGGTTTCAGATCGTTATCGTTTATCGTTTAGCAGGTTCTCTGTGGACCGTCATGCGCGTACTGTAAAGTCGATCAGGTGTTCCTAGGCACTCCAGAGGCCTAATCAAGTTTATTTGTGCTGTAAACACTATTCATTGTCGCGTTAATCGCTTGTTAATCACGTAATTAAGCGCGTAAATTACCGGTTGTCACACTGAGCTTCACCGACCTCATTCCAACAGACATGTGAACGACATTTTCGACCGTAGAGAGCTTCGAATGGTGCCATATTAATACTAGCATGATAACTATTGTTGTAAGAGAACTCGATCAATGGAAGATGAGAATCCCAATTACCACCAAAGTCTATCACGCATGCTCTAAGCATATCCTCCAAAGTTTGAATCGTCCTCTCGGATTGTCCATCTGTTTGGGGATGATAAGCAGTGCTTAGATTTAGTTGGGTTCCCATAGCAGATTGCATGGTCTTCCAGAAATGAGATGAAAACCGAGCATCACGTTCGGAAATGATATCCAAAGGAACACCATGTCGAGATACAATCTTATCAACATAAAGCTTTGCAAGTTTATCAGCAGATAGATCCTCGCGAATCGGAATAAAATGTGCTGACTTCGTTAATCGATCGATAACAACCCAAATCGCATCATGACCTTTAGATGTACGCGGTAACTTAGTGATGAGATCCATAGCAATGTTCTCCCACTTCCAAACCGGTATCTCTGGTTGTACAAGCAAACCAGAAGGTCGTTGATGTTCAGCCTTGACTTTGAGACAAGTTAGGCATTTCGATACATACAAGGCAACATCTTTCTTCATACCAGGCCACCAGAACTTAGTACGAAGATCCTTGTACATTTTATCAGCACCAGGATGGATAGAATATCGAGTCTTATGAGATTCGTCCATCACTAAAGTGCGAAGATCGTCTTGTTTCGGAATCCACAAACGATCCTTAAAATAGAGTAAACCATCGCCCCTTGCTTCTAGTTTAAGCTCAAGTTGACGTGGTAATTCCTTACCTATCAAATTTTGTGAAACACAAAATTGCTGAGCTTGAAGAACACGAGTTTGGAGATCAGATAGAGTTCGAACATAATGAAGCTTGACTCGTTCCTTTCGACTAAGCGCATCGGCTACGACATTCGCCTTACCAGGATGGTAGCGAATCTCGCAATCGTAGTCGTTCAAGAGTTCAACCCAACGTCGTTGCCTCATGTTCAGCTCCTTCTGATTAAGAATGTGCTGGAGACTTTTGTGGTCTGTGAAAACCACACACTTCGTACCATAGAGGTAGTGTCTCCAGATTTTAAGCGTGAAAACCACAGCTCCCAACTCAAGATCATGAGTCGTGTAGTTCTTCTCGTGAACTTTCAATTGTCTAGATGCATATGCAATAACTTTACCTCGTTGCATAAGAACACAACCAAGGCCTAAGTTGGACGCATCACAATAGACAACGAAATCATCATTTCCCTCGGGCAAAGATAAAATAGGAGCATCACAGAGCTTCTGTTTCAACGTTTGGAACACTTCTTCTTGCTTAGGTCCCCACTCAAAAGGCTTATTCTTTTGAGTCAAGGCAGTGAGTGGAACCGCAATCTTAGAGAAGTTCGAAATGAAACGACGATAATATCCAGCGAGACCAAGAAAAGAACGAATCTCTGTGGGCGTCGTTGGTGTATTCCAATCCTTGATTGCTACAATCTTGGATGGATCCACATGAATACCCTGCTCGTTGACTATATGTCATAAGAACTGAACTTCTTTAAGCCAAAATTCACACTTGGAGAATTTAGCAAAAAGCTGTTCATTCTTCAGGAGTTCCAAAGTCAAACGAAGGCGTTGCTCGTGATCGGCTCGAGACTTCGAATAAATGAGAATATCGTCGATAAACACAATGATGAACTTGTCTAAATAAGGTTTAGAGACCCTATTCATTAAGTCCATGAAGATAGCTGGAGCATTTGTCAAACCAAAAGGCATGACAGTGAACTCGTAGTGCCCATATCTCGTGCGGAAAGCAGTTTTGGGAATATCTTCTTCGAATACAAGAAGCTGATGATACCCAGAACGCAGATCGATATTGGAAAAACAGGTAGCACCTTGCAGCTGATCAAAGAGATCATCGATTCGGGGTAGGGGATATCGATTCTTAATGGTAAGCTTATTAAGCTCACGATAATCGATACACATTCGAAAAGATCCATCTTTCTTTTTCACAAAGAGGACAGGAGCTCCCCAGGGTGAATAACTTGGACGGATGAATCCTTTATCAGATAACTCTTGAAGTTGTTTCGATAACTCTTGCATCTCAGATGGTGCAAGACGATAAGGTGCTTTCGCAATCGGGTTAGCATTGGGTACAAGATCAATATGAAACTAGACTTGACGAACTGGAGGCAAACCAGGTAGTTCATCAGGAAACACCTCTGGATAATCCCGAACAATCGGAATATCCTGAATACTCTTGTTCTTGCCTTTCTCCTCGGTGACATGTGCCAGGAAGGCAACATATCCTTTTCGTAAATAACTCTGGGCTTTCGTACACGACATGAGTTTCAATCCACCAGATGGTTTCTCGCCACGAACTTCCAGAACATCGCCAGATTAAAGAGGAATATGAATGATCTTATCGAAACAAACCACCTTAGCATGGTGTTTGGTTAACCAATCCATTCCTACGATGATGTCGAAACTCCCAAGTTGCATCGGTACGAGGTCAATAGGAAAAAGATGGTTATTAAGGTTCAATTGACAACCACGAATAACAGAATCGAGTACGAGTGGTTTACCAGTAGTAACTTCGACAGATAAGGGTTTCCTCAGTTTAGTTCTAGGTATCGCAAGTAAAGGCTTAAAGGATAACGAAACAAAACTCCTATCGGCACCAGAATAAAAAAGAACAGATGCAAGTTGATTGTTAACAAGGAACGTACCGTTAACAACCTCGTTGTCTGCCCTCTCCCCGTTCGCGTTCAGATTGAATGCTCGTCCCCGAGCGGGATTCACATTCGCGATCGCGTTACCATTCGGATTCGCATTTACCAACCTCAGGCAGTTGTTGCGGAAATGACCCATTTCTCCGCAATTAAAACACGAACCAGGTGGGAATCTCGCAACATTCCCCTGAACTTGTGCTGGAACCTGAGCAGCCTGATTTTGACCAAAACGACAAATGTTGGCCAAATGCCCAAGTCTACCACACGTAGCACACTGTTTACAGGCCTGTTGGGCAACATGATGACCGTTGCAGCGAGTACAGTGAGGTGCGGTACCAGCATACGCTTTCTTCGCAGGAGGTGAAGTCGGTGGGTTCTGAGGGTTCTGGTTGGTGACAGCAAAGTTCTGGGAAGCCTTGCGCTTCCTTGACTTTTTAGAAGACTCACCCTGCTTCTTACCCTTACCCTTTTCCTTGACAGAATCGTTCGACTTCTTTTTATCACCCTTGCGGGTGAGTTTACCCTTCCTGACTTGGGACTCAGTCAGGGTAGCCGACAACTCGATCGCGTGACGAACGGTAGTAGGATTAACACCGGTCACAATATCCTGAATAGAATCGGGTAAACCATCGATATACCTCTCGATTGCTTTCTCCAGTGGGGTAACCATAGTGGGACACAACAAACTGAGCTCCTCAAATCGATCCGTATAAGCACGGTGTTCTCCCCCGTCTTGTTTCAAATCATCGAATTCTCGTTCTAAAGCTCGAATCTCGTGACAGGGACAGAACTCTCTCATCATGAGAGCTCGGAGCTCTTCCCAAGTTTGTGCTAATTGTCACACCCTGGCTTTGCGGAAGCGTGGTTAATTTTGGTGTGACTTCTTAATACCATAGCTTAATCATACCAAAGCTATATGAGTTAAAAACATGCAAGATCATCCATTAAGTTTTGAAAACAAAATACTGTACCATTGTTTTAACCAACTACCATAACCTTGTCCAACAGACATTACAAACTGAAACATAACATAAACATGGTTTAAGGACTGTGTCTTGTCCAGGAAAGAGACACATCCCCTAAACCCCGGATGACCTCGGAAACTAGTGCAGCGGAAAACATGCCATACCGTGCCAGATCTCGTTAATTTCCTGAAATACATGTAAGTTGAAAAATCAACAATAATGTTGAGCGAGTTCATGTGCAAGTGAGTAAGTAAAACACTTGTAAGTATAAAAGTTTCCTGGTATGTAGCAGTGTAAGAGGACTTGTGATCACCAATGGTTTGCAAGGCCATTAGCATGTTGTGAAATGCAAGTAGGAAGATTCAAACCTAGCGTATTTGGCGTTGGGGCACCAAGTCACCACCTGGTCCATTATGCGGGCTCAGGGGTTGGGCTCGCTACACCCAGATAGATCTACCGCTTAAGTCCCTCGGTGTTCTAACTACCCATTCACATGATCTAAAACCTCCTTACGTTAATCATACCGTGTATAATAGTACTTGTAAACAAAGTAACATGTATTTCACCCCCGCAGTTAAGAAAACTGAAAACAGTTAGAGAAAAGGGGGACATGAACTCACAGTGAATGCGCGTCTCTACCAAGTGTCTCCAATACAGTAAGCTGTGCAACGACCTACAAGTGCTAATTCTATTAGACGGACGGCCGTGCCTTAGCTTAACAGTTTATGTCTTTGGGAAATAGTTAGACAACTATTTCGTGTTTATGTTCCGTATGCACTTGGTAGTTATTCATCTTCCCAAGGATGGGGGATACAATACATGTGCGTAAGTTACGTTTTATCAATCTTGTGGTAATGTAATTACCGGTGTAACTTATATGTTTGTGGAAGCGTTCGTAAAGTTTTGGGATCATTAACGCTTGTAAATATTATTTTCACTCTAAAATAATATTTATGTATTTCACAAAATAATCATAAACAGTGTTGTGACAAATATATTTATCACGTTAATCTTTGTGAAAATCCCACCTCCGAATATTTAGTAATTAAAGTTCTGGCGAAATTTATGTTTCGAAAATATGTCGAAAATAGTTCTAACACTTGTAGTGTAAATAAGTCTAAGTGTTAGGTTTTTAGGAAATTTCGCCAGAGTTTCCTCTGTAACTAGAGGTGGCCACGCTTTCAAGCGTATCATTTTCTTTTAACAAATCAATTCAACAACTTCTTTATTCAATCAACAATTTCCGACACATCAAACTAGTCGACAAGTATGTAAATCGCATAATCGTATGAACTTGCAGTTTTTCCGAATCTATAGTGTAAATCCCCTTTATATTTTGTAGATCTTTTCATAAAGTAACTTTAATCTTGTAAAAACCCCGTGTTTAGAGAAATCCGTCTTTACAACTTCTAGTAACAAGTGACAAATTTACTTCTTTGTCGGATCTGTTTGTTTCACAAGTGTTTACACACTTGTGGTTTATAAAACCATATTTATTAGTGTAAGATCCTTTCTTTAAAATACATGGTTTCTTAAATGTGTGGTTCTTTGAAGATACCACTTGCAGATACGTAGATCCGCTAGTTTTAAACACCATTGTACCGGTTAAATCACTTTTACACAAGTAAAATATTTTTACACAAGTTCATGTATCTTGTGTGGTAGAGTTTCGCCTTTTAACCCTTGTGGTTACCAAAAACGAGCTTATGTGAAGATCCATGATCTTACAAAGTCGGGTTAAACGGAGATCCGAGCTACCACATCATAGATCGGGTCTAGATAAACACAAATTCCAAATACTACATCTTTTACACAAGTTACTAGCTATTAACCACCACTTTTAGTATTTTTAGTAGACTTTTGATCATCATCTTTCATTTTAACGAGATTCAACCGTCATAATTTCTTTTAACCACTTTAAAATAGTTCGAGAGTGTGATTCAAGCAACTTACCACTAGCTCGGGGCTAGGGAAGATTCTAGTCGAAAAATGAGTGGATAAAAGCAATGAGGTGAGGTCCTTGACGATTCGTAAGCTCCACACTCCGTGATTCGCCTTGTTACACCTTGTAGTGAGCTTTGAATTTGTTGGATTGGAATGAAATTAAATGTTTGTGTGGGAATATGTTCGGCCGTAGCTTTCCTAAGGGAGGAGAGAAAGAAATGTTTTGTGTTGATTAATGCAATTGGTGGCTTTATATAATGCAATTTCTTTATCCATTGGGTAAGGTGTCTACCTAAGTACACACAATATTTCCCTAATTCCCATAAGAGGATATGGAAGGATTATGAAAAGATTTTAAATAAATCTTGTGGTAGAAATCGTATGGTGGGTGGGGGGTGTTAAGTGAAAGTTATTTAGTAAATGATGAGTATTTAGGGGGGTGCTAGATGTAACTGTTGGTATTAACACAACTCTCTCAATATTCAAAAGTCAATCTGCATAGGAACTTGAAGTATTTTGGGTGGCACATGGGGGAAATCGAATGTGAGAAGAGGGGGGGGGGGTAATTGGTGATTATTAGAGGTGCCCAGTGTAAATGTGGATGTCTAGTGGAAGTATAATTATGACTTCACATTTCCAAGATGGTTACATGAGAATTTGCAAACTTTGTAAAAGTCTTTTAGTGGGGTCCTATTTGGGACGGTTACCACACAAAGAAGAAAAAAGTTATATGCAAATTTGTGGGTAATAATTTAATTAGTGGGGGGTTTAATGTTATATCTAGTGTTTAGCGGGTACCGGGTATTATGTAAGGTGTTATAGTGTGTTATGAAATATAACAGGTGTTAGGGTATTCGGGGACCCTAACTGGCTCAGAAAAAAATATCAATAGTGAAAATAATAATATTTTCATGTTTCGGGTAAAGTCCGGGTGTCCGGTTGGATAGTAATCCGTTAAAGTCTTTTGTAACGCTTTAAAGTGTTGTTATTACATTTTTAGTGACACATTTTGTTTCCAACACTTTAGAAAGTGTCTAGTGTTATTTTCTCATATTTTGGCACTTTACTAGTCAGCTAGAAGCTGGTTTATTTATTAAAGTGCTGTGTCTGGTACTTTAAAGTACGTTTTGGCACATCCGAACCAGTGTATCTTATCCCTAGAGACGCGGTACCATAACCCTTATATCCCTACACTCACTACCAGTGTAGTCAAAATATTTGAGGCTCTTAACAGGCCTTAGAGGCAGTATTTGCCTGATGCTGGTTATATCAGCATGTTCACTGTGTATCCGTTTAGTGCTACTGTGCTTTTTGTGCATCATGTTTGTCACTAAGGTGCCGTATGTAAGTAATGTAGTGACAGCAAATAAAGTATGATGCAAGTAAGTGCATGTATCATTATGCAGGTAGCAGTTTATCAGCTAGTTTCAATCAAGCACAGTAATTAAGCAGTAATTAATCATTTATTAAGTTGTACGGATACCTGGTTTAGTGCGGGTTGTCACATTCTCCCCCCGTTAAATAAATTTCGTCCCGAAATTTAAGTTCTGCTTGTAGAAGCAGGGTTCTTAGGAAATAAGTGGGGGTATTTCTCTTTCATCCGGTCCTCACGTTCCCATGTGAATTCAGGACCATGTCTGGCATTCCAACGAACCTTGACGAGCTTGACACTGCTCCGGCGGGTCTTGTTAACTTTCCAATCCGTGACCTCAACAGGTTCTTCAACAAAGTGGAGCGTGTCGTCAATATGAATCTCGTCGATAGGAATGGCAACGTCAATTTGAGTTGGACTTTTCTTTAAATTGGATACATGAAATGTATCGTGAACCCCATTCAGTTCAGTAGGTAGGTCCAACTTGTATGCTACTGTCCCAATTCTTTCCAGAATTCTGAAGGGACCAATGTAGCGCGGATTTAACTTTCCATACTTACCAAAACGTGCCACCCCCTTCCAGGGTGAAACTTTTAATAACACCATTTCTCCGACTTGGAAGTCCACATGCTTCCGGTTTGGATCCGCGTAGGCCTTTTGTCTGTGGCGAGCGGCTCCGATGCGTTTAAGTATTTGCGCGATCATGTCTGTCGTCTCTTGGGCGATCTCGGGACCAGCAAGCTGCCTATCACCTGTGTCAGACCAACATAGTGGTGATCGGCACTTGCGTCCGTATAGGGCCTCAAATGGCGCGACACCAATACTGGTGTGGTAGCTGTCGTTGTATGAAAATTCAACCAAAGGTAAGTGTTTATCCCAGCTACCGCTCAAATCCATAACTCATGCCCTCAGCATGTCTTCCAAAGTTTGTATCGTTCGCTCGCTCTGGCCGTCAGTTTGCGGATGGAATGCAATGCTCAGATTTCAATTGTGAGCCAAAAGATTCCTGGAAGGATTGCCATATTCTTGACACAAACCTTCCGTCTCTATCAGAGATGATCGAGAGAGGTACTCCATGACGTGCTATGATCTCTCTCATGTAAATTTCCGCAAGTTTACTAGTACTGTCTTTCTCCTTGATCGGCAGAAAGGGTGCGGATTTTGTTAGGCGGTCAACAATCACCCAAATCATATCATGGCCTCTTGGCGTTCTTGACAGTTTTGTAATAAAATCCATGGAGATTTGTTCCTATTTCCACTTGGGAATCTCAGGTTGTTGCAGAAGTCCCGAAGGCTTCTGGTATTCCGCTTTAACCTTAGCGTACGTTAAACGTTTGCTCACGTAAACAGCAACATCGCCTTTCATCCTAGGCTACCAATAATAATCTTTTAGATCCTGGTACATCTTATCCGCTCAGGATGGATAAAGTACTGTGATTTGTGAGCCTCGTCAAAAATAACTTCCCTTAATCCACCAAACAGAGGAACCCAAATCCTTTTCTCAAAACATAATGTCCCTTCCTCGTTTGGTACCAAAAGCTTTTCCATTCCACGGAGATATTCTTCCTCAAGGTTTCCCCTCCTTGAGAGCTTCCTTTTGTGCAGCACGAATGCGCGAGGAAAGATCGGTTCGTATGATCATTTCCAAAGCCCTGACCCTTATGGGCTTGATTCTTTCTTTACGACTTAGGGCATCGGCGACTACATTCGCCTTCCCTGGTTGATACTTTATCTCGCAGTCGTAATCGTTCAATAATTCAACCCATCATCTTTGCCTCATATTCAACTCCTTCTGGTTGAATATATGCTGTAGGCTTTTGTGATCTGTGAAGATTGTGCACTTCGTACCATACAGGTAGTGTCTCCAGATCTTTAGTGCAAAACCACTGCGCCAAGCTCTAAATCGTGGGTGGTATAGTTCTTTTCGTGTACCTTCAGTTGGCGCGATGCGTAGGCAATAACCTTTTGGCGTTGCATCAACACGCAACCCAATCCTTGACGCGATGCGTCGCAGTATACCACAAAATTGTCGGTACCTTCTGGTAGAGCTAAGATTGGCGCGTTACAAAGCTTATCCTTTAATATCTGAAATGCTTCATCCTGTTTGATTCCCCAATCAAACGTCGTGTCCTTTTGCGTGAGGAGCGTCAAAGGTTGAGCGATTTTCGAGAAATCCTCGATGATCCTTCGATAGTAGCCAGCCAAACCCAAGAATTGTCGAATCTCGGTTGGCGTTGTAGGCGTCTCCCCAATTCTTGATTGCCTTGATCTTTTTGGGATCAACATGAATCCCATTTCCATTAACCACATGTCCAAGAAACTGGACTTCGCGTAGCCAAAACTCGCACTTGGAGAATTTGGCGTACAGCTGTCCCTTCTTTAGCAGCTCCAATATGGTTCTAAGATGTTGTTCGTGTTCAGCGTTCGTCTTTGAGTAAATCAGGATGTCGTCGATGAATACAATCACAAACTTGTCTAAGTATGGCTTGCAAACCCTATTCATCAAGTCCATAAAGACTGTAGGTGCGTTTGTCAAACCAAACGGCATAACGAGGAACTCGTAGTGTCCATAACGAGTTCGGAAGGCTGTTTTCGGGATACTCTCCTCTTGTATCCTTAACTGATGGTATCCAGATCATAAGTCGATCTTTGAATAAAAGCTTGAGCCTTGCAGTTGATCAAACAGATCATTGATTCATGGCAGAGGGTATCTATTTTTAATCGTCAGCTTGTTCAATTCTCTGTAGTTGATGTTTATTTGAAAATCATCATCCTTCCTTTTGACGAGTAGAAATGGGGTTACCCCAAAAGGAAATTTTGGTCTGTTATCTTCCTTCCCTAACCATTGCCAATACTTCTCTGTCAATCCTTGCATCTCCGAAAATGTAAGTTGCTATGATGCATCGACTACGGGTGCAGTGCCCGGAATTAAATCGACGCGGGATTCGATTAATCGTGAGGAGATGATTTCGGCAAGTCTTCGAGGAAGACTTCAGGGTATTCACCAATCACAAGGATATCTTCGAGTTTTGGTTCTTCGACTTCCTTTCCCATAACATGAGCCAAGAATGCAACACATCCCTTGTGCGAGAATTTTTGGGTCTTCTTAGTCTGATAATCCGTAGGAGCGTATCCTGCTCCATGAGTCACGATCATTTCTTCGTTCGTTGTCGGGGCGCGGATGACAATCTCCGCATGGTTGCTTGACAACCAGTCCATCCCAATCATCACGTCGAAACTTCCAAACTCAACTGGCAATAGATCTAGCGTAAACTTACGCTCTCCGGGTTCTATCGTGCCGATTCCAGTTACTGCGTTGGCTTCCACTAGCTTCCCCTAAACTAGTTCTAATGGGTACTGGAATAACTACTCACTCACTACGTAAACCAATTATGTGCTTGAATACTAGAATTGTGGATCGTAAAATTTGCAACAGTAGTTGGCAATACAGACGCATAATATTGAGTAATGTGGGACGTACCGCTATCCATGCTTGGATCTCTGGCGTGCCTCCCTAGCTCCGATGGGGAGCTTTCATCCTTGCGTCTGATTGCTTTTCGGGCAATATCTTCTGAAATGCTTTCTGCTTCCACAGTTTAAACATCTTCGAGCACGCTTCTGTTTATCACTCATCCTGCCTTGACAATTATCATTGTCGTTGTCCCCTTCGTGATTCTCACTACCGTCTTGGCCCCCATTACTAAGTTCAGTATTTTGCCAACAAGTTTCCTTGACATGTCCCACCTTGCCACAGTTACCACAATTTCCATATTTGCATCGCCCGACATGATAACGTAAACAATTGTCGCACTTAGGTAGGATACCCTTGTAATCTTTTCCCTTTTTGGCCTTCTTCTTGTTACTAACCCGAGTAACCATCTTGAAATTTGCGAGCCTCCTCTTGTTATCCCCAAATGCCTTTATAGCAGTTTCCTTTTTCTCCTCCGCAGTGGAAAATTTTCCTTGTCTAACTGCTTCTTCCGTGAGTGCTATGCTTATGTTGATAGCTTCGGTGACCGTTGAGGGTTTTGATGCTGTTACCAGGCTTAGAACCTGAGGTGCCAATCCCCTTATGAACTGTTCAATTCTCTTAAACTCTGGTGTCCCCAAGAGTATGGCAACTTGTGATAATTCGTTAAATCTCTGCACATACTCTGCTATCTTTGGTCCTTTCATTTTCAAGTTCCACAGTTCTGTTTCCAATTTCTGGACTTCTGCCCTCGAGCAATATCTTTCACGCATCAAATTTTTCAGTTCGTCCCACGTCATAGCATGCGCAGCAGTCTCGCCCATCGTCCGAATTTGATGGTTCCACCATGACAGAGCCTCATCCACCAATAGCCCAGTTATATACTTGACTTGATGTTCGGGGTCACATTTGCTCAATCGTAAAACAGAATCTGTCTTTTCAACCCAGCGCACGAAGGCTAAGGCACCCCCGGTGCCGTCGAACTCTCGAGGTTTGTGGTCTAAGAATTGCTTGTAGGTGCAGCCATTGGGTGGGTTATTTCCTGAGGTACCTCCGTTGCGCTCGGAGTGATGGGCCTCGTATTGTGCGATGACTGCAGCAATGATTCCCTGAAGTTCCACCTCGTTGGTGGGTATGCGTACACCCCGTTTTGGAGGCATTTCCTAAAAGATGTTTCACGTAGGTTAGGTCATCGCAACCAAAATGCACGTATGCATTAACAATATCAACACATAACATCTCATGCTATCAATAATTCATCCACATAACACCTCATGTTATAAATAAATTAGCCTCTGCAATGGTCGAGGCTTCGAGGTAGTAACCATACCCCTGATCTGGGGTGCAAGTGTCCAAGTGAATCGTTCAATCCTTTTGAACTCCGGTTTGACTAAGTAGGGGGGGGGCGACCCTAGATAAGTCGTGCGATCGCTGGACAAGTTCAGGAATTTCTGGTTCGTCCATTCTCAATTTCCAGGACTCCTCGTCAAGTTTCTGAATTTCAGTCCTAAAACAACATTTCTTCTCAATCGTTTCCTTGAGCTCATCCCAGCTCAGTGCATAAGTAGCGTCTGTGCCAAGGGTCTGAACCTGGAGGTTCCATTAAAAGAGGGTGCCATCCAGAAATATCCCCGAGATGTAGGTAACACTCCGTTGGGGCGAACAGTTACCCGTTCTTAGAGTGGAGTTGGTCTCTTCGGACCAATGAACAAATGCATCGGTGCCTCCTGTTCCGTCAAAGTTTAAAGGCTTGCAGTTCATGAACTGTTTATAGGTGCAGCAAGTTGGAGAGTTATCTCCAGTAATGCCATCGTTGTACTTAGAGTGGAGGTCTTCGTGTCGTGCATTTATCTGCGAGATGCGTTCTTGCAGCTCGTCTTCTGTCCTTAGTAACGTACTGGTGCTTGTGTCACGTCCGGGTGACATTTCCTTTTGTCGAAATAGCGTGAAGCGGGTTTGGACAATGTTTCAATTGTCTATGGGGTATATATATATAGCAACGTAAGCCATCATGTAATCACCCCATTTCACACGCAAATATACTCACTGTATAAGTGGGGAAATAAATTCCTGAGCCTTCACATAGGCTTGTCAACTTGGCTTGTTGCTTGTAATAGAATGAACTCGAGGCTACATCGCCTAGGTCATTTGTGTTTAAATTATTGGTTATCATTAGCTTGACCTGCAGAGTCCACCAGGATTCCTGTGCACTACAAATCGTTATTACGTGGGCCCCCGTAATAATAAATTGTCTTGCACAGTTACCCCAAATTTTCTCTCATCCAAGCAGATGATCAATCAAGAAGCAACAGCCGGTGCATCGGTATGAACAGGGTCCTACTCCAATGCGGGGTCAGGAGCAACGCCTGGCTCAGGGGCCACGGCTAGCTCCGAATCAAAAACTCCATCTCAGAATCAGCTGGATCAACAATCACAGGGGTTACAGGATCCCCCAAGGGCTGGTCTAAGTGCATGAACTCAATGTCATGGTTTGGATCAATACCAGGCGGAAAAACAGGATTGTCCTCATAATCGTGATCAAACTCAAAGCTGTGTGTGGGATCCGGTGCAGCTGATGATGCCATATCAGGGTCGGCGTCGTGTAAGTGGTGCTGCATTCCCTGTATGTGCGAAGATGCGGATGCCGGAAACTCAATGAGTCTGGGATGAGTTTCCCCTACAGGAGCGTCCGCATGCAGTAGTCTAATGCTAGCAGCGAGAGGGTCTTGCCCTCAAGTGGGTCCTCCTCTTAATAGTTCGACAATCGTCTTTAGAGGCAATGTCGGAGGCATATCAACAACGAGCTAAGCGGCAAGGGGCACAGGAGCAGGGATCACCGCCAGTGGCAAATTCCCAACAAGATGGCCATCAGTAGGCTCTGCTACGACTTCAGGCAGTGCACAAAGGGCTGAAAGTCGTCATTGTCTGTGCCGGTAGTATCAGAAATGTACACCTCGTGCTTCGTTGAACTATGTCGTCTGATACTATGGTCATGGGGTTCGTAGTGCCCATCTTTCTAGTACTTGATGAAAGCATAACGTTTGTAACACAAACACATATACGTATAATAATCAATCATATAATCAGTTAATCACATAAGTCACCAAGTAAGGTATCACATACTTCTCCTAGTCTTACTAGCCAATTTCATTCAGTCTACTAGACTGCTCTATCCTTCACTTAAACCAAACCTCGATCCTCCAGATCGATCCTATAACAAACCAACGTGTTCAACTACCTTGACCATCTCGATCCTCCAGATCGGTCCTATAACAAACCAACGTGCTCAACTATCTTGACCATCTCGATCCTCCAGATCGATCCTCAGCCCTCCAAGCTGAACTTATAATTAATAAAATGTGCTCAACATTTGTTTGTAAAAAGTGTGGATCTGGACTTAAGTGGTATGCAGAAAAATGTTTTCGTGAGAGCCCTAGTGATCATAGTCTAGACTCGAGACAGAATCCTAGTTCGCTATGATCAGAGCTCTGATACCAAGCTGTCACACCCTGGCTTTGCGGAAGCGTGGTTAATTTTGGTGTGACTTCTTAATACCATAGCTTAATCATACCAAAGCTATATGAGTTAAAAACATGCAAGATCATCCATTAAGTTTTGAAAACAAAATACTGTACCATTGTTTTAACCAACTACCATAACCTTGTCCAACAGACATTACAAACTGAAACATAACATAAACATGGTTTAAGGACTGTGTCTTGTCCAGGAAAGAGACACATCCCCTAAACCCCGGATGACCTCGGAAACTAGTGCAGCGGAAAACATGCCATACCGTGCCAGATCTCGTTAATTTCCTGAAATACATGTAAGTTGAAAAATCAACAATAATGTTGAGCGAGTTCATGTGCAAGTGAGTAAGTAAAACACTTGTAAGTATAAAAGTTTCCTGGTATGTAGCAGTGTAAGAGGACTTGTGATCACCAATGGTTTGCAAGGCCATTAGCATGTTGTGAAATGCAAGTAGGAAGATTCAAACCTAGCGTATTTGGCGTTGGGGCACCAAGTCACCACCTGGTCCATTATGCGGGCTCAGGGGTTGGGCTCGCTACACCCAGATAGATCTACCGCTTAAGTCCCTCGGTGTTCTAACTACCCATTCACATGATCTAAAACCTCCTTACGTTAATCATACCGTGTATAATAGTACTTGTAAACAAAGTAACATGTATTTCACCCCCGCAGTTAAGAAAACTGAAAACAGTTAGAGAAAAGGGGGACATGAACTCACAGTGAATGCGCGTCTCTACCAAGTGTCTCCAATACAGTAAGCTGTGCAACGACCTACAAGTGCTAATTCTATTAGACGGACGGCCGTGCCTTAGCTTAACAGTTTATGTCTTTGGGAAATAGTTAGACAACTATTTCGTGTTTATGTTCCGTATGCACTTGGTAGTTATTCATCTTCCCAAGGATGGGGGATACAATACATGTGCGTAAGTTACGTTTTATCAATCTTGTGGTAATGTAATTACCGGTGTAACTTATATGTTTGTGGAAGCGTTCGTAAAGTTTTGGGATCATTAACGCTTGTAAATATTATTTTCACTCTAAAATAATATTTATGTATTTCACAAAATAATCATAAACAGTGTTGTGACAAATATATTTATCACGTTAATCTTTGTGAAAATCCCACCTCCGAATATTTAGTAATTAAAGTTCTGGCGAAATTTATGTTTCGAAAATATGTCGAAAATAGTTCTAACACTTGTAGTGTAAATAAGTCTAAGTGTTAGGTTTTTAGGAAATTTCGCCAGAGTTTCCTCTGTAACTGGAGGTGGCCACGCTTTCAAGCGTATCATTTTCTTTTAACAAATCAATTCAACAACTTCTTTATTCAATCAACAATTTCCGACACATCAAACTAGTCGACAAGTATGTAAATCGCATAATCGTATGAACTTGCAGTTTTTCCGAATCTATAGTGTAAATCCCCTTTTTATTTTGTAGATCTTTTCATAAAGTAACTTTAATCTTGTAAAAACCCCGTGTTTAGAGAAATCCGTCTTTACAACTTCTAGTAACAAGTGACAAATTTACTTCTTTGTCGGATCTGTTTGTTTCACAAGTGTTTACACACTTGTGGTTTATAAAACCATATTTATTAGTGTAAGATCCTTTCTTTAAAATACATGGTTTCTTAAATGTGTGGTTCTTTGAAGATACCACTTGCAGATACGTAGATCCGCTAGTTTTAAACACCATTGTACCGGTTAAATCACTTTTACACAAGTAAAATATTTTTACACAAGTTCATGTATCTTGTGTGGTAGAGTTTCGCCTTTTAACCCTTGTGGTTACCAAAAACGAGCTTATGTGAAGATCCATGATCTTACAAAGTCGGGTTAAACGGAGATCCGAGCTACCACATCATAGATCGGGTCTAGATAAACACAAATTCCAAATACTACATCTTTTACACAAGTTACTAGCTATTAACCACCACTTTTAGTATTTTTAGTAGACTTTTGATCATCATCTTTCATTTTAACGAGATTCAACCGTCATAATTTCTTTTAACCACTTTAAAATAGTTCGAGAGTGTGATTCAAGCAACTTACCACTAGCTCGGGGCTAGGGAAGATTCTAGTCGAAAAATGAGTGGATAAAAGCAATGAGGTGAGGTCCTTGACGATTCGTAAGCTCCACACTCCGTGATTCGCCTTGTTACACCTTGTAGTGAGCTTTGAATTTGTTGGATTGGAATGAAATTAAATGTTTGTGTGGGAATATGTTCGGCCGTAGCTTTCCTAAGGGAGGAGAGAAAGAAATGTTTTGTGTTGATTAATGCAATTGGTGGCTTTATATAATGCAATTTCTTTATCCATTGGGTAAGGTGTCTACCTAAGTACACACAATATTTCCCTAATTCCCATAAGAGGATATGGAAGGATTATGAAAAGATTTTAAATAAATCTTGTGGTAGAAATCGTATGGTGGGTGGGGGGTGTTAAGTGAAAGTTATTTAGTAAATGATGAGTATTTAGGGGGGTGCTAGATGTAACTGTTGGTATTAACACAACTCTCTCAATATTCAAAAGTCAATCTGCATAGGAACTTGAAGTATTTTGGGTGGCACATGGGGGAAATCGAATGTGAGAAGAGGGGGGGGGGGGGGTAATTGGTGATTATTAGAGGTGCCCAGTGTAAATGTGGATGTCTAGTGGAAGTATAATTATGACTTCACATTTCCAAGATGGTTACATGAGAATTTGCAAACTTTGTAAAAGTCTTTTAGTGGGGTCCTATTTGGGACGGTTACCACACAAAGAAGAAAAAGTTATATGCAAATTTGTGGGTAATAATTTAATTAGTGGGGGGTTTAATGTTATATCTAGTGTTTAGCGGGTACCGGGTATTATGTAAGGTGTTATAGTGTGTTATGAAATATAACAGGTGTTAGGGTATTCGGGGACCCTAACTGGCTCAGAAAAAAATATCAATAGTGAAAATAATAATATTTTCATGTTTCGGGTAAAGTCCGGGTGTCCGGTTGGATAGTAATCCGTTAAAGTCTTTTGTAACGCTTTAAAGTGTTGTTATTACATTTTTAGTGACACATTTTGTTTCCAACACTTTAGAAAGTGTCTAGTGTTATTTTCTCATATTTTGGCACTTTACTAGTCAGCTAGAAGCTGGTTTATTTATTAAAGTGCTGTGTCTGGTACTTTAAAGTACGTTTTGGCACATCCGAACCAGTGTATCTTATCCCTAGAGACGCGGTACCATAACCCTTATATCCCTACACTCACTACCAGTGTAGTCAAAATATTTGAGGCTCTTAACAGGCCTTAGAGGCAGTATTTGCCTGATGCTGGTTATATCAGCATGTTCACTGTGTATCCGTTTAGTGCTACTGTGCTTTTTGTGCATCATGTTTGTCACTAAGGTGCCGTATGTAAGTAATGTAGTGACAGCAAATAAAGTATGATGCAAGTAAGTGCATGTATCATTATGCAGGTAGCAGTTTATCAGCTAGTTTCAATCAAGCACAGTAATTAAGCAGTAATTAATCATTTATTAAGTTGTACGGATACCTGGTTTAGTGCGGGTTGTCACACTAATGCCACTTCGGCACCCCTATCGCGCATAACTCCGTTCCACCATGTAAGAGCTCGCTTCTCAAACACGCTTGAAGCAAATTCAACCTTACGCGCATTCAGACACTACACATGTCTGAATGTGCTCTCGATACTCTCGAACCACTGTAGGAGCGCAGTTGCTCCTTGTGACCCAGAAAACTTAAGCGGCTTAGCAGAATTGAAATTCTTGAAATTACACTGTGCGTTATTGTTGTTATTATTATTGTTGTTGTATAACTCGTGGATTTGGGTCACAACGCCTGGAAGCACAGCAGCCATTTGCTGAGAGACAAGGGCTGCGACTTCCTCAGTAGTAAAAGTTCGAGCTTCGCGTCGAGGAGGCATTGTCTAACAAGGAAACATGAGAAACGAGTGAGGTCGACAATTGGAGAAACAAAGGAGGTATTGAAAACATTGCCAAAACACAAGGAGTGCGATCATTTGTTCATTACCTCGAACAAACAAACGATACGCAATGACTAATCAAAGTAAATAGGTCATAATAATGTATCGCTGAAGAGATGCTCGCCTATAAGTGAACACTCACCCCAAGAGTTCCCAGGTAAGAGTGACTGGTCTGATACTGCGGATTTGTACGAACATTCTAGCCTTAGACAAAAAACTCAAGGTACAGGCATTCACTCTTCCAGTTTGCACGTGTTCACATTATTTAGACCCAAACTTTGACGATATTTTGAAAACTGAGAGGGTTCAAAACCTTACAATCAATCATCCAAGGATAGATGATTAATTTTCGAAGCGGATTTGTTATTGTGTTCACGTTGTGGTTATCACCTAAGGATAGGTGACGGTATTGTTTTAAAATCTAAACGCAAGATAACTCGCGTTAGGGTCCTAGAAAGTTATAGTCTAGGTCAAAGCATTACTAATAACCTAATTCCCTATAACCATTGGCTCTGATACCAACTCTTCTGTCACACCCCGACCACGTAAAACAACAAACCGTGGCGGAAACGTCGGGGAGTGTTGTAACAGAATCATCGTTTCAACATGGTAATTAAAAGTTTCGTTTTATTGATTCATTAAGTAATTTATATTGTCTTAAAACCAAACAAACAAATTAAACATCGTCTATTATTGTTTTTATGTCACTAAGGCCACGTCCAGCTCCTAAGTGAACATGCTCCCTAGCAATCATCACGCAACATTACCTGAAACATATGTAAAAACAAAGTCAGCAAAGAAATGCTGGCGAGCACATAGGTTTTATAAGAGTATCGAAATCATGGCTCGTTTATATATATTGCAATACCTCGAAAACCTTGTTTTGAAAAGCATATGATATTGCAACATGATTAACCAACTCAAATCAAGATGGTTATATTTTATAAAATCTCGTAGCCATGATTCTTAACCCAAAAAAATTTGTTTTAGTAAACCAATTCATAAAACATCTCGTTAATAAAACTCGTATGGTTTATATCATTTCGAAAACCTCGTTGTGTGACATCGATTTAAATCGTTTCCCAAGTGAACTAAATAATGACATGAAATGTAATATGATAAAAGCACTTATATATAAGATGTACCAGCGGCGTATCTACCATGCTTTTATCATGTTACACCTATCCCATTACCTAATCACAACCCAAACCAATCGTTCATTCAAATCGTTTTATCTCGTTTAAGTCATTCCAAATCGTTTAATTCGTCCCAAAATCGTTTTCGTTTTAATTGTGAAACTACTTATGGTCGTCTCGCTAATAACATTCAAACCTTCGTGACTCGACTACCTCGTTTCTCGTATTAACAAACCACCAAAGGGCAAGTTAACAATCATCAGATTCAGTCGTTACCTACATAACCCCCACACATAACCATGGGTGTAGTCTGATAACGGGATTTGTCAGATCCTATGGTACCATAACCTAATACTGGTCGGCTTGATCAATGCTAATGAATGTCATTCGTTATGTAGTTACAACCATCAAGTTTCGTTCACATTATCGAAATCGTATTTAGTTTAATATAAACCATCTTAATCGTTTTTGAAAATATCGTTAAAATATCGAAATCATTTTAATACATATGAATCACCCCAAAACAATTGAAATCAGTAAAATAGGGGAACTATGTACTCACATTGAATGATAGGGTATCCTTGATCTAAAGAACTTAGCGAAGCTCAGACAAACCAAGGAAATTCAAGTAGTACCTAGTAATCGGATCACTAGTAAATAAATCGACACCTAAATCGGAAGATCGGATAGAATGAGGTATTGTAAACCAAAGGAGTGTTGGAACTCATGTGATACGGTTTAACAAAGCCTACATTCTAAATCGGAACTTAGCCTAAGTGCTTTCAACCCGTTACGACCCATTAAGGTAGCTTACGCTACTTTAACGCGTCGTTCGCGCAAAACTATGTTCGGATGGTTAACTATGCGCTATGTCAAGTCTTATATGCCCAATAATACCTAAACATGTTACTAAATCAGATTATATGTCAAAAACATGTTCACATATGTAAAATATGGAATTAAGCTTCAAAAGGGCGTTTTGGTCATTTCCTATGGGCATACAAGCTACTTAACTGTGACAACCCTCTAATTTACATGTAACCGTACAATCTATTATTGCTAATTAAAGTACTTGATGACTGTGCTGAATCATTTAACTGCTCTCTGATTACTGTGTTATAATTACATGTGCTTGTTAACATACTAGTAGTGTACAGAAAAATTACTAAATAGTCCGGTATGCTTTCCTGAGTGTTGAAAATTAAAAATGTTACACAAATATATATATATATATATATATATATATATATATATATAGGACGCTTTACGAATTAATTAAGCAGTTTAACGGAACAACACCGAACCGAACAACCGGGCTTTACCCGGAACATAAAAATATTGTCAATGACATTGTTTACACCTTTCTGAGCTAGATAGGGTCCCCGAACACCCCTTATATTAATTAACACACTAAACATACTAACTAAATAACATTAGATTGCAACTAGATCCTAACTATGGCATTACACCCCAACCATACCCCCCCTCCCCCTCCTTCTACGGTTTTGTGGTATGGGGAACATCCCACAATTGTTTGAGTATTTTATTAAGAATGTTTGATATCTAGGTGACATAATATATGGTGGATAATAAGAAAGTTGGTTTATAAATTTGCACACTAGAACTTCCACCTTCATTTCATCCAACATCCAACACCAAACTTCTCTCTTCCTATCCTTCCCCACATTCGGCAGCCAACACCCTCCACCATATCACCACCATCAACTCTCATTCAAGCCATTCCTCATACATACAAAGGTGTAAGAGGTCCAACAACGAAGCTCGGTGCTCTCGGAAGTGGAAGGACCTTCTCCATTCGCTATTAACCATCACTTTTCTACACTCGAACTCCCCTAGCCTTGAGCTAGTGGTAAGAACTTAGATCCGTTCATTCTTTATGTTATTTAAGTGGTTAATAAATGTTTGATGATGAAAATCCATGAACACTAAAGAACCATGAACAAAGTCTTGCATACAAACTAACTTGTAATGAAACATTGATGAAACATGATGAAGTGATGATAAACTGAAGTTGTCTTGATTATGTTACTGATTTACTTGCTGATCTACTTGTAATATTAATGTTTGATGTTGTTGTGGTCACTAAACATGTTAACGGAATCAATCGAACACAAGTTAGAAGGTTAAAAGCTGAAACAGTAGGCTGTTTGGTAATTACAGCCAACTTCAGTTGGCTGTAATAGGACCATAACTTAACGAAAAATGTATTTTCTGAAGTCTAGGTTTATGTATTATGAAATACGGTTCTAATGGCACCGGAATCATAATTTTTGGACTTCGTTTACTATTTTTAAAGCATCATTTTGTACCAGCAGCTAGAGCTGCATTTTTCTGCTGAAAATATGCGTTTTGTTTTCTGTCATAACTTGAGTTCTGTGTAAAGTTAGATCATGAAACTTGTACTGTAGATGACCACCGATGTATTTGTAATTCCCTCACTGGAATTTTGTAAATCGGACTTACGAATATTTTTAAATAAATTATTCCGTGGACTGTGGTCAGAAAAAGATAAATCTGAGTTCAGTCCGGAAAATGAATTTTTATAAAATATTGGTAATGAACTGGACCTCGATATTTTTGAACAATAATATTTGTATCGTTTAAGACATTCTGTAAAAAATTGGGAATTTTTGGAATAAGTTAACTATTTTATTAAAATGTCCGAAAACAGCCGGTTTTGAATATTAATGCTGAAATGACATAAGTTGTAACTTGCATGTCTAAATGTCGGGTAGGTTATCTGTGAATGATATAACATGTTATATGTGTTATGTGCTTCATCGTATGTTTATTTATGAGTGGGGAATGGATGGGAAACTTATATGGGCATAAACAGTTAAAGTAATGCATGCTATGTGATAGATACGTGTAGGAACGTTGTGCTCTATTTGAAAATCACTAAATGACTAACTGGTAATCATATTAGGATGTGATTGACCGACCGTGACTGTTAGCTATATCTGAGAATCTAACCGAGCAAACCGAGGTGAGTTCACACTTTCTACAAGGCATGGGATTCCCGGTGGTTTGGGAACGGGTTAAAGAATTTAAAACTAAATCTACATATCCCCTTGGGAAGATATGTACGACCATCCTCCATAGATAGGATACCATTATTAATCCTACGAATTCTCCTTGTGCAGAATACGTACGTTCATCCTCCTGGTGTAGGACAACAACCTTAAAAACTAGCTAGACAAAAAAAACTCTATCAATAAGTCCATCTTCATTATATCGACTTAATCGCCGAGGCCAATGGCGAGCGGGTCATTAGTTAATAGCGCTATTAGGTTTAACAAACCTCACACCGTGCCGGTCGGACGGGCGTGTAGTAATGGACTATGGCAGATTATCAGTGATGATAGACGCTGATATAGGGCACAACTTATTTGCGTAGTAGTCGATATCATACCGTCTAGTAGTTCACATGGGAAAAGCCCCCACTGATTATGGTTATGGTTTGGGTAATGGAAAAGGAACTGGTTAAACATACTTTCAACTACGGGGTAACCCCCACGGCAATTAAGCCAACGAAAGTCAAACCACGTTTTTCAGAAACAACTTAAAACTAACCAACCAAACGTGAACTCACTCAACTTTGTTGTTGACTCGTTGTTGCATGCCTTACAGGTCGCTAGATGCTTTTGGAGCTTGCACGAGGAGAAGGTTGTTGTGGAATATGGGTTGTCATATCCCGTACTTAATAATTAAACTTTATAAACTTATGAAACCTATGTTTGAGTCTTAAAACTTATGAACTGTGAACTTATGTTTTGAACTTACGTTTTATGCTTCCGCTGTTATCCTAAAATCGGTTATCTTCTTTAGGTCACCAATCGTATTGTAGTTGGTTTTATTTACTTAATTGTGTTGTTCAATATGATTGGTGGCTCGATCCTGGTCACGTCACGCCTCCAAGCGGTGATACTCCGCAGGGTGGATTTTGGGGGTGTGATAGATTGGTATCAGAGCCATTGGTTATAGTGAACTTGGTTTTAAAAGGGGGAAAAGCTTTTTGATAAAACCAGACTATAACCTGTACAGTGCTCAACGATCCACAACGACGCTTCGCTCCACGTGCAAGACTCGACACAATAAGTGGTATGATTTATGTTATATTGTCGGTTAGATAGTTCTCACTGTGCATTAGATAATGTGATAATTGCTATTTGAACCTTGTGTGCTTACTCTTTTCTGTCACTCCACACTTACGCACTTGCGACACCTTTCTTACGTGTGTCCCTTCGATGTGAAGATCATGAGTGGACGTCTCGACATGACCCAGGGTCAGCTGACGACCTGGATCAACGAACGGATTGCTGAAGCCTTAGCAACCCAAACAGGGAGTCAACCCATGCACCCTCAAACACGCATGGGCACCTTCAAGGCGTTCCTAGAATGCAAACCTCCCACTTTCGACGACAATGAAGGGACAATCGGCCTTCTACACTGGATCCGGAGAATCGAATATACATTCAAAGAGAGTGAAAGCCCTGTCAGCAAACGAGCAGAGTACGCTACTGGCATGTTGCAAGGGAAAGCGTATTCTTGGTGGAGCGCACAAGTTCAGATGCTCGGATTGGCAGACGCGAATGCCATCCTCTGGAGCGACTTCAAGGATTGGATTAAGGAAGAGTTCTGCCACCTGGACGACAATCTGAAACTTGAGATAGAGTATTATGGTTTGAAGATGGAAGGATTAGAGATTGAGACATACACAAAGAGGTCCAACGACTTGGCTGCCTTATGTCCTAACATGTCACAACCCATATCTAGGCTAATTAAGCTATACCTCAGAGGCTTAGTCCTGGAAATCCAAGGGTCTGTGAGTGCGGCCAACCTTCCCACAATCCAACAAGTCATTCGTTTGCCGCACCAACTCACCGATCAGGCAGTGGAAGAGGGCAAGTTGCCCAAGCGTAACTCTTCCAATGCAAATGCTCTTATTAGTAACAAGTATATTTGGGGTGATCACCAAGGTGAGGGTCCTAGCTCTATACGACAGGAACCGCACAGGAAACTCGGGCTGAACTACCAAAATCAGGGGGGATACCTAGGGAATAAACCGAAATGCCGCAAGTGCCAACGGCACCACAGCGGGTCATGTGCGGAATCGTGTTGTCATCGGTGCAAGAAGTTGGGACATATGGCTTGAGACTGTAGGATCCCATATCCTGCAAACCGGAACCAACGACAACACTAGCAGGGTAATGAGAGATGTTACCAGTGCGGTGCTGAGAGCCACTTCAAGAGGAACTGTCCGCAGATAAGACAGAATCGTGACAACAGCGGAAACCAGGGCAACGGGACAATAATGGAGACAATAAGGATAACATCAGGACTGGTAAGCATGAGCTCCTGAATGGACAAGAGGAAGAAGGAAACAACCCCAACGTTGTGGCGGGTAAGTTCCTACCAGACAATTTCCTTGTTTCTATTTTAGTTCATTCGGGTACAGATGTTAGAAATGTGTTCCTAAGAGTTAGTCAGGTGCTTAAGCGTACCCCATTACCCATAAAACACCAAACATGCTGTAGAACTAGCTAATGGTGAAAGTCTCTAGGGCGCACACACAGTTAAGGGTTGTAACCTCGTCTTAGCTGGTCAGACCTTCTCTATCGATCTTATTCCTATCGTACTTGGTAGCCTCGACGCTGTTATTAGGAAGGATTGATTATCTCACCATTAAGCGGAAGTTCTTTGCAACAAGAAGATTGTCCGCATCCCTCGTTCTGGTAAAGGACCCCTCGTAATTCAGGGTGACAAGAGTGGTGCTGTCGTAGGCATCATCTCTTTCCTTAAGGCCCAGAAGTGTTTGCGAAAGGGCCACACTGCTATCCTAGCCCTCGTATCTGATGCATCCTCGGAAGAAAGGAAGATAGAAGACATTCCTATCGTGCGCGACTTTCCCGAGGTATTTCCAGAGGAATTACCTGGTCTTCCGCCTCATCGCCAAGTTGAATTTCAAATCGAGCTAGCTCCTGGAGCAGCGCCCATAGCTCGAGCACCTTATCGTCTAGCTCCATCAGAACTTGAAGAACTCTCCACGTAATTACAAGAACTCTTGGAAAAGGGTTTTATACGTCCTAGCTCTTCGCCCTGGGGAGCTCCAGTCTTGCTTGTGAAGAAGAAAGATGGTACTTTCAGAATGTGTATCGACTACCGCGAACTTAACAAGGTGACCGTGAAGAATCGTTATCCTCTTCCACGCATTGACGACTTGTTCGACCAGTTGCAAGGGTCGAGCTATTACTCTAAGATCGATTTGAGATCGGGCTACCATCAGCTAAGAGTCCGAGAAGAGGACATCTCCAAAACAGCATTCAGAACTCATTACGGCCATTATGAGTTTCTGGTTATGCCTTTCGGATTGACGAATGCACCTGCAGTCTTCATGGATCTCATGAACCGAGTGTGCAAGCCTTACCTGGATAAGTTCGTTATTGTTTTCATCGACGACATCCTGATCTATTCTAAGAGTCAGGAGGAACACGAGCAGCATCTACGACTTATGCTGGAACTTCTTCGAAAAGAGCAGTTGTATGCCAAGTTTTCGAAATGTGACTTCTGGTTTCGTGAAGTCCACTTTCTAGGCCACGTGGTAAACAAGGATGGGATTCATGTGGATCCATCCAAGGTTGACTCGATCAAGAACTGGCCTGCACCCCGTACACCAACAGAAATCCGCCAATTTTTGGGTTTGGCAGGATATTACAGAAGGTTTATCAAGGATTTCTCAAAGATTGCGCAACCTCTCACTTCACTGACTCAGAAGGGTGTCACCTATCGTTGGAGTGATGCACAGGAGTCCGCATTTCAGCACTTGAAAGATAGACTTTGTAGCGCGCCTATCCTCTCATTGCCTAAAGGCACAGATGATTTTGTGGTTTATTGCGACGCTTCCATCCAAGGACTTGGTTGTGTGTTAATGCAACGTTATAAGGTCATTGCCTACGCATCGCACCAACTTAAAGTTCACGAAAGGAACTACACTACTCATGATCTGGAGCTGGGAGCAGTTGTTTTCGCCCTTAAGATATGGAGACATTACCTGTACGGTACCAAGTGCACTATTTACACCGATCATAGGATTCTCGAGCATATCTTCAAGCAAAAGGAGTTAAACATGCGACAACGTCGATGGGTCGAGCTCTTGAACGATTATGAATGCGCTATCAAATACCATCCGGGCAAGGCCAATGTGGTGGCCGACGCCCTCAGTCGAAAGGATACTATACCTAAGCGTGTACGTGCTTTACAGCTTACCATCCAATCTAACCTTCCCGCTCAAATTCGTGATGCTCAGGTCGAAGCATTGAAAGCAGAGAACATCAGGGCCGAGTCCTTGTGAGGATTGAGGCAGCGACTAGAGCAAAAGGAAGACGTCGCTTACTATGTAATAGGGCGCATCTGGATTCCACTTTATGGAGACCTACGCGAGCTTGTGATGGATGAAGCACACAAGTCTCGTTATTCGGTATATCCTGGTTCAGATAAAATGTACCACGACCTCAAGACTACGTATTGGTGGCCTGGCATGAAAGCCCACATAGCAACCTACGTCAGTAAGTGCTTGACTTGTGCGAGAGTCAAGACTGAATATCAGAAACCATCAGGCCTACTTCAACAGCCAGAGATCCCGAAATGGAAATGGGAGCAAATTTCCATGGATTTCGTTACTGGCCTGCCCAGGTCCCAACGCGGAAATGATACCATTTGGGTGATCGTAGATCGACTGACCAAGTCTGCACACTTTCTGGCTATCAAGGAAACGGATAAGTTTTCTACTTTAGCAGACATCTATCTAAAGGAAGTAGTATCAAGGCACGGAGTGCCAACCTCCATCATTTCTGATCGTGACGCGCGTTTTACTTCTGAACTGTGGCAAGCAATGCACAAGCCTTTTGGCTCACGTTTAGATATAAGCACCGCTTATCACCCACAGACGGATGGGCAATCTGAACGCACCATCCAGACCCTTGAAGACATGCTTAGGGCATGCGTAATAGACTTTGGTAACGGATGGGCAATTCTCCCGTTAGTGGAGTTTTCATATAACAACAACTACCACACCAGCATCCAAGCCGCTCCGTTCGAGGCATTGTATGGACGGAAGTGCCGATCACCTCTCTATTGGGCAGAAGTTGGTGACAGTCAAATCACTGGCCCAGAACTTGTGGTAGATACCACCGAGAGAATTGCTCAGATACGACAGCGAATGGCGGCAGCTCGTCACCTTCAGAAAAGCTATGCTGATAAGGGAAGAAAACCACTCGAGTTCCAGGTTGGGGATCGAGTGCTACTCAAAGTCTCACCTTTGAAAGGTGTAGTCCGTTTTGGCAAACGAGGCAAACTCAATCCGCGTTATGTCGGACCATTCGAAATCATTGAGAAAATTGGCAAGGTCGCTTACAGGCTGAATCTACCTGAAGAACTCAGCGGAGTTCACAACGTATTCCACATGTCAAATCTGAAGAAGTGTCTGTCAGACGAGACCCTCATAGTTCCTCTCAAGGAGCTCACTACCGACGACCAGCTGCAATTCGTCGAAGAACCAGTAGAGATTACGGATCGAGATGTTAAGATCCTCAAGTGTACCAGGATACCTCTGGTCCGAGTTCGTTGGAATGCTCGTCGTGGCCCAGAGTATACCTGGGAACGAGAAGACCAAATGAAACTCAAGTATCCCCAACTGTTTAAGAAAAACGCAACCACTACTGAGGCTGAAGCTACTGCAGAATTTCGGGACGAAATTCCAAATCAACGGGGGGATGATGTGACACCCCAGGAAAATCAGGAAAACAACGCAACTTAACTAGCTTCCTCAGTAAGCACGCGCTAAATTTCGGGACAAAATTCTCTTAACAGGGGGAGAATGTGACAACCCTCAAATTTACATGTAACCGTACAATCTATTATTGCTAATTAAAGTACTTGATGACTGTGCTGAATCATTTAACTGCTCTTTGATTACTGTGTTATAATTACATGTGCTTGTTAACATACTAGTAGTCTACAGAAAAATTACTAAATAGTCCGGTATGCTTTCCTGAGTGTTGAAAATTAAAAACGTTACAAAAATATATATATATGACGCTTTACGAATTAATTAAGCAGTTTAACGGAACAACACCGAACCGAACAACCGGACTTTACCCGGAACATAAAAATATTGTCAATGACATTGTTTACACCTTTCTGAGCTAGTTAGGGTCCCCGAACACCCTAACACCCCTTATATTAATTAACACACTAAACATACTAACTAAATAACATTAGATAGCAACTAGATCCTAACTATGGCATTACACCCCAACCATACCCCCCCCTTCCCCTCCTTCTACGGTTTTATGGTGTGGGGAACACCCCACAATTGTTTGAGTATTTTATTAAGAATGTTTGATATCTAGGTGACATAATATACGGTGGATAATAAGAAAGTTGGTTTATAAATTTGCACACTAGAACTTCCACCTTCATTTCATCCAACATCCAACACCAAACTTCTCTCTTCCTCTCCTTCCCCACCTTCGGCAGCCAACACCCTACACCATATCACCACCATCAACTCTCATTCAAGCCATTCCTCATACATACAAAGGTGTAAGAGGTCCAACAACGAACCTCGGTGCTCTCGGAAGTGGAAGGACCTTCTCCATTCGCTATTAACCATCACTTTTCTACACTCGAACTCCCCTAGCCTTGAGCTAGTGGTAAGAACTTAGATCCGTTCATTCTTTATGTTATTTAAGTGGTTAATAGATGTTTGATGATGAAAATCCATGAACACTAAAGAACCATGAACAAAGTCTTGCATACAAACTAACTTGTAATGAAACATTGATGAAACATGATGAAGTGATGATAAACTGAAGTTGTCTTGATTATGTTACTGATTTACTTGCTGATCTACTTGTAATATTAATGTTTGATGTTGTTGTGGTCACTAAACATGTTAACGGAATCAATCGAACACAAGTTAGAAGGTTAAAAGCTGAAACAGTAGGCTGTTTGGTAATTACAACCAACTTCAGTTGGCTGTAACAGGACCATAACTTAACGAAAAATGTATTTTCTGAAGTCTAGGTTTATGTATTATGAAATACGGTTCTAATGGCACCAGAATCATAATTTTTGGACTTCGTTTACTATTTTTAAAGCGTCATTTTGTAACAGCAGCTAGAGCTGCATTTTTCTGCTAAAAATATGCGTTTTGTTTTATGTCATAACTTGAGTTCTGTGTAGAGTTAGATCATGAAACTTGTACTGTAGATGACCACCGATGTATTTGTAATTCTCTCACTAGAATTTCGTAAATCGGACTTACGACGATTTTTAAATAAATTATTCCATGGACTGTGGTCAGAAAAAGATAAATCTGAGTTCAGTCCGGAAAATGAATTTTTATAAAATATTGGTAATGAACTGGACCCTGATATTTTTACAAAATAATATTTGGATCGTTTAAGACATTCTTTAAAAATTTAGGAATTTTTGGAATAAGTTAACTATTTTATTAAAATGTCCGAAAACAGCCGGTTTTGAATATTAATGCTGAAATGACATAAGTTGTAACTTGCATGTCTAAATGTCGGGTAGGTTATCTGTGAATGATATAACATGTTATATGTGTTATGTGCATCATCGTGTGTTTGTTTATGAGTGGGGAATGGATGGGAAACTTATATGGGCATAAACAGTTAAAGTAATGCATGCTATGTGATAGATACGTGTAGGAACTTTGTGCTCTATTTGAAAATCACTAAATGACTAACTGGTAATCATATTAGGAGAATCTAACCGAGCAAACCGAGGTGAGTTCACACTTTCTACAAGGCATGGGATTCCCGGTGGTTTGGGAACGGGTTAAAGAATTTAAAACTAAATCTACATATCCCCTTGGGAAGATATGTACGGCCATCCTCCATAGATAGGATGCCATTATTAATCCTACGAATTCTCCTGGTGCAGAATACGTACGTTCGTCCTCCTGGTGTAGGACAACAACCTTAAAAACTAGCTAGACAAATCTCTATCAATAAGTCCCTCTTCATTATATCGACTTAATCGCCGAGGCCAATGGCGAGCGGGTCATTAGTTAATAGCGCTATTAGGTTTAACAAGCCTCACACCGTGCCGGTCGGACGGGCATGTACTAATGGACTATGGTAGATTATCAGTGATGATAGACGCTGATATAGGGCACAACTTATTTGCGTAGTAGTCAATATCATACCGTCTAGTAGTTCACACGGGGAAAGCCCCCACTGATTATGGTTATGGTTTGCGTAATGGAAAAGGAACTGGTTAAACATACTTTCAACTACGGGGTAACCCCCACGGCAATTAAGCCAATGAAAGTCAAACCACGTTTTTCAGAAACAACTTAAAACTAACCAACCAAACGTGAACTCACTCAACTTTGTTGTTGACTCGTTGTTACATGCCTTACAGGTCGCTAGATGCTTTTGGAGCTTGCACGAGGAAAAGGTTGTTGTGGAATATGGGTTGTCATATCCCGTACTTAATAATTAAACTTTATAAACTTATGAAACCTATGTTTGAGTCTTAAAACTTATGAACTGTGAACTTATGTTTTGAACTTACGTTTTATGCTTCCGCTGTTATCCTAAAATCGGTTATCTTCTTTAGGTCACCAATCGTATTGTAGTTGGTTTTATTTACTTAATTGTGTTGTTCAATATGATTGGTGGCTCGATCCTGGTCACGTCACGCCTCCAAGCGGTGATACTCCGCAGGGTGGATTTTGGGGGTGTAACATTAACAAATAACTAACCAATCCTATGTGATCATAAGGTATAACCTCAATGGTTATTCCCTATGCAACTATAATCACTAATCGAGCTTGGTCGGATCCTAATGATCGACCAAACGGGTCAGGTTCGAAAGTCTAAGCGGTTGTTTAGACCGCTTAACTTACGACCTTAAACAAGCACGAAACTAACAGTGACGAGTTAAACATGTCAAAACATGTTTATCCTACTTAGAAAACTGATTTGGTATCAAAACACTGGGTTTTGATACCCGAAAATAGTTCCGTTGCAAAATGCGTGCTAAAACGCATTTTGACCGAAACTTTGACTCATCACTACGCCTAGTTAACGTGGTAATCAGTAGGTATAATCGCTAAGGATTATAACCATCATGATTACAATCACGTTGCAAAGTTCAATTGAACTTTGACTTGACCAATCGATGGTCAAAACCGAAAGTCAAACTGTTGGCCAAACTGTTTGACTTTCTGCTTAAACATAAAGAATAAGCATGAAAGAAGAGTTACAAAGGGTCCTAGCTATCGTTTCTACAAAGAATAAGTTTCCCATCAGATTAGAAAGCTCCAAACAATTGGGAGAGCTCCCAAATCAGATTGTAGAGAAGAGAAGAGAGAAATGAGCAATGAAAATGGAAGAGAGCTTGGCTATTTATACTTGTTGCAAGATCATAGGATCATAACAAGTGTTTTGTGTAGCCTCCAAGAAATGATCATGGCCATACAAGTGTTTGATGCAGGTTCAAAGCCTTGGGGAAGAGATAACTTGCTCCCCAAAACATGGAAATTGCAAACAAGGGCCTGATTTTACAAAACAACAGCTGAATTAAAGTTTTTGGTCATTGGGCATGCTTTACGGTCCGCAAGGGGACCCTTACAGTCCGTAAGGACCTTGCTGCAGACTAGCAAGTTTCAGAAAATGACAGTTTCAGCCCCTGAGCTTGTTTCATCGCGTATTGGCATTCTAACACCCGTCAAGCCCATTTTTAAGCTCCATAATGAAGTTAAAGTATGTTTAACTTGAATTTTGCTCAAAAATGATACGGATGTCGGTTCGTTTGGCTGTACGGTTGCGTTGTTCGGCTAATTACGACGGAAATCGTAACGGACGCGAAAACGATCCAAATTGCGCAACGAATGGTATTTTTGCATGCCGATCACTAAAATAAAAATATTTTAGTGTCTACAAAAATTTTGGATGTCCAGATGTGGTCAGAACGTAAGATATGCACGAAAATGCAAACTTACGCTGTTTTTGACACTTTTAGTCCCTATAAGATCAAATAAGCATGTTTTCGCTTACCGAACCCCTCAAAGCTTATTTCTAAGATATGTTTAGGTTATTTATGGTATGTTTGGCTTATGATCAAGTTCCAGACTCTTTGATACCATACAAATCGGTATAGTTTCGCAGTTTGACACAAATAGTCCCTGCGATCGAATAGACTTGTTTTCCACACACCAATCCATCCAAAACATATTTCTAAGTTATATGAAGGTTATTTAAGGTATGTTAAGCCTATTTCACTATTCTGGAGTGTTTGTCGCATTAAACTGGTTGCGTTTACGCACCAGTTTGCGTATAACTTTCCAGAAAGCAATTTAAAGCTTGAAATCGGAATCGAATCAAATCATAAATTCATCAAATACAAATACACACATAATAACACCACAACACATTGTTTTATTAATAATTAACATTGTTTTGCATTGTTCATCGATTATAGAGCACAATTGTCACATGAACTAACTAGGATTAAAAATAATCTAGTTAGATAAAACTCTTGTAGTAACTTATAAGTGGGTTAAAGCATTAAAAATATGAACTAAATGATAGCTGAGGGACCAAAAGTGTTTAAATTGAAAATAATTATAATAAAACATAATTTAAACCAAAAACACACACTTGTGTGTGTGCTGGGTCGATCAAAACACAGAGGGGGCGACCAGGTTTCTCCAAGAACCCTAACTTTCCTAAATCTCACAAATTGAAGGTTCAAATCAGTTCCAAAATGAAATCTGAGCATAGATTGGTGATCTCCATTGTAAGGGGGTCATAAGGTATGTGAAATTTGATAAGAAATCTCTATTTGAATTTCTGATGAACTTAGAGAATTCAAAATTCATTGTTACATGATTGTTATATGGGTGGAATAGGAACAATATAGTGTCTAGGAGTAAACCCTAGACAAGTATATGATGAAATCATGCCTAATTGTAGTAAATTCCATGAACACCATTGAAGGTGATTAGTGAGTTTTTTTGTGAACTTGATAAACACTAGGATTTTGATTGTTGTTCTAGTGTAATATGATATTTATGAAGTGATTTCTGATTTATTGATGTTAACATCTATATGAGATAGTCCGATTGATGTTAATTTTGGCTATATAACACGTTATGAACTTGATAATGAATCATGTAAATTTCTGCCCTTAAAGTGTTTGCAGAAACGTCTAAGTGAAGGCTAAATGTTGAAATTTAAACAAAACCGCATATTTGTACTAGTTGGCGAATTATGCGAATTATGCGATATATGAAATTTAAACGACCCATGACAACTCCAGCGCTCCCAGATAGCAAGTTCCAAACCATGTACCTAAGGACCTGCAAGAATGGAGAAAAAGTGTGTCAGACAGGCTGGTGAGTTCACAGTTTGCTTTAACCGATTAACACCAAGTAATGTATTATGATCTGTTATGACTGTTATGTTGATAATAACTCGATACCGCAGATGGCCCATTTTGCCCTTCTCCAATGCTCTATCAACATTGGTCAGTATTAAGTTATTAGTTCACGCCCGTCCTATCCAGGTACGTCGTGAGGGTGCTGTTGGTGCACAAATGTCTGTTAACTTCGTCTTTATCGAGTTTTATGTCTAGATAGGATAAACCAGTGCTCAGCAGGTTAGAAACTAGGATTTATGTGTGTTTGTGTGTAATTTCGCTTGAAAGTGCCATTGGCAGTTTCAAACGAAATTAACCTTTGTGATTTCGCTTGAAACGTGCAATGAAATTTTCAAGCGGAATTAGCAACACTATATATAGCTGAAGCACTTGGTCATTTGTAACTTTTCCGATTCAGAGTCGAGGTGCTGCCAGTTTGTCAAACGATCTGTAAAAGCTTTGGAATCAATAAAAGAAAGATAATTAGGGAATATCAAGTTGTTACACGTCTATTTCTCTGATTCCGCCTTTGAAATAGATGCTAAACTCTTCTGATTGACTCGTTAGGGTCACACAACGATCCAACAAGTGGTATCAGAGCTCAGGAAGAAGAGTTTATACCAATTCAGCTTGTTTTTATCACTTCTACTCCTTCTTTTCAAAATTAAACAAGATTTAACAGACAAATTGGACTGATTTTCACATATATCATGTAAAACACTGTTTTAACGAATCCTTGAGAGAATTGGACCAAAATTCGATCAAAATCCGGGTCAATTTGACAAATTGGTGGCCGACAGGATGATGCCATTCTAATTCCGCTCGAAAGTGCGCGTGTTATTTCACACGGAATTAGCTTTTGTGACTAATTTCGTTTGAAAAGTATTAAGATTTCACACGGAATTACATATTGTGGTTAATTCCGTTTGAAAGTGCCACTGGTTTCACACGGAATCACTAATTCCGTTTGAAAGTTCACACGGAATCACTAGTTCCGTTTGAGAGTTCACACGAAATTAGCTATTTCGCTTCAAAGTGACTTGATTCCGTTTGAATCAAGCTAATTCCGTTTGGTGATTTCGTTTGAAAACCCTATTCCGTGTGAAAAAGGCTTAATTCGCTTGAAAAGGCTTATTTCGCTTGAAGTGATTCCGCTTGAAACTGTGTTTGATAAAATCCAAAAAAAAAAACAAATTTTTTTTTTCTAAGTGTTTGTTGATTGTTTCAGATACGTGAAGATGGATGAGTTTATGAATCCTTTCAGTGATATGTTTGCTTTCACCGGAAACACCGGAGATGATACATCAAACAACACAAATGAAAATGTTCCTAATCCGAGTGCAAAGAAAATTTTGTCTGATGCTATGAGTGTAGACAGTGCATATGGAACATACAATAAACCGCCCAAGTTGATGGTAATTGAAGATTACAACAGGTGGGCTACAAGATTTGAAGAATGGCTTAAAGCGTTTGCATATCCCAGTTGGAAAAGCTTGAAAAATGGTTTTGATTTGGGGAGAACGGATTATGAAAATTTAGAAGATAATCAAATAGAAAGATATGTTGCTGAACAAAAGTGCATTGCTTTGCTTCATCAGTCTGTAAGAGACGACATCATTTCATTGATTGAATACAAAGATTCGAGAGATCTATGGGAGAAATTAAGAGTGAAATGTGTGGGTAGTGCTGAGATAGTGAAGAACAAAAAGAAGTTGTTACGAAAGGAATTTGTTTTGTTTGGATGTTTGAAAAACGAATCGGTGTCTAAAATGATTGAAAGATTTGGGCATTTGAAGGTGGAGCTTGCAAGACACGGAATCATATACACTCGAGAGGAGTTGGTTGACAAATTATTTGATTCACTACCTAATGAGCAAGACTGGCAATACTTTGCCTTGATGCTGAAAAACACAATCAAGTCAGAAAATTTGACAGTGGATTTGCTTATTGAAAGACTGGAAAGCCATGAATTGGAGATCAGAAAATCCAATAAAGTCAACAACACATCATACCAGCAGAATGTGGAGCTGTATTACAGAGGAAGTGTGTTCCCGAAATCTGCATCACCAAAAACATCATTTTCTGCAGAAAGTTCAAATACAACATTGCTGTGGCTATCATAGTGGATCCTCATCAACTGCTCAAAGTCAATCTGTTCCGAAAAATCTATTTCAATGCAACATTGCTGTGGATTTAAAGAATGGTCAAAATTTTAGTGAAGAATCTGCCAAACAACAGATGGTGTTTTTAGCGTATGTGTTAGAATCGTACGAAAGCTTCGTTGCAGGAAAGATAGGAAACACCAACCTAACAAAAGAAGACTACGATCAGATCGACCCTGAGGAGATGGAGTTGATCGATATAAGGTGGTGTATGGCGAGTGTAGTGAGAAGAGCGCAGCGATTCATGGAGATTATCGGAAGACAGTCTATTGGTGGACCTTCTACCAAGTTAGGCTTTGACAAGTCAAAAGTCACGTGCTTTAAATGTAAACAAAAAGGTCATTTTAAGCGTGAGTGCCGAAATGCTTACACTGATGATACTGCAAATCCTTTTCGAGAGGATTATTACAAAAGAGCAATTTATCATCAAAATAAAGCAGAACCTCCCAGGATGAAGCAGATAGAGGAAGCACCTAAAGAAAAATCCAAGGCACTTGCTGTTTTTCATGATGATGAAGGTTATGATTGGAGTGATGTTTTGCCAGAGGAAGATGCAGTTGGATATGCCTTTACAGCAGCAAAGATTATTCCTTTTAAAGATACCAGATCTGAAGAAGTGAAGTATGTCAACAGGAAGGCAACAACTCAATTCATGAAAAGCAAAATCTATCGTACATGGATGGAAGCAAAGAAAGCAAATCGATGGGATCCTGATAGAGAATGTTATCTTGATCCTAATGGAAACATAGCTGTTGATCCAGATACTGTAGATGTTGAAATTCTCACCAAACAACTTGCTGAAGAAGAAGAAGCCAGGCAAAGAATGTGGTGGGGAGGAGGAGAAGCTAATGAGAAAGAGAAAGAGAAAGAGAAAGAGAAAGAAAAAGAGTCTCAGCCAAAGAAAGTTGATGACAGAATTATTGATACGTCACAAGAGTTTACCGCAGAAAATTTGAAGAAGATGGCTGATAAAGTGCTTGCTGCAAAAGAGCTAGAGGTAGTTTCTGGTTCTAGAACTGAGTCTAAAAGCAAGGTCAGTCAGAATGATGCAATCAATGAGTCAGGTAAGAAAGATAAAACAGAGAACGACTGCAAAAATTGCATGAAAGAGTGCAAAGTTTGTAGTACAATTGCTTACCTCAGCGGTAAGAAGGTTGAAGAACTGACTGGAAGAGTCAGAGATGTTGAAGATCAGATTTTAAACCGTGACAAAATGTTGAAAGCTTCGAACGACAGAGTAAAAGAATTAATTGAGAAAATTGAAAATGATAAAAATGATGTAGAAAGAATTAGGAAAGAAAACGAAAAGTTAATTCTTGAAAATCGTCAAATCTCTGAAAATTTTGAGAAGTTAAAACGAACGGTAAAAGATTCTGATGAAAGAAATGGTAAAACAACCAAAGAAAATCTTCAACTGACCGGTGTTCTTAGAGTGAAAGAAGAACTAATCAACCAGCAACTGGATGAAATTGCTAAGTTGAAGCTTCAGTTTCAAGAAGCTAAAATTGAAAATGAACGCATCCAGTTGAAATTGACCAGTTACAACTCCGCAAGTTTTGTTCTTCAACATATCGTCCCTAAACCAATTGGGAAGAACAAAGCAGATGTATACTTTGATGGAACTGGGGTTGGGTTTCATCAGGTTCCACCGCCAGTTTTAAATAATTTTTCAAAGAAAAAATCAGGGTTGGTTAATGATGAAGTTGAAAATGAAGTTAAGCTTCCAGACACGATTGATGTCACATTTACCACATTATCTTATGAAGATAGTGTCCAATCTGAAATTGTTAAAAGCATGGCTGAAAATGTTTTGAAAACTGAAAGTGACACTACTGAGGATGATGAATGCTTTTTGGATAAATACATTCCAAAATCAAAATCCAAAAACAACTTAAGTGAAGAACCTAATCTTGTGATGTACAAGATGGCGGGATCGGATAAGTTGTATTCGGATTCTGAGTTTCCATTGGAGAATGTTAATATTGCTAAATTGAAAAATGTGTTCAAATTGGTTGAGATTGATGTTTGTGAACTTGAAGGTTTGAAACGTTCAAAACGACAATTAAATTTTGAAAAAGATAAAACCTACTACAAAAAACCTATTATACCGCCGCGTTTTTCTAACTATCAAAACAGATGGTCGGGTGGTTATAAGGGTGGTAAGAATTATCAAAGAAGGAACTTTCAAAACAAGAAATTTGTTGAGAAAAAGGTGTTTGTAAAAAGCTCGAGTTCTCATTCCGAGCAGGAATCTGAAATATTTTCAAAAACCAATGAAGAATTTTTTGAGGAGAAGGCCTCACAGCCTCAGACCGAAGGCACAAGTAGGGTAGTTGATACTCGAACATGCTTTAAGTGCAACAAACTTGGACACATTGCACGAAAGTGCACCAACTTAAAGCCTAAGTCTGAAGTTGCTAAGAGTCAGAAAAAGAAAGCTGATGCAAAAGGCAAAGTTCCGATGGTTGTTGAGAAGAAAGTTTTGAAAAATGAAAACACCCAAATCAAAACTAAACTCGTAAAGAATGTGGTAACTAAAACTGACAAGTTTTACAAACGGGTTGTGTCACCTCAACAAGCATGGAAGCCAAAGTCAGTTGCAAATACAACAAGTTCTCCAAAACCAAAGGTTTCTGAAAAAGAAAAACAATCATCTTCTACCACTCCGGTAAAGATGAATGTTCCTTTGGTTCACTATGAGAAACTGGAGAAACAAGAGTCTACTACTTCTGAAAAGAAGTATGTACCAAAGAAAGACCAATCATCTGGTCAACCTTCTCAAAATGATTTCTTTTTATACAAAAAGGTTGAGATTGGGTCTAAGGAGAGCATAAAGATGAATGATAAGAATTTTCCACCACTTTACATTGCAAAAACTCACTTAAATGTCAAGTTACCCAAGTCAAAAGAGGCTTGGGTGGCATCAACTTCTAACTAAAGTGTTTGTGATATGTGCAGGAACTTCCAAGATCCGTTTCACGTTGGATTATGGATAGTGGAGCTTCTCGACACATGACGGGGAAGAAAACTCTATTGTATGATGTTCGAGGGTTTAATGGAGGTTATGTGGGATTTGCAGGTAATCAAGGTGGTCGAATAGTTGGTGAAGGAACTTTATCGAATGGCATTGTAATGTTTGAAAGAGTAAACTACATCGCTGAGCTTGAAAACAATCTTCTGAGCATATCTCAGATTTGTGATCGTATGTATACAATGCACTTTACAGACAAAGAATGTTTGATCTTGAAACCAGGATTTGTTGTTCCCGAAGAGTGGGTTATCATGAGAGCACCCAGAGTCAATGATCTGTACGTGTTGGACATGAGTGTAGCAACTACTACCACAGGTCAGGCTCATTGTTTTATGTCAAGAGCAACGGAAAAAGAATCACAGTTATGGCATCGAAAGATGGGTCATATTCACTTGCGAAAAATGAATCACCTGGTGCATAATAACTTAGTAATCGGTGTTCATGTGAAAGGTTTTCATCTTGAGGGGGAGTGCAATAGCTGTGTTAAAGGCAAGAAAAAGAAGAAATCTCACCCTAGAAAAAAGGAAAACTCAATTTTGAAACCTTTAGAGAGACTCCATATGGATCTGTTTGGTCCAGTGAACGTCAAAAGCATAACTGGGGATCTCTATTGTCTAGTAGTTACAGACGATTATTCAAGATTTTCATGGGTATTATTTTTGAAGTCAAAAGATGAGACGTTTGATCGTTTGATGACGCTTTTCAAGAAGATAGAAAACTTGTACCAAACCCGCATCAGAAGATTACGTAGTGACAATGGTACTGAGTTCAAGAATTTCAAAATGGAAGAATATTGTGATGAAAGAGGTATATTGCATGAATTTAGCGCGCCTTACACTCCGCAGCAGAATGGAGTTGCTGAAAGAAAGAACAGGACGCTAATTGAAATAGCAAGGATGATGCTTGCTGATTCTAAACTACCTGTCAACTTTTGGGCAGAAGCAGTGTCAGCCGCATGCTATACGCTCAACCGGGTTCTCACAGTGAAGAAATTCAACAAGACGTGTTTTGAGCTAATCAACAACCGCAAACCAAACCTGAAATATTTAGAACCGTTTGGGTCTCCCTGCACAGTTCTAGAGCCTTTTGGAAAGTTTGGTGCAAAGAGCATTGAAGGAATATTTATGGGTTACTCAAGTCCTTTGAAACGAGTCTTTGTCCCGAGCTTAAAGCGGATTATTGAGGCACATAATGTTGAATGTCAAGGCTACACAATGCCACCGCAAAATCCCGGCGATTCATGGCGTTTTCACTATGACACTTTATGGAATTCGTTTGACATGGAAGAGGAAGAAGACGAAGATTTATTTGATGAGTTGGATATTCTGAGAGAGTATGAGTCATCGCAGGAAAGGTTCCCAGCTGAGTCTTCAAGACGTCTAAGGCATACTTCAAATGACGATGAAGCAGGTCCAAGCAATGCTGGAGAACATGATGATATTCAACAAGATGAAGTTGCTCATGATAATCAGATGGCAGTCAATGATAATCAAGAATCTGAGAACAGACCAGTATTCGATCATGGTGATTCAGATTCTGAGGGGGAGCAGATCCAGATTTCAAATCAAACAATTCCAGTCAGTGAACAAGGTGCAAATCAGAATGTCACAAATTTGGAAGGCGAGGTAGATGTTCCAGGCGAGGTGATGCCGAGAACTCTTTCGTACCATCCAGAAGAGTTGATTATTGGAGAATTACAATCAGGCGTTCGCACTAGACGTCAAATTGACCAAGGCCTTACTTGTTTTTATTCTACAGTTGCTCCGTTACAAACTGAGTTTTCACTTAGTTGTTTTATTTCGCAGATTGAACCGCGAACATATAAGGAGGCACTAACTGAAGATTCTTGGGTCAACGCGATGCAAGAGGACCTGAGTCAGTTTGAGAAGTTAGGAGTGTGGAAGTTAGTAGACTTGCCTGATGGCCACAAGAAGATCAACACCAAGTGGGTGTTTAAGTGTAAAAGAGATGATCGTGGGGTTATTATTCGAAACAAAGCTCGACTCGTAGTCCAGGGTTTTAGTCAGCAGGAGGGTATAGATTTCACCAAAGTATATGCTCTCGTGGCTAGACTTGAAGCGATCAGAATCTTCCTAGCATTTGCATCTTGGAAAAATTTCAAAGTTTATCAGCTAGATGTGAAATCGGTGTTTCTCTATGGGAAGGTAAAAGAGGAGGTATATGTCGGACAACCACCGGGCTTCACCGATCCAATCCACAAAGATAAGGTCTATTTACTGGATAAAGCACTGTATGGTTTACACCAGGCCCCGAGAGCTTGGTACGAGACATTGTCTCAACACCTGCTAGCCAACAGCTTCATCCGTGGAAAAGTGGATGCCACTCTCTTCACCAAAGAAGTCAATGGTCTTCTTTTGATAGTTCAGATATACGTGGACGACATCATATTTGGGTCTACAAATGAGAATCTGTGCAAAGATTTTGAAAGAGTTATGAAGCAGAAATTTGAAATGTCATCGATGGGTGAGATGAAATTCTTCTTGGGACTTCAGGTTGATTAACTGCCTGAGGGAATTTTCATACATCAGACGAAGTATGTTCATGATATCTTAGAGAAATTTGGAATGTCAGGTTCTACTCCAGCCTCCACCTCATTAGCGACGAACCATGGGATAAACCCAGATCTCACCGGAGAGAAGGTAGATGAAACGATGTATCGTTCCATGATCGGATCGCTGATGTACTTGACAGCTTCAAGACCCGATATTATGTATCCAACCTGCCTCGCAGCAAGATTTCAGTCTAACCCAAGAGCTTCGCATATGGTGATTGTGAAAAGGATATTACGCTACCTGAAAGGAACTCCATCATTGGGGTTGTGGTATCCAAGAGAAGGCAATTTCACGCTCAAAGGGTATTCCGATTCCGATTTCGGATGCTGCAAAGTTAACGCTAAGTCAACAACAGCGGGATGTCAGTTTTTCGGACCACGTTTGGTCACCTGGAAATGTAAGAAGCAAACCTCTGTAGCTTTATCTACATGTGAAGCGGAGTATGTATCTGCTAGCAGTTGCTGCTCTCAGATCTTGTGGATCCAGCAACAGATGCGCGACTACGGTTTGCAATTTCTTAACACCCGTATCTTTGTTGATAATATGGCAGCGATAAACATCACTAAAAATCCTGTTCATCACGCTAAAACAAAACACATTGAAATTCGTCATCACTTCATCCGAGACTGTTTCGAGAAGAAGTTGATACGAATTGAGAAAATCCACACTGACGAACAAAAAGCTGATTTACATACCAAAGCATTTGATAAAACTCGTTTTCAATATTTGCTAAAATTGAACGGTATGAAGCTTTTATCGGTGTTGGAGGAGATTCTTGGCATAGATGAAGGTACCACTGTAGATGATGTTGAGAAGCAATCTGCAATGGTTTGTCGATTTTTTACTTGTTTTGGTATGGGGGAGTATAGGGTAATATTTCAGAAAATACAAAAACAGTAAAAAATTCAAAATTACAAAAACATGAGATATTTTCAAAATCCAAAAACAATAGAAAACTGGAAAGAGCTTGTGTAAAAAGGGAAAATGATAGTACATCGGCTTGACAGTTACAGTATGCTAAAGATATGTAAATTTTAAAAGTCTTAAACAGTCTCGCTGATGATATGCCGATAGGTTTTTACACTTTTAGTAGGTTTGTTCGGGATATAAACCTAAATTCAAACTTGCTTATTTCGTGGGGAACACTACTTGGATATATAGGTAACCCCTGAAATCTCGTTTGAAGGACCCCTCTTTCTGAGATACTAGGTCTTTATACTCAGTGATATCTGGGGTATTATCCCGGGACTTCTGATTTTGCGGAAGCAATGGCCTAGTCCCCGTATAATACTTTACGCTTGCTTGAAATAAAAGCCTGCCCTCAGCATAAAAATGATGAAACATTGAAAAATGCTAATCATGTGCTGTTGTAAAAAAGATCCTCTAAAGGGGACCCACTTAAAGTCGAAGCCGCCATCTCTCTGCTGAACGGAAGTTCTGACCTGAGCTCTCACGGCCTTAGCAATTTAACCCCTTACAGATATCATCTGTGGTATACTCACCTGTAAGACTGAATATTGGGATCTAGATACGGGAGTATATTCAAGAGGTGGGACACATGAATGAGTTTAAGTTCTTAATACATCTAATTCGTATCCTGAACAGATTGAAAATTGTGTGAGAATTTAAGTGGATCAGTATTTCGACAATCTAAGTGAATTGTTTCATTCTGAGTATGAAATTAAAGCTTAACGGTACATGTGACTTGTCGAATAGCGGATATGATTCCTAACATGCTCACCAAAAATATATTTGTAAATAGTTTACATTTACTGCATTTTATTTTCTGCAATACATTTCTAGTTTAGAAACTTTATTCAAAACCCAAAAAGATTTTTCATTTCTGCTTTATTTTTTCTGACAAACCAAAAAGATTCACAATTTGAAGTAGATGCAGGAAGTTTCTGAGCTGGAAGATGAGTCGTGAGCTTACTTTGTTAAGATTGTGAATTTACAAAGTCAAAGCAAGTTCATTAATTTGAAACTTGTAAATTTTCTGAAAATTGTTTGAACTAGTTTGTACAAAATGTCAGTGTGTTTTGTCTCAGGTCAACCAAGGTCATTAAATTGGACTTGGTAGACAAATTAAGTAATCAGGGTCATTAATTTGGACCTGGATACTTAAATGGATTTCTAAATTCTGACAAAACCATCAAATGAAGCCAAATGGTAAGTTTGGATTGAAATTGTCATAATCATAAATCTTATATTTAGGTAGAGATTATGCAGGTAGCAGGTTTGTTATTGAGAAAGCAGCTAAGCAAAATCCAAGCTAATTGATAAGGGGGAGTTTGAAGATTTAAAAGTCAGATACAGATTCTGAATCTACATTCAAGGGGGAGTTTGAAGATTGTTAAAGATTCAGATTTTGTGATTCATGCTAGTTGTTGTTAGAAGAAGAGGAGATTTGAAGGAAGCTTTCATTGTTAGATAAACTGGAAAGAGATCAAGACTGAAGACTCGATGCCGAACACTTCGTCAACATCCAAGGGGGAGTCTGTTGGTGCACAAATGTCTGTTAACTTCGTCTTTATCGAGTTTTATGTCTAGATAGGATAAACCAGTGCTCAGCAGGTTAGAAACTAGGATTTATGTGTGTTTGTGTGTAATTTCGCTTGAAACGGGCAATGACATTTTCAAGCGGAATTAGCAACACTATATATAGCTGAAGCACTTGGTCATTTGTAACTTTTCCGATTCAGAGCCGAGGTGCTGCCAGTTTGTCAAACGATCTGTAAAAGCTTTGGAATCAATAAAAGAAAGATAATTAGGGAATATCAAGCTGTTACACGTCTATTTCTCTGATTCCGCCTTTGAAATAGATGCTAAACTCTTCTGATTGACTCGTTAGGGTCACACAACGATCCAACAGGTGCCAAACCTAATAGCGCTATCAACTAATAACCGGTTGCCCTACAAGCAAGTTATCAATGGTAGGATGGGACTTAAGTGATAGAAGGTGAGTGTATTATCCAACGTTAACCTTTACTGAAAACTGCCACACATCCCCTACAAGGATGTGGGTTTAGGAAAACCCGTTTAACTGTTTTGTTTGTTTGATTATCCCCACTGGACGCATGATTGTTTTGAGAGAAGTGAACTCACCTTAGTTTGCTCGGTAAGATTAGTCACTCGCATACACTAAATCAGTCAAAGCCTACGGTATTCACGTTTGCATGATCAGTTTCACATATACAAGATCCACGTACAAATAAAAGTCATAGTGTTCATTCAATCAGAGATCACCAACTAGCACACAGCAGTTACACAATTTCATTCAAACCTCCAATTCTCATGCATGCATTTGCAATAATGTCTAACAGTTGAGTGTGTCTTACATTGCAACCAGATCATGTTTCCTTTATCATAGTTAATCATTATTAATGGTAAGTAACATGGTTGTAATAATAAAATCATTCCTCCACAAGGTCATGCATACTCAAGTTCCTACCTCAGACCTTCCAAACCATCCACTAGCGACGAAACCCCATGTGGCGAAACTCCCATGAGTTTCGTCGACCATATGTGTATGGCGAAACTCCAATGAGTTTCGTCGATAACCTAACAGTTCTAAGTTTCATAGTCCCCATAAACTGAATAAAATCATTACAACATGCACATACTAGTTCATCGATTTATGTTATGCCGCCATTATCAAAGTAATGTTCAACTAAATTATCACTCAAAAGTCAAGACCTCTCATGGATCCTAATCATTATCCAATGGCTCACAGCATCATTACCATTATCAAAACCAACAACAATGGCCGACAACCGTTAATGCTTACATGCTGTTATTGGACCGATTTATGTAGTGGGCTGCAGGTTTATTCATGTGATACATACATCTAACAAGTCACACATATTCATGATATAATATCGAACAATCTAGTCATGCAATCATATCAAATAAGTCGCAGGCCATAACGAGATTAGTTCACACAGTCTAAGGATCATGCAACCTAGTGCATCAGGAAGTTAGATCAATTAATGGTATTACGGACTCACCGATAGAATTGAGATGAAGTTATAAAGATCTTCGAAAGGAGAGGGAATGTTGCCGTCTCCCACTTAGAGAGGATTTAGGGTTTCGTTAAAATACACGTTACAAGCAGTTAAAGGGGATTTATAACACTGATTCACGCTTGGGCCTCACCTGGGCCTCAAGCCCACGCGGTGTCGACAAAACATCTAAGTGCGACAAAACTCCCTAGTTTCGTTGGGTGAAGGTGATGACGAAACATAACTATGTTTCGTCGGGTTCGGTTAGCAATGGGGGGGGGGGTCCAAAGTTTCGTCAAACAAGAGATATGTGTACCAAACAGTTCATGCACTTTCATTAAACAACTACACAATAGTGCAACATCTAAATCATATCTAAATCATACACCAAACGTGAACGAGTTACAATGAAACAAGTTACATTAATCAAATACTAAACACTTTGCGAAACGAATAGGGTGTCGAGTAAGGGCCTTGAAAACTCGGGTTGTCACATTGACATTGTCTTCTAACCTTTTAACTCCTTCTTCAACTAATGATAGCACTGTATTTTGAATTTTGTCTATGAAACCAGATAGACTACCCTCTATTGCCTTCCCCACTTCTTCGGCAATTATCTCTTTCATTTGTTCGGTGCTTGTCGGCACCGGATCATTATCACTCCTTTCCGTCATCTTGAAATGAAATGTTTACATCAATTATTAAACATTTCATTTATAACATAGCTTTATTTGCTTTGGTTTAGCCAAGTTCATAACTTGCTTTGACCGTTCTCATTTAGTGCACTTTACTGGTTTGAGTATGTTAACACGCTCTTCCCGTGCACAGTAATTCACATCTCTTTTTCTCACATAAGATAAGATCTACTAAAATAAATAATTAATTCTTACCGGATGATCGATCAAGCATAAACCGAACACTTTGTTGACAACCTTGAGCTCTGATTACCAACTTGTAACACCCATCTAATTACTATTCGAATTTAATAAAATATGCATAATTTTATATCAAAAGCACTTCACTTCAATAAAAGTACAAAATAAAAGTTTTAAAGTGATCACATACTAGTTAACTACTAACTAGTTTAAACATCCAAAACATGATTAGTTAATTGTTTACATCATAAACATTGTTTACAACAAAGTCAATTTAACGCGAAAGCTTCAAAATTAGTGTTCGGTTCTTCAAAGCATGCTTGATCGACATCCGTAAAGATTCCAACATCACCTAGAGTCAAAACCACTTAAAAGTTAGTTTTGACATTGTTAAAATATTCATAAACAAGTCCTAGTATCAAACCATCAAAAATAAAATAAAAATTGACATTTAAGTCTGTCGTGTGTCGCGCCAGACCCCATCCAATCCGTCGCGTGTCGCGAGGGTTCTCGCGTGTCACGCCAGATCCACTAGATCCTGTCGCGTGGCGCGGGGGAAACGGTTTTCCAGCAGGTGCAACCTGCATCTCCTGCCCAGCTCTGAATTTCGCAAGACGAACTTTAAATGCTCATAACTTATGATCCGTAGGTCCGTTTTAGGCGATTCTTTTTCCTATGCGTCTGTAATTTAATTACCGACACGTCTTTTACATTTATTTTACCAAAATTCGAGTCTACAGACCGAATGTCTAAAATTACAAATTTAGCTTAATCAACCCACATAGTTAATACCAATTTTACTATCAATGCTAAAATAACTTTAAGGCGCAATTACCCAACATCCGGGGCTTACGATCATCGACATTTCATTACCAAATCCATGGTTTCATGCACTTGTGATCCATCGTTGCCAAAAACTAAACAAAATCAAATCTTTACTTCTTAACAATCATTTATTTGTCCCGTTTGGCGACAAGCCGGTGGTGACACACGTTTGAAGGGTGTGCTTTGAAGGTATGTAACATGTTCCGTTACATCATGTAAATTTGATATTTTAGATAATTGAAGTTGTGTTTCAGTATAAGGAATTGTGTTAGTTGAAGTGATGGTGATCATTACTTAATTGAACGAAATAAATTAGCTTAGAAAACGTTTGGTAGTCATTAGAAATGGAGGATTCCATAAATGAGCCAAACGGGTCAAATAAATGATTGTTAAGAAGTAAAGATTTGATTTTGTTTAGTTTTTGGCAACGATGGATCACAAGTGCATGAAACCATGGATTTGGTAATGAAATGCCGATGATCGTAAGCCCCGGATGTTGGGTAATTGCGCCTTAAAGTTATTTTAGCATTGTTAGTAAAATTGGTATTAACTATGTGGGTTGATTAAGCTAAATTTGTAATTTTAGACATTCAGTTTGTAGACTCAAATTTTGGTAAAATAAATGTAAAAGACATGTCGGTAATTAAACTACAGACGCATAGGAAAAACAATCGCCTAAAACGGACCTACAGATCAAAAGTTATGAGCATTTAAAGTTCGTCTTGCGAAATTCGGAGCTGGGCAGGAGATGCAGGTTGCACCTGCTGGAAAACCGTTTCCCCCGCGCCACGCAAGAGCCCTCGCGACACGCGACTGATTGGATGGGGTCTGGCGCGACACGGGACAGACTTAATTCTCAATTTTTATTTTATTTTTGATGGTTTGATACTAGGACTTGTTTATGCATATTTTAACAATGTCAAAACTAACTTTTAAGTGGTTTTGACTCTAGGTGATGTTGGAATCTTTACGGATGGCGATCAAGCATGCTTTGAAGAACCGAACACTAATTTTGAAGCTTCCGCGTTAAATTGACTTTGTTGTATACAATGTTTATGATGTAAACAATTAACTAATCATGTTTTGGATGTTTAAACTAGTTAGTAGTTAACTAGTATGTGATCACTTTAAAACTTTGATTTTGTACTTTTATTGAAGTGAAGTGCTTTTGATATAAAATTATGCATATTTTATTAAATTCGAATAGTAAATAGACGGGTGTTACATAACATCTCATTAACGTAAATGCAGTACTTACAAAATTTGATAGGCATTAGTTGTCCTTACTGTAGGAAACCGCGTTGCGTCGGCTGACGTAAGTGGTTTTGCGGCGGAGTTGTGGTCCACCATCTTTTCATGTGGACAAATGAAATTTGTTTTAAAGTAAAACGAAAACTGAAACCGGCTTTTGCATTTGTAAACTTGATAGCAACTTCTTGCTTAAACAATTTCTGATATCGAGTTATACGTTCCTTGTAAAAGTTTTTCTGGGTCTGTTAAGAATTTGGGTGATGATTTAAGGTTCTGGAAATTGAAGGAAAAGGACTTTTTTATGGTTTGGGGAGAATGTTCTGGAAGTTGAAGGAAAAGAACTATGATTCTGTTTTTGTAGCTACACGAGTTGTGTCTCTTTTCCTTTTTACAATTCCTTTCGTTGAGAAACCATTGTCCAACTCAACACACTTTTGATCTGAATTTGCTGATGCTTATTTTAGTAGAGAATTTGATGATGTTTCAGCACACTTTTGAGAAAAGGAATATTCACAATCTGATAACAATAGATGTTGCAAATTTGGGAGACGCCGTTGATTCAAAGAAGAACCCATTGATTCTTTGGGTTTTTTCTCCAACCCAAAACCCTTATCATCATATCTGATCTCATAAACCCTAACTTTTCTCTCATACTCATGAATCAACTTCCTTATTGCACCAATGTCTTCTTCTTTCTTCTTCAACTGATCATGAAGCTTCAAATTCTCCTTAAAGATTGCATCTTTTTCCTCTTCAACCTTCTTTTTTAGCTTCAAATACTCATCTTTAATGTGTTCTTCGCGATCTATTAGTGTTTTGGCCACTTGTTCAAACTCTGCTAAAAAGAATGATGATCGGAGCTGTAGAATGAGATCCTCCACTGTTGGGTTATCATCTTTCAAACCCATTTTCCCAAAATTGGAAATGATCAAATGATTGAAGTGGAACTTGAAAAATGCTTTTTGCTTGCTGTAGAAAAAAACCCTGAATATGAAAATATGTAAATGAAAACCATATTGAAGATCGTGAATGAAGATGGCGAAGTTTTCATCTTGTAGAGTGATCTTCATGACTTGAAGTTGTACCCCATGGCACGCCCGTGCCGATCGAAATCTGGTCAAGATCTGATGACGTCATGCGGTATGGTGCACAGTAACTCCAATAATGCATAAAGTGCACGGTCGTGTAACAGGACGCACGACCGTGCGAGACCGAAAATATATAAAAACTTGCTGAAACATTTTGCTCGTATTTCTGGATTTTTGGAGAGCTTCACAGGTGATTTTCAGGCTCCGGAGGCATTAGCTTTCACCCGGATTCAAGCCACATTGTCTCGTTTAGCTCGATTACTACCCGGGTCCTTAGTCTAGTACTTGTTTATGGTTTGATTTTCTAATCTTTCCATGTTTTTGTTAATCTTTCAAGTACTTAGATTATTGTTTATGTATTATTGTAGCCCTTGGGCAAAAACACAAACAATCCCTTGCTAGATTATTGCCATTAGTGTGTTAAACTTTGTTTGTAATGACACTTGAAGTATTTTCTATGATTATCTTTGATGATTAGCTTGCAACCTTGTTATTGATATTGAATTCTTGATTATAAGTAATTATGTTGGATGATTGGTGCTTGGTTAGTTAAGATAATTGAAAAATGAAGCTTAATTAATCTTGTTTTAGTAAACTTTGAATTTGGTTAACTAGTTTAACTTGGTTTAAATGTATGCATCATGATACTAGAAATGGTTAGTGATTTAATAAAATGTAATTATTGTTAATCAAGAGAGCTTGCCGTCACGTAAGGACCTAAACGGATTTAATAAATGTAATTATTGTTAATCTAGTATTATTAACATGGTGCAGAATTCAGTGCAGTTCGACGGGCGAGAGCACGAGGATCCCGGGAGGCACATTGCGGCTTTCCTCCATGTTTGCTCCACATTCAAGATTAGGGATGTTTCGGAGGACGCAATTCGGTTGAGGTTGTTTCTGTTTTCATTGCGTGAAAAAGCCAGAGCTTGGCTTATGTCACTTCCAGCCGGGTCCATCAGGACCTGGAATCAGTTGGCAGAGCAGTTTATGCATAAATACTTTCCACCTGAGAAAACAAACAAGCTACGGAACCGGATTACTTCATTTCGCCAGGACGAGGGCGAATCGTTGCATGCAGCTTGGGAGAGATTCAAGGATTTGTTGATTGATGTGCCACATCATGGCTTCTCCAAGAGACAGCTGGTTTTGACATTCTATCAGGGGCTCAGCTACAATACGCAGGAGCGATTAGATATGAATTCAGGAGGCGATTTGGGGACAAAGACTCCCAATGAGGCTTACGATATCATTGAAAAGGCTGCGTTGAAGTCTAGCTCTCGCCGCGAAGGAGATAGAAGTCGGGCTACATCATCATCATCAGGATCCCGCGCGGGAGTGTATGCTGTTGACGACTATACGGCTATTACTGCACAAATCTCGGCTCTCGCATCGAGATTCGACAGGTCCCAGATGATTGCGCATGCGGGCTCGGGTTGTGACCAGTGTGGTGTGTCACACGAGCCTGGGGCATGTTTTCAGGGAGTCGGATACGAGGGCCACGGAGAGGTAGATTTCATGAGTAACCAAGTTAGGCAGCAGAACAACCCTTACAGTAACACCTACAATCCCGGTTGGAGAAATCACCCAAATTTTGGGTGGCGTGCGAACACAGGCAATCAAAATCCTTTGGGATTCACTCCGCGCGCTCCAGCGCAGCAGCAGCAGGGTCAGGGTCAGCAGTTCCAGCAGTACAACAAATCCTACCAACAGCGTTCATACCCGCATCAGAATCAGGGCTCTGGGAGTAGTTCCCAGCAGCAAGCCCCTCAGTCTAGTTCTAAGCTGGAGGAGATGATGTCCCAGCTTCTTACTAGCTCCTCGAGCGCGAATCAGTTGGCTGAAAAACGCTATCAGCAGAGCGAGGATCGTTTTCTCTCTCATGAGGGAGAAATGAGGAGCCACAAGGCCTCGATTCAGAACATAGAGAATCAGGTTGGTCAGCTGGCACAGATGATGTCAAAGAGACCCCAGGGTGGTCTCCCGGGCAATACTGAGACAAACCCGGGCCCGCACAGAGATGTGAATGCGGTGATGACCAGGAGTGGAAAACCTACCGGACCCGTCATATCGGACTCACCACCGATCACTGAAGCGGTCCCGACCGACACACCGGATGAGGTGCATGCCAGGCTCCGCCCAGCAAGTACAGCACAAGTCCAGGAGCCGGTCACAGGTTACAAGCCTCCAGTGCCCTATCCAGGAAGGTTGAAGAAGCAGAAGATGGATGAACAAAACGGTAAGTTTCTTGAGATGTTTAAGCAATTGCATATAAACATACCGTTTGTTGAGGCTTTGGCACAGATGCCAAAGTATGCGAAGTTTGTGAAAGACATCCTCTCAAACAAGCAAAAACTTGAGGACATGTCTTGTGTGGTTATGAATGAAAGCTGCTCTGCTATTCTCCAGAATCGCCTGCCTACAAAAATGGGCGATCCAGGCAGTTTCACGCTTCCTTGCCTCATTGGCAATCTGTCTGTCAGTAATGCATTAGCAGATCTAGGAGCGAGTATAAACCTTATGCCCTATAAGGTTTTTACAAAGTTGGATCTAGGTGAGCCGTCACCTACGAGGATGAGTATTCGACTTGCGGATCGTTCTGTCAAGTATCCACGTGGGTTTGTAGAGAATATGCTTGTTAAGATTGACAAGTTTGTATTTCCTGTGGATTTTGTTATCCTGGACATGGATGAGGACTCGAGAGTGCCTCTAATACTCGGACGCCCGTTTTTGAATACCGCCCGGACGATTGTGGACGTGGCGGCGGGCCAGATCACACTCTGAGTAGATGATGAGCGTGTTACGTTTGACATTAAACGTTCTATGCAGCATCCTCAGAGTCAGGACGACGCGCTCTATTATGTTGACATCGTCGACACTTATGTGAGCACGCATTTCCAGGGTACGATCGAGGAGATAGATTCGGACACACATCTGTTGTGTGGGACTTAGATGGCATTACGCAGGAGGGCCACTATTTAGAGCAGCCAGTCTATCAGATTGGTGATGATAGTCCCCAGAGTCCGGATCGTTTCACAGAAATTGATCGCGAGAGTGAAGTGAAGTCGAAGCCTTCTGTCACACCCTGGCTTTGCGGAAGCGTGGTTAATTTGGTGTGACTTCTTAATACCCTAGCTTAATCATAACAAAGCTATATGAAGTAAAATCATGCAAGATCATCCATTAAGTTTTGAAAACCAAATACAGTACCATTGTTTAACGGGAACATACCCTACAACCATAACCTTGTTCAACAGACATTACAAACTTAAGACATAACAGAAACATGGTTTAAGGATTGTGTCTTGTCCAGGAAAGAGACACATCCCCTAAACCCCGGATGACCTTGGAAACTAGTGCAGCGGAAAACGTTCCATACCGTGCCAGATCTCGTTACTTTCCTGAAATACATGTAAGTTGAAAAATCAACAATAATGTTGAGCGAGTTCATGTGTAAGTGAGTAAGTAAACCTTTGTGAGTATAAAAATAGTCGTGGTATGTAGCCAATAAGGGGACTTGTGATCACCAATGGTTTGCAAGGCCACTGATATATGTGAAGTGCAAATAGGGAGACTCAAACCTAGCAGATTTCGCCACGGCATTTGTATGTGGACAAAGTCACCCCAAGGTCCGTTTCTAGTTTGGCCTGGGGCTGGGCTCGCTACACCCAGATAGATCTACCGCTCCTGTCCCTCGGTCCCGACATGAGGACTAATGGCCTCATATTGCTCCTACCCACTCACATGATCGGAATAAAACACCTCCTTACGCTAACCATACCGTATATAAAGTACTTGTAAACAAAGTAACATGTACTTCACCCCCGCAGTTAAGAAAACTGAAAACAGTTAGAGAAAAGGGGGGACATGAACTCACTGTGAAGCGTCTCTACCAAGTGTCTCCAAATCTGAAAGCTGTGCGACGACCTACAAGTGCTAATTCTATTAGTCGGATGGCCGTGCCTTAGCTTTATAGTTTAAGTCTTTGGGAAATAGTTAGACAACTATTTCGTGTTTACATTTTGTATATACTTGGTAGTTAATCTCCTTCCCAAGGATGGGGGATTCAATACATGTGCGTTCATAAATATTTTCGTAAGTGCGTAAGTTACGTTTTAATAATCGAGTGGTAATATAATTACCGGTGTAACTTATATATTCAGGTGAAAGCGTTTGTATTATTTTGGAATCGTTAACGTTTGTAAATATTATTTTTACTCTAAAAATAATATTTATGTACTTTCACAAAGTAATCATAAACAGTGTTGTGACAATATATATATTTATCACGTTAATTTTTGTGAAAATCCCACCTCCGAATATTAGTAAATAAAGTCATGGCGAAATTTATGTTTCGGAAACATGTCAAAAATGGTTCTAACACTTGTTGTGCAAATATTTCTAAGTGTTAGGTATTTAGAAAAATTTCGCCAGAGTTTCCTCTGTAACTGGAGGTGGCCACGCTTTCAAGCGTATCATTTTCTTTTAACAAATCAATCAATCAATGTTCTCAACATTAACAAACAACTTTCCAACATTTTAACCAGTCAAAGATAGACATAATCGCAAAAATATACGAATTTGTGGTTTGTCAAAAATATGTAGTAAATCTCTTTACTTTTAATGGATCTTTTGTGTAAATAATCCGATTTCGTAAAAACCTCGTTTTTAGAGAAAATCCATCTTTACAACTTCTAGTAACTTTTGACAAAACTAGTTCTTTGTCGGATCTTTTCATTTCACAAGTGTTTACACACTTGTGGTTTATAAAATCATGCTTATTATTGTAAGATCCATCATTCAAAATACATGGTTTCCTTGATATGTGGTCCTTTGAAAATACCGGGTGTAGATACGTAGATCTACTAGTTTTAAACACCTTTGTACAAGTTAAAACATGTTTACACAAGTAAAGCATTTTTACACAGGTTCATGCTTCGTGTGTGGTAGAGTTTCACCTTTTAACCCTTGTATTATTCAAAAACGAGCTTATGTTAAGATCCATGATCTTACTAAACCGGGTTAAATGGGGATCCGAGCTACCACAACATAGATCGGGTCTCAATAAGCACATATCTCAAATACTACAACTTTTACACATTCCATATGCTATTAACCACGATTTTAAGTATTTTTAGTAGACTTTAATGCTTCATCTTGCATTTTAACGAGATTTAACCGACATAATTCCTTTTAACCACTTTAGATAGGTTCAAAAATGAATTGTAAGTGTTATACCTCTAGCTCAAGGCTAGGGAAGATTCTTGACGAATAACGCGTGGATAAAAGCCAACGAAAGAGGTCCTTCGTGTTCCGCTTGCTCCAAGGCTCCTAATACGTGACCTTTAACACTTGTATGATGATGGAATGTGATGATCAAGAACCGAAAGTATGATGAGGGTGGGAGTGGGGTTCGACCGAGAGTGAAGGGAGAGGGAGAGAGTGTTGTGAGTTGGTGTTGAGTGATGGTGATTATGTTATGTTAAACACTAGAACTTATAGGCAAAGATTTGGTGATTAACCATTGGGTTTAGTGTTGTGTAGATACTAGACATTTAGGATTTAAATAATCAAATGGTACTAGACATGTTCCCCCATAGTTAGGCCGGTTAGGATGGGGGGGGGGTCCTAGCCGATTTCAATTAGCTTAGTTGGTGTTTAGTTAGGTTAATTAGGTTAGTTAAGTGTTTAACCCAGTTAGTTGTATGTTATGTGTTATGGCGGGTGTTAGGGTAATCAGGGACCCTAACTGGCTCAGAAAAATATAAATAGTGAGGATAATAATATTTTCATGTTCCGGGTATAGTCCGGTTGTTCGGTTGGATAGTAATCCGTTAAAGCGTTACAAAAGCTTTAAAGTGTCGTTATTGTTATTTTTAGTGACACATCTTGTTTCCAACACTTTAGAAAGTGTCTAGTAGTATTTTCCCCATGTTTTGGCACTTTACTAGTCAGCTAGAAGCTGGATTATTTATTAAAGTGCTGTGTTTTGTACTTAAAGTACGTTTTAGGCACATCCGGTCATTGTAACTTATTCCTAGAGACGCAGTTCTACAACCCTTGTATCCTACACTCACTGCTAGTGTAGTAAATCATTTCAGGCTCTTGCAGGCCTTAGAGGCAGTGTCTGCCTGATGCTGGCTTTATCAGCATGTTCAATAGGTTATCCGTGTATTGTGCTACTGTGCTCTTTGTGCATCATGTTTGTCACTAAGGTACCGTATGTAAATAATGTAGTGACAGCAAGCAAGTATGATGCAAGTAAGTACATGTATCAGCATTTAAGTAGCAGTTCATCAGCTAGTTCAAGCAAGCACAGTAATTAAGCAGTAATTAATCATTAATTAAATCGTACGGATACCTGGTTTAGTGCGGGTTGTCACATTCTCCCCCCATTAAATAAATTTCGTCCCGAAATTTAAGTTATGCTTGTAGATGCAGAGTTCTTAGGAAAAAGGTGGGGGTATTTCTCCTTCATCCGGTCTTCACGCTCCCAGGTGAACTCAGGACCATGTCTGGCATTCCAACGCACTTTGACGAGTTTGATACTGCTCCGGCGGGTCTTGTTAACTTTCCAATCTGTGACCTCGACAGGTTCTTCAACGAAGTGGAGCGTGTCGTCAATATGAATCTCGTCGATGGGAATGGCAACGTCGACTTGAGTTGGACTTTTCTTTAGATTGGATACATGAAATGTATCGTGAACACCATTTAGTTCAGCGGGTAGGTCCAACTTGTATGCTACTAGTCCTATTCTTTCCAGAATTCTGAAAGGACCAATGTAGCGTGGATTTAACTTCCCACGCTTCCCAAAGCGTGCCACCCCCTTCCAGGGTGAAACTTTCAATAACACCATTTCTCCAACTTGGAAATCCACATGTTTTCGGTTTGGATCCGCATAGGCCTTTTGTCTGTGGCGAGCTGCTTCGATGCGCTTAAGAATTTGCGCAATCTTGTCTGTCGTCTCTTGGACGATCTCGGGCCCAGCAAGCTGCCTATCACCTGCGTCAGACCAACAGAGGGGTGATCGGCACTTGCGTCCATAAAGGGCTTCAAATGGCGCGACACCAATACTGGTGTGGTAGCTGTTGTTGTATGAGAATTCAACCAAAGGTAAATGTTTGTCCCAGCTACCGCCCAAATCCATAACACATGCTCTCAGCATGTCTTCCAAAGTCTGTATCGTTCGCTCGCTCTGGCCGTCAGTTTGCGGATGAAACGCAGTGCTCAGATTCAACTGTGAGCCAAAGGCTTCTTGGAAGGATTGCCATATCCGTGATACAAACCTTCCGTCTCTATCAGAGATGATTGAGAGAGGCACTCCATGACGTGCGACGATCTCTCTCATGTAAATTTCCGCAAGTCTACTAGTACTGTCTTTCTCTTTGATTGGCAGAAAGTGTGCGGACTTTGTTAGGCGGTCAACTATTACCCAAATCATATCATGGCCTCTTGGCGTTCTTGGCAATTTCGTAATAAAATCCATGGAGATTTGTTCCCATTTCCACTTGGGAATCTCAGGTTGTTGCAGCAGCCCTGAGGGCTTCTGGTATTCCGCCTTTACCTTAGCGCACGTTAAACATTTGCTCACGTAGACAGCAACGTCGCCTTTCATCCTAGGCCACCAATAATAATCTTTGAGATCCTGGTACATCTTATCCGATCCTGGGTGGATAGAGTACCGTGATTTGTGAGCTTCTTCGAAAATAACCTTCCTTAAATCGCCAAACAGAGGAACCCAAATCCTTTTCTCAAAACATAATGTTCCTTCCTCGTTTGGTACCAAAAGCTTCTCCATCCCCCGGAGATATTCTTCTTCACGGTTTCCTTCCTTAAGGGCTTCTTTTTTGTGCTGCACGAATGCGTAAGGAAAGATCGGTTCGTATGATCATTTCCAAAGCCCTAACCCTTATGGGCTTGATTCTCTCTTTACGACTTAGGGCATCGGCGACTACATTCGCCTTCCCTGGGTGATACTTTATCTCGCAGTCGTAGTCGTTTAGCAACTCAATCCATCGTCTTTGCCTCATATTCAACTCCTTCTGGTTGAATATATGCTGTAGGCTCTTGTGATCTGTGAAGATTGTGCACTTCGTACCATAAAGGTAGTGTCTCCAGATCTTTAAGGCAAAAACCACTGCGCCGAGCTCCAAATCGTGTGTGGTATAGTTCTTTTCGTGCACTTTCAATTGACGCGATGCGTAAGCAATAACCTTCTGGCGTTGCATCAACACGCAACCCAATCCTTGGCGCGATGCGTCGTAGTATACCACAAAATCATCTGTACCTTCTGGTAGAGCCAAGATAGGCGCATTGCAGAGCTTATCCTTCAGTATCTGGAATGCTTCATCCTGTTTGATTCCCCAATCAAACGTCTTATCTTTCTGCGTGAGTAGCGTCAATGGTTGAGCGATCTTCGAAAAGTCCTCAATGAACCTTCGATAGTAGCCAGCCAAACCCAAGAATTGCCGAATCTCGGTTGGCGTCTTTGGCGTTTCCCAATCCTTGATCGCCTCGATCTTGGTTGGGTCCACGTGGATTCCATCTCCATTTACCACGTGCCCAAGGAATTGGACTTCACGTAGCCAAAAATCGCACTTGGAGAATTTAGCATACAGCTGTTCCTTCTTTAGCAGCTCCAAAATGGTCCTAAGATGCTGCTCGTGTTCAGCCTTCGTCTTTGAGTAAATCAAGATGTCGTCGATAAACACAATCACGAACTTGTCTAAGTACGGCTTGCAAACTCTATTCATCAAGTCCATAAAGACTGCAGGTGCGTTCGTCAAACCAAACGGCATAACAAGGAACTCGTAGTGCCCATAGCGAGTTCGGAAGGCTGTCTTTGGGATACTCTCCTCTTGTATCCTTAACTGATGGTATCCAGATCGAAGATCGATCTTTGAATAAAAGCTTGAACCTTGAAGTTGGTCAAACAGATCATCAATTCTTGGCAGAGGATATCTATTCTTGATCGTCAGCTTGTTTAACTCCCGGTAGTCAATGCACATACGAAAACTGCCGTCCTTCTTCTTGACAAACAGGACCGGAGCTCCCCAAGGTGAGAAGCTTGGTCGGATAAAACCCTTGTCTAACAACTCTTGAAGTTGCGTCGACAGTTCCTGCATCTCAGACGGAGCAAGTCTATAAGGTGCCTTAGCCACAGGCGCGGCGCCCGGAACTAAGTCGATGCGAAACTCTACTTGCCTCTGAGGTGGCAGTCCAGGCAAGTCTTCTGGGAAGACTTCTGGATACTCCCTCGCGACAGGGATGTCTTCGATTCTTGGCTCAGCAGCCTTCTTATCCACAATGTGTGCCAGGAAGGCAACACATCCCTTCTGCAAACACTTCCTTGCTTTCAAGCAGCTGATAATCCTCAACGGCGTCTCACGCTTTTCTCCATGAACCACAATGGTCTCACCATCATCGGTTGGGATACGAACAACTTTCTCGTGACATACTATCTCAGGCTTGTTTCCTGCTAACCAGTCCATTCCTACCACCACGTCGAAGCTTCCCAACTGGACTGGTAGTAGATCTAGAGTGAACTCACGTTCTCCCAATTCAATCACACAACCTCTGATAACTTCGTTGGTTTCTACTAACTTCCCATTGGCTAATTCGATCGAGTAAGGAATATCTAACTTACTAGCGGCTAACCCAAGCATACTCTTAAACTCTAATGATACGAAGCTATAATCGGCACCAGTATCAAATAAAACGGATGCATAGCGTTGATTGATAGGGAACGTACCAGTAACAACATTGGGGTCCTGGCGCGCTTCCCTTGCTTCCAGTTGGAACACTCTTCCCCGGGCTTGGTTTAAATCTGGGCAGTTCTTCTTAAAATGCCCAACATCACCGCAGTTAAAACATCCAAGTTTTCGACCACTTCCGGCGCCATCCCCAACTTGCTGGTTGTTTTGGTTCGCATTGTTGACTCGGTTTCCGTTCCCTCCATTATTTCCTTGTGGGCGGTTTCCAGTACCACCACGATTGTAGTTCCCGTTTCCATATCCTCCCTGGCCTCCCCGGCCAGCACTAGCCCAACAAGAATCTTTCGAGTGGCCCAGCTTTCCACATGCTTCACACATTTTCACATTACAATGCCCAGTATGATGGAGTTGACAGACATTACACTTGGGCTGGGTGCCCTGGTATCCTTTTCCTTTCTTTCCATTTCCAGCTGATCCTCCCTTCTTAACTGCCACACTGGCGCTCTGCTTGAAGTTTGAGAAATTTCGTTTGTTACCCCCTGATGACTCGACATGAGTCTCAGCCTTTTTCGTCTTGATCTCATCAAACTTGTTCAAACGAATCGCCTCCTCTGTGAGAGCCACGCTCAAATCGATGGCTTCAGTGATAGTTGCTGGTTTGGAGGAGGTTACCATGCTTATGATTTGGGGAGCCAAACCCCAAATGAAGCGCTCGATTCGCTTGTATTCTGGTGTAACCATGTAAGGAACCACTTGAGATAAGTCGTGAAACCTTTGAATGTATTCTGCGACCTTTGGACCGTCCATCTTTAAGTGCCAGAACTCGGTCTCCAACCTCTGGATTTCTGCGCGGGAACAGTACTTCTTGCGCATGAGTTCCTTCAATTCGGTCCAGGTCAGCGCGTAGGCGGCGGCTTCGCCTAGTGTCTGCACTTGTAGATTCCACCAGGATAGGGCTCCATCTAGAAACAGCCCTGAGATATAGGTGACTTGCTGATCCAGCGCACACTTGCTCATGCGAAGTACAGATTCGGTTTTCTCAGCCCAGCGAACAAAGGCGACAGCACCCCCCGTGCCATCAAAGTTGACCGGTTTGCAGTCTATAAACTGCTTGTAGGTGCACCCTGCACATACGTTATAACATATGAATGGTATTAGCATCCTTGCCAGAGATATCCAATTAGGTCACGGTATGTCTTAATGGCTTAGTATTACCGTGAGGTGGATTGTTATTGCCTTGGTTAATACTTCCGCTCGTTCCGGGCTGAGATGCGGCATACTGTGCTATGGCAGCAGCAATAATCTGCTGGAGTTCTGCCTCATTGGTTGGTAGGCGTGTCTCACGTCTTGGCGGCATCTTCTAAAAGATGGTTTACGTTGGTCAGGTCATAGTAAGACGTACGTATATAGTAATAGTAATAGTAATAGTACATAACATCTCATGTTATCAACACATCACAAATACCAATCACACACATCCCATGTCATAAAAATGCAAATAAGCAATCAAACGAATCAGATATGATGAGAATACTGCGATTGCCATATATCGAGACTACATAGTAAGTGTATCAGTACATCATAGTGTCATACAATCATCAGTCAACTGGGGGCTACATCACCCCTGTACAAAACCATAACAAATCAGTGTCAAATACATGTCAACAAAAGTCAGGATCATAAAGTAGTCTCCAAAAATGTGGTGCAATCCAACAATCGCCGTCTTCTCATCCTCGTCTACCAAAACAGTACTGATGAGCTCTATACAGATGGTGGTGGAGGAGGGGGAAAGTGGGTGTAAAATAAACGACGTAACTGTAGCCAATCCTCCTCCTGGGCCTGCTGAGTACGAATGATAGAGGCAACCTGCTGCTCTAGTGTAAAGAGACGAGCAGCATAATCTGGAGGTAAAGGTCGAAACGGCTGCAGAGGAGAGTGTGTCCGACCATGACACTGGCAAGGTGGCAGCTGAGCTCTCTCAAGCTCCTGGATGCGCTGTGTGTGCGACTCATGCTGAGCGACAAAGGACATCAAAACGTCCTCGATAGTGTACCCCCTGTGAAAAGAATGGTAGGGGTCAGTATGTGGCATACTAGAGTCTGGTGCCCAAAGAAACGGCTCACTAGTGGGGTCGAAAGGTGCCACGCGAAATGGAGCAACAGCGGGTGGAACAGATGACGTCTGGGGCATGAAAGGGATAGGCATCGATACATGCCCAACAGGATGGGCTGAAGAACCCTCTCCAGGCCTCGCTGGAGGTACAAACTGTGGAACCTGAAAGGAAAAATCAACATGTCGTGCAACAGGGGTCTGTGGGGGAAAAGGCGGTACATCCTCATCAGCAGGTATCCAACCGTGCTGTGCACGCTCATCTGGTGGATCCATGCGTGCCGCGAACAGTGCATGCTCGGGCTCTAGTGGAACGGGATCAAGTGGGGGAGCAACAACAGGGTGAACAGGTGCAATATGCTCAACGGGAGGGTCAACAGGTATAGCGACAACGGGTAAAGGATCAACAGGCTCAACAATGACATGATCGCCCTCCATCAAAGGAATATCCACGGGGAGATCATCAGCAACAGGCTTAAAAGGGATGTCGGCATGTACTGGGTCATGCTCAGGTATGGGGTCTAGAGCGGCTGCCTGCTCTGGAGCAATGGCAGGCTCGAGGTCATCAAAAGCCATCTCGAAATCAAAATCTGGGTCAATAGGATCAAATGCGTCAGCAGGGTCTACTGGATCCTCCATAAACTGATCCATGGGAACAAACTCTAAGTCATGATCTGGGTCGAATCCTGGGGGAAACATAGGATCGGAATCCCCCTCATCATCGTGGTCGAAAACAAAACTGGGGATAGGGGCAACAGAAGATGCCTGATCAGGATCTGATCCATGAGAGAAGTGCTGCGCACTCTGGATGTGTGAGGGTACAGAGGCCACAGACTCGAAAGAGTCTGGGACTGGGGAGTGAGCAGGTGACTCCGCGGCGGGAGCATCTGCGATCAACAAGGGACAATCAGCAGCAGGAAGGGCCTCGCCCTGAGCATCCTCCTCGAAAGGCTCCTCCTCAAACATATCGACATCATCCTCCTCGTCGTCGATAGGCAAATCATAAACAGGGTACGAAGCAAGCGGTATAGGAGCAGGGATCACTGCCAGTGGCAGATCCCCGGCCAAAGGACCATCTGCGAGCTCGCCAGCACCGTCAGGTAATGCGAAGGGCTGGAAATCGTCCTCATCTGTGCTCGTGACGTCGGACGTGTGAACCTCGTGCTCCGATGACTCAAGGTCGTCTGATACGATAGGCCTAGGGCCTGTGGTGCCTGAACCACCAGTGTCTGTAGAATCCATGTGTCTGTAACATATGCACAAACAGTCAATCATATAATCAAATAATCACATAAGTCACCAAGTAAGCATTCAAATCATTTTCCTAGTCTCACTAGCCTCCTAGCCTCTCAGACTGCTCTTCCTAGTCCCACTAGCCAATTCTCCTAGTCTCACTAGCCAGTTCTCCTAGTCCCACTAGCCAATTCTCCTAGTCCCACTAGCCAACTTCCTCGATCTCTCAGACCGAGCCTCGGCCTCTCAGACCGAGCCTCAGCCTCTCAGACTAAGCCTATAATGATGAATAAAATGTGCTCAACATTTGTTTGTAAAAACGTTGTGGATCTGGACTTAAGTGGTATGCAGTAAAAATGTTTTCGTGAGAGCCCTAGTGATCATAGTCTAGACTCGAGAAAGAATCCTAGTTCGCTATGATCAGAGCTCTGATACCAAGCTGTCACACCCTGGCTTTGCGGAAGCGTGGTTAATTTGGTGTGACTTCTTAATACCCTAGCTTAATCATAACAAAGCTATATGAAGTAAAATCATGCAAGATCATCCATTAAGTTTTGAAAACCAAATACAGTACCATTGTTTAACGGGAACATACCCTACAACCATAACCTTGTTCAACAGACATTACAAACTTAAGACATAACAGAAACATGGTTTAAGGATTGTGTCTTGTCCAGGAAAGAGACACATCCCCTAAACCCCGGATGACCTTGGAAACTAGTGCAGCGGAAAACGTTCCATACCGTGCCAGATCTCGTTACTTTCCTGAAATACATGTAAGTTGAAAAATCAACAATAATGTTGAGCGAGTTCATGTGTAAGTGAGTAAGTAAACCTTTGTGAGTATAAAAATAGTCGTGGTATGTAGCCAATAAGGGGACTTGTGATCACCAATGGTTTGCAAGGCCACTGATATATGTGAAGTGCAAATAGGGAGACTCAAACCTAGCAGATTTCGCCACGGCATTTGTATGTGGACAAAGTCACCCCAAGGTCCGTTTCTAGTTTGGCCTGGGGCTGGGCTCGCTACACCCAGATAGATCTACCGCTCCTGTCCCTCGGTCCCGACATGAGGACTAATGGCCTCATATTGCTCCTACCCACTCACATGATCGGAATAAAACACCTCCTTACGCTAACCATACCGTATATAAAGTACTTGTAAACAAAGTAACATGTACTTCACCCCCGCAGTTAAGAAAACTGAAAACAGTTAGAGAAAAGGGGGGACATGAACTCACTGTGAAGCGTCTCTACCAAGTGTCTCCAAATCTGAAAGCTGTGCGACGACCTACAAGTGCTAATTCTATTAGTCGGATGGCCGTGCCTTAGCTTTATAGTTTAAGTCTTTGGGAAATAGTTAGACAACTATTTCGTGTTTACATTTTGTATATACTTGGTAGTTAATCTCCTTCCCAAGGATGGGGGATTCAATACATGTGCGTTCATAAATATTTTCGTAAGTGCGTAAGTTACGTTTTAATAATCGAGTGGTAATATAATTACCGGTGTAACTTATATATTCAGGTGAAAGCGTTTGTATTATTTTGGAATCGTTAACGTTTGTAAATATTATTTTTACTCTAAAAATAATATTTATGTACTTTCACAAAGTAATCATAAACAGTGTTGTGACAATATATATATTTATCACGTTAATTTTTGTGAAAATCCCACCTCCGAATATTAGTAAATAAAGTCATGGCGAAATTTATGTTTCGGAAACATGTCAAAAATGGTTCTAACACTTGTTGTGCAAATATTTCTAAGTGTTAGGTATTTAGAAAAATTTCGCCAGAGTTTCCTCTGTAACTGGAGGTGGCCACGCTTTCAAGCGTATCATTTTCTTTTAACAAATCAATCAATCAATGTTCTCAACATTAACAAACAACTTTCCAACATTTTAACCAGTCAAAGATAGACATAATCGCAAAAATATACGAATTTGTGGTTTGTCAAAAATATGTAGTAAATCTCTTTACTTTTAATGGATCTTTTGTGTAAATAATCCGATTTCGTAAAAACCTCGTTTTTAGAGAAAATCCATCTTTACAACTTCTAGTAACTTTTGACAAAACTAGTTCTTTGTCGGATCTTTTCATTTCACAAGTGTTTACACACTTGTGGTTTATAAAATCATGCTTATTATTGTAAGATCCATCATTCAAAATACATGGTTTCCTTGATATGTGGTCCTTTGAAAATACCGGGTGTAGATACGTAGATCTACTAGTTTTAAACACCTTTGTACAAGTTAAAACATGTTTACACAAGTAAAGCATTTTTACACAGGTTCATGCTTCGTGTGTGGTAGAGTTTCACCTTTTAACCCTTGTATTATTCAAAAACGAGCTTATGTTAAGATCCATGATCTTACTAAACCGGGTTAAATGGGGATCCGAGCTACCACAACATAGATCGGGTCTCAATAAGCACATATCTCAAATACTACAACTTTTACACATTCCATATGCTATTAACCACTATTTTAAGTATTTTTAGTAGACTTTAATGCTTCATCTTGCATTTTAACGAGATTTAACCGACATAATTCCTTTTAACCACTTTAGATAGGTTCAAAAATGAATTGTAAGTGTTATACCTCTAGCTCAAGGCTAGGGAAGATTCTTGACGAATAACGCGTGGATAAAAGCCAACGAAAGAGGTCCTTCGTGTTCCGCTTGCTCCAAGGCTCCTAATACGTGACCTTTAACACTTGTATGATGATGGAATGTGATGATCAAGAACCGAAAGTATGATGAGGGTGGGAGTGGGGTTCGGCCGAGAGTGAAGGGAGAGGGAGAGAGTGTTGTGAGTTGGTGTTGAGTGATGGTGATTATGTTATGTTAAACACTAGAACTTATAGGCAAAGATTTGGTGATTAACCATTGGGTTTAGTGTTGTGTAGATACTAGACATTTAGGATTTAAATAATCAAATGGTACTAGACATGTTCCCCCATAGTTAGGCCGGTTAGGATGGGGGGGGGTCCTAGCCGATTTCAACTAGCTTAGTTGGTGTTTAGTTAGGTTAATTAGGTTAGTTAAGTGTTTAACCCAGTTAGTTGTATGTTATGTGTTATGGCGGGTGTTAGGGTAATCAGGGACCCTAACTGGCTCAGAAAAATATAAATAGTGAGGATAATAATATTTTCATGTTCCGGGTATAGTCCGGTTGTTCGGTTGGATAGTAATCCGTTAAAGCGTTACAAAAGCTTTAAAGTGTCGTTATTGTTATTTTTAGTGACACATCTTGTTTCCAACACTTTAGAAAGTGTCTAGTAGTATTTTCCCCATGTTTTGGCACTTTACTAGTCAGCTAGAAGCTGGATTATTTATTAAAGTGCTGTGTTTTGTACTTAAAGTACGTTTTAGGCACATCCGGTCATTGTAACTTATTCCTAGAGACGCAGTTCTACAACCCTTGTATCCTACACTCACTGCTAGTGTAGTAAATCATTTCAGGCTCTTGCAGGCCTTAGAGGCAGTGTCTGCCTGATGCTGGCTTTATCAGCATGTTCAATAGGTTATCCGTGTATTGTGCTACTGTGCTCTTTGTGCATCATGTTTGTCACTAAGGTGCCGTATGTAAATAATGTAGTGACAGCAAGTAAGTATGATGCAAGTAAGTACATGTATCAGCATTTAAGTAGCAGTTCATCAGCTAGTTCAAGCAAGCACAGTAATTAAGCAGTAATTAATCATTAATTAAATCGTACGGATACCTGGTTTAGTGCGGGTTGTCACACCTTCCGTGGAAGATCCGCCTACCTTGGAGCTTAAAGAGCTTCCACCGCACCTAGAGTACGCATTTCTGGATGAGGAGCGTCATTTGCCTGTCATTATTTCATCTGGATTGGCGGGAGAAGAGAAGAGCAGACTGCTTAATGTGTTGAAACTTCATAAGAAAGCAATCGCTTGGAAAATCATGGACATTAAAGGTATAAATCCCTCCTTCTGTACACATAAAATTCTTATGGAGGATCAGTTCAAGCCGTGTGCGCAGCACCAGAGGCGGCTGAACCCGAACATGCAAGAGGTCGTTAAAAAGGAAGTGATTAAGTTGTTAGATGCTGGTATGATCTATCCCATTTCCGACTCTGTTTGGGTCAGCCCTGTGCAGGTAGTGCCCAAAAAGGGGGGCATGACTGTGGTCACGAACGATAGGAATGAGCTCATTTCAACCAGGACGGTCACTGGATGGCGGGTTTGCATCGATTATCGCAAACTCAACGACGCCACCCGCAAGGACCACTTCCCGCTTCCATTCATTGATCAAATGTTGGAGCGTCTGTCAGGGAAGTTATATTATTGTTTTCTGGATGGGTTCTCAGGTTACTTTCAAATTCCTATCGCTCCTGAGGACCAGGAGAAGACCACATTTACCTGTCCTTTCGGTACATTCGCCTACCGGCGTATGCCGTTTGGGCTGTGTAATGCGCCGGCTACTTTCCAGCGATGTATGGTCGCAATTTTCCACGACATGATTGAGGATTCCATGGAGGTATTCATGGACGATTTTTCGGTATTTGGGGATTCCTTTGATCAATGTCTAGAAAATTTGAAAAGAATGTTGAAGAGGTGTGAGGAGACCAATCTGGTCCTGAACTGGGAGAAATTCCACTTCATGGTGAAGGAGGGCATAGTTTTGGGACACAAAATCTCTCACGCGGGCATGGAAGTCGATCCAGCTAAAGTCGACGTTATATCACGACTTCCGCCCCCCACCTCTGTTCGAGCTATACGGAGCTTTCTCGGTCATGCCGGGTTCTATCGGCGATTCATCAAAGATTTTTCTAAAATCGCCAGACCCATGACTCGTTTGTTAGAGAAAGATGCTCCGTTCGTGTTTGGAGATGATTGCTTGAGGGTTTTTGACCTCCTCAAGCAAAAGTTGGTAGAGGCCCCTATTTTAGTCGCACCGGACTGGAGTTTGCCGTTTGAAATCATGTGCGACGTGAGTGATTACGCTATAGGGGCCGTTCTGGGTCAAAAGAAGGAAAAGCACTTCCATCCGATCTACTATGCGAGTAAAACTCTCCACAACGCTCAAGAGCATTATACCACGACTGAAAAAGAGCTCTTGGCGGTCGTTTTCGCATTCGATAAATTTAGATCGTATCTGGTGCTTTCGAAAACCGTTGTATACACTGATCATGCTGCCATTAGATACCTCTTCAGCAAACAGGACGCTAAACCGCGTCTAATCAGATGGATCCTGTTGCTGCAAGAGTTTGATATTGAGATACAAGACAAAAAGGGTGCTTTGAATGTAGCTGCCGACCATCTGTCTCGGTTAGAGCACGGAGACATCGAGGATTCGCGTTGGGATTCAATCAATGACAAGTTCCCACACGAATCTTTGATGGGTGTTGAGATATGTGATGAGTCGCCATGGTTCGCCGACCTTGCGAACTATCTTGCTTGCGGGATTCTGATAAAAGGGTTGACTCATCAGCAAAAGAGGAAATTCTTTTCGGATCTCAAGCACTACATATGGGACGACCCTTTCTTGTTCAAGGTGGGTGCTGATCAGGTGATTAGGAGATGTGTATCTGGGTCTGAGGCGACCGACATTCTGCGCCAGTGTCATGAGGGACCTACCGGAGGCCACCACGGAGCCAACTTCACCGCGAAGAAGGTGTTGGATTCCGGGTTTTACTGGCCGACCATTTTCCGTGACGCGCAGAGTTGGGTGAAAGCGTGCGATGCTTGTCAGAGGGCGACGAACATATCGGCACGCGACGAAATGCCCCAGAACTGGATACAGGTTTGTGAAGTCTTTGATGTTTGGGGGATAGACTTCATGGGACCATTTCCCCCCTCACGCGGAAACAAGTACATACTCGTGGCTGTTGACTATGTATCAAAGTGGGCGGAGGCGCAAGCCTTACCCACTAATGACGCCAGAGTAGTTGTGAGGTTTCTGAAGAGTTTGTTCGCCCGATTTGGTGCTCCGAAAGCGCTCATTAGTGACCGAGGGACTCATTTTTGTAATACACAGCTTGAAAAGGCTTTGTCCCGATACGGTGTGCATCACCGTTTGTCCACGCCCTATCATCCGCAGACAAGCGGGCAGGTGGAGGTTACGAACCGGGGGCTTAAGCGCATCCTTGAGCGGTCGGTTGGAGCGAACCGCAAGGAGTGGTCGGACAAGCTTGATGAGGCATTATGGGCATTCCGTACAGCTTATAAAACCCCTATAGGGACCACCCCCTTTAGGTTGGTATACGGAAAGGCATGCCATTTACCGGTGGAGTTGGAGCACAAGGCTATGTGGGCTTTGAAAACCGCGAATTTGGACCTTAAAACCGGAGGTGAAGCCCGGTTTCTCCAAATTCATGAATTGGAAGAATTGCGGCACCAAGCCTATGAGAGCTCCGTACTCTACAAAGAGCGCACGAAGAAACTTCACGACAAACGCTTGAAGGACCATAAAGAATTCCAAGCGGGTGATCTTGTTCTTCTGTACAATTCTAGGTTGCGCTTATTTCCTGGGAAGCTTCATTCACGCTGGACAGGACCATACACGGTTAAGGAAGTATTTCCGTATGGTACTGTTGCAGTAGAGAACGCGGATGGCGTTACATTTAAAGTAAATGGTCACCGGTTGAAGTTGTACGTTGCCGGGCCGATAGAATCGACGGTGGAGGTGATTGAACTCCAAACCCCGCACACATCATAAGTGCGGGGAGGAGAGAGTCTACGCTACTGACTCGCGGATCAAAAATGTAGCAAGAGCGTATTTTGCGCTTTAGGGGTAGTTTCGTACTTTTTAGTTGTTTTTCTAGTTTTTAGCTTTGAGTCTTGCTATCGACTCGTCGACAAAAATTTAGCATGAGTCTACGCTGCTGACTCGCCGACAAAAATGCAGCAGGAGCGTCTTTGGCGCTATAAGGGCAAAATTGTCCTTTTATTTGTTTTTTTAGTTTTAGCGTAATTTAGGTTAGTTAGGTAGTTTACGTTAGTTAGTTTAGTTTCCATACGTACCGGGCGAAGGTTCTGTATTGCAATATTGTTAGAACAGTTGGTGTGTCGAAAAAACGGCGAAAAACGGCCGAAACGGGTGCTGGAAATAGCTTCTGCAGAAATCTGTATCTGCAGCTGTCGAACGACCGTTCCTCGGGTCGCACGACCGTGCGATTCCGAGCAAGCCGGCATGGTAGATCGCACCCTCGGTGCATTTCTGAGAACACGCTGTGGGGGTTGAACGATGTCGGTGACGCACGACCGTTCCATACCCGGAACGACCGTGCCACAGGCTGAGGGCAATTTGGTCATTTTGCACACTATATATACCATTATCTGCTGCAAACTCCCTCATTCGCGAACCCTAGCCGCTGCAGACCGTTCCAGGGCGATTTTTTCACCATATCGCACGATTTTTCGCACGATCTAACACCCAACTTCGCACGGTACGTCTCTAGTGTTAGATTTTTGTTTTCTTGCTTTCTAGTGTAGATTTCTTCCGATTCTTCAAGGAAATTTTTAGGGTTCTCTTCATAAACAAATCGAAACCCTAACCCTTGTTAAATCGAAGTATCGTGAACACCCGGTTGACTTTCAGACCCCTGTTGACCCAATACTTGTTGAAATTTTGTAAAGTTCAGATTGTTCTAAGTACAGGGGGTCGAAGTCTGCAGATTCGGAAGTGCACGGTCGTTCCTCGGGTGGAACGGTCGTGCCTCGTCGGCTGTTCACGATATCATCTGGCCTGGCCTGTTAGTTCTCGGTGACGCACGACCGTGCGTCCCGGAGAACGACCGTGCCATATGCCCAGTACAGTTGGACAGTAGCTTCATAATTGGCTGCTCGCTTGTTTTCAACTCTTTTCTCTCCTGTTTCTGTCTTTCTAACAATGTTCCCCATTACAGATGGATCACCCTTTCCTACAGTTTTACCCCAATATTGAGAAAGAAAATTTATGCATACCGAAGCGCGATGCCTTGTGGGCGAGGCGGGGACAGTTTGGAGAGCCCCGTTGGTTAGATTGGGAGGTCATGAGGGAACTAAATCAATATGACCGACTTGATGAAATGATGACCCGCACGCTTGCAAACTTGGTCGGTTGCAACCGACCGGTTTACCAGGAGTTGACAATCGAATTCTTCGCATTGTATCAGTATGAAAGGCTGGTTGCACATACAGAGCCCGATTTCCGCTACAGGAATCGGGTCACCTTCAGGTTATGTAGGCGACGGCATACATGGTCGGTGGGTCGTTTGGGACGGAGGTTAGGGATTTATACGCGGGAGGACATGGATGATCCCGACGTCTTCAACGATCGGTTCAACTTCCCTAATGATGCAGCGCGGGACGCATTCTGGGCACGAAACGCTATTGGGGACCCCTACAACCCACGGATGTCAAAGGCTTCGAGACTCCGAGACCCTCTGGTGTGAGTGATGCACCATGTTTTCAGCCATTCTATATGCGGACGCATGGACAGTCAAGGTAACTGTCCAACACCTGATTTGCTCTTTCTTTATGCGTTGGTTGACAAAGCACCAATCAACCTCGCCGCGCGAATGGCTGAGTACTTTGTCAAGTGTTCAGGGTGGACCCAGAATAGTGAGATTCATGGCGGTCAGTACGTGACCGAAATCGCGTACAATGAGCGATATATGACGCCGGGGGTGCTTAGGGGTCTCACTTTGATCACTGAGGGGGTGCATGTTGATATCCGGTCTCTGAAGTTCATGGGGGTGATTGCTAAGCTTGAGAGGGGAGATAGGTTGAGGGGATTGAATGGTGAGATCTGGGACCCGTTACCTCCAGCTGAGGAGGAACATGAGGAGGAAGAGGAAGATGTTGAGATGGGAGAGCAGCACGAGCCACAGCCACAGACACCACCACACTCGCCGCAGCACCATGCATTTCATCAGCATGAGGATTGGCCCACTTTCTACCAGCAGTTCCAGGATATGCGTGTTACGCAGGAGCAGAATGGTACATACTTCAGCGAGATCAGATCTAGCCAGGACCAGATCCGGGCTAGCCAGGACGAGATTAGGGCCAGTCAGGTAGAGATTAGGGCCACACATGACCAGATTCAGCATCGCCAGGATACTTTATACCAGGGGGTGTCTGCGGGGTTTTCTTATCTGTTCGGGGAGATGCATCACGCATACCCCAACTATTTTCAGCACCCGCCGGAGTTCCCACCGTGGAACCCCCCTGGCTATGGCGATCAGGGCCCATCTGGCACGAGACATGATGACGATGATGATGATGAGTAGTTGGCGGTGGTGTTAGCATTTGGTGGTGTTTTATGTTTCAGTACTTTACTTTTATTTGGGTGTTTATTTTGACTTTTATTTAAAACACCCCGGATATGTATTTTCAGACAATTTCCTTTGTGTTTTGTTTGGCTGTTAGTATTTATGTACATTATGGTTGTTGTTTGATTTTTCTTTTTCTGTTATATTTTGGGTGTACACGACATACTTGCAGATTTTATCTATCGGATCTTGGACCGGAGCACGTACCAGATTCAGCTTCGGAAGTCTCGTGGCACCAACATCATCTTGAGGGGAGTATTTTTTTATCCTTTTCTCTATATTTCGGGTCTCGCATTGGGGACAATGTGAAGTTCAAGTGTGGGGAGGGGGTTAACTTTGTTAACTTAGCTTTGTTTGTCCTCATATATAAAAAAAAAAAATTCAGAAAATTAGAAAAATCAATTAAAAAAAAATACTTGTGTTTTGTATATATGTTGGTAAATAAACCGGTTGGTTATGTTTTAGAAAGCATCGGACTTGATAAAAACTCGACAAGCAAAATATTTTTTGAAAAAGGAAACCGGAAAGCGTGACAAACAAAGAAAGACTTACATGATAGTTTTCACACTTTTACCCATTCCTTCCGTTACGTGAGCATATTTGAGCCTAGATTGTTATATATTTGTTCATTACGGATATAGGAGTGAGCCGGATGTTTTGTGCAATTTAGAACTTGTCACTAGTATGCTTGTTAAGACCATGAACGTGCGGATTTGTGTAAACGTGATAGAGGCACTTAGATTACCCCTTTGTTGTGTACCTTGTTCTTTGTGTTGTGCTTCCCGTTCACCTTATATTACCCTTTAGGATTAACCATGTCGAGCCTTCCCGTTCACCTTTGTTTACCCACATTATCGCCCACTTAACCAAATTTAGCCTTTTTATGTTTTTAAACCTTTTTAGTGTTGAAACTCGGTTAAAATAATAGTTTAACTAGCTTGTTATTGTTTATATTTCATTGTATAGTTTGAAAAAAAAAACAAACAGAAAATAAAACACCCTAAAATAGGGTGAAGTTGATAGAAATCGAGCAATTTTGAATGCTTAAATGTTAAAAAAATTTTGTTGATAAGCTCGATTGCGCTTTAGTCGCCTTTTTAAGGCGTTTGTATGTATAGTTGTAGTATTGTCTTGCTAGTTAAACGCTACTACTGAGTTTTAACCATTTTCGCCACTTTAAATGTCCACTTCCATACCCTTCGCCCAAGCCTAATGTTATAACCCGTAAAGACCTCTTGATTTACACTTTTTCTCATGTTAGTTGGTGGAGACGAGATCTTATGACAAGCTTATGATATTACACATTTCATTGACGAGGCATTGAGTGTTTGCACGTACACATTTTATGTATGTTTCATAAATAAAACCGAGTGTGTGTGAACATTGTGAGTTGTGTAAAGATTAACATGTTGAGTCAATTAAATGTGAAGTCACGGCTTTTTGGTTGTCTCTATATATTTGCATATGCTTGTTTGGTTTGATTCATTTGATGTTGTCTTTCGAAAAACCGGCTAACCGTTTGTAGTTGTTTCAATAAATAGTTTGTAAATTATCGTTCTTGTTTGATTCTATCTTTTATTGCAATTTAGTTTAGCTTGCTTGAGGACAAGCAAGGTTCAAGTGTGGGGAGATTTGATATTCACTAATTTATACATATTTTAGTCCCCCATTTTATCCCCATTTTATGCATTTTCGGCCGTAAAACCGTCATTCGGATACTTAATCAAGTATACTTTTGTTTACAGGCCTAAAACAGCATACCAGACAAGATGATAGTGAAAACGAGGATTTTCCGGGCGAAACGAATGAACTGCGAACATTCTGTGGAAAATTCTGACCTGGGCAAGTTGCACCCCCGTGCGACTGGTGGCACCCCCGTGCGGATGCGACAACAAGGCCCATCTAGGTGATGCACGCCCGTGCACCCCATGGCACGCCCGTGCCGATCGAAATCTGGTCAAGATCTGATGACGTCATGCGGTATGGTGCACAGTAACTCCAATAATGCATAAAGTGCACGGTCGTGCAACAGGACGCACGACCGTGCGAGACCGAAAATATATAAAAACTTGCAGAAACATTTTTCTCGTATTTCTGGATTTTTGGAGAGCTTCATAGGCGATTTTCAGGCTCCGGAGGCATTAGCTTTCACCCGGATTCAAGCCACATTGTCTCGTTTAGCTCGATTACTACCCGGATCCTTAGTCTAGTACTTGTTTATGGTTTGATTTTCTAATCTTTCCATGTTTTTGTTAATCTTTCAAGTACTTAGATTATTGTTTATGTATTATTGTAGCCCTTGGGCAAAAACACAAACAATCCCTTGCTAGATTATTGCCATTAGTGTGTTAAACTTTGTTTGTAATGACACTTGAAGTATTTTCTATGATTATCTTTGATGATTAGCTTGCAACCTTGTAATTGATATTGAATTCTTGATTATAAGTAATTATGTTGGATGATTGGTGCTTGGTTAGTTAAGATAATTGAAAAATGAAGCTTAATTAATCTTGTTTTAGTAAACTTTGAATTTGGTTAACTAGTTTAACTTGGTTTAAATGTATGCATCATGATACTAGAAATGGTTAGTGATTTAATAAAATGTAATTATTGTTAATCAAGAGAGCTTGCCGTCACGTAACGACCTAAACGGGTTAGATGTTGTCGTTATGAATTCTTGCCATGATTTGTTAGCTTAGTTAGTAGTTTAGGCCAAAATTGCTATCTTAGTGAATTATTGTGCAAGATTTGTAAAATGAACTCGGTTGTGATTTAATCTAGTTTATGCTTATCTCGGTGGTTACATTGTGTTTATCGGTGTTGCTTTCCTTGTTTAAGTGAGGTTAGAACAATCCTAACGGCTGACTAACTTATTTTTAAGAGATTTTCATAGACATTTATCAATTGCACGTTAAAGAACAATTTTAGGTGGTTAAAGTGTGTTTATCGTTTTAGCTTTCCGAATGATTGTCATGTTAGGATTCCCGAAAGGGATACTAATTGTCTTAAATTGGAATATTGACCGAATGCTTCTAGTGCCAAAACTGACTTAGTTGACATGCTGTGGTTGTGTATTTAGCAAGGCTTTTTATCTATATTCTATTATGTTTTTATTATGTATTTGGTTATGTTTACTTTAGTTTAGTTTAAATCAACAAAACCTATGTTTTTACCGGTAGTTTAGTGACAAAGGTCTAGTATTAATTCTCCGCCCATTTCCTTGGATCGATACTTGGTTCTTACCGATACTTTATTACATATGTGACGGGGTACACTTGCCTCTTTCGTGTGTGTTTTGATGTAAAAGTAATAATCACTTTTATAAATTTAAAACCAAATTGTGTGTAAATTCATTGAAAAATTATGTATATATACGCACACGTCAGGCTTCCTAGCAGGGGGTTGAGCTGGTTGGTTGGGGACGGCTTGACCACTGTGAGCGACCACGGCGAAGTTCTGAGAAGCCTTTCGCTTCTTTGACTTTTTAGGGAATCCAGTCTGTTCATCCATGGTCTTTGATTCCTCGATTGGTTTCTTGTCACTTTTTCGAAAAAGTTTACCTTTCCTGATCTGAGATTCAGTCAAGGTAGCGGATAGCTCAATGGCCTGTCTAACTGTAGTGGGTTTACTACCAGTTATGATGTCTTGTACTGAGTCAGGGAAGCCATCAATGTACTTTTCGATTGCCTTATCCAAAGGCGTGACCATGTTTGGGCATAACAGACTTAACTCCTCATAACGGTCCGTGTAGGCTCGATGCTCACCGCTATCTTGCTTAAGATCATCAAATTCCCTTTCTAAAGCCCTCAGCTCATGACGAGGACAGAATTCCTTCATCATAAGAGCCCTAAGCTCGGCCCAAGTCTGTGCTAAAGCAACCTCAGCACCACGGTCTCTCATCACCCCGTTCCACCATGTAAGAGCCCTCTTCTGAAACACACTGGAAGCAAACTCGACCTTGCGATTATCAGGACACTGAATGTGACGAAATGTACTCTCAGTGCTCTCAAACCATTGTAGGAGCCCCGTTGCTCCTTCAGAACCACTAAACTTGAGTGGCTTAGCCGAATTGAAACTCTTGAAATTGCATGGAGCATTATTGTTGTTGTTGGCTTGGTTCAGTTGAGCAATAAGATTTGGGAAAGCAGCAGCCATTTGCTGCGCGATGATTTCTGCTAGTTTGGCATTCGCAATCTGATTGTCGCGTCGAGGAGGCATTCTAAAAAGGGGAAATAAGAGAGAAAACAAATGAAATGGCATTGGGTAGGAATAGGATGTTATAACTACCGACCAAAATCATGGGTGATGGTCATTTGTTTGAACCACGAACAAACAAACGACACACAAAGGCTGAATCAACGTAAGTAGGTCCTCATAATGTATCGCGAAGACATGCTCGCCTATAAGTGGACACTCACCCTAAGAGTTCCCATGTAAGAGTAACTGGTCCGATTATGTGGATTTGTACGAACACTCTAGCCTTAGACAGAAAACCCAGGGTACAGGCATTCACTCTTCCAGATTGCACGTGTTCACACTATTTAGGACCCAAAACTTTTGACGAGATTTTGAAAACTCAAAGGGGTTCAAAACCTTACAACAGAGGGTTCAAAACCTAGTAATCAGTCATCCAAAAACAGATGATTAATTTTCAAAGCGGATTCGGAATTGATGTTCTCGTTGTGGTTGCTGCCTAAAGTTAGGCAACGGTATTGTTTTATGACTAAACGCAAGTAAACTCGCGTTAGGGTCCTAGGAAGGTTATAGTCTAGGTCAAAGCCTTACTAATAACCTAATTCCCTATAACCATTGGCTCTGATACCATCTTTTCTGTCACACCCCGACCACGTAGAACAACGAAACGTGGCGGAAACGTCGGGGGGTGTTGTAACAGAATTAATTGTTTCACAACCATGGAAATTTAAGTTTCGTTTTATTTATCAAACAAGAGAGTTACGTTGTCTTAAACAAGAAACAAAGAGTACATAACATAATTCAACTAGTTCTTGCTTCGTTTTAAGTCACTAAGGTATAGGTCCGCCTAAGTGTGTCTCGATCATCCTATGCAACAGCTCCTGAAAACACATGTGAAAATAGGTACGTCAGCATAAAAATGCCTATGAGATACATAGGTTTTGTGAAAATAGGATTCATGACTTGAGTTTAAAGAAACTGCTTAATAAAAAGTAGCCATGAATCTTGTTGAGTGTTTCCTTTCATAAATCATTTGAAAAGCAATAAATAAACCAATTGATATATATGTATAAAAGAATAATGTATGGTTAAGTGAATAACCATGTAAAATGAGTTTGTATAAGTTAAGTTATTTGTAAAACGATGTTTATGTGAAGACTGTATTGTAGATGTAATATGTCTAAACTGAAATGGTTTAAATAACGCTACGATATGTAATACCATAAAAGCACTTATATATAGGAAGTACCAGCGGCGTATCCACCATGTTTTGATCGTATTACACGTCGCCTCGTTACTTAAATCACTTACCCAAACAACCACCAAAATGTAATGTTTAACAATTGTAGAAATGTTTATGTATGGTCAAATACGGTTCACACGGTTCAACAGTTACAAACGGTTCACATAATCAAATGGTTACAACGGTTCAAAATGTAATATAATGTGTTCATATGCTGGATGAGCATATGCAACAAAATGTAATGTAAAATAATGTACTAAGTATGCTAAGTTAACATACAAAGCAGAAAAGTCATGTAAATCAATGTGCTAGCATGCTCAGTCAACATACATAGCAGAAATGTAAAGTAAAACAATGTCCTAAGTATGCTAAGTAAACATACATAGCAAAACAATGTAATGTAAATCATGTACTATAAATGTACTAATGAACATAGCAAGTATATGATGTGAAAACAGGAAAGCACGAAAGTAACAAGTAGGCACATGTGTTTCACCCCAAAACAGTTTCAAAACAGTAAAAGAGGGGTCTATGTACTCACTTGAGATTTCCTAGAAGTCTTTGAGTAACAACCAAGCAATGCTAGAGATCACGGAAATCAAACGGCACCTAATATAGGTAACTACGTTAATAAACCGGACCTAAATCGGAGGATCGAATAGAATGAGGATTCGTAAACCACATGAGTATGGAAACTCATGTAATATGGTTTAAAAAAGCCTACATACTACAATGGAACCTAACCTAAGTGCTTACGACCCATTACGACCCGTTTAGGTAGCTTATGTTACTTTAACGCGTCGTTCGCGTAAAACGCGTTTGGACCGCCTAACTAGTCCTATGATAAGAAAAATATGCCTTAACATGTCTAATATTATTGCCAAAACAGTTTAGATATCGAAAATTATGTTACATATGCTTAAAATGAATTTTGGGCGTAAAAGGGCATTTTGGTAATTTACCTAAGGCATATAAACTACCTATCATACAACTAACTAAACGTCGTGACCATAAGGTATAACCTCGGAAGGTTATTCCCTATACGACTATGGTCACCTAATGTATTTGGTCGGATCCTAAAGATCGACCAAACGGGTCGGGTTCGAAAGTATAAGCGATTGATTAGATCGCTTACCTTTACGACCCTAGACAAGCACAAAACTAAAAGTGACGAGCTAAGCATGTTAAAACATGCTTAACTAAGTTAGAAAACAAGTTTGGTATCAAAACAAACGGTTTTGATACCTAAAAGTAGTTTGGTTACAAAATACGTAAGAATACGCATTTTGGCCGAAACTACGACTCATCACTGAGCCTAGATAACGTGGTAATCAGTAGGTATAGTCACAAGGGACTATAACCATCGTGATTATGCTCACGTTGCGAAGTTCAATCGAACTTCGTGTTGACCATAAACTGGTCAACGCAGAAAACGCTAAAAGAACGAAAGAAGACTTACAACGGGTCCAAGAACGGAAGTTTTGATCCGAATATTCTTAGGTAAGAAGTGATAAACACATCAACTTAGAGAACAATTTCAGATTCAAAGGTGTGGGTTTTGAGTTGTGAACTTGAGGGGTATTTATAGGATTTCTAGGACCGTTAAGATCGTTCCTCGAAAACCATGCTTCAATCTGATCCATACACCTCAAGCCCATGGTTTTACAAAACCATTTGAGCCCCTAGTATTAGGAAATACCATGTGCATGTGGTTTATGAGTGTGTAACAGCTGTTAACAGCTGTTTAAACTGATTATGCTGATATGGGAGGGCCTCGCGGCCTACGTAAGGGACAACAGAAACTTACGCGCCCCGCCTGGGGGTCTCAGACCAGCAAAAGTTTCAAAAGTGACAGTTTTGGTCCCTGTTGGTGTTTAGAGCTATTTCCGACATGTTTAAAGCCCGTTAAGTCATCTTTCAGGCCCTAAAATGATGCCTAAACATTGTGGACATGAAACATGCTCAAAAATATGCCGGATGTTGGTTTGTTTGGTCGTATGATCGCGATGTTCGCTTAATTACGACGGAATGCGCATAAGCGCGAAAAACGATCCAAATTGCGCGACGAATGGATTTTTGTTATGCCAAACACTAAAATAAAATATTTTAATGCTTACATAAATTTTTGGATGTCCGGATGTATTCAGAACGTAAGTTATGCGCGAAAATGCAAACTTGTGCACTTTTTGACGCTTTTAGTCCCTGAATGACCCAAAAGTTTATTTTAGCACACCGAACCCCTCGAAGCCTATTTCTAAGCTATGTAAAGGATGTTTATGGTATGTTTAACTTATGTTCATGTTTCGGAATGTCTGTTCCAGTACGAATCATCATACTTTCGCAGTTTGTCGAATTTAGTCCCTGCAAGCGATTAAACTTGATTTTGCCATACCAAAGCCTTCAAAACTTATTTCTAAGTTATGTAAAGGTTATTTAAGGTATGTTAAGCATATGTTGATGTTCCGGAGTATTTTTCGCGTTTAAACTGATTACGTTTACGCACCAGTTTGCGTATAACTCTCCAAAAAGCGATTTAAAGCTTGAAATCTAACAAGAATTGATATGTGCAAAAGATACACATATTTATACAAATCCCAAGTATGAAATACAATATTTCATTGGTTTGGTATTTGTTTGATGGTCATAGTGACACAGGTGTCACAAAATCAATGTATTCTTTCAAGTTCATGATTCTCATGAGGATGATCCATTAACTTTCATCAAGTTCATCCTCTCATCTTGCTAGATTATGTTTTTAATCATGATCTAGCAAGATCATTTGATTATCAACATCATTTTCACAAACAATCAACAATCATCAAGCATAACAACTCATATTCATCAAGATTTCTTCATTATTCATGCTTATGTTCAAGTTTACATCTTGTGATTCTTAGTGTTCTTCAATATTATGAGTATGATTCTTCTTTTAACCACTTAAAATAGAAGTAAACTAGCAAGATCAAGGTTCTTACCACTAGCTCAAGGGTAGGGATGATTCAAGTGAAGAAAACAAGTGGGTAAAAGCAAATAGAGAAGGTCCTTGCACTTCCGTAAGCTCCTAGCTTCCTTTTATGATCTCTAACACCTTGGTATATGCTTGAAATATATGAGATTGGATGAATGATGGTGGTGGTGTGTGTGCTTGGGGTCGGCTGAGAACAAGGGGGAGGAGAGGAGAGAGTTTGTGTGTGTTAGTGTGTGTGAAAAATGAAATCAAGATCTTGCATATTATACTTATAACCAATTTCATCTTCTAACCCTTGGTTTCTATGTTTAGTAAAGCATGTGCATATCCAATTTAATATTGAAACAAAATCAACCAAGTGGGTCCCTTGTTGGGGCCGTAGACATGGGGGTGGGGGGTAGTAGCATAGGTTTAAACTAAGTTGGTTGATTATTAGTTGAAATCCAAGTATAAGTTAAGTGTTCTAGTTATTAGATATTTGTATGGGGTGTTATGATGTTCGGGGACCATAACTAGCTTGGTAATGTTAAAACAGTGCTTCTAGTGTAAATTTGATGTTTCGGGTAGTGTCCGGTTGTTCGATTGGTTACTGGTTCGTTAAAGTGCTAAACTTTGCAGTTTAGTGTGCTTTATGTACCTTTTTGTGACACTTTTGATTCCCGACACTTAGGATGTGACAACTGGCACAAACCGGTAATTTCCGTACACCTTAATCATTATTTAATGATTGCAATTATGTGCTTAATTGTCAGCAATGTCTGAACACATGATTAAACAAGTGAATTCATGCACGTTGTATACTACAAAATATTGCTTTATGCATAAACGAGAGCGTTGCGTCAGAAATAATAGTAAACTCACCGGTAAGACACAATGTGTCAACAGAACTGCAGAAAGCAGTCACACAATAAAATTGGAGCCTAGGTGTAGGTCCGACGACAAGAATGCATTGAAACCCAAGAGTACATACAAGGGTTAATGTATATGCAATACGAAAGCAAAAATAAGCACTAAAAAGCACCCGAAACGCACTTTAAGTGCAGAATTTATATAATTCAGCAATAATTCAGCATTTAGACACATAAATATTATGCAGAAATGTCGTTTTATCATCCAGAATATTTCCCTAAGTGTTGGGAATTGAAAGAGTACAAGAAAGGTACTTAAACGACACTAAAAAGTGTAATTTAGCACTTTAACGAATCGGTATGCAACCGAACAACCGGACTATACCCGGAACATGAAAATATTATTATTTTCATTATGTATCTTTTTCTGAGCTAGTTAGGGTCCCTGATTACCCTAACACCCGCTAAAACACACTATACACAAGTAACTGAGTTAAACATTTAACCTAACCTACTTAACTCAAAAAACCCCTAACTATCTAGTTAGAATCGGATTTGGACCCCCCCCCCCTTGCTAACCGGCCCCAACTACAAGGGGACACACCTTGTCCTAGTTTTATTATTTTAAACCTAGTGTATGGTATCAAGGAGGCATATTTTCCAATGGGTAAACATGTTTAAAATTTCCTATAAGACTAAGTGTTGAACCTTAAGATCATTCTTCACATTACAACAACAACACACTCTCCTCTCTCCCTCTAGTTGTTCACGGCCAAACATCCCTATATCTATCAAATTTTTTGAGCTTCCTTCATCACATTCCAACATCACACAAGTGTTAAGGGTCGCATATTAGGAACCTTGGTGCAATCGGAAGGCGAAGGACCTCTCTACCTAGCTTTTATCCACCTCTTTTGCGCATAGATTCTTCCCTAGCCTCGAGCTAGAGGTATAACACTTAAAACTCATATTTGAACTTATCTAAAGTGGTTAAAAGGATTTGTGTTGGTTAAATCTCGTTTAAATGCGAAAAGATGCACAAAAGTCTACTAGAAGCATGAAAAATGGTGGTTAATAGCACATAAGTTGTGTAAAAGTTGTAGTATTTGAAATATATGGTTATCTAGACCCGATCTATGATGTGGTAGCTCGGATCATCATTTAACCCGGTTTGGTAAGATCATGGATCTTAACATAAAGCTATTTTAGAAGTTACAAGGGTTAAAAGGTGAAACCCTACCACACATAAACCATGAACTTGTGTAAAAATGTTTTAACTTGTACAAATGTGTTTAAAACTAGTAGATCTATGTATCTACAAGTGGTATTTTCAAAAGACCAAGCATCAAAAGAAATCACATGTTCTAAACCGGATCTTACACAAACAAAAGTGGTTTTTGTGAACAAACAAGAGTGTGGATACTTGTGTAACAAAAGTTTTAACGAAGAAATAGTTTTCGTAAAAACCGACTAGAAGTTGTAAAACTTCATATTCTTTAAAAATAAAGTTTTTAAGAAATTAAACTTATTTTTAAAGATAACAAGACTTACTAAATGTGCTAGTAAGTTACTACACATTTTTGTAAATATTCAAGTTCATGAAATGGAGAAATTAGTGATTATTGTTGATGATGATTGTTGGTAATGGTTGTTGATAATTGATGATGATTTAAAAGAAAATAAACACACGTTTTGAAAACGTGGGAAACCTCCATTTTTAGGGGAAACTCTGTCAAAAATTTTTTATAAATTTTGACACTTAGAAAAATATAAGTTTTTGAGAAACTTATTCCCTAAAAATGTGTTTAAAAGTATTACTAAGGTTTCCCTAATTTTTGGTGATAAGAAATGAGGATTTCTTGAAGAATAAAATGGATATTAAGTATATTTTTGAGAGAAAAATATATATTATTTTATCACCAACTTTTGTGCTAAGTGTATATAGTATGTGTTATACGTGCTAGTGTATTAAGACTTAAAAATACACTAAATACTCATGAGGAGTATAAACATAAAAAAATACACATACAACATACAAAATACATAATTCGGGTGCAAAGTGCAAAACACAAAAGACTTATATTTATTTTTGGAGAAAATAATATAAGTAAAACACGTAGTTAAAAATGTAGAACATTTTTAACACAAGAATATATACGAAAGAGAGTGACTGTACTTGTGCGACGCAAGTCTAGTGACTAACGTTAAGAAAACGCGTATAGGTTACGACGTTAATTAAGCAAATCCGGTGGAGTTTACGACGCTAGGAACGCAAAGTTGTGAGTTCATGCTCCCCCTTTTCTCTTTAACTGTTTTCAGTTTTTATAACTTCGGGGGTGAAATACATGTACAAATGTACAAAAATTTATAATTGGTATGATATAAATACAAGAAGTACACTTGGTGAGAACGAGAACCAAGTGTGACGAAATATAAATACAAGAAGTACACTTGGTGAGAACGAGAACCAAGTGTGACAAAATATAAGAATATGAGAAGCGCACTTGGTGAGAACGAGAACCAAGTAAGAGGCGCTATGAGAAATGATAACAAGAAACGCGCTTGGTGAGAACGAGAACCAAGTAGGATGCGTTATGAGAAATAGTGTCACGAATAGGGTACAGAAGCACCATTAATCGTGTACATACTTAGACCGCAGAACAAAAGGTTAGATCTAATGGGTGCCTGGCAGCCACACTACCGATCGGGGCGAGAATCGAGTAGTGCTTTTGTGTCTCAGAATATACCAATTAAATGCCTTAGGTTTGGTGACTTCCTATGTCGTGCCACATGTTAATGGCTTTGTAACCCATTAACAATCTGATAATTACAGAAATACTGTATTTACAAAAAATTCATACCATACAAAAATTGATATATAACTTGAAGTACGTGGGGTACTCAAGAGGATTGATATATAACTTGAAGTACGTGGGGTACTCAAGAGGATTGATATATAACTTGAAGTACGTGGGGTACTCAAGAAAAACTCGATTTATTCACAACTATGTTTTGATACAAAGTATACAAACGTGAAATACAAAACTGCATGAATTCACACCAACTTTATGTTGACGTTTTTCCAAAAACTCACATGTATTTCAGGTAACTAGGATGGATGTGCGCGTGGTCTTGCTTATGCTCGTGGATGTCGCTTGTGTTTAACTTTAAATAAAGTTGTAAACTTTTAAGACAATGTTTTATGCTGTCTGGCGATATAAACGCTAAACTTATGTTTTCAAATTATGGTATTTGATGTTATTTTACGAGCATGTAGCATGTTTACTCTTCGTATGCAATGAGAACCTTTCATGATCACACCTCGTGCTTCCGCCGTAGAAAGGGGTGTGACAGATTGGTATCAGAGCTGCGATTGTAGTGAACCAGGATTCCTTCTCGAGTCTAGTCTACAATCTCTAGGATCCATTCACGAAAACAATTTTCAAAGAGTTTTCATTGCATAAAACGTCCCGCGACATCCACTACCTGAAACTGTCTACATGAGTCTAGAAAAGACACTACGAGACTTAGAGTGCACTTGAGTAGCACTTGTCGTTGACTAGAAACTACTTGCAATTATGTGTGATAATTAGCATGTACTAGAAGTAGAATGTCACAAGTATATGTGACTTTACCTGAAAGCAATGGCCCATCTGAAGGAAGAAATACGAGGATGAAACGAACTGTGCGGACTATGCAAGGAGTTACGTAATTATGGATGCATACATAATTATGGAATTCAGTGCACAGCAATCACAGCAAGTCTTGTCACGTATAGATTCCCTCAGTGCAAGCCTACTAAATACTCAGCTAGAGTAATAATTGTTTGATGTCACTTATGTGATATATACCTGTGAATATATATACTACTACTGCCTAGTAGGACGATATCAAACAAATGCCTAACCCTGCTGTGTTATGTTCTGTCAGAACATGGCACCCAGGAAAGCTGTGAATGCTCGCAATGACGATCAACCTCCTCCTCCCCCACTGCCAAGAACTGCTGAAGAGCTGGACGCTCTACTGGAGGAAAGGATCTCCGCTGCTATCGCCCAGTACGAGGCGAACCGAACTCAAGACAGTGGAGGACCAAGCAACGCTAGGCGTAATGGGAATGGAGATTCGTCTGGAGGCAATGCAGCTCAAGGCTGCACTTTCAAGCAGTTCCTCGACTGCAAGCCGATGAACTATGATGGCACAGGAGGTGCAGTAGCATTTGTGCGCTGGACGGAGAAGACTGAAGCTACCTTCCGCATGAGCAAGTGTACCGCGGATCAACAAGTCACCTTTGCTACTGGGTTGTTTGTCGATGAAGCTCTGACTTGGTGGAACCTGCAAGTCCAAACCATGGGCGATGATGCCGCTTATGGCTTAACATGGGAGGAACTGAAGGAAAGAATGAGAGAAAAGTACTGCTCTCGTGCTGAACTCCAAAGGCTGGAGACGGAGTTCTGGCACTTGACCATGGAGGGTGCTGACATTAATGGTTATACTCGAAGGTTCCACGATCTGTCCAGAGTGCTTCCCTACATGGTGACTCCTGAATTTAAGCGTGTGGAACGCTACATTTGGGGACTGGCCTCAGAGTTTCGTGGCATAGTGACGTCGGCCAAACCACAAACAATCACCGAGGCTGTAACTCTGGCTGTCAGCCTTACTGAAGATTGTGTTCGAATGAAGAAGCTATCACTGAACCCAACAGAAAATGCCGAGACGCATGCTGAGTCGTCCGGTGATAAAAAGAGAAAGCATACAAGTTTGAACCAAACTACTCGCAACAACAAGGGTTTCAACAAGAAGCGCGACACTAATCCGCCTTAGGAGATGAAAACCCATGCAACCAAAGCATACCAAGGCTCCATGCCTAGATGCCAAAAATGTAAGTATCATCATGATGGAGCTTGTCGCATTCCAAGGTGCGACAAATGTGGTAAATTGGGTCATCAAACAGAAGACTGTTGGGGAAAAGGAAAGAACCGAAATGGGAACGGTGCTGGTAACAAGAATGGCAACGGGAAAGGGCAAGGATGCTTCAAGTGTGGAAGCAATGATCATTTTATGAAGAACTGCCCAGAGAGAAACAACGCTCCGGCTCGAGCATTTGTGATTGGAGCAAGAGACGCACGCGAGGACCCTAACGTGGTCACCGGTACGTTTCTCATTAACAATCACTTTGCATCCATATTATTCGACACTGGCGCCGATTATAGCTTCATGTCTGTGGAATTTAAACGCATACTCGGAATAGAAGCTAGTAGATTAGAAATTCCTTATTCCATAGAACTAGCCAATGGTAAACTTGTTGAATCGGGCGAAGTTGTTAGAGGCTGCACACTAGAACTTGGTGAACGAAATTTTAGCATCGACCTCTTACCTATTCAATTGGGTAGCTTCGATGTAGTAGTCGGAATGGACTGGTTGTCCAAGAACAAAGCTGAAGTTATTTGCCATGAGAAAATCATTCGCATCCCTTTAGCGAATGGTGAAACTCTCATCGTGCATGGAGAAAAACGAGACGCGCCTCTTCGAATCATCAGTTGTATGAAGGCACAGAAGTGCTTAAGGAAAGGATGTGTTGCTTTCCTAGCACACGTTATAGACAAGAAGGCTGAGGAGCCAAAACTCGAAGACATTCCTGTGGTGAAGGAATATCCTGATGTGTTCCCTGAAGATCTGCCAGGACTACCTCCGCAACGACAAGTCGAATTCCACATAGACTTGGTTCCAGGAGCCGCTCCTGTAGCCAAGGCTCCATATCGACTTGCGCCATCCGAGATGCAAGAATTATCTACACAACTCCAGGAGTTGTTGGATAAAGGATTCATAAGGCCAAGCTTCTCGCCCTGGGGAGCTCCAGTATTATTCGTGAAGAAGAAGGATGGAACACTGCGGATGTGTATCGATTACAGGGAACTGAACAAGCTCACAATCAAGAATCGGTATCCGCTACCAAGGATTGATGACTTATTTGATCAACTGCAAGGATCAAGCTACTATTCCAAGATCGACCTTCGATCTGGATACCATCAGCTGAGAATCCAAGAAGAAAGCGTGCCAAAGACTGCATTCAGAACGCGATATGGGCACTACGAATTTCTTGTGATGCCATTTGGGTTGACGAATGCACCAGCGGTCTTTATGGATCTAATGAACCGCGTATGCAAACCATATCTCGATAAATTCGTGATTGTATTTATCGATGATATCCTGATTTACTCGCGAACGAAAGAAGAGCACGAGCAACATCTCAAAACCATCTTGGAACTACTGAAGAAAGAGAAGCTTTATGCAAAATTCTCGAAGTGCGAATTCTGGATTCGCGAAGTACAATTTCTTGGTCACGTGGTGAATGAGAAGGGCATTCATGTAGACCCGTCCAAGATTGAAGCAATAAAGAATTGGGAAGCTCCCAAGACCCCGACCGAAGTCCGTCAATTTTTGGGCTTAGCGGGCTACTATCGGCGATTCATTGAGAATTTCTCGAAGATAGCTCAACCGCTAACGACCCTTACTCAGAAAGACAAGAAGTACGACTGGGGTCACAAACAAGAAGAAGCCTTCCAGTTACTTAAGAGCAAGCTATGCGATGCACCGATACTATCATTACCCGAAGGCACTGAAGACTTCGTGGTATACTGCGACGCCTCACGACAAGGCTTGGGTTGCGTGCTCATGCAACGCCAAAAAGTCATCACTTATGCTTCAAGACAACTGAAGGTTCACGAGAGAAATTATACCACTCACGACCTGGAGCTGGGTGCAGTGGTATTCGCCTTGAAGATTTGGCGACATTATCTATATGGTACTCGATGTACAATCTTCACAGATCACAAAAGCTTGCAACACATATTTGATCAGAAGGAATTGAATATGCGCCAGGGACGTTGGGTCGAGCTGCTGAATGATTATGACTGTGAGATTAAGTACCATCCTGGAAAGGCGAACGTTGTAGCAGACGCGTTGAGCCGAAAAGAAAGGGGTTAAGACCCTAAGGGTTCGAGCACTGGAAATGATGATTCGAACGAACCTCGCAGCACGCATTCGAGATGCACAACAAGAAGCTCTTAAAGAAGAAAACCGTAAAGCTGAATACCTACGGGGTATGCTGAAATACATGGTGCCAAATGAAGAGGGAGCCTTATACTTTAAGAAGCGTATTTGGGTTCCACTCTATGGTGGCATACGAGAAGTCATCCTTAATGAAGCCCACAAATCGAGATATTCGATCCACCCAGGATCGGACAAAATGTATCAAGACTTGAAGGAGTACTATTGGTGGCCGAGACTCAAAAGCGACGTTGCTATTTATGTTGGAAAATGCCTAACCTGTGCCAAGGTTAAGGCAGAATATCAGAAACCGTCCGGCCTACTACAACAACCAGAGATTCCCGTGTGGAAGTGGGAACAAATCTCGATGGACTTCATAACGAAATTACCCAGGACCCCGAGAGGGCACGATATGATATGGGTAATAGTTGATCGATTGACGAAGTCTGCGCATTTCCTACCAATCCGAGAGAAGGATAGCACTGGAAAGCTTGCAGAGATATACTTAAGAGAAATTGTGGCACGTCATGGAGTGCCAATCTCAATCATTTCAGACAGAGATGGACGCTTTGTCTCAAGAATCTGGCAATCATTTCAGGAAGCCTTTGGATCTCAGTTAGATCTGAGCACGGCATTCCATCCGCAAACAGACGGCCAGAGCGAACGGACAATACAAACGTTAGAAGATATGCTTCGCGCATGTGTCATGGATCTAGGCGGCAGCTGGGATACTCATCTACCTTTAGTTGAGTTTTCCTACAATAACAGTTATCATACGAGCATAAAAGCCGCGCCGTTCGAAGCTCTGTATGGCCGCAAATGCCGATCGCCCTTATGTTGGGCAGACGCTGGAGATAAACGTATGGTTGGTCCTGAACTTGTACAAGAGACAACCGACAAGATTGCGCAGATCCGAGAGCGCATTAAGGCGGCTCGAGAGCGACAAAAGAGCTACGCTGATCCAAATAGAAAATCGGTAGATTTCAAGGTGGGAGACAAAGTGTTGTTAAAAGTCTCACAATGGAAGGGCGTAGTCAGGTTTGGAAAGCGTGGAAAGCTGAATCCACGATACATCGGACCATTCAGAATACTGAAGAGAATTGGTACCGTGGCATACAAGTTGGAGTTACCGGAAGAACTTAACGGAATACATGATACGTTTCATGTATCCCACCTAAAGAAGAGTCCAACACAAGAAAACGTGATCATCCCGATGGATGAAGTGCATATTGATGAAGCCCTCCGATTTACAGAGCAACCCGTTGAGGTTACTGACTGGAAAGTCAACAAGACCAGGAGGAGCAGTGTGAAGCTTATCAAAGTACGTTGGAGCTCTAAGCACGGACCCGAGTACACATGGGAACGTGAGGACCAGTTCAAGAAAAAGTATCCCCACCTATTCAAGAAGACTCCAGCGGGAGTGAGTTCAGTCTGAATTTCGGGACGAAATTCTTTTAACGGGGGGAGACTGTGACAACTGGCACAAACCGGTAATTTCCGTACACCTTAATCATTATTTAATGATTGCAATTATGTGCTTAATTGTCAGCAATGTCTGAACACATGATTAAACAAGTGAATTCATGCACGTTGTATACTACAAAATATTGCTTTATGCATAAACGAGAGCGTTGCGTCAGAAATAATAGTAAACTCACCGGTAAGACACAATGTGTCAACAGAACTGCAGAAAGCAGTCACACAATAAAATTGGAGCCTAGGTGTAGGTCCGACGACAAGAATGCATTGAAACCCAAGAGTACATACAAGGGTTAATGTATATGCAATACGAAAGCAAAAATAAGCACTAAAAAGCACCCGAAACGCACTTTAAGTGCAGAATTTATATAATTCAGCAATAATTCAGCATTTAGACACATAAATATTATGCAGAAATGTCGTTTTATCATCCAGAATATTTCCCTAAGTGTTGGGAATTGAAAGAGTACAAGAAAGGTACTTAAACGACACTAAAAAGTGTAATTTAGCACTTTAACGAATCGGTATGCAACCGAACAACCGGACTATACCCGGAACATGAAAATATTATTATTTTCATTATGTATCTTTTTCTGAGCTAGTTAGGGTCCCTGATTACCCTAACACCCGCTAAAACACACTATACACAAGTAACTGAGTTAAACATTTAACCTAACCTACTTAACTCAACAAACCCCTAACTATCTAGTTAGAATCGGATTTGGACCCCCCCCCCTTGCTAACCGGCCCCAACTACAAGGGGACACACCTTGTCCTAGTTTTATTATTTTAAACCTAGTGTATGGTATCAAGGAGGCATATTTTCCAATGGGTAAACATGTTTAAAATTTCCTATAAGACTAAGTGTTGAACCTTAAGATCATTCTTCACATTACAACAACAACACACTCTCCTCTCTCCCTCTAGTTGTTCACGGCCAAACATCCCTATATCTATCAAATTTTTTGAGCTTCCTTCATCACATTCCAACATCACACAAGTGTTAAGGGTCGCATATTAGGAACCTTGGTGCAATCGGAAGGCGAAGGACCTCTCTACCTAGCTTTTATCCACCTCTTTTGCGCATAGATTCTTCCCTAGCCTCGAGCTAGAGGTATAACACTTAAAACTCATATTCGAACTTATCTAAAGTGGTTAAAAGGATTTGTGTTGGTTAAATCTCGTTTAAATGCGAAAAGATGCACAAAAGTCTACTAGAAGCATGAAAAATGGTGGTTAATAGCACATAAGTTGTGTAAAAGTTGTAGTATTTGAAATATATGGTTATCTAGACCCGATCTATGATGTGGTAGCTCGGATCATCGTTTAACCCGGTTTGGTAAGATCATGGATCTTAACATAATGCTATTTTAGAAGTTACAAGGGTTAAAAGGTGAAACCCTACCACACATAAACCATGAACTTGTGTAAAAATGTTTTAACTTGTACAAAAGTGTTTAAAACTAGTAGATCTATGTATCTACAAGTGGTATTTTCAAAAGACCAAGCATCAAAAGAAATCACATGTTCTAAACCGGATCTTACACAAACAAAAGTGGTTTTTGTGAACAAACAAGAGTGTGGATACTTGTGTAACAAAAGTTTTAACGAAGAAATAGTTTTCGTAAAAACCGACTAGAAGTTGTAAAACTTCATATTCTTTAAAAATAAAGTTTTTAAGAAATTAAACTTATTTTTAAAGATAACAAGACTTACTAAATGTGCTAGTAAGTTACTACACATTTTTGTAAATATTCAAGTTCATGAAATGGAGAAATTAGTGATTATTGTTGATGATGATTGTTGGTAATGGTTGTTGATAATTGATGATGATTTAAAAGAAAATAAACACACGTTTTGAAAACGTGGGAAACCTCCATTTTTAGGGGAAACTCTGTCAAATTTTTTTTATAAATTTTGACACTTAGAAAAATATAAGTTTTTGAGAAACTTATTCCCTAAAAATGTGTTTAGAAGTATTACTAAGGTTTCCCTAATTTTTGGTGATAAGAAATGAGGATTTCTTCAAGAATAAAATGGATATTAAGTATATTTTTGAGAGAAAAATATATATTATTTTATCACCAACTTTTGTGCTAAGTGTATATAGTATGTGTTATACGTGCTAGTGTATTAAGACTTAAAAATACACTAAATACTCATGAGGAGTATAAACATAAAAAAATACACATACAACATACAAAATACATAATTCGGGTGCAAAGTGCAAAACACAAAAGACTTATATTTATTTTTGGAGTAAATAATATAAGTAAAACACGTAGTTAAAAATGTAGAACATTTTTAACACAAGAATATATACGAAAGAGAGTGACTGTACTTGTGCGACGCAAGTCTAGTGACTAACGTTAAGAAAACGCGTATAGGTTACGACGTTAATTAAGCAAATCCGGTGGAGTTTACGACGCTAGGAACGCAAAGTTGTGAGTTCATGCTCCCCCTTTTCTCTTTAACTGTTTTCAGTTTTTATAACTTCGGGGGTGAAATACATGTACAAATGTACAAAAATTTATAATTGGTATGATATAAATACAAGAAGTACACTTGGTGAGAACGAGAACCAAGTGTGACGAAATATAAATACAAGAAGTACACTTGGTGAGAACGAGAACCAAGTGTGACAAAATATAAGAATATGAGAAGCGCACTTGGTGAGAACGAGAACCAAGTAAGAGGCGCTATGAGAAATGATAACAAGAAACGCGCTTGGTGAGAACGAGAACCAAGTAGGATGCGTTATGAGAAATAGTGTCACGAATAGGGTACAGAAGCACCATTAATCGTGTACATACTTAGACCGCAGAACAAAAGGTTAGATCTAATGGGTGCCTGGCAGCCACACTACCGATCGGGGCGAGAATCGAGTAGTGCTTTTGTGTCTCAGAATATACCAATTAAATGCCTTAGGTTTGGTGACTTCCTATGTCGTGCCACATGTTAATGGCTTTGCAACCCATTAACAATCTGATAATTACAGAAATACTGTATTTACATAAAATTCATACCATACAAAAATTGATATATAACTTGAAGTACGTGGGGTACTCAAGAGGATTGATATATAACTTGAAGTACGTGGGGTACTCAAGAAAAACTCGATTTATTCACAACTATGTTTTGATACAAAGTATACAAACGTGAAATACAAAACTGCATGAATTCACACCAACTTTATGTTGACGTTTTTCCAAAAACTCACATGTATTTCAGGTAACTAGGATGGATGTGCGCGTGGTCTTGCTTATGCTCGTGGATGTCGCTTGTGTTTAACTTTAAATAAAGTTGTAAACTTTTAAGACAATGTTTTATGCTGTCTGGCGATATAAACGCTAAACTTATGTTTTCAAATTATGGTATTTGATGTTATTTTACGAGCATGTAGCATGTTTACTCTTCGTATGCAATGGGAACCTTTCATGATCACACCTCGTGCTTCCGCCGTAGAAAGGGGTGTGACATAGGAAAGCATTCAGGACCATTTAACCATGTTTCTGCATTATATCAGATTGTTTAAATGTTGATTTTTGCTGAATTTTGCTGAATTCGACACTTTGGGTGAGTTTTAGGCACTTTCCGGCACTTAAACTATCTCTAGGAAGGAAGTTTTATGATCCTTACTTTCCTACACACTATACTAGTGTGGTACTTATTTTCTGGCTCATTCTATGTCTCAATGCACTATCTGTCTATGTGCTGAGTTCTTTCAGCATTTTCCTGATTTATCAGATAATTGTGCTAACTATGTTTCGTGCATCATTTGAGTCAATAGAGCTCTCATGCATTCATGTCATAACATTTAACAATATATGATGCACATGTATGTATAAAGCAGTAACCAGAAAGCAGTTAATTGTAATTCACCATAGTCATTAAGCATTAATCATGGTTTAATAATTGTACGAATACCTGGATTTTTGACAGTTGTCACATTCTCCCCCAGTTAAGAAAATTTCGTCCTGAAATTTTAAGCTCTACTACTAGCTGCAGGGGTATTAGGGAATAAATGCGGGTATTAAGCTTTCATGCGGTCCTCACACTCCCAAGTAAATTCTTGGCCGTGACGCGCGTTCCATCGAACCTTGACGAGCTTAACACTACTCCTCCGAGTTTTGTTAACCTTCCAGTCAGTAACCTCAACGGGTTCTTCGGTAAAGCGGAGTGTGTCGTCAATGTGAACTTCATCAGCAGGTATGATCACTGTTTCTTGAGTTGGACTCTTCTTCAGATTAGATACATGGAATGTATCATGAACACCATTAAGTTCTGCAGGTAGTTCCAACTTGTATGCTACAGAGCCAATCCTTTCCAGGATTTTGAATGGTCCGATAAATCGTGGGTTTAACTTTCCACGCTTCCCAAAGCGTGCCACACCTTTCCAAGGTGAGACTTTTAACAAAACCATATCTCCCACTTCGAATTCCAAAGGTTTCCTTCTTTGATCCGCATAGCTTTTTTGTCGATCACGAGCCGCCTTAATGCGCTCTCGGATCTGCATGATCTTATCTGTCATCTCTTGGACCAATTCGGGACCAACCAGCTCTCTATCACCTGCTTCTGCCCAGCATAACGGTGATTGACACTTTCATCCGTAGAGAGCTTCAAACGGTGCAGCTTGTATGGTAGCTGTTGTTATAAGAGAACTCAACCAAAGGCAGGTGAGTGTCCCAACTGCCACCCAAGTCCATTACGCATGCTCCTAACATATCCTCAAGCGTCTGAATTGTTCTCTCACTTTGACCGTCCGTCTGTGGATGAAATGCGGTGCTCAAATTTAACTGTAAACCAAATGCTTCTTGGAAAGATTGCCAAATCCTTGTCACAAATCTCCCATCTCTATCAGATATAATCGAGATAGGCACTCCATGACGTGCAACTATGTCTCTTAGGTACAACTCAACTAGCTTACCGGTGTTATCCTTCTCTCTGATTGGGCAAAAGTGCGCAGATTTTGTCTGACAGTCTACGATTACCCAAATCGTATCATGACCTCTGGGTGTCTTTGGCAACTTTGTTATAAAATCCATCGAGATCTGCTCCCATTTCCACATGGGTATCTCAGGTTGCTGTAGGAGACCTGAAGGCTTCTGATACTCGGCCTTCACCTTGGCGCAGGTCAAACATTTTCCAACATACGTTGCAACATCACCTTTCAGTCTCGGCCACCAATAGAAATCTTTCAAATCTTGGTACATCTTATTCGATCCTGTGTGGATCGAGTACCTCGATTTATGAGCTTCATCAAAGATCACATCTCTAAGACCACCAAAGAGGGGAACCCAAATTCTTCCCATTAAACACAAGGTTCCTTCCTCATTGGGTACCAACTGGTTCTCCATCCCACAGAGATATTCTTCCTTCAAGTTTTCCTTCTTGAGAGCTTCTCTTTGTGCAGCACGAATGTGCAACGAGAGGTCTGTTTGAATTATCATCTCCAAAGCCCTAACCTTTATGGGCTTAATCCTCTCTTTCAGACTCAAGGCGTCTGCCACATCATTCGCCTTTCCTGGGTGATATTTGATTTCGCAATCATAATCATTTAATAGTTCTACCAAACATCGTTGTCTCATGTTAAGCTCCTTCTAATCGAATATGTCCTGAAGGCTCTTGTGACCTGTAAAGATCGTGCATCGGGTGCCATACAAATAATGTCGCCAGATCTTCAAAGCAAACACCACTGCGCCTAACTCCAAATCGTGTGTGGTGTAGTTCTTCTCATGAACTTTCAATTGGCGCGAAGCATAAGTGATAACCTTCTGTTGCTGCATCAGCACACAGCCCAATCCCTGACGCGAGGCGTCACAGTATACCACGAAGTCGTCGGTGCCTTTGGGTAGGGATAAAATAGGTGCATCGCAAAGCTTGTTCTTAAGAAACTGAAAAGCTTCTTCTTGTTTATCTCCCCATTCATAATTTTTATCCTTTTGAGTGAGGGAGGTCAGCGGTTGAGCGATTTTCGAAAAAACCTCAATGAATTTGCGATAATACCCAGCTAAACCTAGAAACTGACGAATCTCGGTTGGCGTTTTCAGAGTTTCCCAACTCTTAATCGCTTCGATCTTGGTGGGATACACATGGATTCCATCCTCATTCACTACATGACCAAGGAATTGTACCTCACGCAACCAGAACTCGTACTTCGAGAACTTAGCATATAGTTTCTCCTTCTTGAGCAGCTCTAAAATGGCTCTAAGGTGTTGCTCATGCTCTTCCTTCATCCTTGAATAGATCATAATATCATCGATAAATACAATCACGAATTTATCGTGATATGGCTTGCAAACTCGGTTCATCAGATCCATAAATACTGCCGGCGCGTTTGTCAAACCAAACGGCATTACTAGAAACTCGTAATGTCCATAACGAGTCCTGAAGGCAGTCTTCGGTATACTCTCTTCTTGAATCCTCAGTTGGTGATAACCTGATCGAAGATTGATCTTGGAGTAGTAACTTGAACCTTGAAGTTGATCGAATAAATCATCAATCCTCGGCAAGGGATACCGATTCTTGATGGTCAACTTGTTAAACTCTCGATAGTCAATGCACATACGGAAACTACCGTCCTTCTTCTTGACAAATAGAACTGGAGATCCCTAAGGAGAGAAGCTTGGTCTAATAAATCCCTTGTCCAAAAGCTCTTGAAGTTGCGTCGACAATTCTTGCATCTCGGAAAGCGCAAGTCGATAAGGTGCCTTAGCTACAGGCGCGGCGCCTGGAACTAAATCGATGTGGAATTCGACTTGCCGTTGCGGCGGCAATCCTGGCAAGTCTTCGGGGAAGACTTCAGGATATTCCCTTACCATAGGGATATTTTCCAGCTTTGGCTCTTCGGCTTCTTTATCAACAATGTGAGCCAAAAAGGCAACACATCCTTTCTGCAAAAACTTTCGGGCCTTCAAACAGCTGATAATCCTTAGAGGCGTATCGTGTTTCTCTCCGTGTACTACAATCATTTCTCCATTCATCATCGGGTTTCGGATGATCTTCTCATGACACACGATCTCAGCTCGGTTACTTGATAACCAATCCATTCCAACTACCACGTCAAAACTTCCCAACTCGACTGGCAGAAGATCAAGCGTAAACTCATGCTCTCCGAGCTCTATTACACAGCCTCTAATTACTTCGTTTGCCTCTACTAACTTACTGGCAACTAACCCAAGTATATTCTTAAATTCTAGGGATACGAAGCTATAGTCAGCACCAGTATCAAATAATACAGATGCAAAGTGTTGGTTGAAAGGGAACGTACCCGTAACTACGTTCAGATCCTAGCGAGCTTCCCTAGCTCCAATGTTGAAAACTCTTCCTTGGGCTTGATTGTTCCTTGGGCAATCTCGCTTGAAATGCCCGACACCTCCGCAACTAACGCATCCTTGTTTGTTTCCAGTACCACCCTGATGGTTGTTTTGGTTGCGGTTTCCATTACCAGCTTGGTTTCCAGAACCACCACGATTACCATTACCTCCTTGATGATTGTTTCCACCTTGGCTTCTGTTCCCATAACCGTTGCCATCACGGTTTCCGTTGCCATTACCATTCCATCTTTGACCATTATTCCCACGACCGGCTCCATACCAGCATGTCTCTTTGGCAAGGCCAACTTTTTCGCACGTTTCACACTTTCCAGCTCTGCATCGTCCAGTGTGATGGAACTGACACATGTCACATTTGGGCAGGGTGCCCATATATCCTTTTCCTCTAATCTCAGCACCAGAAGTAGCAGCACCAGTCTTAACCTCGGCTGGTGGATTTGCATCTCTCTTTTTGTTACCACTGTTGTTTCCTTGGGTACCCTTCTTGAAATTGTAGAACTTCCTTTTGTTCTCTCCTGATGACTCAACATGAGTCTCCTTCTTCTTTCCTGCAGAAACCGAAAACTTGTTCAATCTAATCGCTTCTTCAGTCAATGCTACGCTCAAATCAATGGCCTCAGTGATCGTCGGAGGCTTCAAAGTAGTCACCATGCTCATAATTTGGGGTGCCAATCCCCAGATGAAGCGTTCAACTCGCTTGAATTCCGGCTCTACCATGTAGGGGACCACACGAGATAGGTCATGGAATCTCTGTACGTACTCAGCAATCTTGGGACCATCCATTTTCAGATTCCAGAACTCGGTTTCCAACTTTTGAATCTCTGCCCTCGAGCAGTACTTCTTGCGCATTAGCTCTTTCATCTCATCCCAAGTCATAGTATACGCAGCATCCTCTCCTAGAGTCTGAACCTGAAGGTTCCACCAGGATAGAGCTCCGTCTAGGAATAGTCCAGATATGTTGGTGACCTGGTGCTCTGGCGCGCACTTGCTCATTCGCAGCACCGAATCTGTCTTCTCAGCCCATCTTACAAAAGCTACAGCACCTCTAGTTCCGTCAAAGTTCAGAGGTTTACAGTCAAGGAACTGCTTGTAAGTACAACCTGTACAAGCAACATCATTCACAGAAAGCATTAGCAAATGCACATGGAATGTCCAAACGTATCGTGATGTGTCTTAAGTGACTTAAACATTACCGTGAGGTGGGTTATTTCCTAAGGTACCTCCGCTATGTTCAGAGCGAAAGGCCTCATGTTGTGCGATTGCCTGTGAAATCCGTTCTTGCAGTTCCGCCTCTGTTGTGGGAAATAGATTGTTCCTTCGAGTAGGCATCTTCTAAAAGAAGATTGTATAGGTCAGGTCTTACTCATATAATAAGTATATAGTATGTATATGTAGTAGCAATTATTATAGCAAGCAATCAGGTAACCAACACAATTATAATGCGAGCATGTAATTTAACAACGTATTTAATGAGAAGATTACGATTGAGCTTTTCATTAATCATCGACCACGCATATTGTTACATGTTTTACAAAGTATCATATCAAAATGTCTATCAGTCTACCACAGTCATACAATCAAAGTGGTCTCCAAAAGGCTTCACTAGCTTAGCTCAATAGCGGTGATCTCATCAAAAGCAAGCTACCTACATAAAACCAAAAACCGTCTATGCTGATGGTGGTGGAGGAGGAGGTGGTGGAACAAAAAGCAAGCTGCGCACATGCGCTAGCTCCTCCTCAAGATCATAAACATGACGCAATAGATAACTGATCTGCTGCTCGACGGTGAGAAATCGAGCGTCAAACTTAGGAAATGGAGTAAGCGGTGCAGGAGGGTGTGAGAATGGGGATGGTGATGAACGAGGAACAAATGCAGGCTGACACGGACATGGCAAAGGTCACGGTGTCATCTCAAGCTCTAAAATCCTGCGACTCATGATCTCATACTGAAGCTGCAAGGATAAAAGTAACTCATCCCGTGTATAACCAGTGAAATGTGAGGGATGGTAGGGGTCAGAAATCATCATGGTGTACGGTGGGAACCATCTTAGTGGCTCGTCAAGTGGTGAAGAAGTAAAATGAGCAGAAGGTGCAGCTGCTGATACATGAGGGTCATGGCTAGGCTGCTGGCTAGAAGTGCCCTCCCCTGGACGAGTTGAGGGTATATCCTGCAAGAAAACAATAGGCAGGTCGACATGGTGCACATCTGACTCTACCGGGTGAAAAGGAGCAACATCAACGAGTACAGGTGCAAGTGGAGGAGTGACTGGCTCAATAACAGGAGGGTCAGCGGGTGCAGGAACTGGATCGGGTATGAGGGGTGCAATATCAGGTATGCTAAATGGAACAGGGTTATGATCAGGCAAATGCTCAGGAACAGGTATCGGCTTAGGATCAGCGGGTGCATCAACAGGCTGATCAACAGGGATAAAATCAAGCTCAAGTCTAGGCTCAATGTCATGTGGAGGAATCGGTGCAGCTGACATGGCCGTCTCCTCATCAGAGTCAGTGGCATAACGTCGCAAACCAACTGCCTGGAAGGCGGAAGATGACACAGACTCAAATGAATCTGGAACAGAGTGTAAACTGGAATCAGAAGAAATCTCAATAACAGGAATCCCCAGAAGTGGATCATCAACAATGTCCTCATCGGTCTCTCCATCACCATGAGCATCATCGGGAGGACCATCAACAAACAAATCAAAATCATCGTCAAAAAGATCATCGAATGGCCAATCCTCAGGAGGAATGACCACTAAAGGAACAGGAGCGAGGATCGGTGCCATGACATGCTCACCATCGGGATGACCGATGATAAGATGATCATGCACAGGAATGGGAATAACAAGCGGATCCTTGTCCAGGATACCATCAGCAATCGGTAAATCATCTCCGAAGTCGGGCAGCGCAAAGGGCTGAAAGTCGTCATCATCATCGGACATCATCTCCGGGTCACTCTCGGTATCGGAAGTAAAGATTTCTGGCACAGGGACGATCTCATCGTCAGAAACAACAGCCATGGGGTCATCAGTATCAGACAATCCACTCTCGGATGATGACATGGTATCTGTAACATAACAATCACCACATATGCACATATATTATCTACTAACATTAAGCATGTAATCAATGACAAGGTAATCATGTAATCAGGTATCCTTCCTAGTCTCCTAGACTAAACCTCCCAGTCTCCCAGACTGAACTACCTAGTCTTCCTAGACTAAACCACCTAGTCTCCCAGACTAAACCACCTAGTCTCTCAGACTGAACCACCCAGTCTCTCAGACTAAACCACCCAGTCTCTTAGACTGAACCATACATAAACCTTGTAATGTGTTTCGTGTCTTTTTGTTTGTAAAAATGTTTGTTTTCCTGGATCTGGGTGTTTCGTGTATGCAATGAAAACATGTTCTGAAAATATTTTCGTAAGAGCCCTAATGATTGTAGTCTAGACTCGAGAAGGAATCCTAGTTTGCTACAATCGAAGCTCTGATACCAAGCTGTCACACCCTGACTTTTGCGGAAGCGTGATTATGTGTGACTTACTTAATATCATTGCATTCAATCATAACAACAGCTATATGATAAAAACAATAGATGGTCATCCATTAGATAAGTTTAAAAACATCACAAACATCATTGTTTAAACATAGACTTCAAATTCAAATTTTACAAACCTTACGAATTGTTTAGAGTTCCAGAAGGACTCATCAAAAGACTCTAAATAAAATCAGGCTTTGGTAGATGTGTCTCGTCCATGAATAAGACACACTAACCAAACCCTAAGACAACGGATGACATCCTTTATTCTTAACGCAACTTGAAACAACCAACGCCCGCCAGATCCACTTTTTAATTCCCTGAAATACATGTATTTTGAAAACATCAACAAAAGTTGAGCGAGTTCATGTGTTTGTTTGTGTCTATGAATAAACCTTTGATATCATTGTATGTATGTTTTCTAAATCCCGGTATGAAAGCAAAACAAGGAAAAAGATCGATTAATGGTTTATAAGTGTCACACCCCTAAAAATCCACACGCGGAGTACTACCGCTTGGAGGCGTGACATGACCAGGATCAAGCCACCAATCATATTGAACATAAGTATATAGTAAAAGTCATTCATCAATACGATAGGTGTTTCCAAAACCAAATATAAACAAGTGTGTAGCGGAAGCATTAATGTAAAACCCAACATAAGTTTAGGTACAAAATGTTATAATGTTTAACAACACATTTTCGATCCATGTCCACAACGACCGTGCCTCCCGTGCAAGCTCCAAAAGTACCTATGGTCCTGCAAGGCATGTAACAGAGAGTCAACAACTAGTTGAGCGAGTTCACAGTTGGTTATTCAGTTATAGAATTCGTTTCGTAAATCAGTTGTTCGTTTTGTAAACCATGTTTCTTATTAATTCCCATCGCGGTCCTCCAGACATCTGTGCGAAGATTAGTGGCCGTATCGCGGTCCTCCAGACATATGTGCGAAGGTTAGTGGCCGTATCGCGGCCTTTTCAGGCATCTGTGCGAAGATTAGTTGGGGCTTCCCCATGTGTTAGACTAGTCGTGTTTGTACGTGCCCTTCTTGATCCAAGGACCGTAGCGAGTGTGATTGTCCTACCCAAGGAGGACGAACGTATGTTAAGGTTGTTGTCCTACCCAAGGAGGACGAACGTACGTTAAGGTTGTTGTCCTACCCATGGAGGACGAACGTACGTATTCTACCCAAGGAGAATACGCAGGATTAATATTGGCATCCTACCCATGGAGGATGGCGGTACATATCCTACCCAAGGAGGATATGTAGGTTCCATTTTTAGTTTCTTAACCCATTCCCAAACCACCGGGAATCCCATGCCTTAGAAAGAGTGTGAACTCACCTTGTTTGCTCTGTATGCTAAGTTAAGTGCTCACAATTAATCAGTCAAGTCCTATAGTGCACGTATACTCAATCAGTTCACATTCGTAATGTTTCACATGAAACTATCATCAAAGTATTATCACAGAGTGTGTTTGGCAGTTTTACATCTTGTATCATGTAAACAGTTAAACCAATTCATGCAAATTCATCTTACTCAAATTAGCTTTCAGAGTTAATTCTAACATAATTAACCAACAACACAGTTAATTGAGCTAGTATGCTTAACTGAGTTAGCATATATAAACAGGGATATATGGTTAACAGAATTAACATTTAACAAACTGGTAACTAACTGTGTCACATGCTTTACTTAACTGAGTTATATATTTAACAGAATGTCATCCATGAATCTTACATAGTGTGTAAAGTTAACTGAGTTAATGACAGTTAGTAGGCTAAATATGGTTACATAACTAATCAGAGTTATTGTATGTAATTTAATAAGTTAACAACTTAATAAATTTAACCAGTTAACAGTTAACAGATAACAGAATAAATGTACCCAGTTAACAGGTAACAGTTGGGCCGAAAACACATTAGTGCCGAAATCACATGAGGGCCGAAATCCCTTTATAGCCGAAAACCAAATAGTGCCGAAAACCACTTTATATTCGAAAACCCTTAATGGCCGAAATCACATCAGTGGCCGAAAACCAACTATGGGCCGAAATCTGTTTTGGGCTTGGAACTGTTTGGGCCGAAATCACTTTAAGTGATTTCGTCCACTTTCTTTTGTGGTGGGTGATTTCGTTACTAGTCATCATCATCAACACTTCTGTAACATAAACCCAGTAACTAATAATCGATTTAACAGTTACTTGATCAATCATTTGTAGGAACAATCAATCCAACAAAAGATAAAACATTCATTTAAATACTTTCCCATCTAAATAATCAGGATTAACATCCAACAATCATCATAGTGTTTATCATTTAACAAATACCCACTGTTAAGCAAAATATCAAATATACACACAATTCATGTATGATAATTATCTAACAAGCACACTATGATAAATCACATATTCACATATATACATACATCATGATTAAACATCCAATAATCATACGATGAGCATCTAAACAACTTGAATCATGAAATCACTAACCAAGTTTTAAGCAGAGGTTTGCTTCAAGATGAGTTTTCTTTGTGGGTTTTCAGAGATAGAGAGAGAGAGACAATTGTGATAAGATATTGTTTGGAAATTGTGAAGCTTGTCTGAGAAGATTGGTTTATAAAAATCATTACATATAAAATATCTCAACATCTGGGCCAAAGCCCATCATCTGATTTCGTTGGTTTAAAGTGGACGAAAACACTTATGTGTTTTCACCACTTGGGTGATTTCATCATACTTGTTTGTTTACAGTAAAGTTCCATCTTTAATTACATGTTAATTAATAACACCTTATTAACATACAATCACACATAATAATTATTATGGATTTCCAAGTATAACAAATCAGTCGAAATACGTTACAACGTATTACAAAAGTAAGCGTTGTGAAACAACGAGTCGTATTAACAAACAACTAAATAATAAAAAAAAATTTTAACGTGCACTAAATGTGAAGATAGAATCTTGGAAACTCGAGTTGTCACATTATCCCCAACTTGAAAGAAATTTCGTCCCGAAATTTAGCATGCGGTTACGGAGGAAGCTAGGTAAGTTATCGTTTACTGGTTCTCCTGGGGTGTCACATCATTCCCCCGTTGGTTTGGAATTTCTTCCCGAAATTCTGTAGTAGCTTCAGCCTCAGTAGTGGTTGCATTGTTTTCGAACAACTGGGGATATTTGAGTTCCATTTGGTCTTCGCGTTCCCAGGTGAACTCTGGGCCACGACGGGAGTTCCAACGAACTCGAACAAGAGGTATTCTGGTGTTCTTGAGGACCTTAACATCCCGGTCCGTGATTTCAACTGGTTCTTCGACGAAATGCAACCGTTCGTCGATAGTGAGCTCCTTCAGAGGAACTATGTGGGTCTCATCTGACAGACACTTCTTCAGATTCGACACGTGAAAGACGTTGTGAACTGCACTGAGTTCAGCTGGTAAGTTCAGTCCATAGGCCACTTTGCCTATTTTCTCAATGACTTCAAATGGTCCAACGTATCGTGGATTGAGCTTGCCTCGTTTGCCAAAACGAACAACACCCTTCCAGGGTGAAACTTTAAGTAGTGCTCGATCCCCAACTTGGAACTCGAGTAGTTTCCTGTCTTTATCGGCGTATGCTTTCTGACGGTCACGAGCTGCCGCCATGCGTTGTCGTATTTGAGCAATCTTTTCAGTAGTATCAACTACCATTTCTGGACCTGTGATCTGACTGTCACCCACCTCTGCCCAACAAAGAGGTGATCGGCATTTACGCCCGTACAATGCCTCAAATGGAGCAGCTTTAATGCTGGTGTGGTAACTGTTGTTGTATGAAAATTCCACAAGTGGCAAATGTTTTTCCCAGCCTTTGCCAAAGTCAATTACGCACGCCCGAAGCATGTCTTCTAGAGTTTGAATAGTTCGCTCAGACTGCCCGTCTGTCTGAGGATGATAAGCTGTGCTCATGTCTAAACGAGAGCCAAAAGATTTGTGCATTGCTTGCCACAGTTCTGAAGTAAAACGTGCATCACGATCAGAGATAATAGAGGTGGGCACCCCGTGCCTCGAGACAACTTCCTTAAGGTATACGTCTGCTAGAGTGGAGAACTTATCCGTTTCCTTGATAGCCAAGAAGTGAGCAGACTTTGTGAGTCGATCCACGATCACCCAAATAGTATCATTCCCACGCTGAGATCTAGGCAGGCCAGTAACAAAATCCATGGAAATTTGTTCCCATTTCCATTGTGGTATCTCGGGTTGCTGGAGTGGGCCTGATGGTTTCTGGTATTCCGCTTTGACTCTCGCACAAGTCAAACACTTGCTAACGTAAGTTGCTATGTGGGCCTTCATGCTAGGCCGCCAATATGTAGTTCTGAGGTCGTGGTACATCTTATCCGAACCCGGATGTACTGAGTAGCGAGACTTATGAGTCTCATCCATTACCAGCTTGCGTAAATTACCATAGAGTGGGACCCAGATGCTTCCTGTTACATAGTAGGCGCCGTCTGCCTTTTGTTCTAACCGTTTCCTTGAACTGCGCAGGGCTTCAGCCCTGACGTTTTCTGGTTTCAATGCTTCTATCTGAGCATCCCGTATCTGTGAAGGAAGACTGGACTGAATAGTGAGTTGCAACGCTCGTACACGCCTAGGTGTAGTATCCTTTCGACTGAGGGCGTCGGCCACCACATTGGCTTTGCCCGGATGGTACTTTATAGCACATTCGTAATCGTTTAGTAACTCGACCCATCGACGTTGTCGCATGTTTAATTCTTTCTGCTTGAAGATATGCTCAAGACTCCTGTGATCGGTGTAGATGGTACACTTGGTGCCATACAGATAATGTCGCTATATCTTGAGTGCAAAGACAACAGCTCCAAGCTCTAAATCGTGTGTAGTGTAATTCCGTTCGTGAATCTTAAGTTGGCGCGAAGCATAAGCAATAACTTTATCCTGTTGCATCAACACACATCCAAGACCTTGGATGAATGCGTCACAGTAGACTACAAAATCGTCCGTGCCTTCAGGCAATGAGAGGATAGGTGCGCTACAGAGTCTATCCTTTAAGTGCTGAAACGCTGTTTCCTGTGTATCACTCCAACGGTAAGCAACACCTTTCTGTGTCAGTAATGTAAGCGGCTGAGCAATCTTTGAGAAGTCTTTAATGAACCGTCTGTAATAACCCGCCAAACCCAAGAATTGGCGTATTTCTGTCGGTGTACTAGGTGCAGGCCAGTTCTTGATAGAATCTACCTTGGATGGATCAACATGAATCCCATCCTTGTTTACCACGTGGCCTAGAAAGTGGACTTCACGAAGTCAGAAGTCGCATTTTGAAAACTTAGCGTACAGCTGTTTCGTTCGAAGGAGTTCCAGAATAAGTCATAAATGCTGCTCATGTTCCTCCCGACTCTTCGAATAAATTAGGATGTCGTCAATGAAAACAATAACAAACTTGTCAAGATAAGGTTTGCACACCCTGTTCATAAGATCCATGAAAACCGCCGGCGCGTTCGTTAACCCGAATGGCAAAACCAAAAACTCGTAATGACCGTAGCGAGTTCTGAAGGCTGTTTTGGAGACGTCCTCATCCCGGACTCTCAGTTGATGGTAACCTGACCTCAGATCAATCTTTGAGTAATAGCTCGACCCTTGTAACTGGTCGAATAAGTCGTCGATGCGTGGAAGAAGAGGATAACGATTCTTCACCGTCACCTTGTTCAGTTCACGGTAATCTATGCACATACGAAAGGTACCGTCTTTCTTCTTCACAAATAATACTGGAGCTCCCCAGGGCGAAGAGCTAGGACGTATGAAACCCTTTTCCAAGAGTTCTTGCAATTGCTTAGACAGTTCTTCCAGTTCAGTTGGAGCTAAGCGGTAAGGCGCTCGAGCTATGGGTGCTGCTCCTGGAGCTAGCTCGATCTGAAATTCGACTTGGCGATTAGGAGGTAGCCCAGGTAAATCTTTAGGGAACACTTGAGGAAAATCACGTACTACTGGGATATCCTCTAACTTCTTCTCTTTGCTTAGGATCTCTGTTTGCTGTTGGGATAACCAATCCATACCAATAACGATGTCGAAACCATTACAACGTTGGGGTCATTCCTAGCATCATCCTGACTAATCACGAACCCTTGACCCCTGGCACCATTGCCGTCGTTATTACCCCCGTTGTTGTCTCCACTATTGTTCCCGTTTCCGTGGTTGTGGTTCAAATTCTGATTCTGGTTCAACTGTGGGCAGTGTCTCCTGAGGTGACCTTCAGCACCACACGGATAACATCCCTTGTTACCCTGCTGTTGCTGCTGATTCTGTGGAGCTTGTGACTGCTGTTGTCGGTTCTGGTTTGCGGGACGTGAGCTTCTACAATCTTTGGGCTCCATGACCAAGCTTGTTGCATCTCTGACAACGATCTTTGTTGCACTGCCCGCTGTGGTGCAAATTACATCGATTGCACTTGGGGTGGTTTCCCATGTATCCACCCTGACTTCGATTACCAACAGACTGCTGACTAGGGCTCCTGTACTCCTCCGTTTTTCGCTGCTGTGCCTGGGACTGAACTGAAGTCGAACCCTTGCTGGAGGTTCCATCCCACTTTCGTTTGTTATCACTGGGAGTAGCAGTAGTAGTGGTAGTAGCACCGATACGCTTAGGCAGCCTGTTCTGCTCCACTGCCTGGTCTGTAAGTCGATGAGCAAGACGAGTAACATCTTGGATAGTAGCAAGGTTGGCAGAAGTCACATGACTTTGAATTTCTAGTACTAAGCCTTTGAGGTACAACTCAATGCGCTTAATGGGAGGATCCACCATAGTTGGACATAACACTGCCACTTCGTTGGATCGTTTCGTGTACGCTTCTATCTCTGATCCCGTCGTCTTAAGGTTAAAGAACTCCACTTCCAGCTTGTGGATGTCATCACGACTATAGTATTCACGTTTGATCAGTTTCTTAATATCATTCCATGGGGTGGCATTAGCAGCCGCCAGCCCTAGCCTTTGAACTTGCGCGCTCCATCAAGTTATCGCGGTGCCTTCGAGAGTATCAGTGACATATTTCACCTTACGAACCTCAGGTCATTCGCACATTTCAAATACGGACTCAAGCTTTTCAAACCAATGGAGGAGTCCGACTGCTCCTTCCATGCCACTAAAAGTAGTAGGACGACAGTCCATGAATGTTTTGAACGTGCACACAGGTGGCTGAGCGTGTTGACCTGTCGTGTGCGTAAGAGTAAACATACTTGAGCACGAGTGTTGGTTCAAGAGAGTAGGATCTAAAGATCCTAGAGTAAGTGGTAATGGCAGGTTACACCTCCTGCCTGGGCAGCTGCGAGTGCTGTAGTAACTTGTTCAGTGATCGAAGCCGCCAACTGGGCTTGAGTTATGTTAACGCGTCCACTCATGATCTTGACATCAAGGAGAACATGTGGATGAGAGGTTCGCGAATAGTGCGAAGAGAGTGAGCACACAAGTGTTCTCATGCAATAGTGTTAAGTTAACCTAAGCATAACCGGAGCAAAGTTCTATGCAATTCTAGCATGTAGGCAATGTAAACATGAATCGTATTACCTAGAATGTTGAGTCTTGCACGTGGAGCGAGGCGTCGTTGTGGATCGTTGAGCACTGTTCTGGTTATAGTCTGGTTTTAATAAAATGTTTTCCCCTTATTAAAACCGAGTTCTCTATAACCAATGGCTCTGATACCAATCTGTCACACCCCTAAAAATCCACACGCGGAGTACTACCGCTTGGAGGCGTGACATGACCAGGATCAAGCCACCAATCATATTGAACATAAGTATATAGTAAAAGTCATTCATCAATACGATAGGTGTTTCCAAAACCAAATATAAACAAGTGTGTAGCGGAAGCATTAATGTAAAACCCAACATAAGTTTAGGTACAAAATGTTATAATGTTTAACAACACATTTTCGATCCATGTCCACAACGACCGTGCCTCCCGTGCAAGCTCCAAAAGTACCTATGGTCCTGCAAGGCATGTAACAGAGAGTCAACAACTAGTTGAGCGAGTTCACAGTTGGTTATTCAGTTATAGAATTCGTTTCGTAAATCAGTTGTTCGTTTTGTAAACCATGTTTCTTATTAATTCCCATCGCGGTCCTCCAGACATCTGTGCGAAGATTAGTGGCCGTATCGCGGTCCTCCAGACATATGTGCGAAGGTTAGTGGCCGTATCGCGGCCTTTTCAGGCATCTGTGCGAAGATTAGTGGGGGCTTCCCCATGTGTTAGACTAGTCGTGTTTGTACGTGCCCTTCTTGATCCAAGGACCGTAGCGAGTGTGATTGTCCTACCCAAGGAGGACGAACGTACGTTAAGGTTGTTGTCCTACCCAAGGAGGACGAACGTATGTTAAGGTTGTTGTCCTACCCAAGGAGGACGAACGTACGTATTCTACCCAAGGAGAATACGCAGGATTAATATTGGCATCCTACCCATGGAGGATGGCGGTACATATCCTACCCAAGGAGGATATGTAGGTTCCATTTTTAGTTTCTTAACCCATTCCCAAACCACCGGGAATCCCATGCATTAGAAAGAGTGTGAACTCACCTTGTTTGCTCGGTATGCTAAGTTAAGTGCTCACAATTAATCAGTCAAGTCCTATAGTGCACGTATACTCAATCAGTTCACATTCGTAATGTTTCACATGAAACTATCATCAAAGTATTATCACAGAGTGTGTTTGGCAGTTTTACATCTTGTATCATGTAAACAGTTAAACCAATTCATGCAAATTCATCTTACTCAAATTAGCTTTCAGAGTTAATTCTAACATAATTAACCAACAACACAGTTAATTGAGCTAGTATGCTTAACTGAGTTAGCATATATAAACAGGGATATATGGTTAACAGAATTAACATTTAACAAACTGGTAACTAACTGTGTCACATGCTTTACTTAACTGAGTTATATATTTAACAGAATGTCATCCATGAATCTTACATAGTGTGTAAAGTTAACTGAGTTAATGACAGTTAGTAGGCTAAATATGGTTACATAACTAATCAGAGTTATTGTATGTAATTTAATAAGTTAACAACTTAATAAATTTAACCAGTTAACAGTTAACAGATAACAGAATAAATGTACCCAGTTAACAGGTAACAGTTGGGCCGAAAACACATTAGTGCCGAAATCACATGAGGGCCGAAATCCCTTTATAGCCGAAAACCAAATAGTGCCGAAAACCACTTTATATTCGAAAACCCTTAATGGCCGAAATCACATCAGTGGCCGAAAACCAACTATGGGCCGAAATCTGTTTTGGGCTTGGAACTGTTTGGGCCGAAATCACTTTAAGTGATTTCGTCCACTTTCTTTTGTGGTGGGTGATTTCGTTACTAGTCATCATCATCAACACTTCTGTAACATAAACCCAGTAACTAATAATCGATTTAATAGTTACTTGATCAATCATTTGTAGGAACAATCAATCCAACAAAAGATAAAACATTCATTTAAATACTTTCCCATCTAAATAATCAGGATTAACATCCAACAATCATCATAGTGTTTATCATTTAACAAATACCCACTGTTAAGCAAAATATCAAATATACACACAATTCATGTATGATAATTATCTAACAAGCACACTATGATAAATCACATATTCACATATATACATACATCATGATTAAACATCCAATAATCATACGATGAGCATCTAAACAACTTGAATCATGAAATCACTAACCAAGTTTTAAGCAGAGGTTTGCTTCAAGATGAGTTTTCTTTGTGGGTTTTCAGAGATAGAGAGAGAGAGAGACAATTGTGATAAGATATTGTTTGGAAATTGTGAAGCTTGTCTGAGAAGATTGGTTTATAAAAATCATTACATATAAAATATCTCAACATCTGGGCCAAAGCCCATCATCTGATTTCGTTGGTTTAAAGTGGACGAAAACACTTATGTGTTTTCACCACTTGGGTGATTTCATCATACTTGTTTGTTTACAGTAAAGTTCCATCTTTAATTACATGTTAATTAATAACACCTTATTAACATACAATCACACATAATAATTATTATGGATTTCCAAGTATAACAAATCAGTCGAAATACGTTACAACGTATTACAAAAGTAAGCGTTGTGAAACAACGAGTCGTATTAACAAACAACTAAATAATAAAAAAAAATTTTAACGTGCACTAAATGTGAAGATAGAATCTTGGAAACTCGAGTTGTCACAATAACGCCATTAACATGCGTGCAATGGCGTAGGAAGGCTCAAACCTAGCAGATTTTATATCGGGCCTCCGGCTGTAAGACATAGTCACCTCATGGGCCAAACCCCGGTCCACATGGGTGTGGGCTCGCTACACCAAAATAGATCTATCACTCATGCCCCTCGGTCCTAACACGAGGATTAATGGTCTTAGGAGTGCGCCTACCCATTCACATGATCTGCTGTACTTTCCAAAGCTAACCATACCAATTTGTATTTGTTTGTAACCATTTTGTAACATGTACTTCACCCCCGAAGTTATAAAACAAAACAGTTTAAAAAAAAGGGGGACATGAACTCACAGTCTTGCGTCTTCAACCACCATAACTCAAGCTTCTTCGGGTAAACACGACTACCTACAACGTACTATGATCTATTAGACGGGCGAGTCGTGCCTTGACCTAGTATTAATGTCTTTGAGTTATGTTTCTTTTGTATCTTCGATATTATTCCAAGTTATATAATTATATGTTAAAATAATTAATATTTTAAATTAAACTATATTTATTAAATTTTGGAATAATTGCTAAAACAATTATTTTAACTTAATACTTCCCAAGGACTTATACTTATATATCATTCCCAAGGATGGGTGTATTTGTATTTGTATTCTTATACTTGTATATTTTTGCCATGTATTGGGGTCGTATTCCGATGTGTAATTATACGTATGAGAATACGTATTTTTATTGTATTCATTAAGTATTCTTATACTTAATTTCGTATTAATTTTTCCGGAATATTATCTTTAATAAAAGTCCACCAATATATATTTCCAAAATATATATTGTAATAAATATTATTTAGAAAAAATATTTATAATTTTTCTTTTGGCAAAAATATTTGTATTTTCTCATAAGTTTCAAAAATAATATATTTTCATGTCTAACTTGGAAAATATATATATAAACTCATTTTTCCCCAAAAATGTTGTTGGTGTATATGTCTGTCGACTTCGTCTTGTATCGAGTCTTGTATCTAAAATGGATAGAATGGAGCTTGGTCGGCTAGTATAGAGTGAATTGGATGTGCTTGACAATTCCGAACGAAATTGAAGGATCCATTTCGCATGAAAAGGCATCTGCCCATTTCGTACGAAATGCAATGCCTATAAATACTAGGGCTGCCATTTCAGTTGTAACATTTTCTGATTCTGGTACCGAGGTGCTGCCGACGTGTCATTTGATCTGTAACTGTGTTATATCAATATACAAGACATTTAAAGAGCGAATCAAGCTGTAATCAAGTCTGTATCATTGAATTCCGCCTTTGATATGGATTAGAACTCTTTTGATAGACCTGTTTAGATCGATTCTCGATCCTACAAGTGGTATCAGAGCTCAGGAGGAAGAGTTCTTACCGAATTCAGCTTGTTTACATCAAAATTCTAACTTCTACACCTTCTTTTTCAAAATTAACAAGTTTTCACGGTTAAAATGGATTGATTTTCTCACATTATAAGCGAAACACTGTTTTAACGAATCCTTGAGAGAATTGGACCTAAAATCGAGCTAAAACCTGTTCAATTAGTTAAAAATCCGACCGATAGGATGACGTCAGCAGCATTTCGCATGAATTGAAGTCCCATTTCGCATCAAAGTGGCATTTCGCTTGAAATCATCATCATCATTTCATACGAAATGGATTCTCATTCCGTTTGAAAGTGTGTCATTCCGTACGAAATCACCATTTCGCTTGAGTGTGCCATTTCGTTTGAAAAGAAATCCCATTTCGCACGAATTGGACAAGTATTGGGCCATTTCGCTTGAAAGGAACTTCATTTCGCACGAAACGGTCTGTTAAGAACCATTTCGCTTGAAACTGTCCATTTCGCACCAAAGGCATTTCGCACCAAAGTGGGTTTGTTTGAGATCCATTTCGTTTGAAACTGCATTTCGCGTGAACTTTATGAATTTGTGAAAGAATTTACCGAATCATGGAAGAAGAGTTTTATAATGCGTTTGCTACCGCTCCAGCTGCTCCAGTTTCAGTTGCCGAGACTCTTGAAATTGAAAATGAAACGGAAACATCTCAAAAGCCTCCTAAACTTATGTACATCGAGGATTTTAAAGGATGACAAAATCGTTTTGAAAACTGGGTGCAAGCATATAAGTTTGATGCATGGTGTTCACTGGATGTAGATTACGTTAAACTGAAAAATGAACGTGGGATTAAAAAAGCTTTAAGTGACTATTCAGCGGCTGAGAAATTGAAATACACCAGTGAAAAAATGATGACTAGTCTTCTCCAACAATCCGTAAAAGAAGATATTTTTGTGTTACTTCAACATGAAGGAACTGCTAGATCAATTTGGTTGGCATTGATTAACAAGTTTAAGGGAAGCGCTGATATGATAAAGAACAAACAAGCTTTACTAAAGAAATCATTTGATATGTTTGTAGCTTTTGAAGGTGAAACAACAAAAATGACTATCGATAGATATTGTTATCTTGTTCTGGAAATGGGAAGATTGGAAATAAAGAAAGATGACGATGAATGGGTTGATAAGCTAGCCGATGCATTACCACAGAATAAATGGGGAACATATTTGTTGATCTTAAAACATATGAGAAAATCTGAAAGTATGAATTTGGCGAAGTTCATTCAGAAGATTGAAGAACATGAATTGGATATTCAGAAAACTGCTATCATGAATAATCCAAATGCTCAACAAGATGTTAGTCTATACTACAGAGGAAACAAATTTGAGACTACTCCGAGTCCAAAGATTAAGACTGCTTTCAGTGCTAATAGTTCTTCTGGAACAAATGGTAGTACTGTAACTCAGAGTGGTGGATATTTGTCGTCGTATTCAAGTTTTGATCTGAATTTCACAACACCAAGTCCTCAACGACAGAATTCAACAAATCTGCAATGTAATGTTACCTTGAATATTCAAAATGGTCAAAATCTCTCTCCAGAAATTGCTAAGCAACACATGGCATCACTTGTTACTTTGTTAGAATCGTATGAAAGCTTAGTTGCTGGAAGAATTGGGAATCCGATGATCACCAAAGAGGATTATGATCAGATCGATGCTGAAGAACTTGAGTTGATGGACATCAAGTGGTGTTTAGCCAGTGCTGTAAGAAGAGCATAAAAATTTACACAAATCACCAGTAGAGATGATCTTCGTGATGTTGCTACATCTTCATTAGGGTTTGACAAATCAAAGGTTACTTGTTTTCGTTGCCGAGAAAAGGGGCATTTTAAACGAGAATGTTAAAACAAAGAAGCAACCGGAAGACAAGATCCATTTGGAACCAATGATTATCATCGAAAATCAATTTATCATCAACTTGCTCAACAACCGTCATCATCCCGTGCTATAGAAGATGGAAAGAAGAAAGCTTATCTGGTAAATCAGGATGATGAAAGATTGCCAGAGGGATTTAGCTGGGATAAATATATTCCAGATAAAGAATTCTTAGAAAAATCAGCATTTGTTGCTCAAATCTTGGAAGAAGAAGCAGTCAAATCCAAGCCAAAAAGAACGAAGATTTTCAGATCATCAGAAAGTGATGAAGATACTGATGATGAGGAAGAGTACATTAATAATGCTAGAAAAAGCTTAGACTCATTCAGTTTTAATTTGTTTTTTGCAGATAAAATCGAGATGTTGAATGAGAAGAAGGCTGCTAGAATGAAAAGAGATTTGGAAGCAAGAAGGATTGCTGTAGAAAAGGAAAAAATGGAAGCTGAGAAAGCAGAAGTTGAAGAAAATTCGACGGAAAAGGTCGAAGTTGAAGGATGGGAAGCAGAAATAGAATTCGATGAAGAACCAATGAAGACTGAAAAGGTAATTGAGAAAATAGTTGAAAAAATCATCGAAGTTGAGAAAATAGTCGAAGTTGAAAAAATCATTGAAGTTGAAAAGATTGTCGAAGTTGAGAAGATTGTTGATGTCACGAAACCTTGTCTGAAATGCTTGAAATCATGCAAAGATTGTGAGGAGAAAGACAAGAAGTATCATGAACTAGAAGAGTTGAAAGAAAAATTGTTGTTTGATGTGAAGTATGTGAAAGAATCATATGATGTGCTAAACAGAACGGTTGATAATTTAAACAAGAGAAACCTAGAAATGGGAGCTGCTCAGACAATGATGAGTTCAACATTGATGACAAAGCAGAGGGTCATCAATGAGTATATTGAAGATTGTGCAAAGCTGAAGCAGGATTTGGAACTCGAAAAGATTGAAAATGAGAGAATCAAACGATTGCTGATGAGTTATAAAGCTTGTGATTATTTGATTGACAGATTTTATCCTATTGTTGCAGGTCTTGAAGCGTCTCAAGATAAAAAGACGGAAGAGGATACTGGTAAGAAACAAAGTATCAAATATAACAAGTGTCCGCCTCCGATCTTGGAAAGTTATTCTCCCAGAAAGCCAAATGAGGAACGTTTAAATAAGGCACTCAACATAAAGTTAAAGTCTGAAACCATTGATGAGTAACCAGACAACATTGATGTCACATTCACAGCGTCTGACACTGATCATGAGTCTGAATTATTAAAGAAAGTGGTCGATCAGGTGTTGGATATGGATGAAGAGTCAAAGTCGGAGTCTAAATCTGAAAGTTCGAGTTCATCAGACAAGAATCCGAGTTCACCGGTCAAACGGGTTTACAATAAAGAATTTCTGATGTAAAAAAATAATTTGAATGACGAAATATTCAAAGTTGCATATACTTTGAATGATTCTGACAAATTATTTTCTGATGAAGAATTTCCAATAAGAAGTGTCAAAACTGAAATGATCAAACAGGTTTTCAAATTAACGGAAATTAATATTTCTGAAATAAAAGATTTAAATCTTGCTGAAAAACCTAAAAAATACACTTCAAGAGTTCAACAGAGATTGAACAAGAAAAAATGTTACAGTTCTGGTTTAGGTTATCGAAAGAAACCAAACCATAACGGTAATTTCAAAAAGCAGGGATTAGGTTTCATTCCCCAAGAAAATCATAAAAATAAGAAAACTTATAAACCAAAAACTAAATTTGTTTCAGGTACTAGTTCAGTAGAAGAAGAGAAGAAACCATTCTGGAAACAGACAAACAAAGAGCTTCTTGCTGAAAGAAAGAAGAATATGTTGAAAGAATCTGAGAAGAGAGTTGAATGAAGAACCTGTTTCAAATGCCAAGAAGTTGGACACATAGCTTGGAATTGCCCAAAGTCCATTTATACAAAACAGGGAGTTACTTCTAACTCAGATTTGAAAAAGAAATGTGTTGATGAAAAGAAACAACTAACAGAAAGTGTTAAAAAGTTCAAAAATTCGACTTTTGAAATTGGTGAAAGTTCAAAAAGTTTTTACAAAAGAAAAGTCAATTTGAACAAACAAAAATGGGTTGTTAAAAGTTCAGAAAGTAGTTCTGACAATGAATCTGACTTGTTAAAGTCAGAGGAGTCATTTGTTGTGAAAAGTGATGAGAATTCCGTTCTAGAAATGGACGAAGAAAATTTTCCGCCATTGTCAAAAGAAAATTTGAAGTTGAAAGTTGGTAAGATTGAAATTTCAGATCAATTCTTCTCTGGTAAAGAAGAATTTGATGCTGAAAAAGCTTTTAATGGAAAAGTAAAACATATCTTTGGAAAGATGGTTCACTGGAAGGTTAAAGGCGTAAAAGATTTTTACAAATAAAAAAGATGGTGGGATAGAGATGAATCAAAATCACCCAAGGCTGGTCAGGCTTGGGTGACAGCATTTTCTACTTAAAACCCTGACTTGCCGGAGCTCCCAAGTTGGTAATGGTGGAGCATGAATTGGCATCATTCTTAAAAATTGTTTTTTGAACAGTTTGTTAAAATTGACAAGTGGGACTTGCCGGAACTCCCAGGTTGGTAAGTGTGGAGTAGGAATCGGCATCTTTCTTCAAGTAGTATTTCAACCTACAAGTGGTAGTTGTTCTTAAAATTGTCATATTTCAATTTTTTTCGAATGATATGGTTGAATCTACATGTGGTTGAAAGAGGTTTTCACCTACAAGTGGTTAATCAAGGTCATTAAATTGAACTTGATTTAACTTTCATTCAAGTGGTTAAGAAAACAAAGTGATGATCATAACCCCGATCTTACAAATGGTAAATTCAACAAAACTTATTTTCTGGAAAAAACCTGTTGGTGCATACATCTGTCGACTTCGTCTTACATCGAGTCTTGGCTTCGTTGCAGATTTGTTCAAGCATGATGTCATCTTATACAATGATGACATCATAAATATGACATCATCATTACATCAATGCCTCACAAGAAGACAAAACATGGTTGCATGTTTCGCTTGAAATCAGAAAGTTATGTTGATGCCTTTCGCTTGCATATGTCATTTCATGTGGGTTTCGCTTGGAAGTTATTTAGGTGTTTCGCTTGAGTTGTCTTAGTGTATGTTCAAGCGAAACCAGGAATAGTATAAATAGGGGAGTGTTCTATTCATTTGTAACAAATTTTTCAGAGTGATACCGAGGTGCTGCCGGTATTCCTTGTGATTGTAAACGCTATTATTTCAATTTCAGAAAATACAAAAACATTAAAAAATGATAAAAATACAAAAACATGAGATATTTTCAAAATCCAAAAACAATAGAAAATTGGAAAAGAGCTTGTGTAAAAAGGGAAAATGATAGTACATTGATGGATCGGTTTCGTGACCGTAAACAGTCAAGTTGAGCAGTTCATCATCATTTACTAAGGCGGAATCAAAGTAAACAACATCAAACAGCTTGTTCCTTTTCAATTCTTCCTCTATTAATCAATCCTGAGTCTTTACAATCAATTCTGACAAAAATCAGCAGCACCTCGACTCACACACAAACACTAATGACCTCTCGCTTCAAATGATACACATCCCCTATATATAGACACAGGGGTTTCGCTTGAACAAGACAAGCGAATGGGTTTCGCTTGAACATGTCAGTTTCAAGCGAACCTGCATGATATGGTTTCGCTTGAACTGCCTTGAATCACCTTCAAGCGAAACACCCTATATTAACATGTAAAACCCTAAATCTCTAACCTATTGTGTGCTCATTCATTCTATCTAGACATAAGACTTGTTAAAGACGAAGTCAACAGACACTAAGTGCACCAACAGACTCCCCCTTGGATGTTGACGAAGTCTTCGGCGTCGAGTCTTCAGTCTTTGTCTTTTTCAATTTTGTCTCTTCATTGCAAAAACTCTCTCCAATCTTTATCTACAAACTTTAATCTTAAAACTCCCCTTTGACTGTTGATCCAAAATTCCGACTCCCCCTTTCGCAGACTCCCCCTCTCGATAAACTAGGGCTTTAAATTCTGGTTCAAACTTTAACATTTTGATGCGATGGGGATTCCTGTTACCTGCATATACTCTACCCAAAAATAAGATATATAACAATAACAGTATCAATCCATACTTACCATTCAACCTTTAGTGTTATAAGTCCACTTAAGTATTCAAGTCCAAGTTAATGACCATGATTACTCAATTTATCTACCAAGTCCAACTTAATGACCTTGGTTGATCAGAGATAATACACACTGACTTCTTGTTCAATTTGTTTTTCTAAAAATTACAAGTTTCAATTTAATGAACTTGCTTTATCTTTTCAATTTTCACAAACTCATCATGTTTAGCTTCAAACTCATTGTACAGCCCAGAGACTTCCTGCATCTGCTTCAATTCAAATCTGAAGATCAACTCTCCACTTTGATTTGTCAAAAATAAAACAGAAATGAAAAATCTTTTTGGATTTTTAATAAAGCTTCTATACTAGAAATGATATACAAAACTAAAATGCAGTAAAAGTAAACTATTTACAAACATATTTTTGGTTAAGCGTGTTAGGGAATCATATCAGCTATTCGACAAGTCACAAGTACCGTTAAGCTTTGATTACATATTCAGAATTAAACAATTCGCTTAGATTGTCGATATACTGATCCACTTTAAATTTTTACACACATTTCAATCTGTCCAGGATACGGATTTAGTGTTTTAGAGACTTAAACTTATACGTGTGTCCCACCTCTTGAATATACTCCCGTATCCAGATCCCAATATTCAGTCTTACAGGAAAGTATAACACAAATGATATCTGTAAGGGGTTAATAAATTATGAAGAATCATGAGAGCTCAGGTCAGAACTACCGTTCAGCAGAGAGATCATGACTCAACTTTTGGGTGTGTCCCCTTTAGAGGATCTTTTTTACAACATCATTGCTAAGCAATTTTATTGTCTTATCATATATGCTGAGGGTGATGCTATGTTTCAAGCATTGCGGAAAGTATTATTCAGGGACTAGGTCAGAACTTCCATTCAGCAGAAGTCCCGGAATAATACCCCAGATATCACTGAGTGTAACATCTGTGCTTGTAGTCATTGTGAACAGTTCAGTTATCAATAAAACAATGTTATTTGATCCCAATGTTTGTTTGGTTATGTTTTACATTTTTCATGTTTTGACATTTGTTCAATTTCAAACTCTACATCGCTTTCTGGAGAGTTATACGCAAACTGGTGCGTAAACCTAATCAGTTTAATGCGACAAATACTCCGGAACATCAACATATACTTAACATACCTTAAATAACCTTTAAATAACTTAGAAATAAGTTTTAAAGGCTTTGGTATGGCAAAAACAAGTTAATTCGCCTACAGGGACTAAATTTGACAAACTGCGAAAGTATGCCAATTTGAACTGTAATAGACATTCTGGAACATGAACATAAGTTAAACATACCATAAATATCTTTTACATAGCTTAGAAATAGGCTTTGAGGTGTTCGGTATGCTAAAATAAACTTTTGGGACATTCAGATACTAAAAGCGTCAAAAAGTGCACAAGTTTGCACTTTCGCGCATAACTTACGTTCTGAATACTTCCGGACATCCAAAAATTTATGTAAGCACTAAAACATTTTATTTAGTGTTTGGCATAAGAAAAATCCATTCGTCGCGTCATTTGGATCGTTTTTCGCGCTTATGCGCATTCCGTCGTAATTAAGCGAACATCGCGATCGTACGGCCAAACGAACCGACATCTGAGGTATGTTTGAGCACATTTTAAGTTCCCTATACTTTAACTTCATTTTAGAGCTTTGAAATGAGGTTAACGGGGTTCAAACGCATCGAAAAAGGCCTTAAACACGTACAGGGACCAAAACTGTCATTTCTGAAAGATGTTTGCTGATCAGACAGGCCAGGCGGCCCGCGTAAGTTTAGTGACTCCCTTTACGCGGCCCGCGTCAGGCTCCCAGATCAGATAAAATCAATTAATCAGCAGATTACAGCTGTTAAACTCTCATCCACACACTCACACTTGCCCTTTCAGTTCATGAGAGGCCATTTTTAGTTACCACAACTTTCCAACAAGTGTATGCACGAGATTCGATCACGTTTTCCAAGAAACGATCCTAACGGTTCGGGAAATCCTATAAATACCCAACCCACTTCACTTCAAAACCCACTAGAATCTGATTTGAGGAGCTCTAAGTTGAAACCTTTGTTTCATACCTGAGCTACTTGAATCACGATTAGCATTCGGGGACCCTTCGTAAGTATTCCTTCGTTCTTTTATTGCTTTTCGAGTCCGAAAGTCAAACTTTGTTTGACTTACTGCGTTGACCAGTTTATGGTCAATGCAAAGTTCGTTTAAACTTCGCAACGTGATTGAAATCACGATGGTTATAGTCCCTTGTGACTATGCCTACTGATTACCACGTTCTCTAGGGTCGTAAGGGTAAGCGATCTAATAAATCGCTTATACCTTCGAACCCGACCCATTTGGTCGATCATTAGGATTCGACCAAATACATTAGGTGACCATAGTGTATAGGGAATAACCTTCCGAGGTTATACCTTATGGTCACGACGTTTAAGTAGTTGTATGATAGGTAGTTTATATGCCTTAGGTAAATTACCAAAATACCCCTTTGATGCCAAAATTCATTATAAACATATGTGACATAACTTTTGACATCTAAACTGATTTGGCGACAATATTAGGCATGTTAAGGCATATTCTACTTGTCACAGGACTAGTTAGGCGGTCCGAACGCGTTTCACGCGAACGACGCGTTAAAGTAGCATAAGCTACCTAAACGGGTCGTAATGGGTCGTAAGCGCTTAGGTTAGGTTTCATTTAGTATGTAGGCTTTGTTAAACCATATTACACGAGTCTCCATACTCGTTTGGTTTACGAACCCTCATACTATCTAAATCCTACGATTTAGGTCCGGTTTATTAACATATTAGGCGCCGTTTGATTTCCGAGATCTCTAGCATTGCTTGGTGGTTATCTTAGGACTTCTGAGCAATCTCAAGTGAGTACATAGACCCCTCTTTTACTGTTTTCCAAACTGTTTTGGGCTGAAACACATGTGCCTACTTGTTACTTTCATGCTTTCCTGTTTTCACATCATATACTTGCTATGTTCGTTAGTACATTATAGTACATGATTTCATTACATTTCATGCTATGTATGCCCATTGTGTGCGTACTTAGTACATCGTTTTACATTACATTTCATGCTATGTATGTCCATTGTGTGCATACCTAGTACATTGTTTTACTTTACATTTCTGCTATGTATGTTGACTGATAGCATGCTAGCACATTGATTTACATGACTTTTCTGCTTTGTATGTTAACTTAGCATACTTAGTACATTGTTTTCATATGACATGTATACAACTGCTATAACATTTGGTTTGCACAAACGAGACTTATATACGTTCATTAACATTAGCTACGCCGCTCGGTAGTAAGTACTGGTACCATAGGACTTGACAAATCCCATTCCTGACATCTCGGGTTTGTTTGGATGTAAGGAATGACTGAATCCGAAAACATTTCTTTTGATAACCTTGACTAAAAGGGTTATCCGACTGTCTCAAGGCTTGAATGTATGCGTTAACTTACCACATAAATGTTTGTATCAATGTAACATGCATTACTTTGCAAAACATAACTTTTTGATATATTCAAAATACTTTGTTTTGTACATTTCTACATTTGGATTATGTGACAATACTTTACTTACAATACATAACATTTGATACACATTACTTGACTACTTTTGGACTTATAAACATTTGACATGACTTATGCAAGGACTTTTGACTATTGGTTTAAACATAGACTTTATACATTGGTGGTTTGTTTAAGTGACTTAAGTAACGAGATGTGAGTAATATGATACAAGCATGGTGGATACGTCGCTGGTACTTCCCATATATAAGTGTTTGTATTATACTAGGTTATCACCCGGGTAGACACCCGGGTAGAAAATTTTAAATTACATTAATCAAAAATTTAAATACACACTGATTCATTTCTATTTAAAATTAAAATCAAACCATACCTATGAGTTAAATATTGCATCAAGAGTAACACTGACATGGCTTTAGCGCATATTGTGTTGTAAACTTCTTTTAATATAAAAAACTTTGTACCCAAGCCCATCATATTGTAATCAAGTATAAAATTAAAAACCCAAAATTAAGAGAGCTTACTTTTACAGGTTGATTTTAAGGTATACAAATAATTAATTTTATTTCTACACTAAACCACAGGTCAATGATAAAAAATATGAAATAGTAATTAAAATACAAATGTCTAAAATCACCTTTTGAGGCAAATATGGTAACTGAAGCTTCTCTATTCACACCAATCTGCAAATATCCCAAGGTTACACATTTCTCTTATTGATATCTTCTCTTTAAGCTCCAAAATCCCTCCCACTCCCATTCAACCATCTTCTTCCTTGGTTGTTGTTTCTCATCTAACGTAACAAAATCATAAAAGAATGAAAATTAAAAAAAAAAATCTGAAATAGAAATATAAAAATTAAGGATCATGACTATGATTAAAGAAAATAATCTACAAATAGCAAAAACCCCAAGAACCAAAATTTATAGGGTTAATTGAACCACATACCATGCGATTATGGGTGTAACCTTCGATGGCATCCATAGGAGAGTTAAGAAGTAAAATCATGGTCCAATGTTAAAGAACGAATACCGAAGATATTTTTATTTTTAACACTAATCTAGTAGTGACTCATCATCATATGCATAAGCTATGTTTAACAAAAAAAAAACATACCAATATAGAAGTAATAGAAGACAAATTGATGCAAATGAAAAAATATGAACCATTCATAACCAATCAAGCAGATCTACCTGTTTGGTTCACAGGCTGAAACAATAATCTCCATGAGGTGGATAAACCTATTTTTTTCCATTATCATACTATTTAGTACTACAGACTCCAATTTAACCCATTTGCCTAAGTGGGTCGATTTAGGCTGTTCACAATAATACACATGGGCCAAACAAATAAAAGATTACAGAAGGCCAAACTAATAAAAGGTCAGCCAAAGTATTCTCAACCGCACAAAGACCCAAAAATCACTATTTTATATATGAATGAATAGATTTGACATTTGGCCGATTTAGTTTTAAAAATGAATCAACACATTTCAAATTAAAAATTAAAAAATATGGATAAAAAGTGCCAAGGCTTGACCCCATCCAATCTGTTTGGACCTATATTAAAAAAATGTTGACCCGACCTTGTCCAATTTGCCTATGAGTTAAATATTGCATCAAGAGTAACACTGACATGGCTTTAGCGCATATTGTGTTGTAAACTTCTTTTAATATAAAAAACTTTGTACCCAAGCCCATCATATTGTAATCAAGTATAAAATTAAAAACCCAAAATTAAGAGAGCTTACTTTTACAGGTTGATTTTAAGGTATACAAAAAATTAATTTTATTTCTACACTAAACTACAGGTCAATGATAAAAAATATGAAATAGTAATTAAACAAATACAAATGTCTAAAATCACCTTTTGAGGCAAATATGGTAACTGAAGCTTCTCTATTCACACCAATCTGCAAATATCCCAAGGTTACACATTTCTCTTATTGATATCTTCTCTTTGAGCTCCAAAATCCCTCCCACTCCCATTCAACCATCTTCTTCCTTGGTTGTTGTTTCTCCTCTAACGTAACAAAATCATAAAAGAATGAAAATTAAAAAAAAAAATCTGAAATAGAAATATAAAAATTAAGGATCATGACTATGATTAAAGAAAATAATCTACAAATAGCAAAAACCCCAAGAACCAAAATTTATAGGGTTAATTGAACCACATACCATGCGATTATGGGTGTAACCTTCGATGGCATCCATAGGAGAGTTAAGAAGTAAAATCATGGTCCAATGTTAAAGAACGAATACCGAAGATATTTTTATTTTTAACACTAATCTAGTAGTGACTCATCATCATATGCATAAGCTATGTTTAACAAAAAAAAAACATACCATTATAGAAGTAATAGAAGACAAATTGATGCAAATGAAAAAATATGAACCATTCATAACCAATCAAGCAGATCTACCTGTTTGGTTCACAGGCTGAAACAATAATCTCCATGAGGTGGATAAACCTATTTTTTTCCATTATCATACTATTTAGTACTACAGACTCCAATTTAACCCATTTGCCTAAGTGGGTCGATTTAGGCTGTTCACAATAATACACATGGGCCAAACAAATAAAAGATTACAGAAGGCCAAACTAATAAAAGGTCAGCCAAAGTATTCTCAACCGCACAAAGACCCAAAAATCACTATTTTATATATGAATGAATAGATTTGACATTTGGCCGATTTAGTTTTAAAAATGAATCAACACATTTCTAATTAAAAATTAAAAAATATGGATAAAAAGTGCCAAGGCTTGACCCCATCCAATCTGTTTGGACCTATATTAAAAAAATGTTGACCCGAGCTGGTCCAATTTGCCTACAATTAACCCGATCTTCTGTTTTAATACATACCAAAACTATAAGCTTCACACTGATTCTTGCAGGCAGATGTACCATTGTTTGTTGTCTTTCTAGTACCAGTTTCACCAACCAAACGAACACGCTCGTCATATTTGACAGATCCGGCTATTCTATCCAAGATATGAAATGAAGTACGAATCTCAACGAATGATCTGATCACACGAAACACTTTATAAAAGCAAGTTGAATAAACTAAAAACTGAAACGAAAAACAGCATTAGAAATAATGTAAATAACATGAAATGGGAACCCACATGTTTTCATGTTCTCTGAAGAGCTACTCATCCAATATGTACCTTAGACCGCAAGTCCTGCATATAAATATAGAATGTTAAGAAAAAAAACATAATTACACACTATGCCGTACGAATGTAGTTGGTTACAGAAATCGAAACCTTGACAAGAACAAAAAATATTGTATTGTCATTTGAAATATGCATTTCCCAAATCTCGAACAACTCTCTCATATTTCTTAAGCGCATTTCCACTAAACTTGTAGAGGTTGATAAAACATCCACAGTCTGCTAAAACACACAAATTTGTTAACAACCCACGATTTTTACAAATGTAATCAATAGAGAAAAGGGAAGAGAAGAAGTGATAATATGAAAACCTCTTGATAGATGCACTTAGCCACATCAACTGGCAAATTATCCCATGACCCCAAATCAACAATTCTCTTGCACCACTTTAAAACATACCTGCTAGTACAAAAAGATAACTGAATACATCAAAACGCAATCGGCCAAGAGAAAAATACAGGCGTAAGATGCAACAGGAGTGGATGATATGCATTTAAGAAACCCCAAACATTCATAAATCGATTAGAAATGCGAGAAACTATAACGATTTAAAAAAAAACACGGAACAAAACACTAAAACAGAAAAGGGAACCACCAAAATCATAACTTACTTTAGCAGAAATCTAAGGTTCAGACGTCAGCGATCGAATAGGTGATGAGACTTCAATCGAAGAGCGTGGACAGAGAAGAGAATAACTGTGGCGGCCTAGGGCTCGAGACAACATCATTAACATAAAGCGACAACATTTAAAGGACACACATAAACTAAATCTTGCAAATCGCAAACCTGATTACAGAATCTCAATAGCCTTACTGTCTCCAATCGATTTGGGTAGCAATCAAAATTGTAGAGCAATGAATGAAAAAAAAAAAAACCCTAGATCAATACATGTCAGAGATGGAATCCACCTCCTACATCTTCTGAATTTCCGGTATATAAATCTCCATTAAAAACCCTAAATCTAAGAAATAGGAGAAGATAATAAGATGAACGATTTGATTGCTCTTGATGGATTTCACATGAAATCACCGTTCGGCTGAGAGAGCAATTAGGGTTTGATCTAGGTAATGAAAGATGGAATGAGAAATTTGTCGGATAGAAATGTATTTAAAGGATCCGACATTAATCAAACGGGTCATGAAAGTCGGGTTCGGATCCCGCGTTTTCTCATAAGATTTAACACGGAAGTTTTTGGAGCCAAAACCAATTTCAAAAAGCCCTATGGTGATGCCACCTCATTTTCCAAGCCCTCATAACATGACACATAAGCCTTTATTTATCATGTTTATATATATATATAGATTATATATCATAGCGTTATTTAAATCATTCAATTTGGACTTATACATTTTACACAAGTAACACGATTTTCACAAGACTTTGGTTTACAAGCAATTTACTTTATACAACTCATTTTACTTGGTTATACATTTAACCATACGTTATACTTTTATTTACACATATCATTTGATCGTATCGCTTTTTAAATGATTTACAAAACAAAACAATTTACAAGGTTCATGACTGACTTTTGCTAAACAACTTTTTCTTAAACTTAAGTCATGAATCCTATTTTCACAAAACCTATGTATCTCACAGGCATTTTTATGCTGACGTACCTATTTTCACATGTGTTTTCAGGAGCTTTTGCGTAGGATGATGATCGTGACACTAGGGCGGACCTGTGCCTTAGAGACATAAAATGAAGATAGACTTAGTTTAATTATGTTCTGAACTCTTTGATTCCTGTTTAAAACAATGTAACTCTTATGTTGATAAATAAAATACAACTTTGTATGCCATGGTTATGAAACAATTAATTCTGTTACAACACTCCCCGACGTTTTCCGCCACGTTTTGTATGTTATACGTGGTCGGGGTGTGACAGAAGAGTTGGTATTAGAGCCAATGGTTATAGGGAATTAGGTTATTAGTAATTCTTTGACCTAGACTATAACCTTTCTAGGACCCTAACACAAGTTATCTTGTGTTTAGATCTTAAAACATGTACATCACCTATCCTTAGGTGATTATCAAAACAAAAACCAAATTTTCCGAAATGATTTTTGAAAATCAATCATCTGTTTTTGAATGAATTATTACAAGGTTTTGAACCCTCAATTGTAAGATTTTGAACCCTCTGTTATATGGTTTTGAACCCCTCTGAGTTTTCAAAATCTTGTCAAGGTTTTGGGTTTTAAATAATGTGAACACGTGCAAACTGGAAGGGTGAATGCCTGTACCCTGGGTTTTCTGTCTAAGGCTAGAGTGTTCGTACAAATCCACATAATCGGACCAGTCACTCTTACCTGGGAACTCTTGGGGTGAGTGTTCACTTATAGGCGAGCATGTCTTCGCGATACATTATTTTTCACCCATTTACTTTGATTAGTCACTGTGTGTCGTTTGTTTGCTTGGTAATGCGGACAAATGACCACCATCTTTTCTTTTGTTAATTTTGTTTCATCTCATTCTCTTCATCCAATCATCTCACTCGTTCCCTTTCATGTTTTCCTCTTTTAGAATGCCTCCTCGACGCGAAAACCAGATAGCGACTGCCGAACTGGCAGAAATCATTGCGCAGCAGATTGCTGCTCAATTCCCAAACCTCTTTGCTCAATGGAACCAAGCCAACAACAACAACAATGCTCCATGCAAATACAAGGAATTTAACTCGGCTAAACCACTCAAGTTTAGTGGTTCTGAAGGAGCGACCGGGCTTCTTCAATGGTTCGAGAGCATTGAGAATACTTTCCGCCACGTGCAGTGTCCTGACAATCGCAAGGTCGAGTTTTCTTCGAGTGTGTTTCAGAAGAGGGCTCTCACATGGTGGAATGGGGTTATGAGAGACTGTGGTGCAGAAGTTGCTCTAGCACAAACATGGGCCAAACTTAGGGCCCTGATGATGAGGGAGTTCTGTCCTCGTCATGAACAGCGAGCGTTGGAGAAAGAGTTTGATGACTTGAAACAAGACAGTGGCGAGCACAGGGCATATACTGATAGGTTTGAGGAGTTGAGTCTGCTTTGCCCAACTATGGTTACCCCACTCGACAAGGCTATCGAAAGATACATCGACGGCCTACCTGACTCAGTGCAAGACATCATTACTGGTAGTAACCCTGCCACACTCCGTCAGGCGATCGAGTTAGCAGCGACATTGACTGAGTCGCAGATTCGAAAGGGAAAGCTGCATAAAAAGGGTGACAAGGGTAAGAAGCAGGCGTCTGACAAGGGGGATAGCAAGAAAGGTCAAAACAAGAATGGGAAGAATTCTGGTTCCTCAAAGGGTTCAAGGAAGCGAAAGGCTTCCCAAAACTATGCCGTTACTGCACAGGCTCAAGCTGCACCAAATCAGCCTGCGCAACCACTAGCCAAGAAGCCATATCTTGGCACTGCACCCTTGTGCAACAGGTGTAACGGCCATCACCTACCACATCTCCAATGTCGTCATTGCACTAACTGTGGGAAAATTGGTCATCTTGCCGCTACTTGTCGCATTCCTGTTAACCAGAACCAGGCAGTTCAGAACCAAGCCCAACAAGTTGCTCAGCCTCTTGCTCAGCAACAAGGTCAAGCTGCACGACCTCATTTTCCTCCTGGTTCGTGCTACAATTGTGGGGATCTGACCCACTACAGGAACCGGTGCCCAAGGCTAGCCAACCAGAATCAGAATCCAAATCAGAATCAGGCTCAGGCTCGAGGTCGAGTCTACAACATGAATGCACAAGAGGCACAAGCAGACAATGAAGTGGTGAACGGTACGTTCTTTATTAATAATCAACCTGCATCTGTTCTCTTTGATTCGGGTGCTGATAAGAGTTTTGTGTCTTTATCTTTTGAGCCATTACTTCGCGTGTCTAGAACGAAACTAGGTAAACCTTTGACAGTAGAGGTTGCTAGTGGTGAACCCATTGTTCTTGATTATGTTCTTCGTAACTGCCAGTTGAACCTTAACGACCATCTTTTTCCTATTGACCTCACGCCTATGCAACTTGGAAGCTTCAACGTTATAGTGGGTATGGATTGGTTATCCAAGCATCGCGCAGAGGTAGTCTGTTTTGAGAAGATTGTTCATGTGCCGCTTTCGACAGGCGAGATCCTACAGGTTCGTGGTGAGAAACCTGCCGGTGGTCTCAAACTCATGTCTTGTTTTAAAGCTCGGAAGTATCTGCGAAAGAATTATGTGGCCCTCTTGGCACATGTCACAGCAGATAAAGGCAAAGGTAAGTCTATCCAAGATATCCCTGTTGTTCGGGATTATTCTGAAGTATTCCCTGAAGATTTACCTTGTCTACCTCCAGCACGCCATGTCGAGTTCCGTATTGATCTCGTACCTGGTGCAAATCCCATTGCCAGAGCTCCATATCGTCTTGCACCGTCTGAGATGCAAGAGTTGGCTAAGCAGCTTCAGGAACTCTCTGACAAAGGTTTTATACGTCCTAGCTTTTCACCCTGGGGTGCTCCCTTTCTTTTTGTCAAGAAGAAGGATGGATCCTTTAGGATGTGTATCGATTATCGTGAGCTTAACAAGCTTACCATCAAGAATCGATATCCCCTACCACGCATTGACGATCTCTTTGATCAGTTACAGGGCGCTTCTTATTTTTCAAAGATTGATCTGCGTTTCGGGTATCATCAACTTCGTGTGCATGAAGAAGATATTCCCAAGACAGCGTTCCGCACTCGTTATGGGCATTATGAGTTCACAGTCATGCCATTCGGTTTGACTAATGCTCTTGCTATTTTTATGGACTTAATGAATAGGGTCTGCAAGCCTTATTTGGATCAGTTCGTCATTGTTTTTATTGACGACATCTTGATATACTCTAAGACGCGAGCTGATCACGAGCAGCATCTTCGTCTTACTCTAGAACTCCTAAAGAAAGAGCAACTTTTCGCCAAATTCTCCAAGTGTGAATTCTGGCTTAAAGAAGTTCAATTCTTAGGACATATTATCAACGAACAAGGCATTCATGTAGATCCCTCCAAGATCAGTGCGATTAAGGATTGGGATACGCCTACTACTCCTACTGAAGTTCGTTCTTTTCTTGGTCTAGCGGGTTATTACCGCCGCTTCATTGAGAACTTCTCAAAGATTGCAGTTCCTCTAACTGCTCTAACTCAGAAGAACAAGCCCTTTGATTGGGGATTCAAGCAAGAGGAAGCTTTTCAAAACTTGAAGCAGAAGCTTTACGACGCGCCTGTTCTGACTTTGCCTGAGGGCAATGATGATTTCGTCGTTTATTGTGATGCATCTAAATTGGGTCATAGCATATGCATCGAGGCAGTTGAAGATACATGAGAAGAACTACACCACTCATGATCTTGAGTTGGGTGCAGTTGTCTTCGCTCTAAAGATCTGGAGACATTATTTGTACGGTACAAAATGTGTGGTTTTCACGGACCACAAAAGTCTTTAGCATATCTTCAACCAGAAAGAACTCAACATGAGGCAACGACGTTGGGTCGAGCTTCTAAACGACTATGACTGCGAAATTCGCTACCATCCTGGTAAGGCGAATGTCGTAGCTGATGCATTGAGTCATAAGGAACGTACTAAGCTTCATTGTGTTCGTGTTCAATCTGTTATTCAAGCTCGATCCGATATCCAAGCACGCATTTCACAGGCTCAACAATCTTGTGTTTCACAAGGTTTAATGGATAAGGAATTTCCCTATCACATAACACCTGCTCTGGAACTGAAGGACAATGGATCGTATTAGTTCATGGACCGTTTGTGGGTCCCAAGCCAAGATAACCTTCGCACCTTGCTTATGGATGAAGCCCATAAGTCGCGTTATTCTGTTCATCCTGGCTCCGATAAGATGTATAAGGATCTTCGTATTCACTATTGGTGGCCTGGTATGAAGAAAGACATTGCCTTATATGTATCAAAATGCCTTACTTGTCTTAGGGTTAAGGCTGAACATCAGCGTCCTTCTGGTTTATTGGTGCAACCAGAGATCCCAGTTTGGAAATGGGAAAACATTACTATGGACCTCATTACTAAACTTCCACGCACAAAGAAAGGTCATGATGCCATCTGGGTAGTCGTTGATCGTCTTACTAAGTCAGCGCATTTCTTGCCAATCCGTGAGGATTTTCCTGCTGACAAACTTGCTAAAATCTATGTGGATGAAATTGTAGCTCGACATGGTGTTCCCTTGAACATCATTTCTGACAGAGATGCTCGTTTCACTTCTCATTTTTGGAGAACGATGCAATCTGCTATGGGGACCCAACTTAATCTGAGCACAGCTTATCATCCGCAAACGGATGGTCAATCTGAAAGAACAATCCAGACTCTAGAGGATATGCTTAGAGCTTGTGTGATCGATTTTGGTGGTAGTTGGGATTCACATCTTCCGTTGATTGAATTCTCCTACAACAACAGTTATCACACCAGCATCAAAATGGCTCCTTTCAAAGCTCTCTATGGTCGAAAATGTCGTTCACCGGTCTGCTGGAATGAGATCGGCGAGGCTCAACTTACTGGACCTGCCCTCATTTTAGAGACAACAGATAAGGTTAAGAAAGTTCGTGATAACCTTCAGACAGCTAGAAGCCGTCAAAAGAGTTACGCGGACCCAAAACGCAAGCCCTTGGAATTTCAAGTCGGTGATCGAGTATTACTTAAGGTCTCACCTTGGAAAGGTGTGATCAGATTTGGAAAAAAAGGAAAACTTGCACCTAGATACGTTGGACCATTCAAGATCGTCGAAAGAATTGGTAAGGTAGCCTACAGACTTGAGTTACCTCCTGAACTTGGAAATGTTCATCCAACCTTTCACGTGTCCAATCTCAAGAGGTGTTTAGCTGATGAGAACCTCCACATACCGCTTGACGAAATTCGTGTTGATAAAACACTGAAATTTGTTGAGAAGCCTGTGGAAATCATGGAACGTGAAGTCAAGTGGCTCAAACGCAAGCGCATTCCTTTGGTCAAAGTTCGCTGGGAAGCTAAACGTGGACCCGAGTTAACTTGGGAACGCGAAGATCAAATGAAGGCGAAATATCCGCATCTTTTCCCATGAGTTTCCTCTAAATAAATTTCGGGACGAAATTTCCACAAGTAGGGGAGACTGTAACATCTGTGCTTGTAGTCATTGTGAGCAGTTCAGTTATCAATAAAACAATGTTATTTGATCCCAATGTTTGTTTGGTTATGTTTTACATTTTTCATGTTTTGACTTTTGTTCAATTTCAAACTCTACATCGCTTTCTGGAGAGTTATACGCAAACTGGTGCGTAAACGTAATCAGTTTAATGCGAAAAATACTCCGGAACATCAACATATACTTAACATACCTTAAATAACCTTTAAATAACTTAGAAATAAGTTTTAAAGGCTTTGGTATGGCAAAAACAAGTTAATTCGCCTACAGGGACTAAATTTGACAAACTGCGAAAGTATGCCAATTTGAACTGTAACAGACATTCCGGAACATGACCATAAGTTAAACATACCATAAATATCTTTTACATAGCTTAGAAATAGGCTTTGAGGTGTTCGGTATGCTAAAATAAACTTTTGGGACATTCAGGGACTAAAAGCGTCAAAAAGTGCACAAGTTTGCACTTTCGCTCATAACTGACGTTCTGAATACTTCCGGACATCCAAAAATTTATGTAAGCACTAAAACATTTTATTTTAGTGTTTGGCATAAGAAAAATCCATTCGTCGCGTCATTTGGATCGTTTTTCGCGCTTATGCGCATTCCGTCGTAATTAAGCGAACATCGCGATCGTACGGCCAAACGAAACGACATCTGAGGTATGTTTAAGCACATTGTAAGTTCCCTATACTTTAACTTCATTTTAGAGCTTTGAAATGAGGTTAACGGGTTTCAAACGCATCGAAAAAGGCCTTAAACACGTACAGGGACCAAAACTGTCATTTCTGAAAGATGTTTGCTGATCAGACAGGCCAGGCGGCCCACGTAAGTTTAGTGACTCCCTTTACGCGGCCCGCGTCAGGCTCCCAGATCAGATAAGATCAATTAATCAGTAGATTACAGCTGTTAAACTCTCATCCACACACTCACACTTGCCCTTTCAGTTCATGAGAGACCATTTTTAGTTACCACAACTTTCCAACAAGTGTACGCACGAGATTCGATCACGTTTTCCAAGAAACGATCCTAACGGTTTGGGAAATCCTATAAATACCCAACCCACTTCACTTCAAAACCCACTAGAATCTGATTTGAGGAGCTCTAAGTTGAAACCTTTGTTTCATACCTGAGCTACTTGAATCACGATTAGCATTCGGGGACCCTTCGTAAGTATTCCTTCGTTCTTTTATTGCTTTTCGAGTCCGAAAGTCAAACTTTGTTTGACTTTCTGCGTTGACCAGTTTATGGTCAATGCGAAGTTCGTTTGAACTTCGCAACATGATTGTAATCACGATGGTTATAGTCCCTTGTGACTATGCCTACTGATTACCACGTTGTCTAGGGTCGTAAGGGTAAGCGATCTAATAAATCGCTTATACCTTCGAACCCGACCCATTTGGTCGATCATTAGGATCCAACCAAATACATTAGGTGACCATAGTATATAGGGAATAACCTTCCGAGGTTATACCTTATGGTCACGACGTTTAAGTAGTTGTATGATAGGTAGTTTATATGCCTTAGGTAAATTACCAAAATACCCCTTTGATGCCAAAATTCATTATAAACATATGTGACATAACTTTTGACATCTAAACTGATTTGGCGACAATATTAGGCATGTTAAGGCATATTCTACTTGTCACAGGACTAGTTAGGCGGTCCGAACGCGTTTCACGCGAACGACGCGTTAAAGTAGCATAAGCTACCTAAACGGGTCGTAATGGGTCGTAAGCGCTTAGGTTAGGTTTCATTTAGTATGTAGGCTTTGTTAAACCATATTACACAAGTCTCCATACTCGTTTGGTTTACGAACCCTCATACTATCTAAATCCTCCGATTTAGGTCCGGTTTATTAACATATTAGGTGCCGTTTGATTTCCGAGATCTCTAGCATTGCTTGGTGGTTATCTTAGGACTTCTGAGCAATCTCAAGTGAGTACATAGACCCCTCTTTTACTGTTTTCCAAACTGTTTTGGGCTGAAACACATGTGCCTACTTGTTACTTTCATGCTTTCCTGTTTTCACATCATATACTTGCCATGTTCGTTAGTACATTATAGTACATGATTTCATTACATTTCATGCTATGTATGCCCATTGTGTGCGTACTTAGTACATCGTTTTACATTACATTTCATGCTATGTATGTCCATTGTGTGCATACCTAGTACATTGTTTTACTTTACATTTCTGCTATGTATGTTGACTGATAGCATGCTAGCACATTGATTTACATGACTTTTCTGCTTTGTATGTTAACTTAGCATACTTAGTACATTGTTTTCATATGACATGTATACAACTGCTATAACATTTGGTTTGCACAAACGAGACTTATATACGTTCATTAACATTAGCTACGCCGCTCGGTAGTAAGTACTGGTACCATAGGACTTGAAAAATCCCATTCCTGACATCTCGGGTTTGTTTGGATGTAAGGAATGACTGAATCCGAAAACATTTCTTTTGATAACCTTGACTAAAAGGGTTATCCGACTGTCTCAAGGCTTGAATGTATGCGTTAACTTACCATATAAATGTTTGTATCAATGTAACATGCATTACTTTGCAAAACATAACTTTTTGATATATTCAAAATACTTTGTTTTGTACATTTCTACATTTGGATTATGTGACAATACTTTACTTACAATACATAACATTTGATACACATTACTTGACTACTTTTGGACTTATAAACATTTGACATGACTTATGCAAGGACTTTTGACTATTGGTTTAAACATAGACTTTATACATTGGTGGTTTGTTTAAGTGACTTAAGTAACGAGATGTGAGTAATATGATACAAGCATGGTGGATACGTCGCTGGTACTTCCTATATATAAGTGTTTGTATTATATTACATATCATAGCGTTATTTAAATCATTCAACTTGGACTTATACATTTTACACAAGTAACACGATTTTCACAATACTTCGGTTTACAAGCAATTTACTTTATACAACTCATTTTACTTGGTTATACATTTAACCATACGTTATACTTTTATTTACACATATCATTTGATCGTATCGCTTTTTAAATGATTTACAAAACAAAACAATTTACAAGGTTCATGACTGACTTTTGCTAAACAACTTTTTCTTAAACTTAAGTCATGAATCCTATTTTCACAAAACCTATGTATCTCACAGGCATTTTTATGCTGACGTACCTATTTTTACATGTGTTTTCAGGAGCTTTTGCGTAGGATGATGATCGTGACACTAGGGCGGACCTGTGCCTTAGAGACATAAAATGAAGATAGACTTAGTTTAATTATGTTCTGAACTCTTTGATTCCTGTTTAAAACAATGTAACTCTTATGTTGATAAATAAAATACAACTTTGTATGCCATGGTTATGAAACAATTAATTCTGTTACAACACTCCCCGACGTTTTCCGCCACGTTTTGTATGTTATACGTGGTTGGGGTGTGACACTGAGTATAAAGACCTAGTATATCAGAAAAAGGAATCTTTCAAACAAGATTTCAGGGGTTACCTATATATCCAAGTAGTGTTCCCCACGAAATAAGTAAGTAAGATTTAGGTTTATATCCCGAACAAACCTACTAAATGTGTGAAAAACTATCGGCACATCATCAGCGAGACTGTTTAACGCATTTAAACATTCCATTTCTTTAGCATACCGTAACTGTCAAGCCGATGTACTATCATTTTCCCTTTTTACACAAGCTCTTTTCCAATTTTCTATTGTTTTTGGATTTTGAAAATATCTCATGTTTTTGTATTTTTATCATTTTTTAATGTTTTTGTATTTTCTGAAATATTACCCTATACCTCCCCCTAAATACCAAAACAGGTAAAAAAATCGACAAACCATTGCAGATTGCTTCTCAACATCTTCTATAATGTCTCCTTCATCAACGCCAATAATCTCCTCCAACACCGATAAAAGCTTCATACCATTCAGTTTTAGCAAATACTGAAAACGTGTTTTATCAAATGCTTTGGTATGTAAATCAGCTTTTTGTTCGTCAGTGTGGATTTTCTCAATTCGTATCAACTTCTTCTCGAAACAATCGCGAATGAAGTGATGACGAATTTCAATATGTTTGGTTTTAGCGTGATGAACTGGATTTTTAGTAATGTTAATTGCTGCCTCATTATCAACAAAGATAGGGGTGTTTAGAAATTGCAAACCGTAGTCGCGCATCTGTTGCTGGATCCACAAGATCTGTGAGCAGCAACTGCTAGCAGATACATACTCCGCTTCACATGTGGATAAAGCCATAGAGGTTTGCTTTTTGCATTGCCAGGTGACCAATCGTGGTCCGAAAAACTGACACCCTGCTGTTGTTGATTTAGCATTAACTTTGCAGCATCCGAAATCGGAATTGGAATACCCTTCGAGCATGAAATCGCCTTCTCTTGGATACCACAACCCCAATGATGGAGTTCCTTTCAGGTAGCGTAATATCCTTTTCACAATCACCATATGCGAAGCTCTCGGGTTAGATTAAAATCTTGCTGCGAGGCAGGTTGGGTACATAATATCGGGTCTTGAAGCTGTCAAATACATCAGCGATCCGATCATGGAACGATACATCGTTTCATCTACCTTCTCTCCGGTGAGATCAGGATTTATCCCATGATTCGTTGCTAATGGGGTGGAAGCTGGAGCAGAACCTGACATCCCGAATTTCTCCAAGATATCATGAATATACTTCATTTGATGTATGAAAATTCCTTTGGGTAGTTGATCAACCTGCAGTCCCAAAAAGAATTTCATCTCACCCATCGATGAGATTTCAAATTTCTGCTTCATAACTCGTTCAAAATCTTTGCACAAATTTTCATTTGTTGACCCAAATATAATGTCATCCACGTAAATTTGAACTATCAGAAGATGACCGTCGACCTCTTTGGTGAAGAGAGTGGCATCCACCTTTCCTCGGATGAAGCTGTTGGCTAGTAGGTGTTGAGACAATGTCTCGTACCAAGCTCTCGGGGCCTGGTGTAAACCATACAACGCTTTGTCTAGCAAGTAGACCTTGTCTTTGTGATGTGGATCGGTGAAGCCTGGTGGCTGACCGACATATACCTCCTCTTTTACCTTCCCATAGAGAAAAGCCGATTTCACATCTAACTGATATACTTTGAAGTTTTTCCAAGACGCAAATGCCAGGAAGATTCTGATTGCTTCTAGTCTAGCAACCGGAGAATACACTTCAGTGAAATCTATACCCTCCTGCTGACTGAAACCCTGGACTACGAGTCGAGCTTTGTTTCGAACTACAACTCCTCTATCGTCTCTCTTACACTTGAACACCCACTTGGTGTTTATCTTCCTTTGACCATCTGGCAAATCCACTAACTTCCACACTCCCAGTTTTCGAATTGGCTCCGTTCCTCCTGCATTGCATTGACCCAAGAATCGTCAGTAAGCGCCTCTTTGTAAGTCCTTGGTTCAACCTGCGAGATAAAACAACTCAATGAGAATTCAGTTTGCAAAGGAGCAACTTTAGTATAGAAATATGTAAGCCCTTTATCAAGTTGTCCTCGAGTGCGGACGCCTGTCTGCAATTCTCCAATGATCAATTCCTCTGGATGATATGAAAGAGTTCGTGGCATCACTTCGCCTGGAACATCTACATCACCTTCCAGATTAGTAACATTCTGATTTGCATCTTGTTCACTGACTGGGTTTGTTTGACTTGAGATCTGAATTTGCTCCCCCTCAGAATCAGAATCACCACGATCAAATACTGGCATGTTCTCAGATTCTTGATTATCATTCTGTGCCGTCTAATTATCTTGAGCAACTTCATCTTGTTGGACATCATTATGTTCACCAGCATTGCTTGGACCTGCTTCATCATCATTTGAAGCTCGTTGCGGTCGTCTTAAATATTCAGCTGGAAATCTTTCTTGCGATTCTTCATACTCTCTTAGAATATCCAACTCATCAAAGAAATCTTCATCTTCTTCCTTTTCTTCTTCCATGTCAAACGAATCCCACAATTTATCATAATTAAAACTCCATGAGTCACCGGGGTTCTGAGGCGGCATAGTATACCCCTGACACTCAACATTTGGAGCTTCAATAATCCGTTTCAAGCTTGGAACAAAGACTCGTCGTAACGGACTTGCATAACCTATGAATATGCCTTCAATACTCTTCGGACCAAACTTTCCAAAAGGTTCTAGAACAGTACAGGGTGACCCAAATGGTTCAAGATACTTCAGATTTGGTTTGCGATTATTGATCAACTCAAAGCATGTTTTGTTGAATTTCTTTACAGTGAGAACTCTGTTGAGAGTATAGCATGCGGCTGAAACTGCTTCTGCCCAAAAATTTATCGGTAGCTTTGAATCAGCAAGCATTGTTCTGGCCGTTTCGATTAGCGTCCTGTTTTTACGTTCTGCAACTCCATTTTGCTGCGGAGTGTACAAAGCACTAAACTCATGCAATATACCTCTTTCATCACAAAATTCTTCCATCTTGTTGTTCTTGAATTGAATACCATTATCACTTCTAATTCTTTTGATACGCCTTTGGTACAAATTTTCAATCTTTTTGAACAACGCCATCAAACTGTCAAACGTTTCGTCTTTCGACTTCAAGAATGATACCCACGAAAATCTGGAATAATCATCAGTAACCACAAGACAGTAGAGATCCCCTGTAATACTTTTGACATTTACTGGACCAAACAAATCCATGTGTAGTCTCTCTAACGGTCTGGAAACTGAATTGACTTGCTTTTTAGGGTGTGACTTTTTCTTCTGCTTGCCTTTAATGCAACTAATGCACTCCCCTTCCAGATGAAAACCTTTAACATGAACACCTATAACCAAATCATTGTGCACCAAGTGATTCATTTTTTGCAAATGTATATGCCCCATTTTTTGGTGCCACAACCTCGATTCTTTCTCCGTTGCTCTAGACACAAAACAATGAGCCTGACCCGTGGTTGTAGTAGCTACACTCATGTCCAACACGTACGGATCATTGACTCTTGGTGCCCTCATGATAATCCATTCTTCAGGGATAACAAATCCTGGCTTCAAGATCAAACATTCTTTGTCTGTGAAGTGAGTGGTATACATCCTGTCACAAATCTGTGAGATACTCAGCAGATTATTCTCCAGCTCAGCAATGTAGCTAACTCTTTCAAATGTAACAATCCCATTGGATAACGTTCCTTCAACGACAATTCTACCACCTTGGTTTCCTGCGAATCCCACATAACCTCCATTGAAATTCCTAACATCGTACAACAATGCAGTCTTCCCTGTCATATGTCGAGACGCTCCACTATCCATAATCCATCGTGAAATAGCTCTCGGAAGTTCCTGCACATATCACAAACAATTCAATAAAGATGCCGATTCCTACTTCACAATTACCAACTAGGAAGCTCCGGCAAGTCCAAAATTTTTAATGAGATTTTGATGCTACCCAAGCCTCTTTCGACTCAGGTAACTGGACTTTAATGTGAGTTTTAGCAGTGTAAAGTGGCGGAAAATTTTTATCATTCATTTTCAAGCTTTCATCTGATCTAACCTCAACCTTTTTGTATAAGAAAAACTCATCTATTTTAAGTTGACCGCTTGGTTGATTTTTCTTTTGAACATTCTTCTTCTCTGGTGGAGTAGAAGATTGTTTCTCCAACTTTTCATAATAATCCAAAGGAACATCCATCTTTACCGGTGTGGTAGAAGACGATTGTTTTTCCGACTCAGAAACCTTTGGTTTTTCAACAACTTTTGGCTTCCATGTTTGTTGAGATGAAGCAACCCGTTTGTAAAATTTGTCATTTTTAGTTACCACATTCTTAACAGGTTCAATTTTGACTTTTGATTTCTCATTTTTCAAAATTTTCTCAACAACCAATGGAGCTTTTCCTTTTGCATCAACCTTCTTCTTTTGACTCTCAACAACTTCAGTTTTAGGCTTGAAGTTGGTGGTGCAATTTCTTGCAATATGACCAACTTTGTTGCATCTAAAGCATGTACGAGTATCAACTATTCGACTTGTGCCTTCAGACTGAGGTTGTGAAGCCCTCTTTTCAAAGAACTCTGCATTTGATTTCGAAAAAATATTTTTCTCTTCATCAGAAAGTGAACTTGAACTGTTCACAAACACTTTCTTCTCAGCAAACTTCTTGTTTTGAACATTTCTCTTTTGATAACCCTTACCACCCTGATAACCACCCGACCAATTGTTTCGATTGTTGTTATAAAAACATGGTGGAACTACAGTTTTCTTGTAGTAAGCTTTATCTTTCTCAAAATTCATTTGCCTTTTTGTTTGTTTTAAACTCTTTACTTCAGACAAATCAATTTCAACCATTTTGAACACATTTGTCAATTTTGAAACATTTACATTCTCCAAAGGAAACTCAGAATCCGAATACAACATATTAGATCCAGCCATCTTGTACATCACAAGACGCGGTTCATCACCTAAGTTGTTTTTGGATTTTTGTTTCGGAATGTATTTGTCCAAGAAACATTCTTCATCTTCAGCTGAATCACTATCCAAAACACTTTCAGCCATGCCTTTAACAATCTCAGTTTGAACACTATCATCTGATGATGATGAAGAAAATGTCACATCAATTGAATCAGGAAGTTTAACTTCATTTTCATCTTCAAGATTAACCAACCCAGATTGCTTTTTCGAATAATTGTCTAGAACTGGTGGCGGAACTTGATGAAAACCCACCCCAGTTCCATCAGAGTACACATCTTCGCCTGCTTTGTTTTTCCCAATGGGTTTGGGGACAATGTGTTGCAAAACTAAGCTTGCGGAGTTGTAACTCTTAAGCTTCAACTGGATTCGCTCATTTTCAATCTTAGCTTCTTCAAACTGAAGCTTCAACTTAGCAATCTCATCCAATTGTTTATTGATTAATTCTTCTTTAATCCTTAAAACACATTGCAATTGGCAATTTTCTTTGTATGTTTTACCGTTTCTATCATCATTATCTTTAACCGTGCTTTTAAGCTTCTCAAAATTTTCAGTAATCTGACGATTTTCAAGAACTAACCTCTCATTTTCTTTCCTAACCTTTTCCTGATCAATTTTATCAGTTTCAATTTTGTTAGTTAATTCTTTTAATCGTTCAGTTGAAGCTTTCACCATTTTATCACGATCAAGGATTTGATCCTCAACACTTCTGACTTTAGCAGTCAGATCATCAATCTTCTTACCTTTGAGATAAGTGTTTGTACTACAAACTTTGCATTCTTTGATGCAATTTTTGCAGTCAACATCACCACTGACTTTCTTACCTGACTCAGTCATTGACGCGTTTGAACTGACCTGGCTTTTAGACTCAGAGACGGATTTAGAATCTACCTCAAGTGCCTTAGCAGCCAGCACCTTGTCAGCCATCTTTCCCATGTTTTCAGCATTCAACTCCTGTGTCGTGTTAATGATTCCATTATCAATCTTCTTTGTTTTCTCTTTCTCTTCTTTACTTCCCCACCACTTTCTCTGCCAATAATCATCTTCTTCTTTATATTCTTTGATTATGGTTTCCACATCAAGAGTGTTATGATCAATAGCAATGTTTCCCTGGGGGCCAAAATAACATTCCCTATCTGGACCCCATCTATTTGCTCTTTTTGCCTCAGAAAAGATACCAGCTATTCTGATCAATTTGTTCGTGGCCAACAGCTTTCTGTGATTATACTTCTGTTCTTCATTTCTGTTGTCTTTCCAAGGAACGGGTTCAGATTTTGCCATAAATGCATATCCAACCGCATCCTCCTCAGGTAATAACTCGCTCCAGTCAAAACCTTCATCGTCATGAATCACCGCAAGAGCTCTAGATTTCTCTTTGTTATCCTCAATCTGCTTCATTCTCGGCGGCTCCGATTTATTCTGATGATAAATCGCTTTCTTGTAATAATCTTCTCTGAACGGGTTCTCAGATTCATCAGCATACGCATTTCGGCATTCACGCTTAAAGTGACCTTTCTGTTTGCACTTAAAGCATGTCACTTTAGACTTGTCAAAGCCTAACTTGGTAGAAGGTCCACCAATAGACTTCCTCCCTGTGATTTCCATAAAACGCTGTGCTCGACGAACTGCAGTGGCCATACACCACCTTATGTCGATCAGTTCCATCTCCTCAGGATCAATCTGATCATAATCTTCCTTCATCAGGTTGGTGTTGCCTATTTTCCCTGCTACAAGACTTTCATAAGATTCTAGCACAGATGCTAAGAAAACCATCTGTTGCTTTGCTGACTCCTCGCTGAAGTTTTGAGCATTCTTTAAGTCTACAGCGATGTTGCATTGAAATAGATTCTTTGCATCAGAATGATTTGCAGATGACGAAGATCCACTGTGAAATCCACTGCTTTGACTTTCTTTGTTTGATGTGTTAACATTTTCGGCAGAAAAAGCTGTCTTGGGAGATGTACTCTTTGGCATCATACTCTTTGGATAATACAAATCCAAGTTCTGCTGATAAGATGAATGATTGACTTTGTGTGTCTTCTTTAATTCCAACTCGTGACTCTCAAATCTCTCAATCAGCAAGTCTACTGTCAACACTTCAGGCGGCTTGATAGTATTCTTTAGCATCAACGCAAAATATTGCCAATCCATCTCATCTGGAAACGAATCAAACAATTTGTCGACTAGCTCATCTTGAGTATAGGAAATTCCATGTCTCGCCAGTTCCAGCTTCAGGTGCCCAAACCTCTCAATCATTTTACAAACTGATTCATTCTTTAAACATCCAAACAAATCAAACTCTTTTCTAAGTAGTTTCTTTTTGTTCTTCACTATTTCTGTACTTCCTAAACATTTGATTTCTAACTTTTTCCAGAGATCTTTAGAACTGCTGTACTCGATCAAAGATATTATATCTTCTCAAACAGACTGAAATAGCAGTGCAACGCATTTTTGCTCAGCGACAAATGTCTCTATTTCTTCAGGTGATGATAAGGTTTTGCCACTTTTCCCTCCATCATTGTAACCATTTTTTAGACTCTTCCCGCTGGGAAAAGCAAAAGCTCTCAACCAATCCTCAAACTTCTTGGCCCACCGACTGTATTCTTCGATAGCCATCAACTTCGGGGGTTTGTTATATGTTCCAAATGCGCTTTCAACTTCCAAAGCATCCGATAACTTTTTCTTTATATTTGACGTGTTCTCATTGGTGTTGCTTGGTGAAGCATCATCCCTAGAATTTCCAGCAAACGCATACATGTCGCTAAACGGGTTCATGAATATATCATCCATCTTGCACGTACCTGAAAAATCAGCAAACACTTAGAAATTTCTTGATTTAAAAAAAAAATCAGATTCAAGCGAAACCACTTGAAGCAAAATGACTTCAAGCGAAAGAAACAAGATCAAGCAATTCAAGCGAAACACGGCCTTTTGAAGCGAAATGTCCTGGTTCGCTTGAAATTTCAAGCGAAAGGTGTATTTTCAAGCGAAAGATGTATTTTAAAGATGTTTCGCTTGAGATTTTCAAGCGAAATGTGTGATTTTCAAGCGAAACTACGAAGAACAGTTTTTTGCCATTTTATATCAGTTTTAATCCGAATTTTAATCTGATTCTTTGTAGGATTTGTTAATACTATGTTTTACACAAAATATGTGAAAATCAGGCCATTTCAACCGTTAGAACTCGTTCAAATCAGAAAAGTATGAGAAGAAGTGAGTAGAAATGAGAAAATCCGGTAGAATCAAGCTGCTAAGGTATGAACTCCTCGTCCTGAGCTCTGATACCACTTGTTGGATCGGTTTCGTGACCCTAAACAGTCAAGTTGAGCAGTTCATCATCATTTTCTAAGGCGGAATCAAAGTAAACAACATCAAACAGCTTGTTCCTTTTCAACCCACAGGTCCCAGGACCTTTCGCTTGAAAATACACCTTTCGCTTGAAATTTCAAGCGAACCAGGACATTTCGCTTCAAAAGGCCATGTTTCGCTTGAATTGCTTGATCTTGTTGCTTTCGCTTGAAGTCATTTTGCTTCAAGTGGTTTCGCTTGAATCTGATTTTTTTAAAATTAAGAAATTTCTAAGTGTTTGCTGATTTTTCAGGTACGTGCAAGATGGATGATATATTCATGAACCCGTTTAGCGACATGTATGCGTTTGCTGGAAATTCTGGGGATGATGCTTCACCAAGCAACACCAATGAGAACACGTCAAATACAAAGAAAAAGTTATGGGATGCTTTGGAAGTTAAAAGCGCATTTGGAACATATAACAAACCCCCGAAGTTGATGGCTATCGAAGAATACAGTCGGTGGGCCAAGAAGTTTGAGGATTGGTTGAGAGCTTTTGCTTTTCCCAGCTGGAAGAGTCTAAAAAATGGTTACAATGATGGAGGGAAAAGTGGCGAAACCTTATCATCACCTGAAGAAATAGAGACATTTGTCGCTGAGTAAAAATGCGTTGCACTGCTATTTCAGTCTGTTCGAGAAGATATAATACCTTTGATTGAGTACAGCAGTTCTAAAGATCTCTGGAAAAAGTTAGAAATCAAATATTTAGGAAGTACAGAAATAGTGAAAAACAAAAAGAAACTACTTAGAAAAGAGTTTGATTTGTTTGGATGTTTAAAGAATGAATCAGTTTGTAAAATGATTGAGAGGTTTGGGCACTTGAAGCTGGAACTGGCGAGACATGGAATTTCCTATACTCAAGATGAGCTAGTCGACAAATTGTTTGATTCGTTGCTAGATGAGATGGATTGGCAATATTATGCATTGATGCTAAAGAATACTATCAAGCCGCTAGAAGTGTTGACAGTTGACTTGCTGATTGAGAGACTAGAGAGTCACGAGTTGGAATTAAAGAAGACACACAAAGTCAATCATTCATCTTATCAGCAGAACTTGGATTTGTATTATCCAAAGAGTATGATTCCAAAGAGTACATCTCCCAAGACAGCTTTTTCTGCCGAAAATGTTAACACATCAAACAAAGAAAGTCAAAGCAGTGGATTTCACAGTGGATCTTCGTCATCTGCAAATCATTTTGATGCAAAGAATCTATTTCAATGCAACATCGCTGTAGACTTAAAGAATGCTCAAAACTTCAGCGAGGAGTCAGAAAAGCAACAGATGGTTTTCTTAGCATCTGTGCTAGAATCTTATGAAAGTCTTGTAGCAGGGAAAATAGGCAACACCAACCTGACGAAGGAAGATTATGATCAGATTGATCCTAAGGAGATGGAACTGATCGACATAAGGTGGTGTATGGCCAGTGCAGTTCGTCGAGCACAGCGTTTTATGGAAATCACAGGGAGGAAGTCTATTGGTGGACCTTCTACCAAGTTAGGCTTTGACAAGTCTAAAGTGACATGCTTTAAGTGCAAACAGAAAGGTCACTTTATGCGTGAATGCCGAAATGCGTATGCTGATGAATCTGAGAACCCGTTCAGAGAAGATTATTACAAGAAAGTGATTTATCATCAGAATAAATCGGAGCCGCCGAGAATGAAGCAGATTGAGGATAACAAAGAGAAATCTAGAGCTCTTGCGGTGATTCATGACGATGAAGGTTTTGACTGGAGCGAGTTATTACCTGAGGAGGATGCGGTTGGATATGCATTTATGGCAAAATCTGAACCTGTTCCTTGGAAAGACAACATAAATGAAGAACAGAAGTATAATCACAGAAAGCTGTTGGCCACGAATAAATTGATCAGAATAGCTGGTACCAGCTATTCTGAGGCAAAAAGAGCAAATAGATGGGATCCAGATAGGGAATGTTATCTTGACCCCCAGGGAAACATTGCTATTGATCATAACACTCTTGATGTGGAAACCATAATCAAAGAATATAAAGATGAAGATGATTATTGGCAGAGGAAATGGTGGGGAAGTAAAGAAGAGAAAGAGAAAACAAAGAAGATTGATAATGGAATCATTGACACGACACAGGAGTTGAATGCTGAAAACATGGGAAAGATGGCTGACAAGGTGCTGGCTGCTAAGTCACTTGAGGTAGATTCTAAATCCGTCTCTGAGTCTAAAAGCCAGGTCAGTTCAAACGCGTCAACGACTGAGTCAGGTAAGAAAGTCAGTGGTGATGTTGACTGCAAAAAAAATGCATCAAAGAATGCAAAGTTTGTAGTACAAACACTTATCTCAAAGGTAAGAAGATTGATGATCTGACTGCTAAAGTCAGAAGTGTTGAGGATCAAATCCTTGATCGTGATAAAATGGTGAAAGCTTCAACTAAACGATTAAAATAGATGAGTTTTTCTTATACAAAAAGATTGAGGTTGGATCATATGAAAGCTTGAAAATGAATGATAAAAATTTTCCGCCACTTTACACTGCTAAAACTCACATTAAAGTCCAGTTACCTGAGTCGAAAGAGGCTTGGGTAGCATCAAAATCTCATTAAAAATTTTGGACTTGCCGGAGCTTCCTAGTTGGTTATTGTGAACCATGAATCGGCATCTTTATTAAAATGTGTTTTTAATCAAATTGTAATATGTGCAGGAACTTCCAAGAGCTATTTCTCGATGGATTATGGATAGTGGAGTGTCTCGACATATGACAGGGAAGACTGCATTGTTGTATGATGTTAGAAATATCAATGGAGGTTGTGTTGGGTTCGCAGGAAACCAATATGGTAGAATTGTCGGTGAAGGAACGTTATCCAATGGGATTGTTACGTTTGAAAGAGTTAACTACATTGCTGAGCTGGAGAATAATCTGCTGAGTATCTCACAGAATTGTGACAGGATGTATACCACTCACTTCACAGAAAAAGAATGTTTGATCTTGAAGCCAGGATTTGTTATCCCTGAAGAATGGATTATCATGAGGGCACCAAGAGTCAATGATCTGTACGTGTTGGACATGAGTGTAGCTACTACAACAACGGCTTAGGCTCATTGTTTTGTGTCTAGAGCAACGGAGAAAGAATCGAGGTTGTGGCACCAAAAAATGGGGCATATACATTTGCGAGAAATGAATCACTTGGTGCACAATGATTTGGTTATATGTGTTCATGTTAAAGGTTTTCATCTGGAAGGGGAGTGCATTAGTTGCATTAAAGGCAAGCAGAAGAAAAAGTCACACCCTAAAAAGCAAGTCAATTCAGTTTCCAGACCGTTAGAGAGACTACATATGGATTTGTTTGGTCCAGTAAATGTGAAAAGTATTACAGGGGATCTCTACTGTCTTGTGGTTACTGAGGATTATTCCAGATTTTCGTCGGTATCATTCTTGAAGTCGAAAGATGAAACGTTTGACAGTTTGATGGCGTTGTTCAAAAAGATTGAAAATTTGTACCAAAGGCGTATCAAAAGAATTAGAAGTGATAATGGTACTAAATTCAAGAACAACAAGATGGAAGAATTTTGTGATGAAAGAGGTATATTGCATGAGTTTAGTGCTCCGCACACTCCGCAGCAAAATGGAGTTGCAGAACGTAAAAACAGGACGCTAATCGAAACGGCCAGAACAATGCTTGCTGATTCAAAGCTACCGATAAATTTTTGGGCAGAAGCAGTTTCAGCCGCATGCTATACTCTCAACAGAGTTCTCACTATAAAGAAATTCAACAAAACATGCTTTGAGTTGATCAATAATCGCAAACCAAATCTGAAGTATCTTGAACCGTTTGGGTCACCCTGTACTGTTCTAGAACCTTTTGGAAAGTTTGGTCCGAAGAGTATTGAAGGCATATTCATAGGTTATGCAAGTCCGTTACGACGAATCTTTGTTCCAAGCTTGAAACGGATTATTGAAGCTCCAAATGTTGAGTGTCAGGGGATACTATGCCGCCTCAGAACCCCGGTGACTCATGGCGTATTAATTATGATAAATTATGGGATTCGTTTGACATGGAAGAAGAAAAGGAAGAAGATGAAGATTTCTTTGATGAGTTGGATATTCTAAGAGAGTATGAAGAATCGCAAGAAAGGTTTCCAGCTGAGTATTCAAGATGACCGCAACGAGCTTCAAATGATGATGAAGCAGGTCCAAGCAATGCTGGTGAACATGATGATGTCCAACAAGATGAAGTTGCTCAAGATAATCAGACGGCACAGAATGATAATCAAGAATCTGAGAACATGCCAGTATTTGATCGTGGTGATTTTGATTCTGAGCAGGAGCAAATTCAGATCTCAAGTCAAACAAACCCAGTCAGTGAACAAGATGCAAATCAGAATGTTACTAATCTGGAAGGTGATGTAGATGTTCCAGGCGAAGTGATCATTGGAGAATTGCAGACAGGCGTCCGCACTCGAGGACAACTTGATAAAGGGCTTACATGTTTCTATACTAAAGTTGCTCCTTTGCAAACTGAATTCTCATTGAGTTGTTTTATCTCGCAGGTTGAACCAAGGACTTACAAAGAGGCGCTTACTGAAGATTCTTGGGTCAATGCAATGCAGGAGGAACTGAGCCAATTCAAAAAGCTGGGAGTGTGGAAGTTAGTGGATTTGCCAGATGGTCAAAGGAAGATAAACACCAAGTGGGTGTTCAAGTGTAAGAGAGACGATAGAGGAGTTGTAGTTCGAAACAAAGCTCGACTCGTAGTCCAGGGTTTTAGTCAGCAGGAGGGTATAGATTTCACTGAAGTGTATGCTCTGGTTGCAAGAATAAAAGCAATCAGAATCTTCCTGGCATTTGTGTCTTGGAAAAACTTTAAAGTATATCAGTTAGATGTGAAATCGGCTTTTCTCTATGGGAAGGTAAAATAGGAGGAATATGTTGGTCAGCCACCGGGCTTCACCGATCCACATCACAAAGACAAGGTCTACTTGCTAGACAAAGCGCTGTATGGTTTACACCAGGCCTCGAGAGCTCGGTACGAGACATTGTCTCAACACCTACTAGCCAACAGCTTCATCCGAGGAAAAGTGGATACCACTCTCTTCACCAAAGAGGTCGACGGTCATCTTCTGATAGTTCAAATTTACGTGGATGACATTATATTTGGGTCAACAAATGAAAATTTGTGCAAAGATTTTGAACGAGTTATGAAGCAGAAATTTGAAATGTCATCGATGGGTGAGATGAAATTCTTTTTGGGACTGCAGGTTGATCAACTACCCAAAGGAATTTTCACATATCAAACGAAGTATGTTCATGATATCTTGGAGAAATTCGGGATGTCAGGTTCTGCCCCAGCTTCCACCCCATTAGCAACGAATCATGGGATAAATCCTGATCTCACCGGAGAGAAGGTAGATGAAACGATGTATCGTTCCATGATCGGATCGCTGATGTATTTGACAGCTTCAAGACCCGATATTATGTACCCAACCTGCCTCGCAGCAAGATTTCAATCTAACCCGAGAGCTTCGCATATGGTGATTGTGAAAAGGATATTACGCTACCTGAAAGGAACTCCATCATTGGGGTTGTGGTATCCAAGAGAAGGCGATTTCATGCTCGAAGGGTATTCCGATTCTGATTTCGGATGCTGAAAGTTAATGCTAAATCAACAACATCAGGGTGTCAGTTTTTTCGGACCACGATTGGTCACCTGGCATTGCAAAAAGCAAACCTCTGTGGCTTTATCCACATGTGAAGCGGAGTATGTATCTGCTAGCATTTTCTGCTCACGGATCTTGTGGATCCAACAACAGATGCGCGACTACGGTTTGCAATTTCTAAACACCCCTATCTTTGTTGATAATGAGGCAGCGATTAACATTACTAAAAATCCAGTTCATCACGCTAAAACCAAACACATTGAAATTCGTCATCACTTCATTCGCGATTGTTTCGAGAAGAAGTTGATACGAATTGAGAAAATCCACACTGACGAACAAAAAACTGATTTACATACCAAAGCATTTGATAAAACACGTTTTCAGTATTTGCTAAAACTGAATGGTATGAAGCTTTTATCGGTGTTGGAGGAGATTATTGGCGTTGATGAAGGAGACATTGTAGAAGATGTTGAGAAGCAATCTGCAATGGTTTGTCGATTTTTTACCTGTTTTGGTATTTAGGGGGGGTATAGGGTAATATTTCAGAAAATACAAATGTCACACCCCGACCACGTATAACATACAAAGCGTGGCGGAAAACGTCGGGGAGTGTTGTAACATAATTAATTGTTTCATAACCATGGCATACAAAGTGGTATTTTATTTATCAACATAAGAGTTACATTGTTTTAAATAGGAATCAAAGAGTTTATAACATAATTAAACTAAGTCTATCTTCGTTTTATGTCTCTAAGGCACAGGTCCGCCCTAGTGTCACGATCATCATCCTACGCAATAGCTCCTGAAAACACATGTAAAAATAGGTACGTCAGCATAAAAATGCCTGTGAGATACATAGGATTTGGGAAAATAGGATTCATGACTTATAAGTTTAGGAAAAGTTGTTTAGCAAAAGTCAGTCATGAACCTTGTAAGTTGTTTTGTTTTGTAAATCATTCTAAAAGCAATGATATGTATTAATAAGAGAATAATGTATGGTTAAATGAATAACCAAGTAAAATGAGTTTGTATAAGATAAGTTGTTTTGTAAATCAATGTCTTGTGAAAATAAGTTGTTTTTGTAAAACGTAATATGTCAAATGTTGAAATGATTTAAGTAATGCTACGACATGTAATGTAATACAAACACTTATATATAGGAAGTACCAGCGGCGTATCCACCATGCTTGTATCATATTACACACGCCTCGTTATTCAAATCACTTACTCAAACCAACCACCAATGTAAATTGTTTATGTATAAATGAATTGTCATGTGTTAATGTGTAAACCATATCGAAATGTCTATGTCCAATGTAAACCACTAAATGTGTATATCAATGTCAAAATGTTTATGTTTAATGTAGATCATGTAATGTGTACCCAAAAATATCATGTATGGTAAGTGAAATATATCAACTAAACCATATGTAAAATGCACAAAAACAAGGTATTGAAGTAAAACATGGTTTAAATCAAAGTCATGTTTTGTGGAACAAATACATGCTATACTGATACAAACATTTATGCGGTATTGTGAAAATGCATACATCCAAGCCTTGAGACTGTGGCGATAAACCCTTAAACAAATTAAAGGTTTATCTAAGTTATGTGTATCGAATTCGGTCATTCCTTCCAATCCACACCTACCCAGGATTTCAGGAACGGGAGTTGTCAATTCATATGGTACCACTACCTACTAACGAACGGCGTAGCTAATGTTAATGAATATATTGTTCCATTGTAAACAACCCAAATGTCATAACAAAATGTAAGCATGTGATGAAAACAACTGTACTAAGTATGCACACAATGGACATACATAGCATGAAATGTAATGTAAAACAATGTACTAAGTATGCACACAATGGACATACATAGCATGAAATGTAATGTAAAACAATGTACTAAGTATGCACACAATGGACATACATAGCATGAACACAATGAAATCATGTACTATAAATGTACTAATGAACATAGCAAGTATATGATGTGAAAGCAGGAAAGCATGAAAGTAACAAGTAGGCACATGTGTTTCACCCCAAAACAGTTTGGAAAACAGTTTAAAGAGGGGTCTATGTACTCACTTGAGATTGCTCAGAAGTCCTAAGATAACCTCCAAGCAACGCTAGAGATCACGGAATCAAACGGCACCTAATATAGGTAACTATGTTAATAAACCGGACCTAAATCGGAGGATTTAGATAGAATGAGGGTTCGTAAACCAAACGAGTATGGAAGCTTGTGTAATATGGTTTAACAAAGCCTACATACTAATTGAAACCTAACATAAGTGTTTACGACCCATTACGACTCGTTTAGGTAGCTTATGCTACTTTAACGCGTCGTTCGCGTGAAACGCGTTCAGACCGCCCAACTAGCCCTATGACAAGTGTTATATGCCTAAACATGTTACATAATCAGTTATGTGACAAAAGTTTAGGTTACATATGCTTAATTACCAATTATACATGAAAAGGGTATTCTGGTAATTTACCTAAGTCATATATACTACCTATCATACAACTACTCAAACGATGTGACCATAGGGTATAACCTCAGAAGGTTATTCCCTATACTATGGTCACCTAATGTATTTGGTCGGATCCTAACGATCGACCAAATGGGTCGGGTTCGAAGGTATAAGCGATTTATTAGATCGCTTACCCTTACTGTCACACCCCGACCACGTAGAACATACAAAACGTGGCGGAAATGTCGGGGAGTGTTGTAACAGAATTAATTGTTTCAAATCCATGGCAATTGAAGTTTCGTTTTATTGATTAAAAGTGTTACAATGTCTTAACAAACAAGGAAATACAACATAATTAACTAGTCTTGCGTCTTTTATTGTCACTAAGGCCCATGTCCGCCTAAGTGTATCTTGATCAATCCTATGCTTCATTTCCTGAAACACATGTGAAAATAGGTATGTCAGCATAAAAATGCCGGCGAGTACATAGGTTTTGTGAAAATAAGATTCATGACTTCTGTTTAAGAAAATGTTTAGTCATGAACCTTGTAATTTGCTTTGTCTTTGTAAATCACTTGAAAAACAATAAGTTCAGATGATACGTATAAGTAAGAGAATAATGCATGGTTAAATGAATAACCATGTAAAAATGAGTTTGTATAAGTTAAGTTGTTTGTAAATCAATGTCTTGTGAAAAATATGTTATTTGTATAAAATGTTCTATGTCTCAAATTGAAATGATTCAAATAACGTTACGACATGTAATACCATACAAACACTTATATATAGGAAGTACCAGCGGCGTATCCACCATGCTTGTATCATATTACACACGCATCGTTACTTAATCACTTAATCAAACCAAACCAACCAATGTAAGAAGTCTATGCTTAAACCAATTGTCAAAATGTATTGAATAATATGTCAAAGTGTTCATGTCAAGATGTAAATCATGTAGTGTGAAACAATTGTCAAACATGTTATGTGTCAAATGTAAATCATGTCAAATGTCTATGTCAAATATCCATGTCAAATGTCTATGTCAAATATCCATGTCAAATGTCTATGTCAAATATCTTTGTCAAAAGTCTTTGTGAAAAATGTCTATGTCAAAATGTCATGTATGGCAAGTGAAATGTCTCAACTGAACCATATGCACAAAAACAAAATATTGAAGTAAAACATGGTTTAAATCAATCTTATGTCTTTGTGGAAAAATGCATGCAAATATTTAATATGAACATTTATGCGGTATTGTGAAAATGCATACATCCAAGCCTTGTGACTGTGGTGATAAACCCTTTAAACAAATTAAAGGTCTATCTGTCTTATATCATCGAATTCGGTCATTCCTTTCATCCCCTTTCCCTGGGATGTCCGGAACGGGAGTTGTCAATTCCTATGGTACCACTACCTACTAACGAACGGCGTAGCTAATGTTAATGAATGTATTGTCCCATGTAAACAAACCAAATGTTATACCAAAATGTAAGCATGTGAAAACAATGCACTAAGTATGTAATCAAATGAACATACATAGCGTGAAATGTCATGTAAAACGATGTACTAAGTAATGCACATAATGGGCACACCTAGCATGAAATGTCATGTAAAACAATGTACTAAGTAATGCACATAATAGGCACACCTAGCATGAAATGTCATAAAATCATGTACTATAATGTACTAACGAACATAGCAGTATGTGATGTTAAAACAGGAAAACATGAAAGTAATAAGTAGGCACATGTGTTTCACCCCAAAACGTTTGGAAAACAGTAAAAGAGGGGTCTATGTACTCACTTGAGATTTCTCAGTAGTCCTTGAGTAACAACCAAACAATGCTAGAGATCGCGGATATCAAACGGCACCTAATATAGGTAACTATGTTAATTAACCGGACCTAGATCGGAAGATCGGGTAGCATTAGGGTTTGTAAACCAAACGAGTGTAGAGACTCGTGTCATTTGGTTTAACAAAGCCTACATCCTAAATGAAACTTAACCTAAGTGTTTACGACCCATTACGACCCGTTTAGGAAGCTTATGCTACTTTAACGCGTCGTTCGCGTGAAACGCGTTCCTATGACAAGTGTTATATGCCTAAACATGTTACATAATCAGTTATGTGACAAAAGTTTAGGTTGCATAAGCTTAATTACCATTTATACATGAAAAGGGTATTCTGGTAATTTACCTAAGGCATATGAACTACCTATCATACAACTACTTAAACGATGTGACCATAAGGTATAACCTCGGAAGGTTATTCCCTTCACTATGGTCACCTAATGTATTTGGTCGGATCCTAATGATCGACCAAACTGGGTCGGGTTCGAGGTATAAGCGATTTATCAGATCGCTTACCCTACGACCCTAGACAACGTGGTAATCAGTAGGCATAGTCCCAAGGGACTATAACCATCGTGATTACAATCACGTTGCGAAGTTCTAACGAACTTCGCATTGACCATTACTGGTCAACGCTGAAAGTCAAACAAAGTTTGACTTTCTGACTCGAAAAGCAATAAAATAAGGAAAAGAACGAAAGAATACTTACGAAGGGTCCCAGAATGCTAATCCCGATCCAAGAACTCAGGTATGAAACAAAGGTTTCAACTTAGAGCTCTCAAATCAGAATTCTTGTAAGAAATGAGGTTGGGGTGATGGGGTATTTATAGTATTCGGAGAACCGTTAAGATCGTTTCATGGAAAACGTGCCACGATCCAAGGCGTACACTTGTCGGAACCTTATGGTGGCTGAAATTAGGTTCTTATCCGCTGACTAGACGATTGAGAATGTGTGGTTGAGAATCAAACAGCTGGGACCCGCTGTTAAAAACATGGAATCTGGTCCAGAAGGGGGCTCGCGTGACGCTAAGGCCCCTCGCGTCACGCTAGGCCCCTGTTTTGGCAGATTTTACAGAAATGGTCCCTGCACCTTGTTTAAGCGATTTTCGATGCGTTTGAACCCCGTTAACCTCATTTCAAGGATCTAAAATGAAGTTAAAGTATAGGGAACTCAAAATATGCTCAAAAATATCTAGGATGTCGGTTCGTTTGCCCGTACGATCGCGATGTTCGCTTAATTACGACGGAATGCGCATAAGCGCGAAAAACGAACCAAATGACGCGACGAATGGATTTTTCTTATGGCGAACACTAAAATATAATATAGTCATGCTCACATAAATTTTTGGATGTCCGGATGTATTCAGAACGTAAGTTATGCGCGAAAATGCAAACTTGTGCACTTTTTGACACTTTTAGTCCCTGAATGACCCAAAAGTTTATTTTAGCATACCGAACCCCTCAAAGCCTATTTCTAAGCTATGTAAAGGATATTTATGGTATGTTTAACTTATGGTCATGTTCCGGAATGTCTGTTACAGTTCAAATTGGTATACTTTCGCAGTTTGTCAACTTTAGTCCCTGTAAGCGATTTAACTTTGATTTCACCACACCAAACCTTCCAAAACTTATATCTAAGTTATGTATAGGTTATTTAAGGTATTTTAAGCCTATTTCACTATTTCGGAGTGTTCGTTGCATTAAACTGGTTATATTTACGCAACGGTGCGCGTATAACCTTCCAGAAAGCGATTTAGAGTTTGAAATTGAACAAGAATTGATATGTGCAAATGATACACATATTTTTACAAATCCCAAGTATGAAATATAATATTTCATTGGTTCGGTATTTGTTTGATGGCCGTGGAGGCACAGGTCTTACAGTCTCCCCTACTTTAGGAAATTTCGTCCCGAAATTTATTTAGAGGAAACTTGTGAGAACTTTGAAAACATGAAGTTGAAAAGATCGAACAACATTGGTTAGGGTTCTGAACTTCTAGTAATCTTTAATAACATCATGATTGCAATGTAAGAGGGATACTTATATACAAGTATATGAAGCGTCATTGGTGCGTCCACCGTACCTCCATTACATCGTTCTCATTTTGTTATTGTTGTCACTATCGGTTCTTACACATAATAAATCTTACTGGGTTTCTGTGCACTAAATTTCATAATTATGTACGCGTCCATAATTAGACAATTCCTTGCATAGTTCACACAGCCTATTTTATAATGTGTAAGGTAAAACCAAATGAACAATCCTGTGATGAGTGTGACTAGACCGCCATAGAGTCCTTAAATCAATAAATGATCTAAATAGACTATCAAGGAGTCTGTTCAGCTACATCACTAGATGTCGTTCTTTAACCAAATTGTGAATCAATCTTTCTGACTAGACCACTAAAGGGTCTCTTATGAATCATGGAGTGGTACTATATAATCCAAGGGTCTTAACTATTAGATAGAAGCCCATTAAGGATTTAAGGTAATACCTTTTTGAATATCCTACTACGAATCCCTCATATGAAGATATGAAAGATTCTACGAGGATTTGGATAACGAATATCCAGAGTATACAAAAACACAAAATGCATAAAAGAAAACATAAAATGAATAAACACATAGTCACATAACCACGAAATTGTTTGTTAACTTGTCTTGTTAATTGCGTACATGCATTTAAAGCACACTAGGAATCCATTCCGTGGATTTCATTTGGTACTTTAAACGTTATCAAGAATCCAACTGTAAAGATAGAAAGATTTTTAAAAAAAAAATTCGATTTCGATTATAAGGAACCGAAATGTTCGAATTTAGGTACATAAGGAATCCAATTAAGGACTCTGATTTGAATGATATTCATCCACAAGGATCTAATTGTGAAGATAAAAAGATCCCATATGGATTTTAGAAGTCGAAGATGTTTTGAAACCTTGCACGGGATGTGCTTATGTCAAAACATGAAGTAAAAAAAATGCTTATGAAGTTGAGATGCTTGATATGTCAAGGCGACATATGAAGCAGAATTTGAAAGTTAAGTCAATGTACGAGGAAAATATTTTTGAAAACTGTGCATGGGGTTCTTTTAAGAAAAATGTGTTTAACATTTTTGAAACCTTATATATAATACTTTTGAAATCATAAAGTAGGTGTATTAGATAGATATATTTAAAAAAATGTTTTAAAATCATACGAGATGAATTTTGAAATTATGTATAAGGTTTTTGAAAGACATGAATGATGCTTTTCGAAATCATGCACTTGATAAGAAAATGTATTGTGTTAATATTGTCTTCAGACTATATGAAATATTTTGAAATTTGGAAGGTTGGTTTTGATAACATGGCCAATGTTTTTGAAATAACATAGGCAATGCATCTAGAAAAATTGTTTTCAAACTATATGAAATGTTTTGAGATCATGAAGATTGTTTTGAAATACTTGTACTGTGTATGTTGAAAAATCAAAATGTAATGGGTATGAGATTTGAAAATATCCTTAGTTATCTAACCAAGGATTCAAAGGCACAGATGTGCAGAAGCATGATCACTCATAATGTTACTTTATTTTCTGTACTTTGTTTCTTAGAATGAAACGAGTACTTAAAAGGTTCGAGGGTATCATGAGCGATCATTTGAAAGAGAGAATCACAAGAGTAGTTTGTAAGGAACATAGTTCCTTAATGCAGGTATCATAAGAAAAGTCATACACACATGTAATTATACTTGTATATCAGAATTTGTGAACAACGATTTATTTATAAACAAAACAGATTGTTTCACATTACAAGGAAACAAAAGAAACAAAGGCATAAGACATCAACATCCTTTGCTCAGCCGAATGCTCATCCGTGGGTTGGATTTGCATTAGCAAGCTTTGGGCAATCCCTTTGGAAATGGCCCATCTTGCCACAGTTGTAGCAAGACCCTCGTGAATAACGAGCTTGAGCAGGAGTGTCGCCAGCTTGATTTGGTACAGCTGCAGCTGGGCAAACCCTTGCTGTATGACCTATAAGTCCACAAATCCGACATTTGCGGCACCTCACACTAGGGTGATGATGAAGGTTACATTGGTTGCACAAGGGTGCAGTTCCATTGTATGGCTTCCTAGCAGGGGGTTGAGCTGGTTGGTTGGGGAAGGCTTGACCATTGTGAGCGACCACGGCGAAGTTCTGAGAAGCCTTTCGCTTCTTTGACTTCTTAGGGGATCGTTCATCCATGGTCTTTGATTCCGCGATTGGTTTCTTGGCTGGTGGTGCTGTCACCTGACTAGGCCCTGCTTGATTTGGTATAACCGCTGCGGGTTTCCTTGAAGCCTTACGCTTCCTTGATCTTGGTGCAAGCTGTAACACCCCGACCGCGTAAAACAACAAATCGCGGCGGAAACATCGGGGCGTGTTGCAACAGAATTAATGTTTCATAACCATGGATATCAAAAGTGTTTCGTTTTATTAAACATTGAGTAATTACATCGTCTGGAAATCTAAATACACTATTTAAACATAGTCTATCATTGTTATTGAGTCACTAAGGCCTTGTCCAGTCCTATGTGAGCATGCATCTTATCAATCGATATCATCCAACAATACCTGAAACATATGTGAAAACGAGGTCAGCAAAGAAATGCTGGCGAGTACATAGGTTTTGTGAAAATAAGATTCATGACTTCTGTTTAAGAAAATGTTTAGTCATGAACCTTGTAATTTGCTTTGTCTTTGTAAATCATTTGAAAAATAATAAGTTCGGATGATAAGTATAAATAAGAAAATAATGCATGATTAAATGAATAACCATGTAAATGAGTTTGCATAAGATAAGTTGTTTATAAATCAATGTCTTGTGAAAAGTATGTTATTTGTATAAAATGTTCTATGTCTCAAACTGAAATGATTCAAATAACGCTATGATATGTAATACCATACAAACACTTATATATAGGAAGTACCAGCGGCGTATCCACCATGTTTGTATCATATTACACACGCATCGTTACTTAATCACTTAACCAAACCATACCAAACAATGTAAAATGTCTATGTTTAAATCAATTGTCAAATGTATTGAATAATATGTCAAAGTATTCATGTCAAGATGTAAATCATGTCAAAATGTCTATGTCAAATATCCATGTCAAATGTCTATGTCAAATATCCATGTATGGCAAGTGAAATGTCTCAACTAAACCATATGCACAAAAACAAAGTATTGAAGTAAAACTTGGTTTAAATCAAAGTTATGTTTTATGAGAAAATGCATGATCAAATGTCAATCATGTTAAAATGTTTACCCAATCGTTAACCCATTTTGTAAAATCGTTCTAGTCGTTCTTGTTTTAATTGTGTAACTACTTTATGGTCGATTCTCTAATAACATTCAAACCTTCTTGACGCGTTCCTCGCTCCATCTCGCTCTCGCTCTCGTTCTTAACAAACCCTTACCAAAGGATAAGTTAATAATTACAGATTCAGTCGCTACCCACAACCCCCACACATAACAATGGGTGCAGTAAATAACGGGATTTGTCAGATCCTATGGTACCATAACCTAATACTGGTCGGCTTGATCATTGCTAATGAATGTCATCGGTCATGTAAACTACACCCAACAAGTTTGTTCACTTTTTGAAATTTGTTATTAGTTTTTGAAATCATTGTTAGCGTTCTTGAAATAATTGTTAGCGTTCTTGAAACTATTGTTATCGTTCTTGATACTACATTGTAATTGTTTTTGAAACCATTGATAAAACATTTAGCACATATGAGTCACCCCAAAACAGTTGAAAACAGTAAAAGAGGGGAACAAAGTGCTCGCCTGAGAGTGCTTAGGAGTCTTGAACAACTACCAAGTAAGCTAGAGGAGTCCCGGAAATCAAACGGTACCTAATATAGGTAACTACATAATTAACCCGGACCTAAATCGGAAGACTGGGTAGCAGGAGGGTTTGTAAACCAAATGAGTGTAGGAACTCATATGATATGGTTTAACAAAGCCTACATACTAAATGAAACTTAACCTAAGTATTCTCGACCCATCGCGACCCATTAAGGTAACTTATGCTACTTTAACGCGTCGTGCGCGTGAAACGCGTTCGGACCGTCTAACTAGCCCTATGCCAAGTGTTATATGCCTAAACATGTTACATAATCAGTTATGTGACAAAAGTTTAGGTTACATATGCTTAATTACCAATTATACATGAAAAGGGTATTCTGGTAATTTACCTAAGGCATATAAACTACTTATCATACAACTACTTAAATGATGTGACCATAGGGTATAACCTCGGAAGGTTATGCCCTATACTAGGGTCACCTAATGTATTTGGTCGGATCCTAATGATCGACCAAACTGGGTCGGGTTCGAAGGTATAAGCGATTTATCAGATCGCTTACCCTACGACCCTAGACAACGTGGTAATCAGTAGGCATAGTCCCAAGGGACTATAACCAACGTGATTACAATCACGTTGCGAAGTTCAAACGAACTTCGCATTGACCATTACTGGTCAACGCTGAAAGTCAAACAAAGTTTGACTTTCTGACTCGAAAAGCAGTAAAATAAGGAAAAGAACGAAAGAATACTTACGAAGGGTCCCCGAATGCTAACCTCGATTCAAAAATCTCAGGTATGAAACAATAGTTTCAACTTAGAGTTTCTCAAATCAAAGTTCTAGTGATTTTAGCAATGGGGGTGGATGGGTATTTATAGGAATACCCGAACCGTTAAGATCGTTTCATGGAAAACGTGCCTTAATCCCATCCGTACATGTGTTGAAATGTCATGGTGTTTAGGTGTTTAAATTCCATCCATACATGTGTTGAAATGTCATGGTGTTTAGGTGTTTAAATTCCATCCATACATGTGTTGAAATGTCATGGTGTTTAGGTGTTTAAATTCCATCCATACATGTGTTGAAATGTCATGGTGCCTAAATTCCATCCTTATCCGCTGACTAAGCAAGTTAGAATGTGTGGTTGTGAATTAAACAACGGCTAATACATCGAATCTGGTCCTGAATGCGAAAAACGATCCAAATGACGTGACGAATGGATTTTTCTTATGGCGAACACTAAAATAAAATATTTTAGTGCTAACATAATTTTTTTGGATGTCCGGATGTATTCAGAACGTAAGTTATGCGCGAAAATGCAAACTTGTGCACTTTTTGACACTTTTAGTCCCTGAATGACCCAAAAGTTTATTTTAGCACACCGAACCCCTCAAAGCCTATTTCTAAGCTATGTAAAGGATATTTATGGTATGTTTAACTTATGGTCATGTTCCGGAAGGTCTGTTACAGTTCAAATTGGCATACTTTCGCAGTTTGTCAAATTTAGTCCCTGTAAGCGATTAAACTTTGATTTCACCACACCAAACCTTCCAAAACTTATATCTAAGTTATGTAAAGGTTATTTAAGGTATGTTAAGCCTATGTCACTATTCGGGAGTGTTTGTTGCATTAAACTGGTTATATTTACGCATCAGTGCGCGTATAACCTTCCAGAAAGCGATTTAGAGTTTGAAATCGAACAAAAATTGATATGTGCAAATGATACACATATTTTTACAAATCCCAAGTATGAAATACAATATTTCATTGGTTTGGTATTTGTTTGATGGCCGTGGAGGCACAGGTGTTACAGTCTCCCCTACTTTAGGAAATTTCGTCCCGAAATTTATTTAGAGGAAACTTGTGAGAGTTTAAAACATGAAATTGAAAAGATCGGACAACATTGGTTAGGGTTCTGAACTTCTAGTAACTTTAATAACATCATGTTTGCAACGTAAGAGGGACACTTATATACAAGTATATGAAGCGTCATTGGTGCGTCCACCGTACCTCCATTACATCGTTCTCATTTCGTTATTGTTGTCACTATCGGTTCTTACACATAACAAATCTTACTGGGTTTCTGTGCACTAAATTTCATAATTATGTACGCGTCCATAATCAGACAATTCCTTGCACAGTTCACACAGTCTATTTTATAGTGTGTAGGGGAAAACCAAATGAACAAACCGGTGATGAGCGAGACTAGACCACCATAGGGTCCTTTTGACTAAATCAATAAATGATCTAAATAGACTATCAAGGAGTCTGTTCAGCTACATCACTAGATGTCGTTCTTTAACCAAATTATGAATCAATCTTTTTTACTAGACCACTAAGAGGGTCTCTTATGAAACATGGAATGGTACTATATAACCCAAGGGTCTTAACTATTACATAGAAGCCCATTAAGGATTGAAGGTAGTACTTTTTGAATATCCTGCTACGAATCCCTCATATGAAGATATGAAAGATTCTGCGAGGATTTGGATAACGAATATCCAGAGTATTAAAAACACAAAAATGCATAAAAGAAAACATAAGATGAATAAACACATAGTCACATAATTGCATACTCGTTCAATCGCATAATCGTTCAATTTGACCTATAATTTGTTATCTTTGGACACGGGTATTTAAAGCATACCAGAAACCCAATCCGTGGATTTCCTTTGGCACTTCAAATATTTTCAAGAATCTAACTATTAAGATAGGAAGATCTTAAAAGGAATTCGGTTTGTCCTAATTGAGTTGTTTTGTACATTTTAAAGTGTACAAGGAATTCAATCAGGGCTCCGATGTCAACGAAGGTGTTGATCGTGATCGGCTCAGGACATGAATAGATCAAGATGTCATCAATAATAACAATGACGATCTGATCCAAATAAGGCTTGCAGACTCTATTTATTAAGTTCTTGAAGATGGCTGGAGTATTTGTCAACCTAAAAGGCATGACTGTAAACTCGTAATGGCCATACTTCATGCGGAAAACCGTTTTGGGAATATCTTCTTCGAGAATACAAAGTTGATGATACCCAAAACGCAAATCGATCTTGGAAAAGCATGAACGCTATGCAGTTGATCGGAGAAATCGTTGATTTAAGGTAGGGGGATATCGATTCTTGATGGTAAGCTTACTAGGCTTACGTTAATCGATATACATTCGAAAAGATCCATTTTTTTTTCACAAGGAGAACAGGAGTTTCTCCAAGGTGAAAAGTTCGGACGGATGAATCCTTTATCAGACAACTCTTGAAGCTGTTTTGATAATTCTTGCATCTCGAACGGTGCAAGACGATAAAATACTTTAGATCTAAAAGAAACCAGTGTTTGAGGTTCTTAGGGAGATCTCAAGTGATCGTAAAAATGACAGAACCACACGAGTAGTTTTGTCTTTGTGTTGACATCACAAGGTTGAATCAAACATTCATACAATTGCATTAGTTAGAAAATAAAACCACAAATTTTTATTTATATAACAACCGCATTGTCTTTAAATGTTACAAGATACCAACCAGAGGAAAAACAAAATACTAATTGTTCACTCCTTCATCAATGAGTGCCTCATTGATGTTAAACACTCGACCACGTGCTGGATTCACATTGACGTTGACATTCGCATTTGGGTTTGCGTTAGCATTTGCATTCACCAATCTTGGGCAGTTGTGGCGGAAGTGACCAATCTCTCCGCAGTTGAAACATGAACCCAGTGGAAATCTCGCAGCATTCCCTTGAACCGGAGCTTGAACCTGAGCAGCCTGATTTTGTCCCAAACGACAAATCTTGGCCAAATGCCCAAGTTTACCACACGTCGTGCATTGCCAGCAAGCTTGTTGTACTGCGTGATGACCGTTGCAGCGTGCACAATAAGGTGCGGTACCGGCATATGCTTTCTTTGCAGGTGGCTGAGCTGGTTGGTTCCGCGGGTTCTGTGCAGTCTGTGCTGTAACAGCAAAATTTTGGGCACCCTTTCGCTTCTTTGATTTCTTTGACGTCTCACCTTCCTTACCCTTCTTGTTTTGACCTTTCTTGCTATCCTCCTTGTCAGCTGACTGTTTCTTGCCCTTGTCACCCTTCCTGTGTAACTTGTTCTTCCGAATCTGCGACTCAGTCAATGTCGCTGATAACTCGATCGCCTAACGGAGTGTGGCAGGGTTACTACCAGTAAGGATGTCTTGTACCGAGTCAGGTAGGCCGTCGATGTACCTTTCGATAGCTATGTCAAGTGGGGTAACCATTGTAGGGCAAAGCAGACTCAGCTCCTCAAACCTATCAGTATACGCCCTGTGCTCACCACTATCTTGCTTCAACTCATCAAATTCCTTCTCCAAAGCTCGCTGCTCATGACGAGGACAGAATTCCCTCATCATCAGAGCCCTAAGTTCAGCCCAGGTCTGTGCGAGAGCAACTTCCGCACCTCGGTCTCTCATTACCCCATTCCACCATGTAAGAGCCCTCTTCTGAAACACGCTCGAGGAGAACTCGACCTTGCGATTATCCGGGCACTGCACGTGGCGAAAAGTATTCTCAATGCTTTCGAACCACTGAAGAAGCCCAGTTGCTCCTTCAGAACCACTAAACTTGAGTGGTTTAGCCTGGTTGAAATCCTTGTATTTGCATAGCACATTGTTGTTGTTGTTGGCTTGGTTCCATTGAGCAAAGAGGTTTGGGAATTGAGCAGCCATTTGCTGCGCAATGATTTCTGCCAGCTCGGCAGTCTCTATCTGGCTTTCGCGTCGAGGAGGCATTGTCTAAAAGAGGAAAAATGAAAGGAAACGAGTGAGAGAATTTAGACGAAAAGAATGAGATGAAACAAATCTGATGAAAGCAAGGATAGTGGTCATTTGTTTGTTACTACAAAGCAACAAATGACCTTGGTGATTAGTCAAAGTAAATAGGTTAAAAATAATGTATCGCGAAGACATGCTCGCCTATAAGTGAACACTCATCCCAAGAATTCCCAGGTAAGCACAACTGGTCTCGCGTCTGATGAGATGTATACGAAGTGCTTGCCTAGACAGAAAACCCAGAATACAGGCATTCACCCTTCCAGTTTGCACGTGTTCATATTATTTAAAACCCAAAACCTTGACGAGATTTTGAAAATTCAAAGGGGTTCAAAACCATATAACAGAGGGTTCAAAACCTTACAATAGAGGGTTCAAAACCTAGAAATTAATCATCCTAGAACAGATGATTAGTTTTCAAAGCGGTTTTGAAATTTATGTTCTTGTTGTGGTCGTCACCTAAGGATAGGTGACGGTATTGTTTTATGACTAAACGCAAGTAAACTCGCGTTAGGGTCCTAAGAAGGTTATAGACTAGGTCAAAGCATTACTAATAACCTAATTCCCTATAACCATTGGCTCTGATACCATCTTTCTGTCACACCCCGACCGCGTAAAACAACAAATCGCGGCGGAAACATCGGGGCGTGTTGCAACAGAATTAATGTTTCATAACCATGGATATCAAAAGTGTTTCGTTTTATTAAACATTGAGTAATTACATCGTCTGGAAATCTAAATACACTATTTAAACATAGTCTATCATTGTTATTGAGTCACTAAGGCCTTGTCCAGTCCTATGTGAGCATGCATCTTATCAATCGATATCATCCAACAATACCTGAAACATATGTGAAAACGAGGTCAGCAAAGAAATGCTGGCGAGTACATAGGTTTTGTGAAAATAAGATTCATGACTTCTGTTTAAGAAAATGTTTAGTCATGAACCTTGTAATTTGCTTTGTCTTTGTAAATCATTTGAAAAATAATAAGTTCGGATGATAAGTATAAATAAGAAAATAATGCATGATTAAATGAATAACCATGTAAATGAGTTTGCATAAGATAAGTTGTTTATAAATCAATGTCTTGTGAAAAGTATGTTATTTGTATAAAATGTTCTATGTCTCAAACTGAAATGATTCAAATAACGCTATGATATGTAATACCATACAAACACTTATATATAGGAAGTACCAGCGGCGTATCCACCATGTTTGTATCATATTACACACGCATCGTTACTTAATCACTTAACCAAACCATACCAAACAATGTAAAATGTCTATGTTTAAATCAATTGTCAAATGTATTGAATAATATGTCAAAGTATTCATGTGAAGATGTAAATCATGTCAAAATGTCTATGTCAAATATCCATGTCAAATGTCTATGTCAAATATCCATGTATGGCAAGTGAAATGTCTCAACTAAACCATATGCACAAAAACAAAGTATTGAAGTAAAACTTGGTTTAAATCAAAGTTATGTTTTGTGAGAAAATGCATGATCAAATGTCAATCATGTTAAAATGTTTACCCAATCGTTAACCCATTTTGTAAAATCGTTCTAGTCGTTCTTGTTTTAATTGTGTAACTACTTTATGGTCGATTCTCTAATAACATTCAAACCTTCTTGACGCGTTCCTCGCTCCATCTCGCTCTCGCTCTCGTTCTTAACAAACCCTTACCAAAGGATAAGTTAATAATTACAGATTCAGTCGCTACCCACAACCCCCACACATAACAATGGGTGCAGTAAATAACGGGATTTGTCAGATCCTATGGTACCATAACCTAATACCGGTCGGCTTGATCATTGCTAATGAATGTCATCGGTCATGTAAACTACAACCAACAAGTTTGTTCACTTTTTGAAATTTGTTATTAGTTTTTGAAATCATTGTTAGCGTTCTTGAAATAATTGTTAGCGTTCTTGAAACTATTGTTATCGTTCTTGATACTACATTGTAATTGTTTTTGAAACCATTGATAAAACATTTAGCACATATGAGTCACCCCAAAACAGTAAAAGAGGGGAACAAAGTGCTCGCCTGGGAGTGCTTAGGAGTCTTGAACAACTACCAAGTAAGCTAGAGGAGTCCCGGAAATCAAACGGTACCTAATATAGGTAACTACATAATTAACCCGGACCTAAATCGGAAGACTGGGTAGCAGGAGGGTTTGTAAACCAAATGAGTGTAGGAACTCATATGATAAGGTTTAACAAAGCCTACATACTAAATGAAACTTAACCTAAGTATTCTCGACCCATCGCGACCCATTAAGGTAACTTATGCTACTTTAACGCGTCGTGCGCGTGAAACGCGTTCGGACCGTCTAACTAGCCCTATGACAAGTGTTATATGCCTAAACATGTTACATAATCAGTTATGTGACAAAAGTTTAGGTTACATATGCTTAATTACCAATTATACATGAAAAGGGTATTCTGGTAATTTACCTAAGGCATATAAACTACTTATCATATAACTACTTAAACGATGTGACCATAGGGTATAACCTCGAAAGGTTATGCCCTATACTAGGGTCACCTAATGTATTTGGTCGGATCCTAATGATCGACCAAACTGGGTCGGGTTCGAAGGTATAAGCGATTTATCAGATCGCTTACCCTACGACCCTAGACAACGTGGTAATCAGTAGGCATAGTCCCAAGGGACTATAACCAACGTGATTACAATCACGTTGCGAAGTTCAAACGAACTTCGCATTGACCATTACTGGTCAACGCTGAAAGTCAAACAGAGTTTGACTTTCTGACTCGAAAAGCAGTAAAATAAGGAAAAGAACGAAAGAATACTTACGAAGGGTCCCCGAATGCTAACCTCGATTCAAAAATCTCAGGTATGAAACAATAGTTTCAACTTAGAGTTTCTCAAATCAAAGTTCTAGTGATTTTAGCAATGGGGGTGGATGGGTATTTATAGGAATACCCGAACCGTTAAGATCGTTTCATGGAAAACGTGCCTTAATCCCATCCGTACATGTGTTGAAATGTCATGGTGTTTAGGTGTTTAAATTCCATCCATACATGTGTTGAAATGTCATGGTGTTTAGGTGTTTAAATTCCATCCATACATGTGTTGAAATGTCATGGTGTTTAGGTGTTTAAATTCCATCCATACATATGTTGAAATGTCATGGTGTTTAGGTGTTTAAATTCCATCCATACATGTGTTGAAATGTCATGGTGCCTAAATTCCATCCTTATCCGCTGACTAAGCAAGTTAGAATGTGTGGTTGTGAATTAAACAACGGCTAATACATCGAATCTGGTCCTGAATGCGAAAAACGATCCAAATGACGTGACGAATGGATTTTTCTTATGGCGAACACTAAAATAAAATATTTTAGTGCTAACATAATTTTTTTGGATGTCCGGATGTATTCAGAACGTAAGTTATGCGCGAAAATGCAAACTTGTGCACTTTTTGACACTTTTAGTCCCTGAATGACCCAAAAGTTTATTTTAGCACACCGAACCCCTCAAAGCCTATTTCTAAGCTATGTAAAGGATATTTATGGTATGTTTAACTTATGGTCATGTTCCGGAAGGTCTGTTACAGTTCAAATTGGCATACTTTCGCAGTTTGTCAAATTTAGTCCCTGTAAGCGATTAAACTTTGATTTCACCACACCAAACCTTCCAAAACTTATATCTAAGTTATGTAAAGGTTATTTAAGGTATGTTAAGCCTATGTCACTATTCCGGAGTGTTTGTTGCATTAAACTGGTTATATTTACGCATCAGTGCGCGTATAACCTTCCAGAAAGCGATTTAGAGTTTGAAATCGAACAAAAATTGATATGTGCAAATGATACACATATTTTTACAAATCCCAAGTATGAAATACAATATTTCATTGGTTTGGTATTTTTTTGATGGCCGTGGAGGCACAGGTGTTACACAGGCTTGACTTCTGCTTCCTTCAGTGGCTCTTGAGTGGCTTCATTGTCGAGACGAGAGGTTTCATTTTTGAGATGAGCCATGGCAATGCCTAAATCTACAGACTTCAGTATCACCTCGCCTATTTGCTGGGCAAATTTGGCTGTTTGCTCGGACATTTGACCAGTGCTGAGAGGAATAGACATTCTAGAAGAAAATGAAAGACATAGGAAGAAACGAGTGAAAGTTCATCGGATAATCAATACAGAATGGTAACGAATGAAAATTGTGATCATTTGTTTGTTACATAAGGCAAACAAATGAGATGGTGACAAATCAAAGTAAATGGGTCAAAAATAATGTATCGCGAAGACATGCTCGCCTATAAGTGAACACTCATCCCAAGAATTCCCAGGTAAGCACAACTGGTCTCGCGTCTGATGAGATGTATACGAAGTGCTTGCCTAGACAGAAAACCCAGAATACAGGCATTCACCCTTCCAGTTTGCACGTGTTCACATTATTTAAAACCCAAAACCTTAACGAGATTTTGAAAACTCAAAGGGGTTCAAAACCATATAATAGAGAGTTCAAAACCTTACAATAGAGGGTTCAAAAGCTAGTAATCAATCATCCTAGAACAGATGATTAGTTTTCAAAGCGGTTTTGAAATTTATGTTCTTGTTGTGGTCGTCGCCTAAGGATAGGTGACGGTATTGTTTTATGACTAAACGCAAGTAAACTCGCGTTAGGGTCCTAAGAAGGTTATAGACTAGGTTAAAGTATTACTAATAACCTAATTCCCTATAACCATTGGCTCTGATACCATCTTTTCTGTCACACCCCGACCACGTAGAACATACAAAACGTGGCGGAAATGTCGGGGAGTGTTGTAACAGAATTAATTGTTTCAAATCCATGGCAATTGAAGTTTCATTTTATTGATTAAAAGTGTTACAATGTCTTAACAAACAAGGAAATACAACATAATTAACTAGTCTTGCGTCTTTTATTGTCACTAAGGCCCATGTCCGCCTAAGTGTATCTTGATCAATCCTATGCTTCATTTCCTGAAACACATGTGAAAATAGGTATGTCAGCATAAAAATGCCGGCGAGTACATAGGTTTTGTGAAAATAAGATTCATGACTTCTGTTTAAGAAAATGTTTAGTCATGAACCTTGTAATTTGCTTTGTCTTTGTAAATCACTTGAAAAACAATAAGTTCAGATGATAAGTATAAGTAAGAGAATAATGCATGGTTAAATGAATAACCATGTAAAAATGAGTTTGTATAAGTTAAGTTGTTTGTAAATCAATGTCTTGTGAAAAATATGTTATTTGTATAAAATGTTCTATGTCTCAAATTGAAATGATTCAAATAACGTTACGACATGTAATACCATACAAACACTTATATATAGGAAGTACCAGCGGCGTATCCACCATGCTTGTATCATATTACACACGCATCGTTACTTAATCACTTAATCAAACCAAACCAACCAATGTAAGAAGTCTATGCTTAAACCAATTGTCAAAATGTATTGAATAATATGTCAAAGTGTTCATGTCAAGATGTAAATCATGTAGTGTGAAACAATTGTCAAACATGTTATGTGTCAAATGTAAATCATGTCAAATGTCTATGTCAAATATCCATGTCAAATGTCTATGTCAAATATCCATGTCAAATGTCTATGTCAAATATCTTTGTCAAAAGTCTTTGTGAAAAATGTCTATGTCAAAATGTCATGTATGGCAAGTGAAATGTCTCAACTGAACCATATGCACAAAAACAAAATATTGAAGTAAAACATGGTTAAAATCAATCTTATGTCTTTGTGGAAAAATGCATGCAAATATTTAATATGAACATTTATGCGGTATTGTGAAAATGCATACATCCAAGCCTTGTGACTGTGGTGATAAACCCTTTAAACAAATTAAAGGTCTATCTGTCTTATATCATCGAATTCGGTCATTCCTTTCATCCCCTTTCCCTGGGATGTCCGGAACGGGAGTTGTCAATTCCTATGGTACCACTACCTACTAACGAACGGCGTAGCTAATGTTAATGAATGTATTGTCCCATGTAAACAAACCAAATGTTATACCAAAATGTAAGCATGTGAAAACAATGCACTAAGTATGTAATCAAATGAACATACATAGCGTGAAATGTCATGTAAAACGATGTACTAAGTAATGCACATAATGGGCACACCTAGCATGAAATGTCATGTAAAACAATGTACTAAGTAATGCACATAATAGGCACACCTAGCATGAAATGTCATAAAATCATGTACTATAATGTACTAACGAACATAGCAGTATGTGATGTTAAAACAGGAAAACATGAAAGTAATAAGTAGGCACATATGTTTCACCCCAAAACGTTTGGAAAACAGTAAAAGAGGGGTCTATGTACTCACTTGAGATTGCTCAGTAGTCCTTGAGTAACAACCAAACAATGCTAGAGATCGCGGATATCAAACGGCACCTAATATAGGTAACTATGTTAATTAACCGGACCTAGATCGGAAGATCGGGTAGCATTAGGGTTTGTAAACCAAACGAGTGTAAAGACTTGTGTCATTTGGTTTAACAAAGCCTACATACTAAATGAAACTTAACCTAAGTGTTTACGACCCATTACGACCCGTTTAGGAAGCTTATGCTACTTTAACGCGTCGTTCGCGTGAAACGCGTTCGGACCGCCTAACTAGCCCTATGACAAGTGTTATATGCCTAAACATGTTACATAATCAGTTATGTGACAAAAGTTTAGGTTACATATGCTTAATTACCATTTATACATGAAAAGGGTATTCTGGTAATTTACCTAAGGCATATGAACTACCTATCATACAACTACTTAAACGATGTGACCATAAGGTATAACCTCGGAAGGTTATTCCCTTCACTATGGTCACCTAATGTATTTGGTCGGATCCTAATGATCGACCAAACTGGGTCGGGTTCGAGGTATAAGCGATTTATCAGATCGCTTACCCTACGACCCTAGACAACGTGGTAATCAGTAGGCATAGTCCCAAGGGACTATAACCATCGTGATTACAATCACGTTGCGAAGTTCTAACGAACTTCGCATTGACCATTACTGGTCAACACTGAAAGTCAAACAAAGTTTGACTTTCTGACTCGAAAAGCAATAAAATAAGGAAAAGAACGAAAGAATACTTACGAAGGGTCCCCGAATGCTAATCCCGATCCAAGAACTCAGGTATGAAACAAAGGTTTCAACTTAGAGCTCTCAAATCAGAATTCTTGTAAGAAATGAGGTTGGGGTGATGGGGTATTTATAGTATTCGGAGAATCGTTAAGATCGTTTCATGGAAAACGTGCCACGATCCAAGGCGTACACTTGTCGGAACCTTATGGTGGCTGAAATTAGGTTCTTATCCGCTGACTAGACGATTGAGAATGTGTGGTTGAGAATCAAACAGCTGGGACCCGCTGTTAAAAACATGGAATCTGGTCCAGAAGGGGGCTCGCGTTACGCTAAGGCCCCTCGCGTCACGCTAGGCCCCTGTTTTGGCAGATTTTACAGAAATGGTCCCTGCACCTTGTTTAAGCGATTTTCGATGCGTTTGAACCCCGTTAACCTCATTTCAAGGATCTAAAATGAAGTTAAAGTATAGGGAACTCAAAATATGCTCAAAAATATCTAGGATGTCGGTTCGTTTGGCCGTACGATCGCGATGTTCGCTTAATTACGACGGAATGCGCATAAGCGCGAAAAACGAACCAAATGACGCGACGAATGGATTTTTCTTATGGCGAACACTAAAATATAATATAGTCATGCTCACATAAATTTTTGGATGTCCGGATGTATTCAGAACGTAAGTTATGCGCGAAAATGCAAACTTGTGCACTTTTTGACACTTTTAGTCCCTGAATGACCCAAAACTTTATTTTAGCATACCGAACCCCTCAAAGCCTATTTCTAAGCTATGTAAAGGATATTTATGGTATGTTTAACTTATGGTCATGTTCCGGAATGTCTGTTACAGTTCAAATTGGTATACTTTCGCAGTTTGTCAACTTTAGTCCCTGTAAGCGATTTAACTTTGATTTCACCACACCAAACCTTCCAAAACTTATATCTAAGTTATGTATAGGTTATTTAAGGTATGTTAAGCCTATTTCACTATTTCGGAGTGTTCGTTGCATTAAACTGGTTATATTTACGCAACGGTGCGCGTATAACCTTCCAGAAAGCGATTTAGAGTTTGAAATTGAACAAGAATTGATATGTGCAAATGATACACATATTTTTACAAATCCCAAGTATGAAATATAATATTTCATTGGTTCGGTATTTGTTTGATGGCCGTGGAGGCACAGGTGTTACACTTACGACCCTAGACAACGTGGTAATCAGTAGGCATAGTCCCAAGGGACTATAACCATCGTGATTACAATCACGTTGCGAAGTTCAAACGAACTTCGCATTGACCATAAACTGGTCAACGTAGAAAGTCAAATAAAGTTTGACTTTCAGACTCTAAAAGCAATAAAAGAACGAAGGAATACTTACGAAGGGTCCCCGAATGCTAATTTCGATTCAAGTAGCTCAGGTATGAAACAAAGGTTCCAACTTAGAGCTTCTCAAATCAAAATTCTTGTGGGTTTTGCAATGGCATTGGGGGGGGGGGTATTTATAGGTTTCGTAGAGCCGTTAAGATCGTTCCTCATTAAACGTGCTTCAATCTCAACCCTCCACCTCAAAACCCTGGTTTTAGAAAACCATTTGAGCCCATGGTATTGCCCAAAACCGTGTGCGAAAGTGGAACGGACCAGATTCGATGTTTCTGCAAAGTTTCTATCTAGATGAGGCGCTCGCGTAGCGCCACTACATAGGCATGAGGTGCTCGCGCTACGCCACCATGTACCAGTTTCAGAAAAGTTTCAAAAATGGCAGAAATGGTCCCTGCAGCCCGTTTAAGCTATTTTCGATGCGTTTGAACCACGTTAACCTCGTTTCAAGGCTCTAAAATGAAGTTAAAGTATAGGGAACTCAAAAAATGCTAAAAAATATCTAGGATGTCGGTTCGTTTGGTCGTACGATCGCGATGTTCGCTTAATTACGACGGAATGCGCATAAGCGCGAAAAACGATCTAAATGGCGCGACGAATGGATTTTACTTATGCTAAACACTAAAATAAAATATTTTAGTGCTTACATAAATTTTTGGATGTCCGGAGGTATTCAGAACGTGAGTTATGCGCGAAAGTGCAAACTTGTGCGCTTTTTGACGCTTTTAGTCCCTGAAAGACCCAAAAGTTTATTTTAGCATACCGAACCCATCAAAGCCTATTTCTAAGCTATGTAAAGGATATTTATGGTATGTTTAACTTATGGTGATGTTTCGGAATGTTCGTTACAGTTCAAATTGGCATACTTTCGCAGTTTGTCAAGTTTAGTCCCTGTAGGCGAATTAACTTGTTTTAGCCATACCAAAGCCTTTAAAACTTATTTATAAGTTATGTAAAGGTTATTTAAGGTATGTTAAGTATATGTTGATGTTCCGGAGTATTTTTCGCATTTAAACTGGTTACGTTCACGCACCAGTTTGCGTATAACTCTCCAGAAAGCGATATAGAGTTTGAAATTGAGCAAAAGTCAAAACAGGAAAAATGTAAAACACAACCAAACAAACATTGGGATCAAATAACATTGTTTTATTGATAACTGAACTGTTCACAATGATTACAAGCACATATGTTACAGTCTCCCCTACTTGTGGAAATTTCGTCCCGAAATTTATTTAGAGGAAACTCGTGGAAAAAGATGCGGATATTTCGCCTTCATTTGATCTTCGCGTTCCCAAGTAAACTCGGGTCCACGTTTAGCTTCCCAGTGAACTTTGACCAAAGGAATGCGCTTGCGTTTAAGCCACTTGACTTCACGTTCCATGATTTCCACTGGCTTCTCAACAAATTTCAGTGTTTTATCAACACGAATTTCGTCAAGTGGTATGTGGAGGTTCTCATCAGCTAAACACCTCTTGAGATTGGACACGTGAAAGGTTGGATGAACATTTCCAAGTTCAGGAGGTAACTCAAGTCTGTAGGCTACCTTACCGATTCTTTCGACAATCTTGAATGGTCCAACGTATCTAGGTGCAAGTTTTCCTTTCTTTCCAAATCTGATCACACCTTTCCAAGGTGAGACCTTAAGTAATACTCGATCACCGACTTGAAAATCCAAGGGCTTGCGTTTTGGGTCCGCGTAACTCTTTTGACGGCTTCTAGCTGTCCGGAGGTTATCACGAACTTTCTTAATCTTATCAGTTGTCTCTAAAATGAGGGCAGGTCCAGTAAGCTGAGCCTCGCCGATATCATTCCAGCAGACTGGTGAACGACCTTTTCGACCATAGAGATCCTCGAAAGGAGCCATTTTGATGCTGGTGTGATAACTGTTATTGTAGGAGAATTCAATCAACGGAAGATGTGAATCCCAACTACCACCAAAGTCGATCACACAAGCTCTAAGCATATCCTCCATAGTCTGGATTGTTCTTTCAGATTGACCATCTGTTTGCGGATGATAAGCTGTGCTCAGATTAAGTTGGGTCCCCATAGCAGATTGCATGGTTCTCCAAAAATGAGAAGTGAAACGAGCATCTCTGTCAGAAATGATGTTCAAAGGAACACCATGTCGAGCTACAATTTCATCCACATAGAGTTTAGCAAGTTTGTCAGCTGAAAAATCCTCACGGATTGGCAAGAAATGCGCTGACTTAGTAAGACGATCAACAACTACCCAGATGGCATCATGACCTTTCTTTGTGCGCGGAAGTTTAGTAATGAGATCCATAGTAATGTTTTCCCATTTCCAAACTGGGATCTCTGGTTGCACCAATAAACCAGAAGGACGCTGATGTTCAGCCTTAACCTTAAGACAAGTAAGGCATTTTGATACGTATAAGGCAATGTCTTTCTTCATACCAGGCCACCAATACTGAATACGAAGATCCTTATACATCTTATCTGAACCAGGATGAACAGAATAACGAGACTTATGGGCTTCATCCATAAGCAAGGTGCGAAGGTTATCTTGGCTTGGGACCCACAAACGGTCCATGAAGTAATACGATCCATTGTCCTTCAATTCAAGGTCAGGTGTTATGTGATAGGGAAATTCCTTATCCAGCAAACCTTGTGTAACACAAGATTGTTGAGCCTGAGAAATGCGTGCTTGGATATCGGACCGAGCTTGAATAACAGATTGAACACGAACACAATGAAGCTTAGTACGTTCCTTACGACTCAATGCATCGGCTACGACATTCGCCTTACCAGGATGGTAGCGAATTTCGCAGTCATAGTCGTTTAGTAGCTCAACCCAACGTCGTTGCCTCATGTTGAGTTCTTTCTGGTTGAAGATATGCTGAAGACTTTTGTGGTCCGTGAAAACCACACATTTTGTACTGTACAAATAGTGTCTCCAGATCTTAAGAGCGAAGACAACTGCACCCAACTCAAGATCATGAGTGGTGTAGTTCTTCTCATGTATCTTCAACTGGCTCGATGCATATGCTATGACTTTGTTCCTTTGCATTAGAACACAACCAAGACCCAATTTCGATGCATCACAATACACGACAAAATCATCATCACCCTCAGGTAATGATAGAACAGGCGCATCACAAAGCTTCTGCTTCAAGTTTTGAAAAGCTTCCTCTTGTTTAAATCCCCAGTCAAAGGGCTTGTTCTTCTGAGTTAGAGCAGTTAGAGGAACTGCAATCTTTGAGAAGTTCTCAATGAAGCGGCGATAATAACCCCCTAGACCAAGAAAAGAACGAACCTCAGTAGGAGTAGTAGGCGTATCCCAATCCTTAATCGCACTGATCTTGGAGGGATCTACATGAATACCTTGTTCGTTGATAATATGTCCTAAGAATTGAACTTCTTTAAGCCAGAATTCACACTTGGAGAATTTGGCAAAATGTTGCTCTTTCTTTAGGAGTTCCAGAGTAAGACGAAGATGTTGCTCGTGATCAGCTCGCGTCTTAGAGTATATCAAGATGTCGTCAATAAAAACAATGACGAACTGATCCAAATAAGGCTTGCAGACCCTATTCATTAAGTCCATGAAAACAGCAGGAGCATTAGTCAAACCAAATGGCATGACTGTGAATTCATAATGCCCATAACGAGTGCGGAAAACTGTCTTGGGAATATCTTCTTCATGCATACGAAGTTGATGATACCCGGAACGCAGATCAATCTTCGAAAAATAAGAAGCGCCCTGTAACTGATCAAAGAGATCATCGATGCGCGGTAGGGGATATCGATTCTTGATGGTAAGCTTGTTAAGCTCACGATAATCGATACACATCCTAAAGGATCCATCCTTCTTTTTGACAAATAGAACGGGAGCACCCCAAGGTGAAAAGCTAGGACGGATAAAACCCTTGTCAGAGAGCTCCTGTAGTTGCTTAGACAACTCTTGCATCTCAGACGGAGCAAGACGATATGGAGCTCTGGCAATGGGATTTGCACCAGGTATGAGATCAATGCGAAACTCGACTTGGCGTGCTGGAGGTACACCAGGTAAATCTTCAGGGAATACTTCAGAATAATCTCGAACGACAGGAATATCTGAAATGGACTTACCCTTGCCTTTATCTGCTATAACATGTGCTAAGAAGGCCACATAGTTCTTCCGCAGATATTTCCGAGCATTAAAACAAGACATGAGCTTGAGGCCACCAGACGGTTTCTCACCTTGAACCTGTAGGATCTCGCCTGATGAAAGCGGCACACGAACAATCTTCTCAAAACAAACTACTTCTGCGTGATGCTTGGATAACCAGTCCATACCCACAATGACGTCGAAGCTTCCAAGTTGCATTGGCGTGAGGTCAATAGGAAAAAGACGATCGCTAAGGTTCAACTGGCAGTTGCGAAGTACAGAATCAAGAACAATGGGTTCACCACTAGCAACCTCTACTGTCAAAGATTTATCTAGTTTCGTTCTAGACACGCGAAGCATTGGCTCAAAAGACAATGACACAAAACTCTTATCGGCACCCGAATCAAAGAGAACAGATGCAGGCTGATTATTAATAAAGAACGTACCGTTCACCACATTATCGTCTTCCTGCGCCTCTTGGGCATTCATGTTGAAGACTCGCCCTCGAGCGTGAGCCTGATTCTGGTTTGGATTCTGATTCTGGTTAGCCAGCCTTGGGCACCGGTTTCTGTAATGGGTCAGATCCCCACAGTTATAACAAGCACCTGGTGGGTAGTGTGGTCGTGCAGCTTGACCTTGTTGCTGAGCAAGAGGCTGAGCAACCTGTTGGGCTTGGTTCTGAACTGCCTGGTTCTGGTTAACAGGGATGCGACAAGTAGCGGCAAGATGACCCAACTTCCCACAGTTATTACAGAAACGGCACGGATGCTGCGGCTGATGGTGACTATTGCATCTATTGCACAAAAGGTGCATTTCATGCATAAGGCTTCTTTGCTGGAGGCTGTGCGGGTTGGTTGGGAGCTGCCTGATTTGCTTGGGCAGTGACAGCAAAATTTTGGGAAGCCTTACGCTTCCTTGACCCCCTTGAGGAACCCGAATCCTTTCCCTTCTTGTTTTGACCTTTCTTGCTATCTTCTTTATCAGACGTCTGCTTCTTACCCTTGTCACCCTTTTTGTGCAGCTTTCCCTTTCGAACCTGCGACTCAGTCAATGTCGCTGCTAACTCGATCGCCTGACGGAGTGTGGTAGGGTTACTGCCAGTAATGATGTCTTGTACTGAGTCAGGTAGACCATCGATGTACCTTTCGATAGCCTTGTCGAGTGGGGTAACCATTGTTGGGCAAAGCAGACTCAACTCCTCAAACCTATCAGTATACGCCCTGTGCTCGCCACTGTATTGTTTCAATTCATCAAACTCTCTCTCCAAAGCTCGCTGTTCATGACGAGGACAAAAATCCCTCATCATAAGAGCTCTAAGTTCAGCCCATGTCTGTGCTAGAGCAACTTCTGCACCACGGTTTTTCATTACCCCATTCCACCATGTAAGAGCCCTCTTCCGAAACACACTCGAAGAAAACTCGACCTTGCGATTATCCGGACACTGAACATGACGGAAAGTATTCTCAATGCTCTCGAACCATTGAAGAAGCCCAGTCGCTCCTTCAGAACCACTAAACTTGAGTGGTTTAGCCGAGTTAAAATCCTTGTATTTGCATGGAGCATTGTTATTGTTGTTGGCTTGGTGCCATTGAGCAAAGAGATTTGGGAATTGAGAAGCCGTCTGCTGCGCAATGATTTCTGCCAGTTCGGCAGTCGCTATCTGGTTTTCGCGTCGAGGAGGCATTCTAAAAGAGGAAACATGAAAGGAAACGAGTGAGATGTTTGGATGAAAAGGATGAGATGAAACAAAATTAACAAAAGCAAAGATGGTGGTCATCTGTTTGTTACCACAAGGTAAACAAATGACACATTGACTAATCAAAGCAAATGGGTCAAAAATAATGTATCACGAAGACATGCTCGCCTATAAGTGAACACTCACCCCAAGAGTTCCCAGGTAAGAGTGACTGGTCCGATTATGTGGATTTGTACGAACACTCTAGCCTTAGACAGAAAACCCAGGGTACAGGCATTCACTCTTCCAGTTTGCACGTGTTCACACTATTTAAAAACCCAAAACTTTGACGAGATTTTGAAAATTTAGAGGGTTCAAAACCTTACAACAAAGGGTTCAAAACCTAGTAATCCATCATTCAAAAACAGATGATTAATTTTCAAAGCGGGTTCGAACTTGATGTTCTCGTTGTGGTTATCACCTAAGGATAGGTGAAGTGCATGTTTTTGTCACACCCCGACCACGTAGAACATACAAAACGTGGCGGAAACGTCGGGGAGTGTTGTAACAGAATTAATTGTTTCAAATCCATGGCAATTGAAGTTTCGTTTTATTAATTAAAAGTGATACAATGTCTAATCAAACAAGGAAAAACAACATAATTAACTAGTCTTGCATCTTTTATTGTCACTAAAGCCCAAGTCTGCCTATATGTATCTTGATCATCTTATGCAACAGCTCCTGAAAAACACATGTGAAAATAGGTACGTCAGCATAAAAATGCCTGTGAGATACATAGGTTTTGTGAAAATAGGTTCCATGACTTATGTTTGAGAAAATGTTTAGTCATGAACCTTGTTATTTGCTTTGTCTTGTAAATCATTTGAAGAACGATAAGATCAGATGATATGTATAAATAAGTAAATAATGTATGGTTAAATAAATAACCATGTAAGATGAGTTTGTATAAGATAAGTTGTTTGTAAAACAATGTCTTGTGAAAAGTATGTTATTTGTATAAAATGTTCTATGTCTCAAACTGAAATGATTCAAATAACGCTACAATATGTAATACCATACAAACACTTATATATAGGAAGTACCAGCGGCGTATCCACCATGCTTGTATCATATTACACACGCATCGTTACTTAATCACTTAATCAAACCAAACTAATGTCAAAATGTCTATGTCAAATATCCATGTCAAATGTCTATGTCAAATATCCATGTCAAATGTCTATGTCAAAATATCATGTATGGCAAGTGAAATGTCTCAACTAAACCATATACACAAGAACAAAGTATTGAAGTAAAACTTGGTTTAAATCAAAGTTATGTTTTGTGGGAAATGCATGATCAAATGTCAATCATGTTAAAATGTCTATGCCGAAATGTCTATGTCAAATACGGTTCACACGGTTCACAGATATCAACGGATCACAGTCAAATGATTTCAACGGTTCAATATGTAGTATAATGTGTTCATATGCTGGATAAGCATATGCAACAGAAAAAGCAATGTAACACAATGTACTAAGTACGCACACAATGGCATACATAGCATGAGATGTAATGTAAAACAATGTACTAAGTAATGCACACGATGGGCACACCTAGCATGAAATGTCATGTAAAACAATGTACTAAGTAATGCACACAATGGGCACACCTAGCATGAAATGAAATGAAATCATGTACTATAATGTACTAACGAACATAGCATGTATATGATGTCAAAACAGGAAAGCATGAAAGTAACAAGTAGGCACATGTGTTCCACCCCAAAACAGTTTTGGAAAACAGTAAAAGAGGGGTCTATGTACTCACCTGAGATTGCTCAGTAGTCCTTGAGTAACAACTAAACAATGCTAGAGATCGCGGATATCAAACGACACCTAGTATAGGTAGCTACATTAATAAACCGGACCTAAATCGGAAGATCGGGTAGCATTAGGGTTTGTAAACCAAACGAGTGTAGAGACTCGTGTCTTTTGGTTTAACAAAGCCTACATACTAAATGAAACTTAACCTAAGTGTCTACGACCCATTACGACCCGTTTAGGTAGCTTGCGCTACTTTAACGCGTCGTTCGCGTGAAACGCGTTCGGACCGCCTAACTAGCCCTATGACAAGTGTTATATGCCTAAACATATTACATAATCAGTTATGTGACAAAGGTTTAGGTTACATATGCTTAATTACCAATTATACATGAAAAGGGTATTCTGGTAATTTACCTAAGGCATATAAACTACCTATCATACAACTACTTAAACGATGTGACCATAGGGTATAACCTCGGAAGGTTATTCCCTACCTACTATGGTCACCTAATGTGTTTGGTCGGATCCTAATGATCGACCAAACTGGGTCGGGTTCGAAGGTATAGGCGATTTATCAGATCGCCTACCCTACGACCCTAGACAACGTGGTAGTCAGTGGGCATAGTCCCAAGGGACTATGACCAACGTGATTACACTCACGTTGCGAAGTTCAAACGAACTTCGCATTGACCAATACTGGTCAACGCTGAAAGTCAAACAAAGTTTGACTTTCTGACTCGAAAAGCAGTAAAATAAGGAAAAGAACGAAAGAATACTTACCCAGGGTCCCCGAATGCTAACCCAGATCAAAATAGCTCAGGTATGAAACGAAGGTTCCAACTTAGAGTCTTTTCAATCAGATTTGTGGGTTTTTAAGCCAAAGGGGGGTGGGTATTTATAGATAAAGTAGAGCCGCTAGGATCGTTTCTTGAATATCGTGCCACGATCCGAGCCGTACACTTGTCACAAAGGTTATGGAGCCACATATGCTCCTTATCTTAGTGATTAAGCAAGTTGCAAACATGTGGTTGTGGTTAATCAGCTGAAATCTGATTGCAAATACACTTAATCTGGTCAGGTTAGGCAGTCGCGTAGCGCTAGTGCAAAGGCACTATGCAGTCGCGCTACGCTAGCACCTCCCTGTTTCAGAAATGTTTCAAAAGTGGCAGAAATGGTCCCTGCACGTGTTTAAGGTCTTTTTCGATGCGTTTGAACCCCGTTAACCTCATTTCAAGGCTCTAAAATGAAGTTAAAGTATAGGGAACTCAAAACATGCTCAAAAATATGTCGGATGTCGGTTCGTTTGGTCGTACGATCGCGATGTTCGCTTAATTACGACGGAATGCGCATAAGCGCGAAAAACGATCCAAATGACGCGACGAATGGATTTTTCTTATGGCGAACACTAAAATATAATATAGTCATGCTTACATAAATTTTTGGATGTCCAGATGTATTCAGAACGTAAGTTATGCGCGAAAATGCAAACTTGTGCACTTTTTGACACTTTTAGTCCCTGAATGACCCGAAAGTTTATTTTAGCATACCGAACCCCTCAAAGCCTATTTCTAAGCTATGTAAAGGATATTTATGGTATGTTTAACTTATGGTCATGTTCCGGAATGTCTGTTACAGTTCAAATTGGCATACTTTCGCAGTTTGTCAACTTTAGTCCCTGTAAGCGATTAAACTTTGATTTCACCACACCAAACCTTCCAAAACTTATATCTAAGTTATGTAAAGTTTATTTAAGGTATGTTAAGCCTATTTCACTTTTCCGGAGTGTTCGTTGCATTAAACTGGTTATATTTACGCATTAGTGCGCGTATAACCTTCCAGAAAGCGATTTAGAGCTTGAAATCGAACAAGAATTGATATGTGTAAACGATACACATATTTTTACAAATCCCAAGTATGAAATACAATATTTCACTGGTTGGGCATTTGTTTGATGGTTGAAATGACACAGGTGTTACAGTCTCCCCTACTTTAGGAAATTTCGTCCCGAAATTAATTCGTAGGAGTCTGTCTATGACTTTGTTTCAAATAGTCATCAAAGATATGTAAAGCATAATCTGATTATTTTCCTCAACGGATATTTTTCAGAAGCGAAAATGAACGAACAGAGTCATTTTCTTCAACGGGTTCTTCGGAAATGGAAAATAAAGGAATTAACTAAACGGATATACATTTCCCTCAACGGATATTCTTCAGAAGTGAAAATGAATGGATGATTCATTCTTTCTCAACGGATTCTTTGTCAGAAATGGGAATGAAGGAATAATCCACTGATATTCATTTCTCTCAACGGGTATTCTTCAGAACGAAAATGAACAAACGGGGTCATTTTCCTCAACGGTTTGTTCTTCAGAATTTGAAATGAAAGAAAAATCAACGGATATTCATTTCTCTCAACGGATATTCTTCAGAACGAAAATGAACAAACGGGGTCATTTTCCTCAACGGTTTGTTCTTCAGAATTTGTAATGAAAGAAAAATCAACGGATATTCATTTCTCTCAACGGATAAATCTTCAGAAACGAAAATGAACTAACGGAGTCATTTTCAACGGTTATTTCCTCAGAGTTGGAAATGAAGGATTACACAACGGATATTCATTTCCTCAACGGATAAATCTTCAGAAACGAAAATGAACTAACGGAGTCATTTTCAACGGTTGCTTCCTCAGAGTTGGAAATGAAGGATTTCACAACGGATATTCATTTCCTCAACGGATATTCTTCAGAACGAAAATGAATGGATAATTCATTTTCCTCAACGGTTATTCTTCAGAATGGAAATGAAAAGATAAACAACGGATATTCATTTCCTCAACGGATATTCTTCAGAAGTGAAAAATGAATAGCTAGTTCATTTTTCCTCAACGGATGCTTCATCAGAATTGGAAATGAATAGGGTTAACTCTTGATACATGATAGAACTTGCTGTGATTTCTGTGCACTAAATTCCATAATTATGTATGCATCCATAATTACGTAATTCCTTGCACAGTCTGCACAGTTTGTTTTGAAATGTTGTGGGGAAAGATATCAAACCTGAGATGAGAGTGACTAGACTACCATAGGGTCCTTTTAATTAGATCAACAGAGGATCTTCTTAATTAGGCCACTAAGGAGTCCTTTCAGCTATATCATCACATGATATCCCTAATCATATTTTTGGATCAATCTGTTTAACTAGACCACTAAAGAGGTCTAATTATGAAGTAGTACATTATAATCCCAGGGACTTTAACTACAACGTAGAAGTCCATTAAGGATTTAAGTAGTACCTTTGGGTATCCTACTATGAATCTCTTGCACAAAGATATGTAAGATTTTACGAGGATTTGAATAACATAAATTGGATCACATGACACATAAAGGATAACACATAAGCACATAACCACATAATTGTTTAATTGTTATTTTCTTGTTATTGATTGCTATTAACTTGGCGCCTCGTACATCGTCTCTCTGGGAAGAAACGGGTACTTAGGATTTTCGTGGAAACGCAAGAGATTATACAAGGGAAGAAATTTGGAAGTAGTCTGTTCTTCAAGGAATGCGGTTCCTTGATTGTCGGTATTGTAGGGGATATGTTTATACATGCAACCACATAAACATATTGAAATGTAAGTGAAAGATTTATTTATGAACAACAATAACAACAACTGTTTCATAGATTGTGATAAAAGAAAATAATACACAAGGCTCGATTATTTTCTAAACAGCGTTATCTTCTGTCGGTCAGATACTCATCCCTGCGCTGAATTTGCATCAGCAAGTCTTGGGCAATTTCTACTAAAATGGCCCATCTCGCCACAGTTGTAGCAAGATCCCAGTGGGAAACGAGCTTGAGCAGGATTGTTGTTAATCTGATTTGGTGCTGCTGCTGTTGGGCAAACCCTCGCTGTATGACCTATAAGTCCGCAAACTTGGCATGTGCGGCACTTCACACCAGCATGATGATGTAGGCCACATTGGTTGCACAAGGGTGCAGTTCCTTTGTAGGGTTTCCTGGCAGGGGGTTGAGCTGGTTGGTTGGGGACGGCTTGATCATTGTGAGCGACCACGGCGAAGTTCTGAGAAGCCTTTCGCTTCTTTGACTTCTTAGAGGATCCAGTCTGTTCATCCATGGTCTTTGATTCCTCGATTGGTTTCGATTCCTCGACCAGTTTCTTGTCACCCTTTCGGAAAAGCTTACGTTTCCTGATCTGCGATTCAGTCAAGGTTGCAGATAACTCAATGGCCTGCCTAACAGTAGTAGGGTTGCTACCAGTCAAAATGTCTTGTATTGAGTCGGGAAGGCCATCAATGTACTTTTCGATCGCCTTATCCAAAGGCGTGACCATGTTTGGGCATAACAGACTTAACTCCTCATAACGGTCCGTGTAGGCTCGATGCTCACCGCTGTCTTGCTTAAGATCATCAAATTCCCTTTCCAAAGCCCTGATCTCGTGACGAGGACAAAACTCCTTCATCATGAGAGCCCTAAGTTCGGCCCATGTCTGTGCTAGAGCAACTTCTGCACCACGATCTCTCATAACCCCATTCCACCACGTAAGGGCTCTCTTCTGGAACACACTCGAAGCAAACTCGACCTTGCGATTGTCAGGACACTTCACATGGCGGAAAGTATTCTCAATGCTCTCGAACCATTGAAGAAGCCCAGTCGCTCCCTCAGAACCACCAAACTTGAGTGGTTTCGCCGAGTTAAAACTCTTGAAATTGCATGGACCATTGTTGTTGTTGTTGGCTTGATTCCATAGAGCAAAGAGGTTTGGGAATTGAGCAGCCATTTGCTGCGCAATGATTTCTGCCAGCTCGGCAGTCGCTATCTGGCTTTCGCGTCGAGGAGGCATTCTAAAAGAGGAAACATGAAATGAAACGAGTGAGAGGATTAGACGAAAAGAATGAGATGAAACAAATATGATGAAAGCAAGGATAGTGGTCATTTGTTTGTTACTACAAAGCAACAAACGACCTCGGTGAATAATCAAAGTAAATAGGTCAAAAATAATGTATCGCGAAGACATGCTCGCCTATAAGTGAACACTCATCCCAAGAATTCCCAGGTAAGCACAACTGGTCTCGCGTCTGATGAGATGTATACGAAGTGCTTGCCTAGACAGAAAACCCAGAATACAGGCATTCACCCTTCCAGTTTGCACGTGTTCACATTATTTAAAACCCAAAACCTTGACGAGATTTTGAAAACTCAAAGGGGTTCAAAACCATATAACAGAGGGTTCAAAACCTAGTAATCAATCATCCTAGAACAGATGATTAGTTTTCAAAGCGGTTTTGAAATTTATGTTCTTGTTGTGGTCGTCGCCTAAGGATAGGTGACAGTATTGTTTTATGACTAAACGCAAGTAAACTCGCGTCAGGGTCCTAAGAAGGTTATAGACTAGGTCAAAGCATTACTAATTACTAATAACCTAATTCCCTATAACCATTGGCTCTGATACCATCTTTTCTGTCACACCCCGACCACGTAGAACATACAAAACGTGGCGGAAACGTCGGGGAGTGTTGTAATAGAATTAATTGTTTCAAATCCATGGCAATTGAAGTTTCGTTTTATTAATTAAAAGTGATACAATGTCTAATCAAACAAGGAAAAACAACATAATTAACTAGTCTTGCATCTTTTATTGTCACTAAAGCCCAAGTCTGCCTATATGTATCTTGATCATCTTATGCAACAGCTCCTGAAAAACACATGTGAAAATAGGTACGTCAGCATAAAAATGCCTGTGAGATACATAGGTTTTGTGAAAATAGGTTCCATGACTTATGTTTGAGAAAATGTTTAGTCATGAACCTTGTTATTTGCTTTGTCTTGTAAATCATTTGAAGAACGATAAGATCAGATGATATGTATAAATAAGTAAATAATGTATGGTTAAATAAATAACCATGTAAGATGAGTTTGTATAAGATAAGTTGTTTGTAAAACAATGTCTTGTGAAAAGTATGTTATTTGTATAAAATGTTCTATGTCTCAAACTGAAATGATTCAAATAACGCTACAATATGTAATACCATACAAACACTTATATATAGGAAGTACCAGCGGCGTATCCACCATGCTTGTATCACATTACACACGCATCGTTACTTAATCACTTAATCAAACCAAACTAATGTCAAAATGTCTATGTCAAATATCCATGTCAAATGTCTATGTCAAATATCCATGTCAAATGTCTATGTCAAAATATCATGTATGGCAAGTGAAATGTCTCAACTAAACCATATACACAAGAACAAAGTATTGAAGTAAAACTTGGTTTAAATCAAAGTTATGTTTTGTGGGAAATGCATGATCAAATGTCAATCATGTTAAAATGTCTATGCCGAAATGTCTATGTCAAATACGGTTCACACGGTTCACAGATATCAACGGATCACAGTCAAATGATTTCAACGGTTCAATATGTAGTATAATGTGTTCATATGCTGGATAAGCATATGCAACAGAAAAAGCAATGTAACACAGTGTACTAAGTACGCACACAATGGCATACATAGCATGAGATGTAATGTAAAACAATGTACTAAGTAATGCACACAATGGGCACACCTAGCATGAAATGTCATGTAAAACAATGTACTAAGTAATGCACACAATGGGCACACCTAGCATGAAATGAAATGAAATCATGTACTATAATGTACTAACGAACATAGCATGTATATGATGTCAAAACAGGAAAGCATGAAAGTAACAAGTAGGCACATGTGTTCCACCCCAAAACAGTTTTGGAAAACAGTAAAAGAGGGGTCTATGTACTCACCTGAGATTGCTCAGTAGTCCTTGAGTAACAACTAAACAATGCTAGAGATCGCGGATATCAAACGGCACCTAGTATAGGTAGCTACATTAATAAACCGGACCTAAATCGGAAGATCGGGTAGCATTAGGGTTTGTAAACCAAACGAGTGTAGAGACTCGTGTCTTTTGGTTTAACAAAGCCTACATACTAAATGAAACTTAACCTAAGTGTCTACGACCCATTACGACCCGTTTAGGTAGCTTGTGCTACTTTAACGCGTCGTTCGCGTGAAACGCGTTCGGACCGCCTAACTAGCCCTATGACAAGTGTTATATGCCTAAACATATTACATAATCAGTTATGTGACAAAGGTTTAGGTTACATATGCTTAATTACCAATTATACATGAAAAGGGTATTCTGGTAATTTACCTAAGGCATATAAACTACCTATCATACAACTACTTAAACGATGTGACCATAGGGTATAACCTCGGAAGGTTATTCCCTACCTACTATGGTCACCTAATGTGTTTGGTCGGATCCTAATGATCGACCAAACTGGGTCGGGTTCGAAGGTATAGGCGATTTATCAGATCGCCTACCCTACGACCCTAGACAACGTGGTAGTCAGTGGGCATAGTCCCAAGGGACTATGACCAACGTGATTACACTCACGTTGCGAAGTTCAAACGAACTTCGCATTGACCAATACTGGTCAACGCTGAAAGTCAAACAAAGTTTGACTTTCTGACTCGAAAAGCAGTAAAATAAGGAAAAGAACGAAAGAATACTTACCCAGGGTCCCCGAATGCTAACCCAGATCAAAATAGCTCAGGTATGAAACGAAGGTTCCAACTTAGAGTCTTTTCAATCAGATTTGTGGGTTTTTAAGCCAAAGGGGGGTGGGTATTTATAGATAAAGTAGAGCCGCTAGGATCGTTTCTTGAATATCGTGCCACGATCCGAGCCGTACACTTGTCACAAAGGTTATGGAGCCACATATGCTCCTTATCTTAGTGATTAAGCAAGTTGCAAACATGTGGTTGTGGTTAATCAGCTGAAATCTGATTGCAAATACACTTAATCTGGTCAGGTTAGGCAGTCGCGTAGCGCTAGTGCAAAGGCACTATGCAGTCGCGCTACGCTAGCACCTCCCTGTTTCAGAAATGTTTCAAAAGTGGCAGAAATGGTCCCTGCACGTGTTTAAGGCCTTTTTCGATGCGTTTGAACCCCGTTAACCTCATTTCAAGGCTCTAAAATGAAGTTAAAGTATAGGGAACTCAAAACATGCTCAAAAATATGTCGGATGTCGGTTCGTTTGGTCGTACGATCGCGATGTTCGCTTAATTACGACGGAATGCGCATAAGCGCGAAAAACGATCCAAATGACGCGACGAATGGATTTTTCTTATGGCGAACACTAAAATATAATATAGTCATGCTTACATAAATTTTTGGATGTCCAGATGTATTCAGAACGTAAGTTATGCGCGAAAATGCAAACTTGTGCACTTTTTGACACTTTTAGTCCCTGAATGACCCAAAAGTTTATTTTAGCATACCGAACCCCTCAAAGCCTATTTCTAAGCTATGTAAAGGATATTTATGGTATGTTTAACTTATGGTCATGTTCCGGAATGTCTGTTACAGTTCAAATTGGCATACTTTCGCAGTTTGTCAACTTTAGTCCCTGTAAGCGATTAAACTTTGATTTCACCACACCAAACCTTCCAAAACTTATATCTAAGTTATGTAAAGTTTATTTAAGGTATGTTAAGCCTATTTCACTTTTCCGGAGTGTTCGTTGCATTAAACTGGTTATATTTACGCATTAGTGCGCGTATAACCTTCCAGAAAGCGATTTAGAGCTTGAAATCGAACAAGAATTGATATGTGTAAACGATACACATATTTTTACAAATCCCAAGTATGAAATACAATATTTCACTGGTTGGGCATTTGTTTGATGGTTGAAATGACACAGGTGTTACAATTTTAAATTCTAAACACAAGACAACTTGTGTTAGGGTCCTAGAAAGGTTATAGTCTAGGTCAAAGCATTACTAATAACCTAATTCCCTATAACCATTGGCTCTGATACCAACTCTTCTGTCACACCCCGACCACGTATAACATACAAAACGTGGCGGAAAACGTCAGGGAGTGTTGTAACAGAATTAATTGTTTCATAACCATGGCATACAAAGTGGTATTTTATTTATCAACATAAGAGTTACATTGTTTTAAACAGGAATCAAAGAGTTTATAACATAATTAAACTAAGTCTATCTTCGTTTTATGTCTCTAAGGCACAGGTCCGCCCTAGTGTCACGATCATCATCCTACGCAATAGCTCCTGAAAACACATGTAAAAATAGGTACGTCAGCATAAAAATGCCTGTGAGATACATAGGATTTGGGAAAATAGGATTCATGACTTATAAGTTTAGGAAAAGTTGTTTAGCAAAAGTCAGTCATGAACCTTGTAAGTTGTTTTGTTTTGTAAATCATTCCAAAAGCAATGATATGTATTAATAAGAGAATAATGTATGGTTAAATGAATAACCAAGTAAAATGAGTTTGTATAAGATAAGTTGTTTTGTAAATCAATGTCTTGTGAAAATAAGTTGTTTTTGTAAAACGTAATATGTCAAATGTTGAAATGATTTAAGTAACGCTACGACATGTAATGTAATACAAACACTTATATATAGGAAGTACCAGTGGCGTATCCACCATGCTTGTATCATATTACACACGCCTCGTTATTCAAATCACATACTCAAACCAACCACCAATGTAAATTGTTTATGTATAAATGAATTGTCATGTGTTAATGTGTAAACCATATCGAAATGTCTATGTCCAATGTAAACCACTAAATGTGTATATCAATGTCAAAATGTTTATGTTTAATGTAGATCATGTAATGTGTACCAAAAAATATCATGTATGGTAAGTGAAATATATCAACTAAACCATATGTAAAATGCACAAAAACAAGGTATTGAAGTAAAACATGGTTTAAATCAAAGTCATGTTTTGTGGAACAAATGCATGCTATACTGATACAAACATTTATGCGGTATTGTGAAAATGCATACATCCAAGCCTTGAGACTATGGCGATAAACCCTTAAACAAATTAAAGGTTTATCTAAGTTATGTGTATCGAATTCGGTCATTCCTTCCAATCCACACCTACCCAGGATTTCAGGAACGGGAGTTGTCAATTCCTATGGTACCACTACCTACTAACGAACGGCGTAGCTAATGTTAATAATTGTATTGTTCCATTTTAAACAACCCAAATGTCATAACAAAATGTAAGCATGTGATGAAAACAACTGTACTAAGTATGCACACAATGGACATACATAGCATAAAATGTAATGTAAAACAATGTACTAAGTATGCACACAATGGACATACATAGCATGAAATGTAATGTAAAACAATGTACTAAGTATGCACACAATGGACATACATAGCATGAACACAATGAAATCATGTACTATAAATGTACTAATGAACATAGCAAGTATATGATGTGAAAGCAGGAAAGCATGAAAGTAACAAGTAGGCACATGTGTTTCACCCCAAAACAGTTTGGAAAACAGTTAAAAGAGGGGTCTATGTACTCACTTGAGATTGCTCAGAAGTCCTAAGATAACCACCAAGCAATGCTAGAGATCACGGAATCAAACGGCACCTAATATAGGTAACTATGTTAATAAACCGGACCTAAATCGGAGGATTTAAATAGAATGAGGGTTCGTAAACCAAACGAGTATGGAAGCTCGTGTAATATGGTTTAACAAAGCCTACATACTAATTGAAACCTAACATAAGTGCTTACGACCCATTACGACTCGTTTAGGTAGCTTATGCTACTTTAACGCGTCGTTCGCGTGAAACGCGTTCGGACCGCCCAACTAGCCCTATGACAAGTGTTATATGCCTAAACATGTTACATAATCAGTTATGTGACAAAAGTTTAGGTTACATATGCTTAATTACCAATTATAAGCGATTTATTAGATCGCTTACCCTTACGACCCTAGACAACGTGGTAATCAGTAGGCATAGTCCCAAGGGACTATAACCATCGTGATTACAATCACGTTGCGAAGTTCAAACGAACTTCGCATTGACCATAAACTGGTCAACGTAGAAAGTCAAACAAAGTTTGACTTTCAGACTCGAAAAGCAATAAAAGAACGACGGAATACTTACGAAGGGTCCCCGAATGCTAATTTCGATTCAAGTAGCTCAGGTATGAAACAAAGGTTCCAACTTAGAGCTTCTCAAATCAAAATTCTTGTGGGTTTTGCAATGGCATTGGGGGGGTATTTATAGGATTCGTAGAGCCGTTAAGATCGTTCCTCGTTAAACGTGCTTCAATCTCAACCCTCCACCTCAAAACCCTGGTTTTAGAAAACCATTTGAGCCCATGGTATTGCCCAAAACCGTGTGCGAAAGTGGAACGGACCAGATTCGATGTTTCTGCAAAGTTTCTGTCCAGATGAGGCGCTCGCGTAGTGCGACTGCATAGGCATGAGGTGCTCGCGCTACGCCACCATGTACCAGTTTCAGAAAAGTTTCAAAAATGGCAGAAATGGTCCCTGCAGCCCGTTTAAGCTATTTTCGATGCGTTTGAACCCCGTTAACCTCATTTCAAGGCTCTAAAATGAAGTTAAAGTATAGGGAACTCAAAACATGCTCAAAAATATCTAGGATGTCGGTTCGTTTGGTTGTACGATCGCGATGTTCGCTTAATTACGACGGAATGCGCATAAGCGCGAAAAACGATCCAAATGGCGCGACGAATGGATTTTTCTTATGCCAAACACTAAAATAAAATATTTTAGTGCTTACATAAATTTTTGGATGTCCGGAGGTATTCAGAACGTGAGTTATGCGCGAAAGTGCAAACTTGTGCGCTTTTTGACGCTTTTAGTCCCTGAAAGACCCAAAAGTTTATTTTAGCATACCGAACCCCTCAAAGCCTATTTCTAAGCTATGTAAAGGATATTTATGGTATGTTTAACTTATGGTCATGTTCCGGAATGTTCGTTACGGTTCAAATTGGCATACTTTCGCAGTTTGTCAAGTTTAGTCCCTGTAGGCGAATTAACTTGTTTTAGCCATACCAAAGCCTTTAAAACTTGTTTCTAAGTTATGTAAAGGTTATTTAAGGTATGTTAAGTATATGTTGATGTTCTGGAGTATTTGTCGCATTTAAACTGGTTACGTTCACGCACCAGTTTGCGTATAACTCTCCAGAAAGCGATATAGAGTTTGAAATTGAGCAAAAGTCAAAACATGAAAAATGTAAAACACAACCAAACAAACATTGGGATCAAATAACATTGTTTTATTGATAACTGAACTGTTCACAATGATTACAAGCACAGATGTTACAACAAAAACATTAAAAAATGATAAAAATACAAAAACATGAGATATTTTCAAAATCCAAAAACAATAGAAAATTGGAAAAGAGCTTGTGTAAAAAGGGAAAATGATAGTACATCGGCTTGACAGTTACGGTATGCTAAAGAAATGGAATGTTTAAATGCGTTAAACAGTCTCGCTGATGATGTGCCGATAGTTTTTTACACATTTAGTAGGTTTGTTCGGGATATAAACCTAAATCTTACTTACTTATTTCGTGGGGAACACTACTTGGATATATAGGTACCCCCTGAAATCTTGTTTGAAAGATTCCTTTTTCTGATATACTAGGTCTTTATACTCAGTGATATCCGGGGTATTATTCCGGGACTTCTGCTGAATGGAAGTTCTGACCTAGTCCCTGAATAATACTTTCCGCAATGCTTGAAACATAGCATCACCCTCAGCATATATGATAAGACAATAAAATTGCTTAGCAATGCTGTTGTAAAAAAGATCCTCTAAAGGGGACACACCCAAAAGTTGAGTCATGATCTCTCTGTTGAACGGTAGTTCTGACCTGAGCTCTCATGATTCTTCATAATTTATTAACCCCTTACAGATATCATTTGTGTTATACTTACCTGTAAGACTGAATATTGGGATCTGGATACGAGAGTATATTCAAGAGGTGGGACACACGTATAAGTTTAAGTCTCTAAAACACTAACTCTGTATCCTGGACAGATTGAAATGTGAGTAAAAATTTAAAGTGGATCAGTATATCGACAATCTAAGCGAATTGTTTAATTCTGAATATGTAATCAAAGCTTAACGGTACTTGTGACTTGTCGAATAGCTGATATGATTCCCTAACACGCTTAACCAAAAATATGTTTGTAAATAGTTTACTTTCACTGCATTTTAGTTCTGTATTTCATTTCTAGTATAGAAGCTTTATTAAAAATCCAAAAAGATTTTTCATTTCTGTTTTATTTTTGACAAATCAAAGTGGAGAGTTGATCTTTAGATTCGAATTGAAGCAGATGCAGGAAGTCTCTGGGCTGTATAATGAGTTTGAAGCTAAACATGATGAGTTTGTGAAAATTGAAAAGATAAAGCAAGTTCATTAAATTGAAACTTGTAATTTTCAGAAAAACAAATTGAACAAGAAGTCAGTGTGTATTATCTCTGATCAACCAAGGTCATTAAGTTGGACTTGGTAGATAAATTGAGTAATCGGGGTCATTAACTTGGACTTGAATACTTAAGTGGACTTATAACACTGAAGGTTAAATGGTAAGTATGGATTGATACTATTATTGTTATATATCTTATTTTTGGGTAGAGTATATGCAGGTAACAGGAATCCCCATGGCATCAAAATGTTAAAGTTTGAACCAGAATTTAAAGCCCTAGTTTATCGAGAGGGGGAGTCTGCGAAAGGGGGAGTCAGAATTTTGGATCAACAGTCAAAGGGGAGTTTGAAGATTAAAGTTTGTAGATAAAGATTGGAGAGAGTTTTTGCAATGAAGAGACAAAATTGAAAAAGACAAAGACTGAAGACTCGACGCCAAAGACTTCGTCAACATCCAAGGGGGAGTCTGTTGGTGCACTTAGTGTCTGTTGACTTCGTCTTTAACAAGTCTTATGTCTAGATAGAATGAATGAGCACACAATAGGTTAGAGATTTAGGGTTTTACATGTTAATATAGGGTGTTTCGCTTGAAGGTGATTCAAGGCAGTTCAAGCGAAACCATATCATGCAGGTTCGCTTGAAACTGACATGTTCAAGCGAAACCCATTCAATTGTCTTGTTCAAGCGAAACCCATGTGTCTATAAATAGGGGATGTGTGTCATTTGAAGCGAGAGGTCATTAGTGTTTGTGTGTGAGTCGAGGTGCTGCTGGATTTTTGTCAGAATTGATTGTAAAGACTCAGGATTGATTAATAGAGGAAGAATTGAAAAGGAACAAGCTGTTTGATGTTGTTTAACTTGACTGTTTAAGGTCACGAAACCGATCCAACAAGAGGAAATGATAGTACATCAGTGGACGATCACGGCATGCTAAAGAAATGGAAAGTTAAATAGTGATAAACGGTCTCACTGATGATGTGCCAGTAGGTTTTTGCACATTTAGTAGATTGTGACGAGATATAAACCTAAATTCAAACTTGCTTATATCGTGGGTAACATCTCTCGGATATATGGGTAACCCCCGAAATCTTGTTTGAAGGACCCCTCTTTCTGAGATACTAGGTCTTTAAACTCAGTGATATCTGGGGTATTATCCCGGGACTTCTGATAATGCGGAAGCAATGGCCTAGTCCCCGGAGAATACTTTACTGCTTGCTTGAAATATAGCGCCGCCCTCAGCAAAAATAGACAATAAAATTGCTAATCAATGTTGTTGTATAAAAGATCCTCTAAAGGGGACCCACCGTAAAGTCGAAGCCGTCATCTCTCTGCTGAATGGAAGTTCTGACCTGAGCTCTCACGGTTTCGCAATTTAACCCCTTACAGATATCATCTAGGTATATTCACCTGTAAGACTGAATTTTGGGATCTGGATACGGGAGTATATTCTGAGGTGGGATACACGATTAAGTTTAAGTGTTTAAGACATTAACCTCGTATCTCGAAACAGTTGAACTTTGTGTGAAAATTTAAGTGGATCAGTATACTGACAATCTTAGTGAATCGTTTAGAACTTAAAATGTTTAAAGATTAACGGTGTTGGTGATTTGTCTCATAAACTGATATGATCCTCTTACACAAACTCACAAAAAATATTGTTTGTATATATTTCTTTGCTGTATTTCATTTCGGTTATTTCAAAATTCCAAAAAGAGTTTCGGCGTGTTTTAGCATAAATTTTAAAAAATCCAAAAAGATTTTAGACAACTGATATTGAAGAACTGATTTTCAAAATTCCAAGTGCTGAACATGACGAACAGGTTTGGGAAAGTGTGTTTGAAGATGTGTGAAATGAAAATGATATATATTCAAGTGGTTCATCAGAAATTGACATGATAAATCATTTTGTTCGATACTTGAAAATGATGTATTCAGGGTTGTGTCTTCAAGTGATTAGCAAAGTTTCTAAATTTGTTATATCTTATTTTTTATGAAACTTATGTTTTGGGTAGAGAATATGCAGGTGAGTCAGGTCACGATCCTGATCTTGTGAAAGCCAGACTACGATCCCAGCACAAGTTGAGGGGAAGTCTGTTAGAGAAAGAGAGTCTGAAGATGTAAGAGCTAGGAGTTTGATCCTGAAAGATTAGTTGAAGAAAGTTAGAGTGAAGGAAGCCCAAATACTGATAAAGAGTGAAGATTGAGAAGACTCGACACTTAAGACTCGTCAACATCTGAGGGGGAGTCTGTTGGTGCATACATCTGTCGACTTCGTCGTATATCGAGTCTTGGTTGCATTGCGGATCTGATCAAGCATGATGTTATCATCTTTGATGATGACATCATAATAGTGACATCATCATTGCATCACATCACAAAAGACAAAGCAATTCACAAATCACATTTATAATATGTTTGTCGGTTCGCTTGAAAAGGTCAATCTAGGGAGGTTCGCTTGAAATAGAATATTATATTGTTGGGTAGTTCGCTTGAATGGTCCCGCTTAAAAAGGTCATGTATGCTTCAAGCGAACCATGAAGGCTATATATAGGCATGTTGTCATTTCATTTAGAACAAATTTCAGATTTGATACCGAGGTGCTGCCGGTATTCCTTGTGATTGTAAACGCTATTATTCCAATACACAAGACGTTTAAAGTGATATTCAAGTTGTTTTTACATCCGTTTCTCAGTTTCCGCCTCTGAAACGGACTAGAGCTCTTCCGAACGACTCATTCAGGTTGAGATTCGATCCTACAAGTGGTATCAGAGCTCAGGACGAGGAGTTCTTGCCATATTCAGCTTGAAAATCTGTTTTCTACACTTTCTTTCACAAAATTGATAAATTTCACGGTTAAAATTGGCTCAAACTTTCACATTATGCTCGAAATCATGTTTTAACAAATCTTGGAAAGTTTCAGAACTAAAATCGACTTAAAACTGGTTGAAATCATGAGTTCGCTTGAAATTCTGTTCGAAATGCTGATGTCACTGTGAGTCTCGCTTGAAAAATCATTCTGTGTCTCGCTTGAGTTTACATCTTGAGTCCGCTTGAAAACGAGAGTCCGCTTGAAAACGAGTGTTCGCTTGAATCATATTTCCAGTGAACAAGTTTGTTTTTGTGTGGAAAATGCATCGATTCATGTAAAACATTTTACGAGGATGACAGGCCATTGATAGTTGGGAAAAGAAATTTTGTGTTGGGTATCAGTTGCATGTGAAGTATTAATAGAGGTTGTCGACCAACTTCTAATATCATAATCATTTTAAAAATTAAAGTAGCACTAATCGATTTAGTGGATTTGAAGGCCCAATCAAATTGTGTTGAACAATTAAAAGGTGTCGGTTCATTCAAGACTTTGCATGTGACTTGATAAGTGTGGTGTAAAAAGTTTGTCGGCCACCCATTTTTAGTGCAAACAAAAATTCAAAGGTGATAGGCCCATGTGACTGTTGACTCTTCAAGTCTAATCAGCCCAATCAGAATTATTGAACAAATGAAAAGTGTCTGCTATTCTAGTTGCATGTGATTCTCGTGTTTTACGAGGTAATCCAGCTCGTTTGAGACTAGTATTTTTGATACAAGAAACTTTGTGTTTGTGAAGCTTTGAAATAGAAACATGGAAAAGGCGTTGTTGAAGAAGTCATTTGACATGTTTGTAGCTTTTGACCATGAAACAACAAAGATGACCATTGATAGATATTGTCATTTAGTCTTGGAAATGGGAAGATTGAAAATTAAGAAAGACGATGATGAATGGGTTGATAAACTTGCTGATGCTTTACCACAACAGAAATGGGAAAATTATTTGATGATAGTAAAACAAATGAGGAAGTCTGATGTCACACCCCGACCACGTAGAACATACAAAACGTGGCGGAAATGTCGGGGAGTGTTGTAACAGAATTAATTGTTTCAAATCCATGGCAATTGAAGTTTCGTTTTATAGATTAAAAGTGTTACAATGTCTTAACAAACAAAGAAATACAACATAATTAACTAGTCTCGCATATTTTATTGTCACTAAAGCCCTAGTCTGCCTATGTGTATCTTGATCATCTTATGCAACAGCTCCTGAAAAACACATGTGAAAATAGGTACGTCAGCATAAAAATGCCTGTGAGATACATAGGTTTTGTGAAAATAGGTTTCATGACTTATGTTTGAGAAAATGTTTAGTCATGAACCTTGTAATTTGCTTTGTCTTGTAAATCATTTGAAAAACAATGAGTTATGATGATATGTATAAATAAGTGAATAATGTATGGTTAAATGAATAACCATGTAAACTGAGTTTGTATAAGATAAGTTGCTTGTAAAACAATGTATTGTGAAAAGTATGTTATTTGTATAAAATGTTATATGTATCAAACTGAAATGATTCAAATAACGCTACGATATATGTAATACCATACAAACACTTATATATAGGAAGTACCAGCGGCGTATCCACCATGCTTGTATCATATTACACACGCATCGTTACTTAATCACTTAATCAAACCAAACCATCAAGATGTAAAATGTTCATGTCTAATGTAAATCATGTAATATGTATCCACAACGTAAGCCTGTGATGAATAACAAATGTACTAAGTACGCGACAATAGACATACGTAGCATGTGACCTGTACTAAGTATGCAACAATAGACATACGTAGCATGTGACCTGTACTACGTATACAACAATAGACATACGTAGCATGTGACCTGTACTACGTATACAATAATAGACATACGTAGCATGTGACCTGTACTACGTATACAACAATAGACATACGTAGCATGTGACCTGTACTACGTATACAACAATAGACATACGTAGCATGTAATGTAATGTAAAACGATGTACTAAGTAATGCACACAATGGGCATACCTAGCATAAGATGTAATAAAATCATGTACTATAATGTACTAACGAACATAGCAGGTATATGATGTGTAAACAGGAAAGCATGAAAGTAACAAGTAGGCACATGTGTTTCACCCCAAAACAGTTTGGAAAACAGTAAAAGAGGGGTCTATGTACTCACTTGAGATTGCTTAGTAGTCCTTGAGTAACAACCAAACAATGCTAGAGATCGCGGATATCAAACGGCACCTAATATAGGTAACTATGTTAATAACCGGACCTAAATCGGATGATTGGATAGAATGAGGGTTCGTAAACCAAACGAGTATAGAGACTCGTGTCATATGGTTTAACAAAGCCTACATACTAAATGAAATCTTAATCTAAGTGCTTTCGACCCATTACGACCCGTTTAGGTAGCTTACGCTACTTTAACGCGTCGTTCGCGTGAAACGCGTTCGGACTGCCTAACTAGTCCTATGACAAGTGTTATATGCCTAAACATGTTACATAATCAGTTATGTGACAAAAGTTTAGGTTACATATGCTTAATTACCAATTATACATGAAAAGGGTATTCTGGTAATTTACCTAAGGCATATAAACCACCTATCATACAACTACTCAAACGATGTGACCATAGGGCATAACCTCGGAAGGTTATTCCCTACCTACTATGGTCACCTAATGTATTTGGTCGGATCCTAATGATCGACCAAATGGGTCGTGTTCGAGGTATAAGCGATTTATTAGATCGCTTACCCTACGACCCTAGACAACGTGGTAATCAGTAGGCATAGTCCCAAGGGACTATAACCAACGTGATTACACTCACGTTGCGAAGTTCAAACGAACTTCGCATTGACCATAACTGGTCAACGCAGAAAGTCAAACAAAGTTTGACTTTCAGACTCGAAAGACTCGAAAAGCAATAAAAGAACGAAAGAATACTTACGAAGGGTCCCCGAATGCTAATCTCGATCCAAGGACTCAGGTATGAAACAATGGTTTCAACTTAGAGCTCTCAAATCCAGATTCTTGTGAGAAATGAGGTTGGGGTGGATGGGTATTTATAGGAATACCCGAACCGTTAGGATCGTTTCATGGAAACCGTGCTCGAATCTTGTGCGTACACTTGTCACAAAGTTGTGGTAACTTAAAAATGGTCCTAATGAGCTGAATGTGCAGTTGTGAGTGTGTGGATGAGGTTTAAACAGCTGGAATCAGCTGACTAAGCGTTCTTATCTGATCAGGAAGGCTGAGGCGGGCCGCCTAAGATTTAAGCTTGGCTCACGCGGGCCGCCTAGCTCTTCAGATCAGAAAACAAGTTTCAAATGTTGCAGTTTCAGTCCCTGTTATGTGTTTAAGCCATTTCCGACATGTTTAAGGCCCGTTAAGCCAACTTTAAGGCCCTAACATGATGTCTAAACATTGTGGACATGAAACATGCTCAAAAATATGTCGGATGTTGGTTCGTTTGGTCGTACGAACGCGATGTTCGCTTAATTACGACGGAATGCGCATAAGCGCGAAAAACGATCCAAATGACGCAACGAATGGATTTTTGGCAAGCCAAACACTAAAGCATAATATAGTCATGCTTACATAAATTTTTGGATGTCCGGATGTATTCAGAACGTAAGTTATGCGCGAAAATGCAAACTTGTGCACTTTTTGACACTTTTAGTCCCTGAATGACCCAAAAGTTTATTTTAGCATACCGAACACCTCAAAGCCTATTTCTAAGCTATGTAAAGGATATTTATGGTATGTTAAGTATATGTCACTATTCCGGAGTGTTCGTTGCATTAAACTCGTTATATTTACGCATCAGTGCGTGTATAACCTTCCAGAAAGCGATTTAGAGCTTGAAATCGAACAAGAGTTGATATGTGCAATCGATACACATATTTTTACAAATCCCAAGTATGAAATACAATATTTCATTGGTTTGGCATTTGTTTGATGGTTGAAGTGACACAGGTGTCACATCTGAGAATATGAATTTGGCACAGTTTATTCAGAAAATTGAAGAGCATGAATTGGAAAGAGAATGGGAAGAAACAGAAGCAAGAAAAGCTGCAGAAAATAAAGCAAAAATAGAAAATGAGAAAGCAGAAGTTGAAGAAAGTTCAACAAAGGAAACTGAGGGACAGAAAGCTGAAATAGAATCTGAAGAACCAGTGGTTGAAAAGATTGTAGAGAAAGTTGTTGAAATTGAAAAGATTGTTGAAATTGAGAAAGTTGTTGAAGTTGATAAGAGAGTCGAGGTCGTTAAACTGTGTTTGAATTGTGAGGAGCCTTGCCAAGTTTGTGAGGAGAAAGATAAGAAGATTGCTGAACTTGAGAAGATTAAAGAAGATTTACTGTCTGATGTAAAGTATGTGAAGGAATCGTATGATGTGCTCAACAAAACAGTTGATCGTCTGAAAAGAACGAATTCAGAGATTGAAAATGCAATGACAAAAATGAGCGCAACTTTAATGACAAAACAGAGCGTCATCAATGAGTATATTGAAGATTGTGCGAAAATGAAGCCGGATATAGAGCTTGAAAGGATTGAAAATGAAAGGATTAAACGTTTGTTGTTGAGTTATACTACTTGTGATTATTTGATTGATCGTGTTTATCCTATTGTTGCAGGTCTTGAAGCATTCATGGAGAAAAAGACTGAATATACTGATACTGGTAAGAAACAAAGAGTCAAGTATAACAGATGTCCGCCCCCGATCCATGAAAGTTATTCTCCCAGGAATCCAAACGAAGAGCGTCTAAAAAAGGCAGTCAACATCAAGTTAAAGTCTGAAATCATTGATGAATTACCAGACAATATTGATGTTACATTCACAGCGTCTGACACTGATCATGAGTCTGAGTTAGTAAAGAAAGTTGTCGATCAGGTGTTGGATACGGATGAAGAGTCAAAACCGGAGTCTAAGTCTGAAAGTTCGAGTTTGTCAGAAAAGAGTCCGAGTTCACCGGTTAAAAGGGTTTACAATAAAGAATTCCTGTTATCAAAATCTAATTTGAATGACGGACCAATCAAAGTAGCTTATACTTTGAATGATTCAGACAAATTATATTCTGATGAGGAATTTCCAATAAGAAGTGTAAAAACTAAAATGATCAAATAGGTTTTCAAACTAATAGAAATTAACATTTCTGAAATAAAAGATTTAAATCTTGATGAAAAACCTAAAAAATACACTTCAAGGCTCCAACAGAGATTGAAGAAGAAAATGGGTTATAATTGTGGTTATGGTTTTCAAAAGAAATCAAACCATAATGGTAATCTCAAAAAGAAAGGTCTTGGTTTCAATTCTTCAGAAAATTATAAAAATCAGAAAACTTATAAATCAAAAACAAAATTTGTTTCAGGAGGAAGTTCAGAGGATGAACAGAAGAAACCGTTCTGGAAGCAGTCGAATCAAGAGTTTCTTGCTGAAGTAAAGAAGAATGTGAGAAAATTTGCTTCAAGAGTTGACAGAAGAACCTGTTTCAAATGCCAAGAAGTTGGACACATAGCTTGGAATTGTCCCAAGTCCAACTACAAAGAACAGGGAGTTTCTTCTAACTTTGATTCGAGAAGAAAATTTGTTGATAAGAGAGAACTATCTTTGAAAAAGGATAAAATGTTTGAAAATTCTAGTTTTGAAAAAGATGAAAGTTCAAAACGGTTTTACAAAAGAAAAGGCGATATGAACAAGTAAAAGTGGGTGGTTAAATCTGAGGGTAATTCTGACAATGAATCTGATTCCATAAAATCAGAGGAGTCTTTGGTTGAGAAAAAGGTTGTGAATTCCGTTCCAGAGGTGAACGATGAGGATTTTCCTCCATTGTCAAAGGAAAATTTGATGAAGAAAGTGGGAAAGGTAGAGATCTCAAATCAATTCTTCACTGATAAGGGAGAATTTGATGTTGAGAAGGCTTTCAATGGAAAAGTCAAGCATATTTTTGGTAAGATGGTTGATGGGAAGGTTAAAACTGCAAAAGATTTTTATAAATCAAAATGTTGGTGGGATAGATGTGTCCCAGAATCTCCCAATGCTGGTCAGGCTTGGGGGAAAGTTTTTCCAAACTAAAATCCTGATTTGCCGGAGCTCCCAGGTTGGTAAGAGTGGAGCAGGAATCGGCATCTTTCTTAGCAAATGATCCTACAAGTGGTACAGTTGGTAAAGTACAGGTGGTATATTTAAATTGTTATATTTTGATTTACAAGTGGTTATGGTTGGTGAAATGAACCTGTAAGTGGTTGAAAGAGGTTTTCATCTTCAAATGGTTAATCAAGGTCATTAAGTTGAACTTGATTGGACCATACTTACAAATGGTATTTTGGAGAACAATGTGATGAACCCCTAACCTACAAATGGTTTCTTAAAATCAACAAAACTTATTTTCCGGAAAAACCATTTGATTAAAACAAACTTAAGTGTTTTGAAATCAAAATGGGAAAATGTTTTGTTGAGAGGGGGAGTTCTGATTGTTTATGCCGAGTGGATGGCGAATTAAAGTGATTTGATATCAGTTGTCACTTTATTGTATAGTTTGTTTTCATATTTCCTAAAATGTGTTCGCATTTTAGGGGGAGTAAAAAATTTCAGAAAATCCAAAAACATTAGAAAATTTGAAAAAGGCAAAAACATGATAAAATCAAAAAATGAGTTTTGTTGTATAAAAGAGGAAATGATAGTACATCAGTGGACGATCACGGCATGCTAAAGAAATGGAAAGTTAAATAGAAAAAAATTCTAAAAAGTTAAAAAGTTTGAAAATTCTACTTCTGAAACTTTCCAGGATTTATTAAAACATGATTACGCATGATATGTGAGAATTTGAGCCGATTTTAACCGTGACAAAATTTTAATTTTGAAAAAGAAGGTGTAGAAATCAGATTTTCAAGCTTGTTTTGGCAAGAACTCTTCTTCCTGAGCTCTAATACCACTTGTAGGATCGAATCGCGACCTGAATGAGTCGTTCGGAAGAGCTCTAGTCCGTTTCAGAGGCGGAAACAGAGAAAGAGATGTGAAAACAGCTTGAATATCACTTTAAACCTCTTGTGTATTGAAATAATAGCGTTTACAATCACAAGGAATACCGGCAGCACCTCGGTATCACTCTGAAAAATCTGTTACAAATGAATAGAACACTCCCCTATTTATACTATTCCTGGTTTCGCTTGAACATACACTAAGACAACTCAAGCGAAACACCTAAATAACTTCCAAGCGAAACCCACATGAAATGACATATTCAAGCGAAAGGCATCAACATAACTTTCTGATTTCAAGCGAAACATGCAACCATGTTTTGTCTTCTTGTGAGGCATTGATGTAATGATGATGTCATATTTATGATGTCATCATTGTATAAGATGACATCATGCTTGAACAAATCTGCAACGAAGCCAAGACTCGATGTAAAACGAAGTCGACAGATGTATGCACCAACAAAACCATTTGATTAAAACAAACTTAAGTGTTTTGAAATCATAATGGGAAAATTTTTTGTTGATAGGGGGAGTTCTGATTGTTTATGCCAAGTGGATGGCGATTTGAAGCAATTCACAATAGTTGTCACTTTATTTGTATAGTTTGTTTTTCAAATTTTCCCAGAAAATCAAAATTTGAAACATATTTTTGATTTTAGGGGGAGTAAAAAATTTTAGAAATTTCAAAATTTGAAAAATCCATAAACATGATAAAATCTCAAAATTCAAAAACATTGAAAAAATAAAAAAACTGAGTTTTGTTGTGAAAGAGAGGAAATGATAGTACATCAGTGGATTATCACAGCATGCTAAAGAATTGGAAAGTCAAATGTGATAAACGGTCTCACTAATGATATGCCAGTAGGATTTTACACGCTTAGTAGATTGTGTTCGAGATATAAACCTAAAATATCAAACTTACTTATTTCGTGGGGAACATCTCTCGGATATATAGGTAACCCCTGAAATCTTGTTTGAAGGGCTTTCTATTTCTGACATACTAGGTCTTTGTGCGTGGTGATATCTGGGGTATTATACCTGGACTTCTGATTTTGCAGGAGCAATAGCCTAGTCCTCGTATAATACTTTGCATTGCTTTAATCTTAAAGCTCGCCCTCAGCATAAAAAATGATGAAACATTGAAAAATGCTAATCATGTGCTGTTGTAAATAAAAGATTCTCTAAAGGGAACCCACCGAAAAGCGAACCATCATCTCTCTGATTTTGCGGAAGCAATAGCCTGAGCTCTCATGGTCTCGCATTTAACCCCTTACAAATATCACTAGTGTACATTCACCTGTAAGACTGAATATAGGAGTCTGGATACGAGAGTATATTCTGAGGTGGGACACGCGAATAAGTTTAAGTTCTTAAAACATTAATCTCGTATCTCGAAATAGTTGAACTTTGTGTGAAAATTTAAGTGGATCAGTATACTGACAATCTACATGAATCGTTTAGAACTTAAAATGTTTAAAGCTTAACGGTGTTAGTGATTTGTTGCATAAACTAATATGATCCTCTTACGCAAGCTCACAAAAATATTGTCTATAAATATTTCTTTACTGCATTTCATTAAAAACAAAAATCCAAAAAAGATTTTCGGGGTGTTTTAGCATAAAATTTTTGAAAAAAAACAAAAGATTTTCGAAAACTAATGTTGGAGAGCTGATCTTCAAAATTCCGAGTGCTAAACATGATGAACAAATGGTTTGGGAGAGTTTATTGAAATGAAAAATGTTTTTAAATATGAAAATGTCAAATTTGAATGTTTCATTTACAAGTGGTTAATCAGGAATTATAAATTTGTTAAATTTGTGAAATTTATTGTTAGGTAGAGATTTATGCAGGTTCCTATGGCTAAACCTGAGCAGAGTGTGAGCCATGTCACGATCCTAGATCAAGAGCCAGAATGCGATTTTGAACCTGTGAAGAAGAGAGGAGACTAAAGATTGTTAGATCAACATTCAAGGGGGAGTTTGAATGATAAAGAGCCAGTTTGAGATTCTGGAAGTTATAGAAGATTGAAGGAAGCTTACACTATCAGATACTTTGGAGAGAGCTCGCGAAGACTGATAAAGACTGAAGATGTGACATACCGAAGTTTTGTCACACTGAAGACTCGTCGACATCCAAGGGGGAGTCTGTTGGTGTATATGTCTGTCGACTTCGTCTTGTATCTAGAATGGATAGAATGGAGCTTGGTAGGCTAGTATAGAGTGAATTAGATGTGCTTGACCATTCCGCACGAAATGGAAGGATCCATTTCGCACGAAATGGACTTTGTCCATTTCGCACGAAATGGCATCTGCCCATTTCGTACGAAATGCAATGCCTATAAATACTAGGGCTGCCATTTCAGTTGTAACGTTTTCTGATTCCGGTACCGAGGTGCTGCCGACGTGTCATTTGATCTGTAACTATGTTATATCAATATACAAGACATTTAAAGAGTGAATCAAGCTGTAATCAAGTCTGTATCATTGAATTCCGCCTTTGATATGGATTAGAACTCTTCTGATAGACTCGTTTAGATCGATTCTCGATCCTACAAATGTTATATCTCATATTTATTCGAGAAAATATATCTTTCACCTCAAAAATATTGTATTTCGTGTTTGTGTAACAAAATATATATTTCTTAAAAATAATATATCTTCTAAAGATTTCAACAAAAATATATATTCATACATGCAAAAAATAATATATATCTTTCCCTTGTCAAAATATGATATATTCTTGTAGTAACCGTGAAAATCATATTTTCATTTCCTTGAGGTCCAAAATATTATCTATCAAAATATACTTTGTGAATAAATTTTCCGGAATATTTTGTAAGTCTTATTCCATAGTTCGGTTTTCACCAATATTTTGTGTACAACTTGTATATTTATTCCTTGGAATTTTGGTAATATTTTGGATTGTAATTCTTGGTATTTTGATGTGTTATATTATTTCATGTCCTAAAATAATATAACTAATACACAAAATATACAAATAATCACACATATGGTGTCTTCTAAATATATATTTCCTAAATACATACTTAGTCACTTTTATTTATAAAAACCAACCTCCAATATTTATATTTTTGTAACAAAAAATTATGGCAAAGTTTTTGTAACAATTTATGGTTTGAAATACACTTGTAAATACTTGTTTAGAAATATTTTTCAAAGTGTTTAAATTTTTAGAAAATTTTGCCATAGTTTCCCCTAAAAATGGAGGTTTCCATGCTTTCAAGCATATCATTTTCTTTTGTAAAAATCATCACAATCAATCCATAATCAACAATAAACAACCTTTACTTACCAATTTTCCAAAAACAAGTATAATTTAACACTTCATGAACTTGAAATTTCACAAAAATTTGTAGTAACTTACTAGTGTTGTTAGTAAGCCTTTTTATCCTTTAAAGTGTGAGTGATTCTTTAAAAACTTCATTTTTAAAGAAGATTGATCTTTACAACTTATGATCAGGTTTCCTAAAAATGTTTCTTTATGAATTCTTCTTATTACACAAGTGTTTCTACACTTGTTTAACCACCAAAAATAAAGTTTGTTTATGTAAGAAACAAGATTTAGTAAAACTTATATTTTTAACTTGGTTTCTTTAGAAATCATCCATAAATCTTTCGATCTACAAGTGTTACTACTCACTTTGATCATTATTTTTCAAGAAATCAATGTATTCTTTCAAGTTCATGATTCTCATGAGGATGATCCATTAACTTTCATCAAGTTCATCCTCTCATCTTGCTAGATTATGTTTTTAATCATGATCTAGCAAGATCATTTGATGATCAACATCATTTTCACAAACAATCAACAATCATCAAGCATAACAACTCATATTCATCAAGATTTCTTCATTATTCATGCTTATGTTCAAGTTTACATCTTGTGATTCTTAGTGTTCTTCAAGATTATGAGTGTGATTCTTCTTTTAACCACTTAAAATAGAAGTAAACTAGCAAGATCAAGGTTCTTACCACTAGCTCAAGGCTAGGGATGATTCAAGTGAAGAAAACAAGTGGGTAAAAGCAAATAGAGAAGGTCCTTGCACTTCCGTAAGCTCCTAGCTTCCTTGTATGATCTCTAACACCTTGGTATATGCTTGAAATATATGAGAATGGATGAATGATGGTGGTGGTGTGTGTGCTTGGAGTCGGTCGAGAACAAGGGGGGAGGAGAGGAGAGAGTTTGTGTGTGTTGGTGTGTGTGAAAAATGAAATCAAGATCTTGCATGTTATACTTATAACCAATTTCACATTCTCACCCTTGGTTTCTATGTTTAATAAAGCATGTGCATATCCAATTTAATATTGAAACAAAATCAACCAAGTGGGTCCCTTGTTAGGGCCGTAGACATGGGGGGGGGGGTAGTAGCATAGGTTTAAACTAAGTTGGTTGATTATTAGTTGAAATCCAAGTATAAGTTAAGTGTTCTAGTTATTAGATATTTGTATGGGGTGTTATGATGTTCGGGGACCATAACTAGCTTGGTAATGTTAAAACAGTGCTTCTAGTGTAAATTTGATGTTTTGGGTAGTGTCCGGTTGTTCGGTTGGTTACTGGTTCGTTAAAGTGCTAAACTTTGCAGTTTAGTGTGCTTTATGTACCTTTTTGTGACACTTTTGATTCCCGACACTTAGGAAAGCATTCAGGACCATTTAACCATGTTTCTGCAATATATCAGATTGTTTAAATGCTGATTTTTGCTGAATTTTGCTGAATTCAGCACTTTGGGTGAGTTTTAAGCACTTTCCGGCACTTAAACTATCTCTAGGAAGGCAGTTTTATGATCCTTACTTTCCTACACACTATACTAGTGTGGTACTTAGTTTCTGGTTCATTCTGTGTCTCAATGCACTGTCTGTCTATGTGCTGAGTTCTGTCAGCATTTTCCTGATTTATCAGATAACTGTGCTAACTATGTTCCGTGCATCATTTGAGTCAATAAAGCTCTCATGCATTCATGTCATAACATTTAACAATATATGATGCACATGTATGTATAAAGTAGTAACTAGAAAGCAGTTAATTGTAATCCAGCACAGTCATTAAGCAGTAATCATGGTTTAATAATTGTACAGATACCTGGATTTTTGACAGTTGTCACAATTACAGTCGTCATGATAAACTTCTGGAGAGTGATCTTCGTGACTTGAAGTTGTAGCCAAATCTTCGATCTCTTCCTAGATCAAATTTCTTCGTTTCCCATGATTATGAAACCTCGTTTCGTGAGGTGGTCTTCTTGAGCTGACGTTCCATTTGGAAAGAGAAACTGCTTTTTTAATGGTCATTGGAAATGATTTGATTTGTACTTTGCATACTTTTTTTAAAAGTTTATTTAATATCTAATGCGATATTGTTGAATCTGTTTTTGCAGCTCTATACATTGATTGTGGATTTAACTTGCAACATACATGGAAGGTTTGTTCACGTTCAATAAGATTCTGTAATTATATTTAATATTGAATGAAACTAACAAGGTGAACCTGAATTTTCAGATTTTTAGACACTTACTTGAACCGTTAGTCAAGCTTCATGTTATTTTAGTTGAACCACAACCTATTACAGCATTGTGTGAGGCGTGTAAGAAGGACGGAAAACAACTTGATATACAATACCAAGGAATGGTGAGCGTTTCAAAATGCAACTTTGGATTTGATTAAATGTCGTTCTAATCCATATAAACCCGCTCCTCTGACACCAAAGAGAATGCAAAGCTTCATGCAGCCGAGGCCGCTTTGTTAAAAATAACAAAACCAAAAACTAGTGATATGGGCCCACAAGCTATTGTTAATTTTAATGAAGCAACGGAGATTGAAGGTGCCAAACAGAAACTAAATGAATTATGAAACATTTCCACATTTTTTGCACTGGCTTTCATTGTAAGATCTTTATCTATCATGTCATCGACCAACTGCTCGAAATCCGTTTCGTTTCTCGGGCCCGCATTCGAAGATCCTTGCATTGGACACAAACCCATGGAATTTGTGGATTTCGGTTGGTTCAGATCTCTATTCGGTCATCTTTCCAACGTTTCTCCATACATTACTCATCATTTCCTGAATCCGAGTTCATTAAGAAGTAATCATTGTTGAATAATTGTCGCCTTGGTAGTTGTTACCATATTCATTATCCCCTTGGTAGTTGTTACCATAGTTGAATAATTCCCGTCTTGGTAGTTGTTACCATAGTTATTATTCCCCTAATATCACGCCCATCATTTACCATGGAATGCATCCTTAAACTTGATAGCAGCAGTATGGTGATATTAGAACACTGTACACTACACGTAAACACAACGATGTCCACATGGCAGAACTCCTCTAGTTGAACTATATTCTGTCCAACATATGACACATGGTAAAAGCGTTTCTCTAGACAATCTGGGATTATGTTCCATTTTATTATAGTCGTCATGATCAACTTCTGCAGAGTGATCTTCATGACTTGAAGTTGTACCCAAATCTTCGATCTCTTCCAAGATCAAATTTCTTCGTTTCCCATGATTATGAAACCTTGTTTCGTAAGGTGGTCTTCTTTCATGTTTCCCAAAATAATTTGAAAGCTCACAAATTTCAATATAATTTTGGTGATTTTCTGAGTGTTTGTAACCTTCGTCTGATTCTGAAGACGATAACTCGTTATATGTATTTTTATGTATCAGCCTACGATTTCTTCTGGAGGGTTCAACTATGGTAGTGTTTTTCCTTTTCTGATTCATACAGTGTGAAGAGGAAAGTCTAAAACTTAAAAAAATTATATAATAGTGACAATTAATTTTTCATATAACTAAATAGCTATAGTGATTTCAAGTAATATACCTCTAGTGAAGTATATTCCATCCAACATATGATAAAAACGCTTCTCTAGACAAGCTGGGATTATGTTCCGTTTTATTACAGTCGTCATGATCAACTTCTGCAGAGTGATCTTCATAACTTGAAGTTGTACCCAAATCTTCGATATTTTCCAAGATTAAATTTTTTCGTTTCCTATGATTATGAAACCTCGTTTCGTGAGGTGGTCTTCTTTCATGTTTCCCAAAATAATTTGAAGGCTCACAAAATTCAATATCATTTTGGTGATTTTCTTAGTGTTTGTTACCTTCGTCTGATTCTGAAGACGATAACTCGTTATATGTATTTTTATGTATCAGCATGGCAACCTGCGATTTCTTCGGGAGGGTTTACCTATGGTAGTGTTTTTCCTTTTCTGATTCATACAATATGAAGAGAAAAGTGTAAAACTTAAAAAATATATAATACTGACAATTAAATTATATATGTTTTGTAAAAATAAAACAACTTTAAATTATATATGTTTTATAAAATAACCTTTAAATCAACTTTAAATTATATATGTCTTATAAAAATAAAACAAAAATCTACAACTTTTCAACAAAAAAAAAAAAACACAACTAAACAAAAAACTAACAACCAATTTTTCCACCAAAACCTCACTTTTCTACCAAAAGTAAACAGTCAGCCCAAAACACCCCGCTTTAGCCTAAGCGGTGCGCTTTGGTACGAGGTCATCAGACAAGGACTGAAAAGTCTAGTCTTTGTTTGTTGACTTTACCCCATAGAGCTCCGCTTTGGCCAAAGCAAGGCGTTTTAGGGTGTGAGAATAACCCAATAGGGTATATGAATAGAAAGAGGCTAATGAATAAACATCTAAATCATTAGTTATTAATAAAACATTATGATAGTCCTAGCTAAATTGATATTTAATGAGAAATGTAATAGAATTTCTAAGATACAAAAAAGGCTTTCAATATCGTGATAGGCATACATGTCATGTCAACCTTATATCATATTTTTTAGTAACGTAAGTCACTATATTGCATCATAAATTTCTCAATTAAAAAAGGTGAGTTGATTATCATAATTGACCCAAAATCAATTTGATTAATAGTCCTAACTAAATTGATTCATATGTCCAGGGCGACTTATATGGAGCGGGTCGGGGTCCTCGGATCTCAATGTTTATAAGAAAATTAGTAGATCCGGTATACTAAATTTTACAAGGACCCCATAAATAAATTAGGTGGACACCATAGAAAGAAAAGGAAAACTGGTGTAGTGGTAACCTGTGACAACTGTCAAAATTTCAGGTATCCGTACAACTATTAAACAATGATTAGTGCTTAATGACTGTGCCGAATTACAATTAATGACTTGAATTGCTTTCTGGTTATTGTTATCATACATACATGTGCATCATATATTGCAAATGACAAACCATTATTGCATGCAAACTTTGTTGATTCAAATGATGCACGAAACACAGTTAGCACAGTTATCAGACAGATTAGAAAAATGCTGACGGAGTTCAGTACATAGACAGACATTGTATTGAGACACAGAATGAGCCAGAAACCACGTATTACACTGGTATAGTGTGTAGGAAAGTACGGATCACAAAACTGCCTTCCTAGAGATAGTTTAAGTGCCGGAAAGTGCCTAAAACTCACATGCAGAAATCAGCAAAATTCAGCATTTAAACACTCTAATATCATGCAGAAATATGGTTAAATGGTCCAGAATACTTTCCTAAGTGTCGGGATCAAAACTGTCACAAAAAGTAACATAAAGCACACTAAACTGCATAGTTTAGCACCTTAACGAACCGGTAACCAACCGAACACTACCCAAAACACCAAATTTTCACTAGAAGCATTGTTTTAACATTACCAAGCTAGTTATGGTCCCCCAACATCATAACACACTATATAACACCTAGTAACTAAATAACCTAACTAACACTTGATTTCTAACTACATAAACTAACTTATAGTTGAAACCTAAGCCTAGACCCCCCCCCCCCACCTAGTTCACGGCCCAACAAGGGCCCCACATCAAGATTTTATTTACATGTTAAAATGGATCATGTTTTTTCTTTACTAAACACTTAGACCATGAGATAAACAAGTGATGGTGGTTATAAGTAGTAACTCCAAGATCATAACCCTCATTCTCTAAAATACACAACACACACCACTCTTCTTCTTCTTCCCTTCTTCTTTGGGTTCGGCCGAGAACAACAACAACCATACCACCATCATCAATCAATCAATCTTCATTCAATTCCAAGTAATCACAAGGGTGTAAGAAGGTGTATAAGGAAGCTTGGAGCTTGTGGAAATTGAAGGACCTTTCTCTTGTGCTTTTATCCACTCCATTTCATCTAGTGATCATCCCTAGACTTTAGCTAGTAGTAAGAACACCATACACTTCATTTTACATCTTATTTTAGTGGTTAAAAGAATATACAAGTTGTTGATCATGATGAACACTAAGAATCTTGAACTTGAAACTTGAACATAAGCTTAAAATCATAAGAAATCATGATGTTTATGTGTTGTTATGCTTGTTGATTGTTGGTTACTCATGTTATTGATGTAGATCATCATGTGATCTTGCTAGATAATGATTAAAAACATAATCTAGCAAGATGAGAGGATGATTATGTTAAACATCCATAGATCATCCTCATGTAAGTCATGAACTTGAAAGAATAAGTTGTTTTCTTGTTAAGTGATGATCAAAGTGTGTGTAAAGTCTTGTAAATCTATGATTTCAAGAATGATTTTTCAAGAAATCAAGTTAAAAATACAAAGTTTACTTAATCTTGGTTATTAAAGAAATAAACCACATTTTTAGTGATTAATCAAGGGTAGGATCATGTATTTAACAAGAAGAATCCAAGAAGAAATATTTTTAGAAAAATGATATACAAGTTGTGACGATCTAATTTCTTTAAAAATGATCCACACTTCAAAGGGTAACTAAGCTTACTAAACACACTAGTAAGTTACTACACATTTTTATAAATTTTCAAGTTCATGAGGTAGTAGTTTATGCTTGTTTTTGGCAAATTGGCAAGTGTAGATTGATTTGTTGTTGATTGTGTTGATTTACAAAAGAAAATGATATGCCTTGAAGGCATGGAAACCTTCATTTTTAGGGGAAACTATGGCAACATTTTTCTAGAAATTAAACACTTAGAAAAATATTTTTAAACAAATATTTAAAAGTATATTTTAAACCATGAATTTTATATAAAGTTTGCCATAATTTTTGTTACAAAAAGTATAAATATTGGAGGTTGGTTTTTGTAAATGAAAGTGACTAAATATGTATTTAGGAAATATATATTTAGAAGTCACCATGTGTGTGATTATTTGTATATTATGTGTATTAGTTATATTATTTTAGGACTTGAAATAATATAACTCATCAAAATACCAAGATTACAATCCAAAATTCCAAGAGAATGAACATATAAATTATACCCAAAATATTGGAGAAACCAAACAAGGAATATAACTCATAAAAATATTCCGGAAATTTTATTCATAAGTATACTTTGGAAAATGCTATTTTGGACACCAAGAGAACAAAAATATGATTTTTACAATTATTACAAAATTATATCATATTTTTTACCATAAGAAAAAAAAAATTTGGGGTGAAAATAAGTTTATATATATTTTCTAAGTTAGACTTGGAATATACTATTTTTGAGACTTGTACGAGATTTATAAATATTTTTGCCAAGAGAAAAGTTATAAATAATTTTTCTAAGTAATATTTCCTAAAATATATATTTTGGGAATATATATTGATATATTTCTATTAAAGATATTATTCCGGACAAAGTTGATACAAAACTTAAGTATAAGGATACTTAATAAACACAATAAAAATACGTATTCTCGTACGTATAAATACACACCGGAATACGCCACCGATACTTGGCAAAAATATACAAGTATAAGAATATGAATACAAATACACCCATCCTTGGGAAATATATACATGTATAAGTACATAAAAAGTAACAAGTTAAAATATGTTATTTTAACTATTATTCCAAAATTTAATAAATATAATTTAAGTTAAAATATTTATTATTTTAACAAATAATTATATAACTTGGAATAATATTGAAGACACAATGAAACGTAACTCAAAGACACTAATTAATACTAATCAAGGCACGACCCGCTCGTCTAATAGACTGTGGTACGTTGTAGGTAGTCTTGCGCACTAGTAGTAGCTTGAGTTACGACGGATTGAAGAACACAAGACTGTGAGTTCATGTCCCCCTTTTCTTATAATTGTTTTCGGTTTTATAACTTCGGGGGTGAAGTACATGTTACAAACTGTTTACATACGATTACATTTGGTATGGTTAGCTAAGGAATGAACTGTTAGATCATGTGAGTGGTGGGCACAACGCTTAAGGCCATTAATCCTCGTAGTAGGACCGAGGGACATGAGTGATAGATCTATTTGGGTGTAGCGAGCCCACACCAATGTGGACCAGGGTTTGGCCCATGAGGTGACTATGTCTTGCAGCCGGAAGCCCGGTGCAAAATCTGCTAGGTTTGAGCCTTCCTGCATCATGTCACACATATTAATGGCCTTGCAAACCATTAATCGATCTGTTTTCCTTGTTTGCTTTCATACCGGGTTTACAAAACATACATACTTACAATGATCATAAAGGTTTATTCGTGCACACATACAAAACACATGAACTCGTTCAACTTTTGTTGATGTTTTCAAACTACATGTATTTCAGGGAATTAAATGTGGATCTGGTGGGCGTTTGGAGGTTTCAAGTAATGTTGGAAATAAAAGATGTCATCCGTAGTCTAAGGGTGTGGATTGTGTGTCTTATCCTGGATAAGATACATAATTCAAAGCCTGGTTTTTATTAATGTCTTTTGTCTAGTCCTTATTGAACTCTAAACAATTTGCATGGTTTGTATTATGGATTTGAAGTCTGTATTTGGATTCGAAAACAATGTTGTTTGTGATGTTTTAAACTTAAATTAATGGATGAACATCTTTAGTTTTATCATATAGATGTTTGTTATGGTTGAATGCAATGATATTAAGCAAGTCACACATAATCACGCTTCTGCAAAAGTCAGGGTGTGACAGTTTGGTATCAGAGCTTCGATTGTAGCGAACTAGGATTCCATTTAGAGTCTATTAGGGCTCTCACGAAAATATTTTTACAACATGCTTTCATTGCATACACGAAACGCCCAGATCCAGGGAAACAAACACTTTTACAAAAAGAAAGACAAGAAAGACAATTGCAAGGTCACAATTTGTGGTTTAGTCTGGGATAGACTAGGGAGGATAGAGAGGGTTCATGAGGAATAACGAGGATACATGATTTCTTGATACATTGTCTTTGATTGCATACTAAGTGATAGTGGTTAATATATGTGCATATGTTATGATTGTTCTGTTACAGACACTATGTCTTCATCCGAGAGCGGATTGTCTGACACTGATGACCCTATGGCTATTGTCTCCGGTGACGAGATCGCACCAGAGCCGGAGATCTTTACATCCGATACTGAGAGCGACCCAGATATGCTATCAGACGACGAGGACGACTTTCAGCTGTTCGTGTTGCCTGACTTTGGAGATGACTTACCGCTTGCTGATGGTATTCCAGAAGAGGATCCTTTTGTTGTTCCCATTCCAGTCCATGATCATCTTATCATCGGGCATCTCGATGGTGAGCATATTGTGGCACCGATCCTCGCTCATGTTCCTCTAGTGGTCATCCCTATTGAGGATTGGCCTTTTGATGATCTGTTTGATGATGATCTTGATCTGTTTGTTGATGGTCCTCCTTATGATGCCCATGGTGATGGAGAGATAGATAAGGACGTTGTTGCTCTTCCGCTTCTTGAGATTCCTGTTATCGAGTTATCCTCTGATACTAGTTTGCACTCTGTTTCAGATTCCTTTGAGTCTGTGACGTCTTTCGCCTTGCAGGCAGTTGGATTACAGCGCTATGCCACTGATTCTGATGATGATACTGCGATGTCAGCTGCACCATCTCCTCCACATGATCTCGAGCTTGATCTTGAGCTAGATTTTATTCCTGCTGATCAGCCTGATGTTGCACCTGCTGATCCTGAGCCCTTACCTAATTATGACCCTATTCCTTTTGGTTTGCCAGACATTGCACCCCTCATACCTGATCCAGTTCCTGCACCCGCTGACCCTCCTGTTATTGAGCCACTTATTCCTCCACCTGCACCCGCACCCACTGATGTTGCTCCTTTTCATCCTGTGGAGTCTGATGTCCATCGTGTTGATTTACCTATCGTTTTCCTGCAGGACATACCCGCACCCCGTCCAGGGGAAGGTACTTCAGGCCAGCAGCCTAGTCATGATCCTTATTTCTCAGCAGCTTTTTCTCAGGCCCCTCAGTCTGCACCTTTTGCTCCTTTCACTTCTTCGCCACTCGATGAGCCATTTCGATGGTTCCCATCGTACACCATGCCGATTTTAGATCCCTACCATCCCTCTCATTTTGTTGGTTATACACGGGATGAGTTACTTTTATCACTTCAGCTTCAGTATGAGATTATGAGTCGCAGGATTTTGGAGCTTGAGCTGACTCCGCGTCCTTTACCGTGTCCTTGTCAGCCTGCTTTTGTTCCCCCTCATTCATCACCGTCTCCATTTGCACATCCACCTGCTCCTCTTACACCTTTTCCATAGTTTGATGCTTGATTTCTCACCGTCGAGCAGCAGATCAGTTATCTGCTGCGTCATGTCTATGAGCTTGAGGAGGAGCTTGCGCATGTGCGCAACTTGCTTTTCTTTCCTCCACCTCCTCCTCCACCACCACCATCAGCATAGTTGGTTTTTGGTTTTATGTAGGTTGCATTACTTTTGATGAGAGCACCACTATTGAGCTGAGCTTGTGAAGCCTTTTGGAGATCACCTTTTGATTGTATGACTTTTGTAGATTAGTAGACTTGTTGGACAAGGGTAGTGTGACCCTGTGTTCCTTTTGATATGATACACTTTGTAAAACATGTAACAATACGTTGTGGTCGATGATTTATGAAAGCTCAATCGTCATGTTCTCATTAAACACGTTGTTGATTTACATGTTTGTGCTATGATTGTGATGCTATATGCTTGCTTGCTATGATAAATGCTATTATATATACGTGCTATTTATTACACAAATAAGACCTGACCTATACAATCTTCTTCTTAGAAGATGCCTCCTCGAAGGAACAATCAGTTTCCCACAACCGAGGCAGAATTGCAAGAATGAATTTCACAGGTAATCGCACAACATGAGGCCCTACGCTCCTAACACAGCGGAGGCACCTCAGGGAATAACCCACCTAACGGTAATGTTTAAGTCACTTAAGACACATTACATTACGTTTGGACATTTCCTTATGTGTTTGCTAATACTTCCTGTGAATGATGTTGCTTGTACAGGCTGTACTTACAAGCAGTTCCTGGACTGCAAGCCTCTGAACTTTGACGGCACTGGAGGTGCCGTAGCTTTTGTGAGATGGGCTGATAAGACAAATTTTGTGTTGCGAATGAGTAAATGTGCACCGAGTCACTTACATTTCTGGACTATTCCTCGATGGAGCTCGGTCATGGTGGAACCTTCAGGTTCAGACTCTAGGTGAGGCTGCAGCGTATGCTATGACTTGGGATGAGTTGAAAGAGCTGATGCGTAAGAAGTATTGTTCGAGGGCTGAAATTCAGAAGTTGGAAACCGAGATTTGGAATCTGAAAATGGATGGTCCGAAGATAGCTGAGTACGTGTAGAGATTCCATGATTTATCTCGTGTTGTCCCTTACATGGTAGAACCAGAGTTCAAGCGGTGTAGGATCGGTTTGTGACCCAAACGAGTCGTTTAGAAGAAATCTTATACTATATGAAAGGCGGAAACAAACATATAAATGCGAAACAACTTGAATATCACTTTAAACATCTTGTGTATTGATTTAAACGCAATTACAAACACAAGTAATACCGGCAACACCTCGGTATCACTCTCTAGTCTCTAGTCTGTCCGCTTCAAATGAATACATGACATGCCTATTTATAGTTCTAGCTAGTTCGCTTGAAACAACATATACACGTTCAAGCGGTCATGTTCAAGCGAACATACATATTCAAGCGGCCTACAAGTCAAGCGAACATAACAACTCTTTTCAAGCGAACATTACTGTTTTGTCTTATATGAACATTCAACTTTCGTGAGATGTAGCACAAGATGATGTCATCTTTATGATGCCATCATCAAGAATGATGACATCATCCTTGATTAGATCCGCAACGCAACCCAGACTCGATATAAGACGAAGTCGACAGATGAATGCACCAACAGACTCCCCCTCAGATGTTGACGAGTCTTAAGTGTCGAGTCTTTGCATCTTCAGTCTTTATCAGTCTGAACGCTCTCTGACATATCTCACAGTGTAAGCATCCTCAAACTTTATATCCTTCTCCTCTTCACCATTAACAGACTCCTCACGAACAATCTCTACTTGGATGTCTTCAGACTCCCCCTTTCGATATGCTGGGATCGCAGTCTGGCATGTTGAAATCACAAAGTCCTCAGGTATCGGAACCTGGCTTTCTATCATTCAAATAACCTGCACACTCTCTACCCAAAAATAAATTTTCTAATAACCACTTGTAGAGCATATTTTAAAATGATTCAACATTTATAGCCTCTGATGAACCACTTGCAGAAATATCATTTTCATTTCAAAGAACTTCAAACAAATACTTTCCCAAACCTGTTCGTCATGTCTAGCACTCGGAATTTTGAAAATTAGCTCTCCAACACCAGTTGTCGAAAATCTTTTTGGATTTTTCAAAATTTATGCTCAAACACACTAAAAATCTTTTTGGAATTTTTGAATTTAAATGAAATGCAGAAAAGAAATATTTACAGACAATATTTTTGTGAGTTCGTGCAAGAGGATCATATCAGTTTTTGACAAGTCACAAGTACCGTTGAGCTTAGTTACACATTAAGAATTAAACAATTCACTTAGATTGCCGATATACTAATCCACTTAAATTCTCACACAAATTTCAACTGATTCAGGATATGAGTTAGGTGTTTTAAGAACTAAAACTCATTCATGTGTCCCACCTCTTGAATATACTCCTGTATCCAGATCCCAATATTCAGTCTTACAGGTGAGTATACCACAGATGATATCTGTAAAGGGTTAATAACTTATGAACAATCATGAGAGCTCAGGTCAGAACTACCGTTCAGTAGAGAGATCATGACTCAACTTTTGGGTGTGTCCCCTTTAGAGGATCTTTTGAATTACAACAACAATGACTATCAATTTTATTGATTCATCAATTTGCTGAGGGCTGCGCTATGTTTCAAGCAAGCGGAAAGTATTATTCGAGGACTAGGTCAGAACTTCCATTCAGCAGAAGTCCCGGAATAATACCCCAGATATCACTGAGCATAAAGACCTAGTATCTCAGAAAGAGCGACCTTTCAAACGAGATTTCAGGGGTTACCTATATATCCAAGTAGTGTTCCCCACGAAATAAGCAAGTTTGAATTTAAGTTTATATCCCGAACAAGCTTACTAAATGTGTAAAAACCTATCGACATATCATCAGTGAGACCGTTTAACGCTATTTAAACATTACATTTCTTTAGCATACTGTAACTGTCCACTGATGTACTATCATTTCCTCTTTTCTGACAACAAAACTCATTTTGTATTTTATCATGTTTTTGACTTTTTCAAAATTTTCTAATGTTTTTAGATTTTCTAAAAATTCTTACTCCCCCTAAAATTCAAACACATTTAAAGAAATTTGAAAACAAACTGTACAAGTAAAGTGACAACCGATATCGAATCACTTCAAATCGCCATCCACTTGACATAAATAATCAGAACTCCCCCTTACAACAAACTATTTTCTTATTATGATTTTACCACTTGGAGGATAAGTTTTGTTTTAACCAAAATGATTTTTCCGGAAAATAAGTTTTGTTGATTTTACCACTTGGAGGATAGGGGATCATCATATAGTTTTTCTTAATATCACTTGAAAAATATAACAATTTTAGATTTTAACAACAATATCACTTGTAGAAAATCAAGTACAACTTAATGTCCTTGATTTACCACTTGTAAGACGAAATATCACCTAAGTGAATTTCTTAAGAAAAATGCCGATTCCTGCTCCACTCTTACCAACCTGGGAGCTCCGGCAAGTCACACTTAACCTGTAAAAATTTAACCATTATAAAATTCATTTACAAAATCAATTATCAAGAAGGATGCCGATTCCTGATCCACGATTACAAACTTGGGATCTCCGGCAAGTCAGATTTTTCAATGAAAGAAAATATCCACCCAAGCCTGACCAGCCTTGGGTGTTTTCAATTCAGATTCAGTTGGAGTATAAGTTGCCTTCTTTGTAGCGTAAAAATCTTTAACCCCTTTAACCTTCCCATCGACCAACTTTCCGAAAATTTTCTTTACATTCCCATTAAAAGCTTTCTCAACATCAAAATTATCCTTCTCAGAATAAAACTGATTTGAGATTTCAACCTTTCCAACTTTTCGTTTAAAATTCTCAGTCCTCAATGGTGGAAAGTTCTCATCATCCATTGAAAGAACTGATTTTTCAATACTCTCATCAAATTGTGGCTCCTCTGACTTTGTGGAATCAGATTCATCGCCAGATTTTACCTCTGATTTCTTAACAACCCAAGTTTGGTTGTCAAGATTTCCCCTTTTCTTGTAAAACCTTTTCGAACACTCACCAACTTCATATGTAGAGTTTTTAAACACTTTAAATTTTTCTGTTGGTGGTTCGGTTTTATCAACAACTTCTTTTAGTTTTCCAGAAACTCCCTGTTTTGTATTGGTCACTTTTGGGCAGTTCCATGCAATGTGACCAACTTCATTACATCTAAAACAGGTTCTGGTTTCTTTCTTCTGATAAGCTCCAATCTTCTTTTCAGCAAAAAATTCTTGATTTGTTTGTCTCCAAAATGAGCTCTTCTTTTCTTCTTCAGCAGACGGACCTGAAACAAATTTTGTATTTTTAGAAATTTTATCATTTTTATAATTTTCTGGTGGTATAAAACCTAAACCTTTCCTTTTGAAATTACCGTTACGGTTTGGTTTCTTTTGACAACCAGAACTGGAACCGGAACCGTAATTCTTTTTCTTGTTTAAACGCTGTTGAACTCCTGAAGTGTATTTTTTAGGTTTTCCAGTAAGATTTAAATCTTTTATTTCAGAAATATTAATTTATGTCATTTTGAAAACCTTTTTGATCATGTCAAAACGAACACTTCTTATTGGAAACTCTTTATCAAAATATAATTTGTCAGAATCACTCAAAGTATAGGCAACTTCAAATGTTTCGTCATTCAAATTAGATTTTGACAACAAAAATTCTTTACTATAAACCCGTTTTCCCGATGATTTTGAACTCTTTTCGGACGAACTCGAACTTCTGACAGACTGACACAAACTTTCAAACTCGGACTTTGACTCTGACTCCTCATCCTTATCCAACACCTGATCGACCATTCTTTTAATTAATTCGGACTCATGATCTGTGTCGGACGCTGTGAATGTGACGTCAATGTTGTCTGGTAATACATCGGTTAACTCGGACTCAAACTTTAGATTAACTGCCTTTTGGACTTGTTCCTCATTCGGTTTTCTAGGCGAATATCCTTGTCACGGCCCCCGACCCGGTTTGACCCGTTTCAGGAGCCGCGGGACAGAAATCCCGTGGTATTTATTTAACAGCGGAAGTTTTCTTCAGGATCTTTTAAAACTGCAATTTCCCAATTATTTTTATTTCACAACTTGGGATAAAATCCCGGTAATTTACAATCATAAGATTTCACGGAGAAATCTTTTATTTTACAAAACATGTTTCTTTATTTTATATGGAGCCACTTCCTTAAGCTTGTAGTGCTTCTCGGTACTTATCCTGGATCACAACAGATCACCTGAAACATGTTTGAAAAAGGTTTTGTCAGCTGGAAATACTGAGTGAATCATTCTTTTTGCTAAAATGACTCATTTGTTATAATTTACAGTATTAAGAGAGATTACAATGTTTCCAGATATCAAACCAACTACCCACAGTATTTGTCACTCTACCATCCATCGGTAACCTCATTGTCCAATGGAGTCTGTGACTATGGTCATATCACTCATTGGCTAACTCGTTGTCCAATAGTGACGGTTATCAAGTAATATATACAAAACCCCACATACCGGCTGTAATTTGGTGATTACATAAACTTAATCACTGTAATTATAGCTTTGAAAATAAACATGATTTTGAAAGTAATTTGATAAAAAGAGAATGACTCACATTGCAGATTTAATTGAGCAGAGCCTAGCCTACTGATTAGCCTTTTAACCTAAATTAATAATAGGCACATAATTCGGTTAGTAACTTAATACAGCATTTACGATAACTCACGAGATTAAACCCTCACATCGAATGACAAAGTGCGATACTTAAACATCCATTGAATTAACAACGAATGACAAAGCATAAACCCTAATGTGGGCAGCACTTAAACATCCATTGGATAGTTTAATCGATCGGACATTGAATCGTATCAGCGATCGAGTTATTACCCTGTATTGCGGCAGCACTTCGTGATTCGTGTGTGTTTTTGTAGTAATTCTACGATATCTCAGCGTGTATAACGAATTTCTTCGTCATTTCCGTGCCAGAAATCAAGTCCCAATGTCTACTATTTATACACAAAAATTGACCAGGCTTACGGACCGTAAGCCTCATCCTTTACGGTCCGTAAGGGACACGAATTTACCATAGGGTAGCCACGTCCTTGACTAGCCTTGCTGACTTGACAATTTTCATAAATTCATTTTTGACAGCGAGATTTTAAGATAATCGTAACTAGGGTTTTACCCCCCCTGAGTTTTAGGGGCCCTGATCCTGATTCTGATGATTCTGAAAATTTTAGGGTTTGTGCAGAATCACTTGGGTGTCTCAATTAGGGTTTCCTATTGGATAAAATAATAAAATAAATAGGACTTTTAATGAGAGTTGTTACAATCCTTCCCAAATTGGAGGCGGGCACTTATTATAACAGACACTCTGTTTCTTACCAGTATCCGTTTTCTTCTTTGGCTGTTCGTCTTTAAACGCCTCAAAACCTTCAACCGTTGGATAAATTCTATCAATTTTGTAATCACAACTTGTATAACTTCGCAGCAATCTTCTGATTCTTTCATTCTCAGCTTTCTCAGTTTCCAACTCTTTCTTCCATTTTGCACATTCTTCAATCTAAAAATTTATCTCTTTCTGCTTTGACATCATGGTAGCATTCAACATCTTCAAAGCTTTCTCTCTTTCAGAGTTAGTCTTTTCCAGACTATTCACAGTTCTGTTCAATACATCATATGACACTTTCAAATTTTTCACATCAAACAACAACTTTTCTTTCATCTTCTCTGATTCACTAAACCTCTCGTCTTTTTCCTCACATTGTTTGCAAGATACTGAACATGTAAGACATGGTTTTATGACTTCAACAATCTTTTCGATCTCTATGATTTGTTCAACTTCAACAACTTTCTCAGCTTCAGTCACCTTTTCTGCTTCAATAATCTTCTCATCAACACTTTCAGTCTTCATTTGATTTTGTTCTTTTGCTGCACGTCTCTCCTTCAGCTTCTCCAGGCAATCTGCAAAATAAAAATGAAAACTTTCACAAGATAGATGAGCTTTTGCAACATTAATATGTTTTTCTTCTTCATCATCACTATTATTATCAGTTGGTGATTGATCAAACTCTACTGATTTGTCAGAACTATCATCCGAAGAACCAGAATCAGATGGTGTTTGATCAAAAACTAATGCTCTTTCGGAACTTTCATCTAAAGAACCAGAATCAGTTGATGTTTAATCAACAACAATTGCTTCTTCTGAACTTTCATCGGATGAAATGGATTTTTCTTCTTGATTCTTCTTATTCACATCATTGTTCTCCATTTGTTCTTCAAGCTTCTTAATGAATTGACAAATTGACAATCTAGAGTATTCTCCAGTTCTTTTTAAATCCAACAGATATGTACCCCATTCTTGTTAAGGTATGGAATTGGCTAATCTCTCAACCCATTCATTTGGATTTTTCTGAATACCCTTCTTAGACATTGAGCGAACAAGATGACTATACCTCTCAATGATACTCTTTGTACTTTCTCCTGGACAACCTGAAAACGAATCAAATTCTTTCTTTAATACATTTATTCTATTAACTGTTTCACTAGTCATATTAAAGAAACTTAAGTCCATGATTCGGAAACACGTTTATCGAGATAGTCACTTAAAATGAAATATCAAATTCAAACTAGATCCCCTTTCAAACGAAATGATTCACCTCGTGAAACACCTGAAACAAACAAACAAACAATCAGTTTAAACGGATTGAAAATGTGAATGTGTGTAACGGTTGAATTAATCTAGAACACGTGTCGAAAATTCGCAGACTCGTTTCAATTCAAGATGAATAGATGCAAACTTATTTACTCAAATTAGCCGATGACTTGAAAAACTCAATATATCTTCTGTTGGGCCGCACTTTAATACTTCAACAATTAAAATTCAACAACCTGACCCACTACAAGAAAATGTTGATTGGGCCGAGAATGATGGTGAACCTTGGGCCGTCAATAATGCCAGAACCTACTAAACCGACAAACTTATGTGTTTATAGGATACAATTGAACCGATGATAGCACATGCAACTTTGTTTCTATAAACTTCCGACAACTTTTAGTACAAACTTGATTTCATTGGACCTTGAACTCCACTAAACCAAACATCTTAAGTATGCATGAAAATTGATTGGGCCGCAATCCTTTTAATCACGTGACGGGCCTCGGTGTGAAACACATGGAACTGATTAATTCTTTCCAACACAATCACATGCAAACTGAATGGTGGCCGACAATTGTTTAATAGTGATCACATGTATTGGTAAATTCAATTTCTATAAAGTCTTACAAAGCCTATAATCACATGCAAATTGTTTAAATCGAGATATTCACATGCAATCTGACTTCCAATTTACGAGACATGGAAACTTTAAAACTGAAATGATAATATCAATGCACTTTCAAGCGGTGTGTCGGTTTCAAGCGGTTGACGTTTTCAAGCGATCATTGTTTTCAAGCGAACAATCTTTTTCAAGCGGTCACAGTTTATTTTCAAGCTAGATACCAGTTTCAAGCGGACTCACGATGTTATGTTCGCTTGAACAATCAATGACGTCAGCAATTTCGAACAAATTTCAAGCGAGAACATGATTTTAGCCAGTTTTAAGTCGATTTTAAAGCTGAAACTTTACAGGATTTGTTTAAACATGATTACACACAATATGTAAAAGTTTGAGCCATTTTTAACTGTGAAATATTTTTAAATTTGAAAAAGAATTGTGTAGAAATCAGAAAAAGTGACTAAAACAAGCTGTTTTGGCAAGATCTCTTCCTCCTGAGCTCTGATACCACTTGTAGGATCGGTTTGTGACCCAAACGAGTCGTTTAGAAGAAATCTTATACTATACGAAAGGCGGAAACAAACGTATAGACGCGAAACAACTTGAATATCACTTTAAACATCTTGTGTATTGATTTAAACGCAATTACAAACACAAGGAATACCGACAGCACCTCGGTATCACTCTCTAGTCTCTAGTCTGTCCGCTTCAAATGAATACATGACATGCCTATTTATAGTTCTAGCTAGTTCGCTTGAAACAACATATACACGTTCAAGCGGTTATGTTCAAGCGAACATACATATTCAAGTGGCCTACAAGTCAAGCGAACATAACAACTCTTTTCAAGCGAACATTACTGTTTTGTCTTATATGAACATTCAACTTTCGTGAGATGTAGCACAAGATGATGTCATCTTTATGATGTCATCATCAAGAATGATGACATCATCCTTGATTAGATCCGCAACGCAACCCAGACTCGATATAAGACGAAGTCGACAGATGAATGCACCAACAAGCGGGTTGAACGTTTCATTTGGGGATTGGCACCCCAAATTCTAAGCATGGTGATGACATCCAAGCCTCCAACGATCACTGAAGCCATCGACCTGAGCGTGGTACTGACAGAGGAAGCCATTAGATTGGGCAAGTTTTCGATTTCTGAGGGAAAGAAGAAAGAAACTCATGTCGAGTCGTCCGGAGAGAACAAAAGGAAGTTCTCGAATTTCAAGAAGGGTACCCAAGGAAACAACAACAGTGCTAACAAGCGAAGAGATGCTAATCCACCAGCCGAGGTCATGACTGGTGCTGCAAGTTCTTAGAACAAAGGGAAAGGATATATGGGCACTCTGCCTAAATGTGATGTATGTCAGTTTCATCATGCCGGCCAGTGTAGGTTTAGGTAATGTGAAACCTGTGGAAAGAATGGTCATTCTAAGGAAACGTGCTGGGTTGGTAATGGTCGTGGAAATGGTGGCCAGATAGGAAATGGAAATGGCAATGGCAATGGCAATCGTGGTGGAAACGGTAATGGGAATAGGAACCAAGTTGGAAACAATAATCAGGGAGGTAATGGAAACCAGAATGGAAACGGAAATCAGGCGGGAAATGGAAACCGCGGGGGATGTAATAACAACAATCAAGGTGGAAACGGGAATGGTCGCGACCAAGGTTGTTTTGGCTGTGGTGATGTTGGGAACTTCAAGCAGGATTGCCCAAAGAATAACCAAGCCCAGGGAAGAGTTTTCAACATTGGAGCTAGGGAAGCTCGTCAGGATCTGAACGTAGTCACTGGTACGTTCCCTATTAATCAACATTTTGCATCTGTGCTATTTGATACCGGTGCCGACTATAGCTTCGTATCTCTAGAGTTTAAGAATATACTTGGTTTAGTTGCAAGTAAGTTAGATATTCCGTACTCGATAGAACTAGCTAATGGAAAGCTAGTAGAAGCTAACGAAGTAATTAGAGGCTGTGTAATAGAGCTTGGTGAACGTGAGTTTTCGCTTGATCTGCTGCCAGTGGAATTGGGAAGCTTCGACGTAGTAGTTGGAATGAATTGGTTGTCGAGTAACCGAGCTGAGATCGTATGCCATGAGAAGATTATCCGTATCCCATTGGCGAATGAAGAGACGATCGTGATTCATGGGGAGAAGCAGGATACGCCTCTACGGATTATCAGTTGTTTGAAGGCATGGAAGTTTTTGCGTAAAGGGTGTGTTGCCTTCTTGGCTCACGTTGTTGATAAAGAAGCTGAAGAACCAAAGCTCGAAGATATCCCTGTGGTAAGGGAATATCCTGAAGTCTTCCCTAAAGACTTGCCAGGATTACCTCCTCAACGACAAGTCGAATTTCATGTTGACTTGGTTCCAGGCGTCGCGCCTGTAGCCAAAGCACCTTATCGACTTGCGCCTTTAGAGATGCAAGAGTTGTCGATGCAGCTTCCGGAGCTTCTGGACAAAGGATACATTAGACCAAGCTTCTCGCCTTGGGGAGCTCCAGTTCTGTTTGTCAAGAAGAAGGATGGTAGTTTTCGTTTGTGCATCAACTACCGAGAGCTGAACAAGTTAACCATCAAGAATCGGTATCCTTTGCCGAGGATTGATCATTTATTCGATCAACTTCAGGGTTCAAGTTACTACTCCAAGATCGATCTTCGATCAGGTTATCAACAGCTGCGGATCTAAGAAGAGAGTATACCGTAGACTGCCTTCAGAACTCGTTATGGACACTACGAGTTTCTAGTAATGCCGTTTGGTTTGACAAATGCGCCGACAGTATTTATGGACTTGATGAACCGAGTTTGCAAGCCATATCTTGATAAATTCGTGATTGTATTTATCAACGATATTTTGATCTATTCGCGGACAAAGGAAGACCATGAGCAACACCTTAGAGCCATCTTAGAATTGCTAAAGAAGGAGAAGCTCAATGCTAAGTTCTCAAAGTGCGAGTTTTGGTTACGCGAAGTGCAATTCCTCGGTCACGTGGTAAACGAGGATGGAATTTATGTGGATCCCACCAAGATCGAGGCGATTAAGAATTAGGAAACTCCGAAGACGCCAACCGAGATCCGGCAGTTTTTGGGTTTAACAGGGTATTACCGCAGATTCATAGAGGATTTCTCCAAGATCGCTCAACCGTTGACCTCCCTTACTCAAAAGGACAAGAATTATGAATGGGGAGATAAACAAGAAGAAGCTTTTCAGCTGCTTAAGAATAAGCTTTGCGATGCACCTATTTTATCCCTACCCGAAGGCACCGACGACTTCGTGGTATACTGTGACACCTCGTGTCAGGGATTGGGCTGTGTGCTGATGCAGCGACAAAAGGTTATCGCTTATGCTTCACTCCAATTGAAGGTTCATGAAAAGAACTACACCACGCATGATTTGGAGTTAGGCGCAGTGGTGTTTTCCTTGAAGATTTGGCGGCATTATCTTTATGGTACCCGATGTACGATCTTTACTCATCACAAGAGCCTATAACACATATTCGATCAGAAAGAGCTTAACATGAGACAGCGATGCTGGGTAGAGTTGTTAAATGATAATGATTGCGAAATCAAATATCATCCAGGAAAGGCGAATGTGGTGGCAGACGCCTTAAGTCGAAAAGAAAGGATTAAGCCCATAAGGGTTAGGGCTTTAGAGATGATTATTCAGACAGACCTCTCGTTGCGTATTCGTGCTGCACAAAGAGAAGCTCTTAAGAAAGAGAACTTAAAGGCCGAATATCTCCAAGGAATGGAGAAAAATTTGGTACCCAACGAGGAAGGAACCTTGTATTTTATGGGAAGAATTTGGGTTCTGCTTTTTGGTGGTCTTAGAGATGTTATTTTTTATGAAGCTCATAAATCGAGGTACTCGATCCATCCAGGATCGGACAAGATGTACCAAGATTTGAAGGATTATTACTGGTGGACAAGACTTAAAGGTGATGTTGCTATGTACGTTGGAAAGTGTTTGACTTGTGCCAAGGTCAAGGCCGAGTATCAGAAGCTTTCAGGCCTCCTGCAACAACCAGAAATATCCATGTGGAAATGGGAGCAGATTTCTATGGACTTCATAACCAAGTTGCCCAAGACTCCCAGAGGTCATGATACGATTTGGGTAATCGTGGACCGATTGACAAAGTCTGCGCACTTTTTGCCAATCAGAGAAAAGGATAACACAGGTAAGCTAGCTGAGCTGTACCTAAGAGAAATAGTCGCACGTCATGGAGTGCCTATCTCGATTATATCAGACAGAGATGGAAGATTTTTGTCAAGGATTTGGCAATCCTTTCAAGAAGCTTTTGGTTCTCAGTTGAATCTGAGTACTGCTTTTCATCCACAAACGGACGGTCAAAGCGAGAGAACGAATCAAACGCTTGAAGATATGTTGTGTGCTTGTGTAATGGATTTAGGTGGCACTTGGGATACTCATCTACCTTTGGTTAAGTTTTCCTATAACAACAGCTACCATACAAGCATCCAAGCTGCACCGTTCGAGGCTCTCTACGGACGCAAGTGTAGATCACCGCTATGCTGGGCAGATGCAGGTGATAGACAAATGGTTGGTCCCGAACTGGTCCAAGAAACAACTGATAAGATTATGCAGATCCGAGAGCGCATCAAGGCGGCTCGTGATCGCCAAAATAGTTATGCGGACCGAAGACGAAAACCCTTGGAATTTGAAGTGGGCGATATGGCTCTGTTAAAAGTCTCACCTTGGAAAGGTGTGGCACGCTTTGGGAAGCGTGGTAAGTTAAACCCACGATTTATTGGGTCGTTCAAAATCCGGGAAAGGGTTGGTTCTGTAGCATACAAGTTGGAGCTACCAGAAGAACTAAATGGTGGTCATAATACATTCCATGTATCTAATCTGAAGAAAAGTCCAACACAAGAAATAGTGGTTATCCCTGCTGATGAAGTTCACATAGACGACACACTCCACTTTACCGAAGAACCTGTTGAGGTTACAGATTGGAAGGTTAACAAGACTCGGAGGATTAGTGTTAAGCTTGTCAAGGTTAGATGGAACGCGCGTCACGGCCTAGAGTTCACTTGGGAGCGTGAAGATCGTATGAAAGCTAAATACCCACATTTGTTCCCCAACTCCCCTGCTGCTAGTAGTAAAGCTTAAAATTTCAGGACGAAATTTTCTTAACAGGGGGAGAATGTAACAACTGTCAAAATTCCAGGTATCCATACAACTATTAAACAATGATTAGTGCTTAATGACTGTGTTGAATTACAATTAATGACTTAAATTGCTTTCTCGTTATTGTTATCATACATACATGTGCATCATATATTGCAAATGACAAACCATTATTGCATGCAAACTTTGTTGATTCAAATGATGCACGAAACACAGTTAGCACAGTTATCAGACAGATCAGAAAAATTCTGACGGAGTTCAGTACATAGATAGACATTGTATTGAGACACAGAATGAGCCAGAAACCAAGTATTACACTAGTATAGTGTGTAGGAAAGTACGGATCACAAAACTGCCTTCCTAGAGATAGTTTAAGTGCCGAAAAGTGTCTAAAACTCACATAAACTGCAGAATTCTGCAGAAATCAGCAAAATTCAGCATTTAAACATTCTAATATCATGCAAAAATATGGTTAAATGGTCCAGAATACTTTCCTAAGTGTCGGGAATCAAAACTATCACAAAAAGTAACATAAAGCACACTAAACTGCATAGTTTAGCACCTTAACGAACCGGTAACCAACCGAACAACCGGACACTACCCGTAACACCAAATTTTCACTAGAAGCATTGTTTTAACATTACCAAGCTAGTTATGGTCCCCGAACATCATAACACACTATATAACACCTAGTAACTAAATAACCTAACTAACACTTGATTTCTAACTACATAAACTAACTTATAGTTGAAACCTAAGCCTAGACCCCCCCACCTAGTTCACGGCCCAACAAGGGCCCCACATCAAGATTTTATTTACATATTAAAATGGATCATGTTTGTTCTTTACTAAACACTTAGACCATGAGATAAACAGGTGATGGTGGTTATAAGTAGTAACTCCAAGATCATATCCCTCATTCTCTAAAATATACAACACACACCACTCTTCTTCTTCCCTTCTTCTTTGGGTTTGGCCGAGAACAACAACAACCATACCACCATCATCAATCAATCTTCATTCAATTCCAAGTAATCACAAGGGTGTAAGAAGGTGTATAAGGAAGCTTAGAGCTTATGGAAGTTAAAGGACCTTTCTCTTGTGCTTTTATCCACTTCATTTCATCTAGTGATCATCCCTAGTCTTAAGCTAGTAGTTAGAACACCATACACTTCATTTTACATCTTATTTTAGTGGTTAAAAGAATATACAAGTTGTTGATCATGATGAACACTAAGAATCTTGAACTTAAAACTTGAACATAAGCTTAAAATCATAAGAAATCATGATGTTTATGTGTTGTTATGCTTGTTGATTGTTGGTTACTCATGTTATTGATGTAGATCATCATGCGATCTCGCTAGATAATGATTAAAAACATAATCTAGCAAGATGAGAGGATGATTATGTTAAAGATCGATAGATCATCCTCATGTAAGTCATGAACTTGAAAGAATAAGTTGTTTTCTTGTTAAGTGATGATCAAAGTGTGTGTAAAGTCTTGTAAATCTATGATTTCAAGAATGGTTTTAAAGATAAACCACATTTTTAGTGATTAATCAAGGGTAGGATCATGTATTTAACAAGAAGAATCCAAGAAGAAATATATTTAGAAAAATGATATACAAGTTGTGAAGATCTAATTTCTTTAAAAATGATGATTTTAAATAAACAACCACACTTCAAAGGGTAACTAAGGTTACTAAACACACTAGTAAGTTACTACACATTTTTATAAATTTTCAAGTTCATGAGGTAGTAGTTTATGCTTGTTTTTGGCAAATTGGTAAGTGTAGATTGATTTGTTGTTGATTGTGTTGATTTACAAAAGAAAATGATATGCCTTGAAGGCATGGAAACCTCCATTTTTAGGGGAAACTCTGGCAAAAATTTTCTAGAAATTAAACACTTAGAAAAATATTTTTAAACAAATATTTACAAGTATATTTTAAACCATGCATTTTATATAAAGTTTGCCATAATTTTTGTTACAAAAAGTATAAATATTGGAGGTTGGTTTTTGTAAATAAAAGTGACTAAATATGTATTTAGGAAATATATATTTAGAAGTCACCATGTGTGTGATTATTTGTATATTATGTGTATTAGTTATATTATTTTAGGACATGAAATAATATAACTCATCAAAATACCAAAGATTACAATCCAAAATATTACCAAAATTCCAAGAGAATGAACATATAAATTATACCCAAAATATTGGAGAAACCGAACAAGGAATATAACTCATAAAAATATTCCGGAAATTTTATTCGTAAGTATACTTTGGAAAATGGTATTTTGGACACCAAGAGAACAAAAATATGATTTTTACAATTATTACAAAATTATATCATATTTTTGACCATAATAAAATATATTTTTTTGGGTGAAAATAAGTTATATATATTTTCTAAGTTAGACTTGGAAATATACTATTTTTGAGACTTGTATGAGATTTATAAATATTTTTGCCAAGAGAAAAGTTATAAATAATTTTTCTAAGTAATATTTCCTAAAATATATATTTTGGGAATATATATTGATGTATTTATATTAAAGATATTATTCCGGACAAAGTTGATACAAAACTTAAGTATAAGGATACCTAATAAACACAATAAAAATATGTATTCTCGTACGTATAAATACACACCGGAATACGCCACCGATACTTGGCAAAAATATACAAGTATAAGAATACGAATACAAATACACCCATCCTTGGGAAGGATATATATGTATAAGTACATAAAAAGTAACAAGTTAAAATGTGTTATTTTAACTATTATTCCAAAATTTAATAAATATAATTTAAGTTAAAATATTTATTATTTTAACAAATAATTATATAACTTGGAATAATATTGAAGACAAAATGAAACGTAACTCAAAGACACTAATTAATACTAATCAAGGCACGACCCGCTCGTCTAATAGGCTGTGGTACATTGTAGGTAGTCGTGCGCACTAGTAGCAGCTTGAGTTACGGCGGATTGAAGAACGCAAAACTGTGAGTTCATGTCCCCCTTTTCTTATAATTGTTTTTGGTTTTATAACTTCGGGGGTGAAGTACATGTTATAAACTGTTTACATACGATTACATTTGGTATGGTTAGCTAAGGAATGAACTGTTAGATCATGTGAGTGGTGGGCACAACGCTTAAGATCATTAATCCTCGTTGTAGGACCGAGGGACATGAGTGATAGATCTATTTGGGTGTAGCGAGCCCATACCCATGTGGACCGGGGTTTGGCCCATGAGGTGACTATGTCTTGGAGCCGGAAGCCCGGTGCAAAATCTGCTAGGTTTGAGCCTTCCTGCATCATGTCACACATATTAATGGCCTTGCAAACCTTTAATCGATCTGTTTTCCTTGGTTGCTTTCATACCAGGTTTACAAAACATACATACTTACAATGATCACAAAGGTTTATTCGTGCACACATACAAAACACATGAACTCGCTCAACTTTTGTTGATGTTTTCAAACTACATGTATTTCAGGGAATTAAATGTGGATCTGGTGGGTGTTTGGAGGTTTCAAGTAATGTTGGAAATAAAAGATGTCATCCGGAGTCTAAGGGTGTGGATTGTGTGTCTTATCCTGGATAAGATACATAATTTAAAGCCCGGTTTTTATTAATGTCTTTTGTCGAGTCCTTATTGAACTCTAAACAATTTGCATGGTTTGTATTATGGATTTGAAGTCTGTCTTTGGATTCGAAAACAATGTTGTTTGTGATGTTTTAAACTTAAATTAATGGATGAACATCTTTAGTTTTATCATATAGATGTTTGTTATGGTTGAATGCAATGATATTAAGCAAGTCACACATAATCACGCTTCCGCAAAAGTCAGGGTGTGACATAACCCCCTACCAACAAGAGGTCATGGGTTCAATCCTTGTATAACCTGTTTTTTTTAAATCTATTTCAAACCTTGCTCTGACCCGACCCAAACGAGGGCCGACCCGACAATTTTAATATTTTGTTATGAAAATTTTGAACACCGAAAAATGAACCCCATTGAAAAAAAATCTTGATCATATATCATCAATAATAGTTATAGAGATAAAGGTGCAAATTACTGTATATTAATAAACGAATTGAAATGAATAGTGATTTTAATATTATAATAATATATAGTTTTTTTAATACTTTTATTATTTTAATATTATAATAATAGTTATTTTCTTTACTTTTTAACTTTAATCCTTTTTTTAATATCAGGGGTTGGGATAAGCTTGGTGTCAACCGGTATCAAACCAGTACTGGTATCGAAAATACCGATACGGTCCTGTTCGGTATTAGTACATGAAGGTAAAAACCGGGACTAATTCTGAAAACGCCAAAAGTTGGTGTCGAATTGATATTGGAAATCTTTTGGTTTGGGAAATTCAGTGCTGCTACCCAGTACCATTTGCTCATCCCTGATCACAGTTATCGTACGAACAACGGTATCGTACAACTTTTTTTTGTTGATTTTCTTCAACTTTTAATTTTTTCTTTTTTTAGTTTCGGGGGTAGGGATGAGCTCGGTGGCAACCGATACAGAATCGGTACGGATACCGAAAATACCTGTTACGGTACCGGTATATGAAGGTAAAAAACGGAAGTGAACCGGTACCGGGAACGCCAAAAGTCAGTACCGAATTGGTACTTAAGATCTTTCGGTTCGGCAAATTTGGTACCGGTACCCTGTTAGGAAACTTTATTTGTAAGTATTGAAGAAAATCACAATCAACTGGATCTTTGAAGAGATCACAGTCCTGAAGATCACAACAAGAAAAATAAGATCAGATAGGACAACTGAAATGCACAGCATCTACTTCAAAGAATCACAAGTTGATCAAGAGCTAAATTGGATTATCAGAAAAGGTCATTTATGATGGATCTGATGATATTTCTAATGAAATATCATCAGTTTCTGACGATTCTGATCATCAGGATTTTTCTGATGATTTGTTCACCAGAATTTCTGATGAAGTGGTTTATCAGAAATTCTGATGAAATATCCCACTTGTTTGAAATCAGCTTTATCCTGCCACAATTACCGAAGCAAGTTGACATTATTGGATATCATGATGAAAAAGGCAACTTGAACGTTGGATTCAATGAATATGTCAATTTGCCACTTTTTGCAGGACTTATTGCATGAATAAACTATTGTTTATTCACCCAGCCTTCTATAAATAGAAGGCCCAACCAGCAGAAGACAATTGAGTTTGAAGCTTAGCATTCACACATACATCAAAACTCCATTGCCCTCTCACCCACAGAATTCAAGATTCATTTGTACTAGATAATAATCTTACAATCACCTTGTAAACCATTTTGTTTCAAAGTGATATAAACTTGATAATTCTGTAGGTCTTGTTTCTGAAAGTCTGATTTCCATTTCCGCACATTTTTTCACATCTACTGAAATCACTTGTCATATTACGTGAAAAGAAGTTGTTAAGGCCATACTGGGTCCAACAATTGGTATCAGAGCAGATTGAATAAATTATTTTCAAACGATCAATCGCTCATCTTCTTTTCACTAAATATGGTCAGCTTTCAATCCTGGAAAAATGCTTTTAACATTGGTTCTATGTCCAAACCTCCGACTCTGGTAAGAGAGAAATACCCCTAATGCAAAATCAGGATGGTCAATTTCCTTAATGGTCATGACCGAGCTCTGTTTCAATCCATTGAAAGGGGTCCACATATACCAATGACTGTAATACCAGCTATTCTAGCAACTGACCAATCACCTGCTATCCCTGCCTCCCAAGCTCCCAAAAGTGAAATACTTTGGAGTGAGGAAGACAAGGAAAAGGTGGCTGGGGATGAAAGGGCAAAGTCACTTTTAATAATGGCCATCCCCAATGACATATTTTCACAAGTTGATGCATGTGCATCAGCCAAGGAAATATGGGATCAGTTGGAAAATCTTTGTGAAGGAGGAGAAAGGATGAGAAGAAACAAAAGAACAAAAAATGTCTCATCTTATGAAAGGTTTAAAAGTTTGCCAAATGAAAGATTAAATGACACATATCAAAGATTTACAAAAATTTTAAACGAGCTAAAGAAATTTGGAATAACAAAGTCAAATGATGAAAGAAATATAAAATTTCTTGATGTCCTTCCTAGAGAATGGAGAAGTCTAACCATGACTTTGTCCTCAACCTTAGAACTAGGAAACATGAGTCTCCATGACTTATACAACATCTTGGTCCCCAGAGAGGAAGAAATATTTGAAGAAACCATTCAAAGAGGGGGATCTTTAGCTCTTATCTCAAACTCACAAAGAACCATACCTACCAATGATCCACAACCATCAAACAGCCAAAGTTGTGAAATTTCTGACACGTCATCATATTTTTCTGCTTTTGCTGAAGCAATAGCACTGCTCACCAAAACATTTGAGCAGAGGTTGAGGGGAGGAAGCCAGAGATACCAGAGAAGTGACAGAGGAACGATGGATGGGAGATCTAAAGAGGAAGTTAGATCTAAGGATAAAGGGAAGGCTGAAGTTGTGTGTTACAAGTGCAAGCAGAGAGGTCACTATGCATCAGAATGCAAGACCAAGAAGCTCAAAGATGTTACTTACTATGAGAAAAAGCTTGAAGAAGCAAAGAAGCAGCAACAAGTCAGCTTAATTACAGGAACAGATACATGGTTATCTGATGATTCTTCTGATGATGAAGAAGAAGAATTGGCAAATTTCTGCCTCATGGCACTTTCTGAAGGACTACCAGAAACTTCAGAACAAAAGGTAAATTTAGACAATCTTGATCTTGAACACAAGCTAAACAAGCTCATGTCAGATTTTCTAAATCTGCAAGAAAAACATCAATCAGATATTTGAAAATCTGATGAGTTGCAAAGGACCTTGAATAAAATCATTCTTGAAAACCAACTACTTATAGAGGAAAGTTTAGATCAAAGAGCTAAAATTGAGTTTTATGAAAATGAAAGAAAAGATCTTTACAAGAAAATCAATGACAAAGAAATCAATATAAGAGGTTTTCAACAAGCCAAAGAATTTATAAATTTCATTGAGTCCACACCAAAGAACAAAGGAGAGGGTTTAGGTTATACAAGATTAAATGGAAATAAACCCACTGTCTTTGTAAAAGCAACTCATTAGATTTCTGATAAATTTTCATCGGAATCTGAATCTGAATCTTGCAAGACAACCTGTTCTGAATACTCTTTTGAAAAACCAAACTTCAAAACAAACATAAGTGAATGCAGTCAAGAATCTGTAAAGACTCCAGAAGCAGTTCACTCATCTTTTCAAAATTATCCACTCATTCCATCACAAGAAAAAATATCAGAAAATTCTGACAAATCTTGTATGTGTGTTGAGATACTGAAGCTTGTTCAACACCATCTTCAAAAGAAAAATGTAAAATCTGTTTATGGCTCAGCATATAACAGAATTTCTGATGCAAAACCAAGAAGAAAAAATAATAGATTAGGATTCCATCAGAAACAGTACCCAAGCATGCCTGGGTACCAAAAACCCTCTAATCATTCCATTTCAGGACCATCATGTGCAGCAGATCTGGTACTGCGATTCAGGAAGCTCCAAGAACATGACTGGGGACAGGAGCTTACTCAGCAACTTTGTTTCAAAGCTGGGTAGAATGGTAAATTTTGGAAATGGAGTGAAAGGGAGGATCATGGGATATGGATGCATAAGGTATGGATGTTTGACCATAGAGAAAGTAGCCTATGTTGAATTCTGTGACAAAGGTTTTCAGGTAACCTTTTTACCAGAAAAATGCTTGTTAATAGGTATAGATGATAATAAAATCTATTTAAGTGGGAAAAGAATAAGAAAATCAATTTACTATTTTGACTTCAAAGAAGAAAGTGAACATCCAAAACTATGTTTATTTTCAAAAATCAACAAAGGTAGTAGTTGGTTATGGCACAAAAGGCTAGCCCACTTAAATTTCAAAAACCTAAGCAAACTAGCAAGCAAAGGTCTGGTAAAAGGATTACCTTTGATATCCTCAAAGAAGGATAAAATTTGTGAAGCATGTGAGATGGGTAAATCCAAGAGAAGCTCACATAAATCAATTTTTGAGTCTTCTATTTCACAAAATTTGGAACTTTTACACATGGATTTGTGTGGACCCATAAGTACAGAAAGTTTTTCTGGAAAGAAATACATACTAGTAATAGTAGATGACTTTTCCAGGTACACATGGGTAGAATTTTTGGGAAAGAAAAGTGAAACTCCTGATCTAATCATTAATTTTATCAAGAAAATTGAAAATATGTTAAAACTAACAGTCAGAAGGATCAGATCAGACAATGGAACAGAGTTTAAGAATTCAAAAATTGAGAACTTCCTTGTAAGTAAAGGAATTTCTCATGATTTTTCTGCTCCCAGAACACCCCAACAGAATGGGGTGGTTGAAAGAAGGAATAGGACCTTGGTAGAAGCTGCCAGAACCATGCTTGCTTATGCTAAACTGCCCACTCACTTTTAGGAAGAAGCTATAGCAACTGCATGTTTTACCCAAAACAGAACCATAATCAACAAAAGGCACAACAAAACACCTTACAACATTATCAATGGAAGAATTCCAAGTATAAAATTTTTGCATACATTTGGTTGTAGATGTTTTGTTTTCAATGATTTTGTAAGCCTTGAAAAATTTGACAGAAAAGCAGAAAAAAGTATTTTCCTTGGTTACTCTTTGTCATCAAAAGCATATAGAATTTTTATTCTCAACACAAAGACAATCAGAGAAAGTCTGTATGTTTCATTTGATGACTCATCAGAAACAGAAGTTTCTGATGAATACATGAAAGAAATAAATTTTTCTGACAAACAAGAAAAGTATGAACATCTCTTTGAAATGATAAATGAAGATTTCCTAGAACATGATAATTCTTTCAAAAACAAATCAAAAGATTCATCATGTACTAACTCTGCAGAACAAAGGTTTAGTACATCAGAAGCTCAGAATTCTGATATCTTACACACAATTGAAGCACCTGTTCAGGGGGAAACTTCAAATCCATTAGAACCAACAACTTTCCACAACAAGTTAAGATGGATCAAAGGACATGTTCATTCTGACATCATTGGCAATCCTGCAGATGGTGTCAGAACAAGATCTACAACTGCACATGAGTGTGCATTTTCTGGGTTCTTAAGCAAAGTAGAACCCAAATTTGTCAAAGAAGCTCTAAGTGACCCAGACTGGATACAAGCTATGCAAGAAGAGCTTGATCAATTTGAAAGGAGCAAGGTATGGGATCTGGTACCCAAGCCAAAAGACAAATCTGTCATAGGCTCAAAATGGGTATTCAAGAATAAATCTGATGAGAATGGCATAATCACAAGGAACAAAGCAAGGTTAGTGGTCAAGGGTTACTGTCAACAAGAAGGTATTGATTATGACGAAACTTTTGCACCAGTAGCTAGATTAGAAACTGTAAGAATTTTTCTTGCTTATGCTGCATCCAAGGATTTCAAAGTTTATCAAATGGATGTAAAATCAGCTTTTCTGAATGGTAAAATTGAGGAAGAAGTTTATGTGCAGCAACCAGAAGGCTTTGTTGATCCAAAATTTCAAAATCATGTTTACAGATTAAACAAAGCCTTGTATGGGTTTAAGCAAGCTCCTAGAGCCTGGTATGAAACTTTATCAAACTTCTTACTCAATTCAGGATTTACCAAAGGTACTATTGACACCACACTTTTCTTCAAAACACACAAAGGTCATACTTTGCTAGTCTAAATATATGTTGATGACATTATATTTGGATCAACAAATGAAAAATTTTGTAACAAATTTCAAAAATTGATGACCAGCCACTTTGAAATGAGTATGATGGGTGAGTTAACCTTTTTCTTAGGGTTACAAGTTAAACAAAAAATTGATGGAATATTTTTTAGTCAATCAAAATATGTGAAAACAATTCTACAAAAATACTCACTTGAAAACTGCTCTGTTTCAAAAACTCCTATGGCAACAGGGAACAAGTTAGATTCTGATAAGGATGGAATAAGTGTAGATATTAAAACCTATAGAGGGATGATAGGATCACTGCTATATTTAACTGCAAGCAGACTAGATATCATGTTTGCAACATGCTTTCTGGCCAGATATCAATGTGATCCCAAAGAATCCCATCTAAAAGCTCTAAAAAGGGTTTTCAAATATCTTAAAGGCACATCAGAACTTGGTCTCTGGTATCCTAAGGATACAAACCTTGAATTAATTGCATACACAGATGCAGATTATGCAGGGTGTAAAATTGACAGGAAAAGCACATCTGGTGCCTGTCAACTCTTGGGAGAAAAATTGGCATGTTAGGCAAGCAAGAAACAAAATTGTGTTGCCACATCAACAGCAGAATCAGAATATGTAGCAGCAGCAAGTTGCTGTTCACAAGTGCTGTGGATGCAAACTCAACTGAAAGATTATGGAGTAACTCTAACAAGAATACCAATTCTATGTGACTCAAAGAGTGCTATTGCAATAACAGAAAATCCAGTTCATCACTCAAGAACCAAACACATTGACGTCAGATATCACTTCATAAAAGATCATGTGGAGAAAGGTAACATAGAAATGTATTTTGTACCAACTGAAAACCAAATTGCTGATATATTTACAAAACCTCTTGATGAAAAGAGACACAATTTTTTGATCAACAAACTTACCATGGTTAATTTAAATGATGAAGATTTTTCTGAAAAGACAAGGACACAAATTGAAAACCAAATTGATCTTCAAAGTTCTGATAATCAAAGAACAAATCAACTGGTTTCTGACAAAGCAATCCATCAATCTGATGGAACATCAGAAAATCTGATGAATCATCAATAAATGATGATTTATCAGATAATCTAAAGAAATATCAGAATATCTGGTGAATTCAGAAGAAGTTCTGATATAAAATCAGAAACTAGGTTGAAACATCAGAATAATTTGTAATCTTCATAAACTTCCATCTTCATGCATATCCCACACATTGTATATATTCATAAATATGTATAGTTTGTTTTTGTATTTCTTTTTATTTAAAAAAAACACAAAAAGGGGGAAAAGTAACATGCATAAAGATAAAATTCTATATTGCTGTGAAAATCAACCGTCTCAAATTTTTTCCAGATTATTGAATTTCATTTTTTCTACCAATGCATGCAACGTCATTTTTTCATAAGAAACTTAAGTGACACGTAGGCACTAAAATGATTAGGAGCTATGAAAGTAGCCGCCTAGTCATTAAATGCTTACTCACACATGGGGCTTAGTAGACTGTCACATTCACTGTTACATTCACTGCAACAGATATCGTCTTAATTGAAGAGAAAATGGTTGGCTGCTAATATCATTTATTGGGAACTATCACTTTCATCTATAAATATTAACAACCTGAAAAGAACTTACTCCACACCAAAATCATCTCTTCAAAAGCCCTTCGACATAATTTTTCTTATCTTAAAATGGGTCGCCCAAAATTGATGAAAGCTACTCAATTCCCTCTCCCATTTCACAGACTTCATAATCTTAGATTAAGATCCAACTTGGAAGGACCTGCATGGGAGGACTGCAGGTTTGTGTACAATATGATCATGCGAAGTCCTTTGGGCTTTGCTGTGTCATCACATGTCACCATTTATCCAAAACTTCTCCAAGAGTTCTGGTGGAACTCTGAAATCATTTTTAGTAGTACTTCCATGTGGATTGAGAGTGAGGTTATGGGGGTAAAAATTACCCTAAAAGAGGAAACAATCAGAAATGTCCTCAAACTGGGTAATGATCATGAAATCAAATTTCTGGATAAGGCAGATGTGCAACAGACCTTGACTGAAATGGGCTATCATACAAACAACTCGTCAAGGGTTGTTAGCAAATCTGGTTTTATACCACCTTTCCAGTTTTTGGTAACACAGCTAAGTTTCTGCTTCTCCAAGAAGCACTACGCCAAAACAGGGTTTTAGCCACACTTTTTCTAAAACAGCTCTGCCACTTTTTTATTAAATGTGTGACTAAAGGTCATTCATAACATTTCAAAATAATTTTAGCCTCATATTTTATTATTTAATGTGACCATTGTATACCAGTTCAAAACCATTAGCCACACTTTTAGAAAATAATGTGACATTTATTAGCCGCAACTCGAAAAGTGTGGCAAAATTTGATATACGGTCACATATTTTTGTTTCATGTGACCAAAAACACATGTATTTGACACTTTTAGCCACAATTTAAGAAAAAAATTGTGACATTTATTAGCCACACTAGAAAAGTGTGGCCAAATGTGATCTACGGCCACAGTATTTGTTTCATGTGACCAATAACACATCTATTGGAACATTTAGGCACACTTTAAGAAAAAAATTGTGATATTTGTTAGCCATGGTAGAAAAGTGTGGCCAAATGTAATCTACGACCACAATATTTGTTTCATGTGACCAAAAACGGATGTATTCGAAACCTTTAACCACACTTTGAGAAAAAATAGCCACACTAGAAAAGTGTGGCCAAATGGTATCTACGACCATTGTACATGTTTGATAATGTGGCTACAGTCTAATACATATGGCTACATGCATTATTTTGTGTGACCAAAGGTTAGACAATAACCACACTTAAAATTACAATATTTTATGTGGCTTTACATAAATATTTGTCATACCATCGTCACTTTTTTATTTTTGTGTAACGGAATGATATCAGATGTCATGGGAAAAACGTGTGACCAAATGTTAAACTTACTACATCTTTAAAAATTCCCTCCAAAATATTTGATTCTAAAACACAAATTCCCCCCAAAATATATCATCCTAAAACTTCTCAATTTAAAAATTCAAACAATTATTAAATATTATATTGTATAAACCATTTTTGTTATTACTCGTGTTTTTCTAAATAATATGTCAATGTATGCATTTGAGATACGGTTATATACATTTTTTGTAATATATTTTTTAATAATCGTATGTTTTTAAGATACTTCGAATGGTACCGTACCGCTAAAATTTCAGTACCCATCTTTTAGCATTTTCGGGATCGTAACTTACAGTTCATCATTATGGTACCAATATTTTATCATTTTTTACCTTCAAAAATCGTACCGTCCCATACCGAGTGTTTTTTCTATACCGCTACTAGTACCAAATTTTGGCAATTTTTGGGATCGGTATGTTCGGTACTGGTACATTCAGTACCAAACTAATCCCTGTTATATCATATGTCTTAATGATCCATATTAGGCCTTAATGGATCGCAATGGGTGATAGTAAATCATATTTTTCTTAATGGGCCATATTGGGTCTTAATTGATCACGATTGTTAACAGTTGATTATATATGTTTTAATGGACCATATGAGGCATTAATGGGTCACAATGGACAATAGTGGATCATATACGTCTTAATGAAGCATATTAGGCCTTAATGGATCACAATGACCAATAGTAGAACATATATGTCGTAGTGAACCATATTAGGCCTTAATGAATCATAATGAACAATAGTAGATCATATATGTTTTAATGGACCATATTGGGCCTTAATGGATGACAATGAACAATAATAGATCATATGTCTTAAATGGACCATATTGGGCATCAATGGATCGCAATGGCCAATAGCAGATCATATAATTCTTAAAAGGCCATATTTGGGCCTTAATGGATCACGATGGGCAATATTAGATCACATATGTCTTAATGGACCATATCGGGTCTTAATTGACCACCATGGTGAATAGTTGATCATACATGTCTTAATGGACCATATTAGGCCTTAATGGGTCACAATGAACAATAATAGATCATATATGTCTTAATGGAGTCACAATGAACAATAAACGATTAAATATGTCTTAATGGACCATGTTAGGCTTTAATGGAACACGAAGAACCATAGTAGATTACATATTTTTTAATAGGCCATATTGGATTACAACGAACAATAGTAGATCAAATATGTCTTATTGGGTTTTATGGTTCACAATGGACAACAGTAGATTATACATGTCTTAGGGAACCATACTTGACCTTAATGGATCACAATAGAAAGAGTGGATCATATATTGACCTTAATGGACCATAACAAAGTATAGTTGATCTTATTAATGTAACATACTAGGATTAATAGTCACAATAACTCTTGATAAACCATGATAGGCTTTAGGATTTCATGTTAGATTTTAAATGGTTACGTCTTATTTAATGTTAGTTGTTTCAATAAGTTTTTATGTATGGTTCAAGTTAAAATTTTGAATTTACTTTTTTAAAACATGTAATTTATATATTTTTACAAATATACATATATATATATATATGTATATATAATTTCAATTTACTTTTTATATCGTTATATCTATTATTAATTTATATAAGTATAAATATATTAGTTTGCGCGACCAAAAAGTGTTTTAAAACCGGTTCAAACCGGCCAGTTGAACCACTAGATACACCCAAGTAAACCGTTTCTGAGTCAAATCTGTTACGATATAAAAACCAAATTTTATAGTTTATTATAAAAACCGGATTTTATAGTTTATTAGGCGCTAAAATTTTCGCACTTTAAACTTTTAAATTTTTTTCATATTTTCACTTCTAAATCTCCATTTCCCTCTTTTCTCCATTCTAAACCCTAATTCCCTCGCTCCCCAATTGTAAAACACTTCATCTTCAAAAATCCACCACCAGATCGTGGTAAAAGTTTTGTTCGCCATGAATCCATCTCCAATCTTCAAAGTTCGTGTAATGGGTCCATCTATCTCCCTCCGATTCAACCACCTGTTGAAGTGAACTTCATGAATTCCCTAAATCCCCATGTAGCGGCTCTAAAGGGGAGATTCTGGCACCCTTGTGGAAAATATCCTAAATTGCTCCTGATGAAGCGATTTGTTCCAATGGTACCACGGTACCGGAAAAAGGGGGAACCGCCTGCCGAGAAGCTGTAAAACCTAGAAGTGGTGGCGGGTAACTACACCCGCCTCTCTTCGTTTAAGATGTTTTGCTTGACATCGAGCCAGGGACCATTGACAGTGTTCGATCTGGTCCATACGGTCAGATCTTCCGGCCGTGTAACTTTGTGTTCGGGCAGTCTGGTGCCGGAATTGGGTGAAAGGTCATTATACGGAAGGAGTAGAGCTTATTGATTCTATTCTTGACGTTGTTCGTATTGATTCAATCTGGTGCTGAAAGAAGGTTTGATTTTGCCCCTTTTCGTATTTGATGAGACTGATAGTTGTATTAAAATTGAATTCAATTACATATAAAAATAGATATGGCATAAAAACCTACATATGTACCTTGTGCATTAATATGGTGATTATAAGAAGTGCATATTAGTTCTTTGGGTGCAATTCCAGATAGATAAATACACAATGTTGTTGCAAGTTCATGCTTGTAAAAGAAACAGTTCCCAAAAAAAGGTGCAAAATACTTTCTTTTTGTTTTTGTTATACACCTCTGTTTATTTTTCCTATACACGTTGTAAAAATCCCAACTAGTCTCCGATTAATCTCCGATTAATCACTAATCGGAGGTTCACCGATTAGTGGCCGATTAATCGCCAGGCAGTCAATGGCGGTCCTATTCTGGGCACCTTTTGGCCAGACGTCGGCCAAATTTCGACCAAACCATATAAATTTCTTCCAATTACTTAAAAAATGGGTCAATGATGGGTTCAAACATTTCTACTTTAAAAACTGCATATAAAAATGTGTGTGTGTATATATACAACTAAAAATTACATATAAAAACTCAATCCGATTAATTCCGAGTAATCCCTATTAATCCCGATTAATCGCTAGTCGGTACCCCACCGCCCGACTAGCGCCTAGTGTTTTTGCTAAAAGTGGAAATGACGTGTCGAATGGGTCATATTGGTTAAAGGTCGAGCATGCTAAAATTCCGATTCTTTGACTGTATATATTTTTTCTACTGTACACAGATGAAAACATAGAGCTTTATATTTACTTTTTATAATGATGAACTTATTAATTCTATGGTCATCTGAGTGCATTGTTACTACTCTTTTATTGCATAAGTTAACATGTGTCCTGAATAGTATAAATCAAACTAGAAGCTTAGTGTTTTAAAGATCCTTTGCTTGCTTTGAAGTTGGTTTCTTTTCATAAAAAAGCAGTTTAATCATGGAAATCGTTGTCTGCTTTAAAGTTTTAGTGATATTTTTTTAATTTACAGAAAAACAGTTTAATCATGGAAATCGAAGATTGGGCTGGTGGATCGAGTGATTCAGATGTATCTTCACCTGAGAGTGACAATAAGGACCATTGCTATGCATATGGTGATTTACCCAAGTTACAGTTTAGGTACTTTTGAGTGTTTTTTTTTTTCTTCTATGAACACGCATAACAACACAGGAATGCGTGTAACCGGCATTAAACACACGTAACCAACAGTGCGCGCGCGAACTGCCGATTGAATGCTGTTAACTGGCGCTGGTTACTCGTGCAAATCCGGTTTCGCGTCAAGCGCTGCGTTAAGCCTTATCGGTGCCAGGTTACTCCCGTTACATGGTATCGAACACGCGTTTTCCATCTCTGTTACACGTGCCCAAGAAAAACGCCTAACAGACGCCGCGTTAATAGGGGTGTGAATTTCTGACACGACCCGAAAACACGACACGAACCTAACACGAAATTCACGGGTTTGGGTTCAGTCTAAACGGGTTCGGGTCAGTTTCAGGTTGAACCCGCCAACCCACGAACACGACCCATTTAGCACCCCTACGCATTATGCCTAAACGACAGACTCAGTTACATGTCGAGCGACTAGTTAAGTGCGTGCCGGGGCCGAGTAACGTGTTGCCAGACGGGCGTTTCCCGGCTCTGGTACATGTAATCACCTCTACACACATATCCAGTCTTTAAACATGAGTAAAACGAGGCATGGCCGCTTGTAACTGGTGCCAAAAACCAGAAAGTCGGAACCTAGAAGCTGTACAGTAATTTCAAAATAACCATTTTATAAATCAAATCGTTCTGACCAGAAATTCGCTCCGACCCGAACCAAAATAACCCTTTATTGAATCAACTCATTTTAACCAGCAATTCAAACCCGCCTGACCCAACCCGTTTGCCAAACCTAGTTTTGTAGAGTAAATATTAGATTATCAAACTAGATGAAAGCCGTTGACTTTTAATAGAATTTAGACCCCACACAGTATATAATTATTTAGCTCATCTTGATCCGAACCATCCTGACCCGTTTCTTAATCAGTCCATCCTGACTCGACAACCAACCTAATTCAACCGGCCCATTTTGCCACTTGCTAGTTTGAAGACATATTTTGGTTTTTTTAGTGAATGATGTGATATGATGAGCATCCATAATCAAAGAAGGCATAATTCTTTATTCTTATGAAACTTCATTATTGTATTCCAACTTTTAGAACATGTTTCATAATTTGTAGGTTTTTGGCAAAGATCGGGGCACTAGAACTGTTCGATGACGATGAAAAATGTATTCCATCCGAAAATCACCTAAAGGGTCACAGTATATCAAATTTGGGGATTAAAAGTAATAAGATTGACCTTAATAGTCAAAGCATATCTCTTGTTTGATGAGGAGTGATAGCATCATTTAAACAATGCACTAAAAGCTGGTTTTTAAGGGCTATTAATCTCTGGTACTTGCATTGTGACTTTAATTTTTCAGGGCTGCATATCAAAAGGGATCAAACTATTTGCGCTGTTAGCAGCAGGAGGATTTATTGCTGCTCATGCTTCAAAAAAACTTTCCTGATGAAAAATGGGAAAAATATTCACTTACAACTCTCATCTATTGTCGTTCACAACTTGATCCTGTTCTTAGTGATCGCAATATTGGTAAGATTCATTTTCATGTACGCTGCTTAAATATCATGTTAGATGGGTGCACATACACTATATACATACCTATTGGATAAGAATCAAGAATGATTTTCAGGGTGTGTATCACTTTATAAACTGCATAATTGGTATTCACGAGTCTGAGCGTGTGGTGGCTGAGATTTAAATATGGTAAATTGACAGATTTGGTAACGGGGAACATGTACTTCTTGTACTTGTAGAAACTGTCTGGTTGGCATGACCCGTTACACTTTGTTCCAAAAATTTAAATTTCTTATTAAAGTTAGTGTGTAATTTAGTGGTGACAATTTGTGTTGGGTTTCGGTTAGCTGGTTTCTATAAGACAACCTAAACTTGTCCCCATTATTTAATCGTGTTGAAAAGTTAAACCATAACCTGGACACATGTAACTCAATTTACGTGTTGGTTAACTTTCAATTTACATGTATGCATTGTTAAAGATAACCCATAATTTGAAAATTCTTCGAATTTTCTCATTCATAAGTAAATTGGCTGAAATTACCACCAATATTGACTTGTTTGACTTGAACAGGATTTTACCATTCGGCCCTCATAAATTCCCACGATGTAAAAGGAGGGGAAGGTATATGGGATCTAGCACGAAGAATCTATACAACATTAGCAAACGCAAAAAACAACAATAAACATTTTATAGACATGGCCGACTTAAACTTCCTTATGTGCAAAGCTATTGATAAGCCGGGTTTAACACCTTCATCTTCATTGAGAACCTCACTCCTTTCTGTATTTGAAGATCCCTAATTGAAAACACCAATCAGTTACATAAAGAAATCGGTTTATTGGATTGCATTGGTTGTTCTTCGGTTCATGGCGTGGGTCCTTCACTTGCAATCTTCGATACAACCCGTGACGGGGAGCTAGATTGTGCTTGTGTATATCCATCTCCAACAATCTTCGATATCTGTGACACTTTAAAATGGATACTTTTTTAGTGCAAGTTGAAATGAGTCCATGTTTAGTTAATGCGTTAAGTATAATTGCAAAGAATGCCATACAATAATAATATATTGTGACCCTTTAAGGTGATTTTCGAATGACGTGACCCGTTGACCTATTCTTTTTTAGCTGACCTCTTTGATTTTTCTCGTTTTGACTGAATTAGAGATAATGGGCTGAAATTGCTATTTCTAGATAACACTTGCTCTGAAGAATTTCATTGGTTCTATTGGTTTTTACAATTTATCATCTTTTGTACTCTCTGGCTCCATCTTTACTTCTTTTTGGATCCACATGTATATATGCCTGATCCCACAAAGTGGAAGCTTAATAGATTTCAGTTCAAATGGCTTATAGTTATGATTGTTCTAGTTTCTAACATATTGTGTTCTTAAGGTAAGCAACAAATTTGTTGGATTTTGCAGAAAGTTGCATTGTTAACTGATGGGAAATTTTCAGGTGGTTCCCATGGATATGTTGGACACATTTGCCTTGAAGCACAGGTTTCATCATTTTCTAGTGTTTTGAATACTTTCAATAGTAACAGAGTAGCTTTTGATAATGATATTGGATTTCCTATTTTGCACCTAAATAAAAGTAAAAAAAATCCAAAAAAAAGAGCAAACTGTTTATTTGGTGTAGTTATTGTTTTTTGGAACATTAGTAATAATGCACATTTATTCCACATGATTTTGAGTCTAGTTCATCGAATAAATTTTTGTTCACAAATCTGTTTTTAAGAGAGAAAAAGAACAACCTATTGAGATTTCATTTATTCTATCATTGTAAATACAAGATTCTTCTGTTCCATGATGTTAGGTGTGCAAGTTGGTTATGTGTTGTGAAGGGATGTGGTTTGACCCGTTCGAAATAAGGCATATGTTTTCTTCTAAATGGCTATTGAAGACCTTGAGAGGGATCCACATGAAGTAGTAGTTAAATTATTTGTAGATAGCTTATGATCAAAAGTTTATGTAATATATCATTTAAATTTAAAACTTATGTATGGATTTTGGTTTATTATTATTATTATTAATATCATTATTTTAGTTTTTAGGTTTGTTCATGTTTACTACTTTACTCCTGTTTTAATTTTACAAAAAAAAATGAAAATAAAATTGATAATTACGCAAAAATGGCCACATAGAACCACAACAAATATGTGTGGCTAAATGTTAGACAATGGCCACACTTATAATTTACAAAATTTTGTGTGGCAATAAATAATCGTTAGCCACAACATAGTCACTTTATTTCTTGTTTGTGTGACAGAATGATACCAAACGTCATAGGAAAAAGTTATTTGTGACTAAATATTAGAAAATAGCCACACTTAAAATTACAAAATTTAATGTGGCTATATATAACCATTAGTCACACCAAAGTCACTTTGTTTTTTGTTTGTGTGACGAAATGATACCAAATGTCATGGGAAAACAAATTTGTGTGACCAAAGGTTATACAATAGCCACACTTACAATTACAAAAATGTTTTATGTGTCTAATAAAAGTTTTTAGCCACACTTACAATAAATTCATATGACTATATAATAGAATCGACAACACTTATTGTAAATTCATGTGGCCGTTGCTACAATTTAGCTACACTTAATAAACACAGTGCTTGATTACAACCCTTTTTGCCACACTCTTTTTTAACTAATGTGGCTAAAATAGACTTTTTACTAGATTTATGTGACCATATAATAGAACCAGTCACACTTAAAGTACATTAATGTGACCGTTGCTACCATTTAGCCACACTTATGCTTGATTCCATCAAGAAATTTTTAGTACCCTTTAGCCACACTTTTAAGTTGCAACGGCCACAAAAAAGTGAATGTGGCCGTATGATACCTACGATGACTGGACGTTTGGTCACACTTGAGTTGAAAAAAATTCGTGTAGCGAAAGGCATATAGTCACACTTTTTTAGTGTGGCCGTAGCCCTTTTTTGACGTAGTGAAGATTGGACACTTCAACGAGCTGTCTCATAGGATGATGGAAGTGGTTCATGCTGTTGTACAGGGAAAACCTTACAACTATGCTAAGTTTCTCATGAGAGACCTAGAAGCAAACATCCACGACCGTCAACCCTTTCTGATCTACCCTCGATTCGTAACCAAGGTGATCACAAGTCAGCTGGACTTCGGAGGAGTGAGAAGTTGCTATCCAAGGGCCGAGCTGGTACTTCAAGAAAACTTAAGTGAGCCCACCCTGGTGCCATCAACGAATCACACCGATCGAATAACCAGTCTTTGGTTATATGTGAAGTGCATGTACAACGTGTTGGAGGAGGAGGAGGAGTAGTTGTTGTTTGTTTTTCTTTGCTGTGTGTGTTTTTTTTGTTTGTTTATATATATATCAAGTTTGCTTTAATTTCTTTTCATTCATTTTTTTTGTCAATAGATCTAGGGGGAACTAACACAACATGTCTGATAAAAAAAGGAAAATCTGGTGAAATTCAAATGGGATCTGACAGGATTTAGTGAAACTCAAAAAACCTGATAATCAATCAGAAAATTTGGTATATATTCAGAAAACTCATTAAGCCACACGAATCTGATCATTCACCAGAAAATTTTCAAAGTAACCAGAAAATCTGACAATAAATCAGAAAATCAAATTTTTTATCAAAAAAAAATCTCTCTTGAAAGCCAGGAAGTTTGACATATCATCAGAAAAAAAATGCTTTTAACCAGATTTAAAGAAACTTATGACCATCTAACTTTTTTTTTAAATAAGTTTCTTTCAAAAAAAAATTCTGAGGACTGGAACAAGCTGTATGAAAAATACTTCCTGTATATCAGAACAAAGGTGTGGAGTTCAGAACTGCAAGACTGCAATGTAAGTAAAAATCTCGGAACTCTACTTATTCCCTCTCATCTAAAAAAAAAAACATGATGATTCATCCTCTGTAAATGAATCAAATGAATTCTGATGATATATGAAGAAAATACAACTCTCAAAAGTTTTATTTAGAATTTTTTGATATATATCATCAAGAGGAAAACCTGGGAAGACACACTAACTCGGAAAAGGTTTCTATTGGACCTTTTTGAAACTAAAAGGGTCCCACATGGAGAAAAGGTGCAAGTTGGACATTAGTGTTTATCCGCAAAATCATTGGAATCTCTACGTCTCTTTAAAGGATTTACATTAAATTAGAGATAAGCCAAAGGTTTTACAAAAATGGTTGTTTCCTTAAAGGATTAAAACATCGTAAAGGTGTCATTAACCACCTTGAATACAAACAATCCACGACAAACACTCAAAAATCTCTGTCTGTACACACTATAAATACCTCATTCAAAAACAGAGTCTTTCATCTTCAACCTTCAAATTCAAAACCCTAAAACCCTTTTCCAAAACAAAAACCCAAATTCTCAATGGCAGCTATCAACATCAACATACCACCAATTGAACACTCTGTTCCCTTCATTACTGAAGCTGAATTTCTTCCATTAAAGAGCAACAATGAAGCAATGAATGATAACATTGAAGAGTATGATATAAAGTGTCAAATTCTCATTGAATTCCTAACCAGATGCCCTATAGCTCAAGCTCTTACAAAGACCAGAGAGGTACCAGAAGAACTCATACAACAAGTTGTAAGAACTCTCAAAGTCTCGGATCAACTCGAGCTAACAGCACATGTGTGGGGAAATATCTTTATTACTATATCACCAGAGAAAATAAGGGAATGTTTGGAACTACCCTTAAGCCAAAGCTATGAAGAAGCACCAGTAAAAGAAGATATGTTCTCACAAATTGATGATGTAATGGGCTACAAGACAAAGATTTCAAAAATCAATGAATTCAAGAGAAACAAGTTACCTGCCTTCTGGCAAGTTCTAATGGAAATTCTGAACAAGTGTCTATCTTCAAAGATTGGAGGTACAGATCAGATAAATAAGAATATTCTAACAATCATGTTCAGTCTCATTAATGGTTTGAACATTGATTTTGGAACAGAAATATTTATTCTGATCAGAAGATCAATTCTGACTAACACTGGAATGATAGATTCACATCTACCCTTTCCCAAATTTCTGTCAATCATAATTTCTGATGCTTTTCCTGAAAGGAAATTAGAAATTCCAGCATCAGAAAATATGTGGAAAACAGAAATTATGAGACCTTGGACTACTGTAGGATCTTGGAAGTCGGATTATGATGTGCCTGCTCTATCAGAAAGAATGATGAATTGGATACCAGAAGATTCACCATACAGAGCAGAATATCTGAAGATGTTAAACAAAAGGCCAGAAAACAAAGAAGTTTTTGGAATTATGTCCCCCATGGAGCATGATGCACAAGAGTCAAGCACACCAAGAATGGAATAGCAGGGTGAATCTGATCCTCATCCAGCTGATGAAGATGTGAATATGAGTCCTGTGGCAGAAGAACATCATGCTGAAATCTCACATATGGGAGAAACAGGTGCACAACACTCCAAACTAAACATATTTCATTTCTCTGAGAGTGATTCTGATGAATCAATTCAAGGAAAACATGAAATTTTACATAGAGGCACCATTTCTACAAAACAAAATGTGAGTAAAAACAAGGACCCATTTTCTGAATCAGATTCTGAGGAGGAAAATGTGGTGGCAATAGGTGGAGATCAGTTTACTGATCAAGGAAACCTGGATGGGAAAACTAAGAATTTCTCAACAACTCATGGAGAACCTGAAAAGGTTCAAGGATATGAGGAAAACCAGAACTTGAATGTGTTTCAATTTTCTGGTGAGGATACAGAGAATTTGGAATCTTCCAATCCTCTTAACCTCAGAACAGCAGAGAATGTGTTTTCTGCTGGTGTTAGAAGGGGAACATCTATTGTTTCTCCTATTTCCCAAGGACATCAATCTATGTCCCCTAAACAACTTCACAAGGAACTTGAAGACACAACTGCTACTGTGAAAACAGCCACAGAAGGAAAACTTGATATGATACTGGAAGAAATCAGAAATCAAAAGTTAGATATCAAGGTTTTATCAGAAACCGTCAAAGATGTGCAGAAGCAAACAGAAGACAATGCTGCAGCTCTCAACAAACTGCAAAAGTCATCAGAAAACAGAGGGAGCTCATCAGAATTAGAAAAGGCTCTCAAGGAACTGCATAATATCAAGAAAAAGATGGCTGAAGTTGCAACTGCAGGAGAAAGCTCAAGTTCAGGGAAGATTCTTGAAGAAATACAGTTCCTCAGAGCTAACAACAGCAGCATGGCTGAGGCTTTTGAGAAACTGTTGATGGAATTGACTGCACAAAGAAATCAAGAAAACCAGGAGTTTCAGAAAATGAAGAAACAAGAAGAAACAAATACTCAAATTCTCACTAATGTTCATTTGTTAGTAGAGAGATTGCAGTATAATGTATCTAGATTAGCAAAAGTTGATCTTCATGAACTGAAAGCCCCAATTCCACAAGAAAGACAAGCAAGAAGATCAGAAACTCCTCAACAACAACCAGAAACCATTCAACAAGATCAAACCAAACAAACAGAAACTTCAACAGCTCAAAAACAGAAGCAACCCATGGGTCCACCTCCAGATAAACAAAAGTTACTCATGGGTCCTCCACCAAATGTCCCAAAGCCAGACATATCAAGGGTTCAGCAGAAAGAACATGTTCCAGTTCGGTCATCTTCGACAGCCATCACAGGAGAAACAGATTTCGGCATAAAGATGGATATAAAAGAGAAGAGAAGAATGGTACATGAAGTGACTTCATCAAAAAGGCCAAGAAAAGAAATGATAGAAGTTTCAGAAGGGAACATCAGAGAAATGGATGTGCTAAAAGGTGATTTACACACAATTATGTACCCTGAAGAACATCTAAAGCATTACTACTGGAAAGGTCCGGATGACAACCCAAAGACACCACTCTCTCCATTAAGTAAAGGTATTGTTGAAAACAGAAACAATGGAGGTTGGGTAATTCTGCACAAACACAGGACCAATCCAATAGTATCTATTGAAAGAATTGATACTTTGACCACTGGAGGAGGTATCTTAGGTTATGAAGCACAAAACAAATATACCCTGATCAGAAAAGATAACAGTGAACAAAAGGTTACTGATGAAAATCTGGCTGATGATATTCACCCAATAGGAATAGTCAAAATGAAGAATATCATTGATGAAGAGAAAGGTAATTCAGTTGTGGTCAGAAGAGCCCTTGACAGTCTCAAAAGTGCAGGAGCAAAGTTATACAAAAGGGCTGCACTGGCAGACTTTGATCTATGTATCAATTTTGAGTACAGCAACAAGGTGCTAATACCTCCTCCCAACACTTCAATTCCAACTGAAATCCCAACTTGTGAGAACTGGAGCAATCTTTGACAAACCAGAAATGTGTGTAGTCTTCAAAGATGCAAATAATGAGAAAGCTCTGTTCAGAATCAGTGAAATATGCAGGTATTCTAATCAAACTCTTAAATATATAAGGAACTACATGAATGAGAAACAAGAGCAGCTCAAAAAGAAGGGAAAGAACAATGAACAACTGAGAAAAACAATTGAAGAATGCATTGAAAACTGGATGGAATCAAGAGGATGGTACAAAGAAATGTACAAAGAAACTCAAAAGGCAATTGATCACAAGAAAAGGCTGAAACTAGGAGACAAATACAGAAGTGGAGTGAAGATCAATTAAATGAATTGATGAGATTATATTTTTTTTTTAACAATATTTTATTTTGTCTGATTTATGGTTGGTTTAACTATGTTCCATGTTTCTGAACTTAGTTGTTTTTTATTTTTTCTTTCAAAAAGTAGTTGAAAGTTGTTTATGTTAGATATAGAGATAGTTCATTTTTTACAATACTTAGGGGGAAACTGTTAGGAAACTTTATTTGTAAGTATTAAAGAAAATCACAATCAACTGGATCTATGAAGAGATCACAGTCCTGAAGATCACAACAAGAAAAAGAAGATCAGATAGGATAACTGAAATGCACAGCATCTACTTCAAAGAATCACAAGTTGATCAAGAGCTGAATTGGATTATCAGAAAAGGTCATTTCTGATGGATATCATCAGTTTCTGACGATTCTGATCATCAGGATTTTTCTGATGATTTGTTCACCAGAATTTCTGATGAAGTGGTTTATCAGAAATTCTGATGAAATATCCTACTTGTCTGAAATCAGCTCTATCCTGCCACAATTACCGAAGCAAGTTGGCACTATTGGATATCATGATGAAAAAGGCAACTTGAACGTTGGATTCAATGAATATGTCAATTGGCCACTTTTTGCAGGACTTATTGCATGAATAAACTATTGTTTATTCATGCACCCAGCCTTCTATAAATAGAAGGCCCAACCAGCAGAAGACAATTGAGTTTGAAGCTTAGCATTCACACATACATCAAAACTCCATTGCCCTCTCACCCACAGAATTCAAGATTCATTTGTACTAGATAATAATCTTACAATCACCTTGTAAACCATTTTGTTTCAAAGTGATATAAACTTGATAATTCTGTAGGTCTTGTTTCTGAAAGTCTGATTTCCATTTCCGCACATCTTTTTCACATCTACTGAAATCACTTTCCATATTACGTGAAAAGAAGTTGTTAAGGCCATACTGGGTCCAACATACCCAGAACAATTTGTTCATCTCTGACCATGAGTGTCATACGAACAACATTGTTACCATACAACTTTTTTTGTTGATTTTCTTTCGGTTATCTTTTAGTATTTTTTTCTACATTTTTTTATTCTTGTCAGCAATTCCGTTCGCAACACGCTCGTAGTGATTTCAAAAACCATGTAAACACAAACTAAATAACAAAAGAAATTCGCCGCAACGCGGCGAACTTCTTTAAACCTAGTTATCTCTAATGTGTAAATCAATTATGTAACATACTATAACATAGAATACAAAACTTATATATAAAATAAGATCATTTTTAACACACATAGGCGAGCATGGAAAATATAAAACAACATAGGGATGGGATTAGTATAGTAGTCATACCTGTACCGAAAATATCGGTACTGAATTTATATAAAATTGGGTAACAAATACCATACCGAGTATTTTGGTACGATACGAGGATGGGTGTTTTGGTAGGGTAACCGTTTTGGTATCACTTTGTTTTTATGTTAGTTATTGAGCATTCGTATGGGTACTAAATATGTAAAATCGACATGAGTGCCAATATAGTACGAGTACCAAATATGTAAAAAAATATACGAGTACCAAATAGGTAAAAAATGTACGAGTACCAAGACGACACTGATACCAAATAAGTAAAATCAATACAAGTACTATAAATACCATAATACGAATAAAACATAATATAAAAAAACTTTTTAAAGCTCTATAAAAAATCGGTACCGACATCCATTTTTACCTGTACCCGTACCGATACCAAGAGTACCGAATACCGAAATCAATAAAATTGGGTACCAATACATGTACCAAATACCTAAAATTGGTACGGATACAGGTACAAATACGACTATGGTAAAGGTACTCCGGTACTTAGGAAAAAACCTCATTCAACATAATAATTTACAACTTTTATTTGAAAAGAGCATAAACCACTTAAACCTTTATTAAGATGTTTTATACATATGTGTTGAAAATCTCTATAAATATATTTTTTTATTTGATAATCAAAGATGATAATTTTATCAAATATAAAATTATATTTATACAACAACACATGCATATAATGATATTATCTCGATATAAATTATAAGGAAATGAATAATGTATTTTTTCCTTTAGTCTATTTTGTCATTTAAAGTAAAATTTTCATTTGTAACCTATATAGTTTAATTATTGTATTTTTTTCTTTACTTTAACCAAATTACTTTTCTACCCCTAAATAGTTTTTTTAACGAACACGTTAATACCGTTTTAGACATATTTTTTAACTTTTCTTTTTCTTTGTTATAATGAGTGTGGCAAAGGTTTTTTTTTTTTTTTAACGAACACGCCGATACTCTTTTGAACATATTTTTTAACTTTTCCTTTCTTTGCTATAACGAACGCACCGAAACCGACTGAGTTTCTATCGTTTACCGTTTTTTACCTTTGTTAGTTACTATATTGTTTTGTCTTTTTGTAACATCTGTGCTTGTAATCATTGTGAACAGTTCAGTTATCAATAAAACAATGTTATTTGATCCCAATGTTGGTTTGGTTGTGTTTTACATTTTTCATGTTTTGACTTTTATGTAATTTCAAACTCTATATCACTTTCTGGAGAGTTATACGCAAACTGGTGCGTAAACGTACTCAGTTTAACGCGACAAATACACCGGAACATCAACATATACTTAACATACCTTAAATTACATAACTTAGAAATAAGTTTTGAAGGCTTTGGTATGGCAAAAACAAGTTAATTCGCTTACAGGGACTAAACTTGACAAACTGCGAAAGTATGTCAATTTGAACTGTAACAGACATTCCAGAACATGACCATAAGTTAAACATACCATAAATATCCTTTACATAGCTTAGAAATAGGCTTTGAGGGGTTCGGTATGCTAAAATAAACTTTTGGGACATTTAGGGACTAAAAGCGTCAAAAAGTGCACAAGTTTGCATTTTCGCGCATAACTCACGTTCTGAATACATCCGGACATCCAAAAATTTATGTAAGCACTAAAACATTTTATTTTAGTGTTTTGCATAAGAAAAATCCATTCGTCACGTCATTTGGATCGTTTTTCGCGTTTGTGCGCATTCCGTCGTAATTAAGCGAACATCGCGTTCGTACGACCAAACGAGCCAACATCCGGCATATTTTTGAGCATGTTTCATGTCCACAATGTTTAGGCAACATTTTAGGGCCTTAAAGTTGGCTTTACGGGCCTTAGAAGTGTCGGAAATGGACTTAAACACGTGCAGGGACCAAAACTGCCATTTCTGAAAGATTGTTCTGATGTGACATGGCCAGGCGGCCCGCATTAGTCTTGGGTGATCCTGAAGCTGGCCGCATCAGACTAACAGAACAGATTAGATCGAACAGTCAGCAGGTTCCAGCTGTTTTAACCACACCCACACATTTCCCACTTGCATATTCAGCTGATAAGGACCATTTTTAGCTACCATGAGTTTCCAACAAATGTACGCACAAGATACGAGCACGTTTTCCATGAAACGATCTTAACGGTGGACCGAATACTATAAATACCCCACCCCCATTGCTTCAAAACCACTAGAATCTGGTCTTAAAGACTCTAAGTTGGTACCTTTGTTTCATACCTGAGTTATTTCGATCTAGATTAGCATTCGGGGACCCTTCGTAAGTATTCTTTCGTTCTTTTATTGCTTTTCGAGTCTTTTCGAGTCTGAAAGTCAAACTTAGTTTGACTTTCTGCGTTGACCAGTTTATGGTCAATGCGAAGTTCGTTTGAACTTCGCAACGTGAGTGTAATCACGTTGGTTATAGTCCTTTGGGACTATGCCTACTGATTACCACGTTGTCTAGGGTCGTAAGGTAAGCGATCTAAACAATCGCTTATACCTTCGAACCCGACCCATTTGGTCGATCTTTAGGATCCGACCAAATACATTAGGTGACCATAGTAGATAGGGAATAACCTTCCGAGGTTATACCTTATGGTCGCTTCGTTTAAGTAGTTGTATGATAGGTAGTTTATATGCCTTAGGTAAATTACCAGAATACCCTTTTCATGTATAATTGGTATTTAAGCATATGTAACCTAAACTTTTGTCACATAACTGATTATGTAACATGTTTAGGCATATAACACTTGTCATAGGGCTAGTTAGGCGGTCCGAACGCGTTTCACGCGAAGGACGCGTTAAAGTAGCATAAGCTACCTAAACGGGTCGTAATGGGTCGTGAGCACTTATGTTAGGTTTCATTTAGTATGTAGGCTTTGTTAAACCATATTACACGAGTCTTCATACTCGTTTGGTTTACGAACCCACATTCTATCCGATCTTCCGATATAGGTCCGGTTTATTAACATAGTTACCTATATTAGGTGCCATTTGATCCGTGATCTTTAGCATTGCTTGGTGGTTATCATACGACTTCTGAGCAATATCAAGTGAGTACATAGACCCCTCTTTTATTGTTTTCCAAACATTTTGGGGTGAAACACATGTGCCTACTCGTTACATTCATGCTTTCCTGTTTTCACATCATATACCTGCTATGTTTGTTAGTACATTATAGTACATGATTTCATTGTGTTTATGCTATGTATGCCCATTGAGTGCGTACTTAGTACATCGTTTTACATTACATTTCATGCTACGTGTGCCCATTGTGTGCATTGCTTAGTACATCGTTTTACATTACATTTCATGCTATGTATGCCCATTGTGTGCCTACTTAGTACATCGTTTTTCATTACATTTCACACTATGTATGTTCATTTGATTACATACTTAGTGCATTGTTTTCATCACATGTTTACATTTTGTTATGACATTTGGGTTGTTTACAATGGAACAATACATTCATTAACATTTGATCACGCCGTTCGTTAGTAGGTAGTGGTACCATAGGAATTGACAACTCCCGTTCCTGAAATCCTAGGTTTGTTTGGATTGGAAGGAATGGCCGAATTCGATATACATAACTTAGATAAACCTTTAATTTGTTTAAGGGTTTATCGCCACAGTCTCAAGGCTTGAGTGTATGCGTTATAACAATACCGCATAAATGTTTGTATCAGTATAACATGCATTTGTTACACAAAACATTACTTTGATTTAAACTATGTTTTACTTCAATACCTTGTTTTTGTGCATTTTACATATGGTTTAGTTGATACATTTCACTTACCATACAGGACATTTTTGGTTACACATTACATGATCTACATTAAACATAAACATTTTGACATTGATATACATATTTAGTGGTTTACATTGAACATAGACAATTTGATATGGTTTACACATTAACACATGACAATTTAGTTATACATGAACAATTTACATTGATGGTTGGTTTGAGTAAGTGTTTTGAGTAACGAGGCGTGTGTAATATGATACAAGCATTGTGGATACGCCGCTGGTACTTCCTATATATAAGTGTTTGTATGATATTACATGTCGTAGCATTACTTAAATCATTTCAATATTTGACATATTACGTTTTACATAAACAACTTATTTTCACAAGACATTGAATTACAAAACAACTTATCTTATACAAACTCAATTCACTTGGTTATTCATTTAACCTTACATATTCTCTTAATTATACTTATCATCGCTTTCTGAATGATTTACAAAACAAAACAACTTACAAGGTTCATGACTGACTGTTATTAAACAACTTTTCCTAAACTTATAAGTCATGAATCCTATTTTCACAAACCCTATGTATCTCACAGGCATTTTTATGCTGACGTACCTATTTTCACATGTGTTTTCAGGAGCTTTTCCGTAGGATGATGATCATGACACTAGGGCGGACCTGTGCCTTAGAAACATAAAACGAAGATAGACTTTGCTTAATTTTGTTATAAACTCTGTATTTCCTGTTTAAGACAATGTACTCTTATGTTGATAAATAAAATACAACTTTGTATGCCATGGTTATGAAACAATTAATTCTGTTACAGCACTCCCCGACGTTTTCCGCCACGTCTTGTATGTTACACGTGGTCGGGGTGTGACAGAAGAGTTGGTATCAGAGCCAATGGTTATAGGGATTTAGGTTATTAGTAATGCTTTGACCTAGACTATAACTTTTCTAGGACCCTAACACAAGTTATCTTGTGTTTAGATCTTAAAACATGTACATCACCTATCCTTAGGTGATTATCAAAACAAAAACCAAATTTTTCGAAATGATTTTTGAAAAACAATCATCTGTTTTTGGATGATTTATTAGAAGGTTTTGAACCCTCTTTTGTAAGGTTTTGAACCCTTCCAGTTTTGACTAAATTTTTGGCCTTGTGCCTTCGAATTTTCAAAATCTCGTCAACGTTTTGGGTTTTAAATAATGTGAACACGTGCAAACTGGAAGAGTGAATGCCTGTATTCTGGGTTTTCTGTGTAGGCAAGCACTTCGTATATATCTCATCAGAAGCGAGACCAGTTGTGCTTACCTGGGAATTCTTGGGATGAGTGTTCACTTATAGGCGAGCATGTCTTCGCAATACATTATTTTTGATCCATTTACTTTGATTAGTCATTGTGTGTCGTTTGTTTGCTTTGTGATACGGACGAATGACCACCATCATTGCTTTTGTTAATTTTGTTTCATCTCATTCTCTTCATCCAATCATCTCACTCGTTTCCTCTCATGTTTCCTCTTTTAGAATGCCTCCTCGACGCGAAAACCAGATAGCAACTGCCGAACTGGCAGAAATTATTGCGCAGCAGATGGCTGCTCAATTTCCAATTCTCTTTGCTCAATGGAACCAAGCCAACAACAACAACAATGGTCCATGCAAATTCAAGGATTTTAACTCGGCTAAACAACTCAAGTTTAGTGGTTCTGAGGGAGCGACTGGGCTTCTTCAATGGTTCGAGAGCATAGAGAATACTTTCCGCCACGTGCAGTGTCTTGAAAATCGCAAGGTCGAGTTTTCTTCGAGCGTGTTTCAGAAGAGGGCTCTCACATGGTGGAACAGGGTTATGAGGGATCGTGGTGCTGAAGTTGCTCTAGCACAGACATGGGCTGAACTGAGGGCTCTTATGATGAGGGAGTTCTGTCCTCGTTATGAACTGCGAGCATTGGAGAGAGAGTTTGATGATTTGAAGCAAGATAGTGGTGAGCATCGGGCATATACTGATAGATTTGAGGAGTTGAGTCTGCTTTGCCCGACCATGGTTACCCACTCGACAAGGCTATCGAAAGATACATCGAAGGCCTACCTGACTCAGTACAAGACATCATTACTGGTAGTAACCCTGCCACACTTCGTCAGGCGATCGAGTTATCGGCGACATTGACTGAGTCGCAGATTCGGAAGAATAAGCTCCACAGGAAGGGTGACAAGGGCAAGAAACAGTCGGTTGACAAGGAAGATAGCAAGAAGGGTCAAAACAAGAATGGAAAGAATTCTGGTTCCTCAAGGAGGTCTAGGAAGCGAAAGGCTTCCCAAAACTATGTTGTCACTGCCCAAGCTAACCAGGCAGCTCCTAACCAACCCGCACAGCCTCCGGCAAAGAAACCCTATTCAGGGAATGCACCTTTGTGCAACAGATGCAATAGTCACCATCAGCCGCAACATCAGTGCCACTTCTGTAATAACTGTGGGAAGTCGGGTCATCTTGCCGCTACTTGCCGCTTTCCTGCTAACCTGAATCAGGCTGTTCATAACCAAGCTCAACAAGTTGCTCAGCCTCCTGCTCAGCAACAGGGTCAAGCTGCACGACCACAATACCCACCGGGTGCTTGTTATAACTGTGGGGATCTGACCCACTACAGGAACCGGTGCCCAAGGCTAGCCAACCAGAATCAGAATCAAGCTCAGGCTCGTGGACGAGCTTTTAACATGAATGCCCAAGAGGCGCAGGCGGACGATAATGTGGTGAATGGTACGTTCTTTATTAATAATCAGCCTGCATCTGTCCTCTTTGATTCGGGTGCAGATAAGAGTTTTGTGTCATTGTCTTTTGAGCCAATGCTTCGCGTGTCTAGAACAAAACTAGGAAAATCTTTGACAGTAGAGGTTGCTAGTGGTGAACCCATTATTCTTGATTCTGTTCTTCGCAACTGCCAGCTGAACCTTAACGATCATCTTTTTCCTATTGACCTCACGCCTATGCAACTTGGAAGCTTCGACGTTATAGTGGGTATGGATTGGTTATCCAAGCATCGCGCAGAGATAGTTTGTTCTGAAAAGATTGTTCGTGTGCCGCTTTCGACAAGCGAGATCCTACAGGTTCGTGGTGAGAAGCCTGCCGGTGGTCTCAAACTCATGTCTTGTTTTAAAGCTCGGAAGTATCTGCGAAAGAACTATGTGGCTTTCTTAGCACATGTTACAGCAGATAAAGACAAGGGTAAGTCTATTTCAGATATTCCTGTCGTTCGGGATTATTCTGAAGTATTCCCTGAAGAGTTACCTGGTCTACCCCCAGCACGCCAAGTCGAGTTCCGCATTGATCTCGTACCTGGTGCAAATCCCATTGCCCGAGCTCCATATCGTCTTGCACCGTCTGAGATGCAAGAGTTATCTAAGCAGCTTCAGGAGCTCTCTGACAAGGGCTTTATCCGTCCTAGCTTTTCACCCTGGGGTGCTCCCGTTCTTTTTGTCAAGAAGAAGGATGTGTATCGATTATCGTGAGCTTAACAAGCTTACCATCAAGAATCGATATCCCCTACCTCGCATTGATGATCTCTTTGATCAGTTACAGGGCGCTTCTTATTTTTCGAAGATTGATCTGCGTTCCGGATATCATCAACTTCAGGTGCATGAAGAAGATATTCCCAAGACAGCGTTCCGTACTCGTTATGGGCATTATGAGTTCACAGTCATGCCATTCGGTTTGACTAATGCTCCTGCTGTTTTTATGGACTTAAAGAATAGGGTCTGCAAGCCTTATTTGGATCAGTTCGTCATTGTTTTTATAGATGACATTTTGATTTATTCTAAGACACGAGCTGATCACGCAACATCTTCGTCTTACTCTGGAACTCCTTAAGAAAGAGCAACTTTTCGCCAAATTCTCCAAGTGTGAATTCTGGCTTAAAGAGGTTCAATTCTTAGGACATATTATCAACGAACAAGGTATTCATGTAGATCCCTCCAAGATCAGTGCGATCAAGGATTGGGATACGCCTACTACTCCTACTGAAGTTCGTTCTTTTCTTGGTCTAGCGGGTTATTACCGCCGCTTCATTGAGAACTTCTCAAAGATTGCAGTTCCTCTAACTGCTCTAACTCAGAAGAACAAACCCTTTGATTGGGGATACAAACAAGAGGAAGCTTTTCAAAACTTGAAGCAGAAGCTTTGCGATGCGCCTGTTCTATCATTGCCTGAGGGTGATGATGATTTTGTCGTGTATTGCGATGCATCGAAATTGGGCCTTGGTTGTGTTCTGATGCAAAGGAACAAAGTCATAGCATATGCATCGAGGCAGTTGAAGATACATGAGAAGAACTACACCACTCATGATCTTGAGTTGGGTGCAGTTGTCTTCGCTCTTAAGATCTGGAGACACTATTTGTACGGAACAAAATGTGTGGTTTTCACTGACCACAGGAGTCTTCAACATATCTTCAATCAGAAAGAACTCAACATGAGGCAACGACATTGGGTTGAGCTTCTAAACGACTATGACTGCGAAATTCGCTACCATCCTGGTAAGGCGAATGTCGTAGCCGATGCATTGAGTCGTAAGGAACGTACTAAGCTTCATTGTGTTCGTGTTCAATCTGTTATCCAAGCTCAATTTGATATCCAAGCACGCATTTCTCAGGCTCAACAATCTTGTGTTTCACTGGGTTTAATGGATAAGGAATTTCCCTATCACATAACACCTGCTTTGGAACTGAAGGACAATGGATCGTATTACTTCATGGACCGTTTTTGGGTCCCAAGCCAAGATGATCTTCGTACCTTGCTTAAGGATGAAGCCCATAAGTCTCGTTATTCTATTCATCCGGGCTCAGATAAGATGTATAAGGATCTTCGTATTCACTATTGGTGGTCTGGTATGAAGAAAGACATTGCCTTATACGTATCAAAATGCCTTACTTGTCTTAAGGTTAAGGCTGAACATCAGCGTCCTTCTGGTTTATTGGTGCAACCAGAGATCCCAGTTTGGAAATGGGAAAACATTACTATGGATCTTGTTACCAAACTTCCACGCACAAAGAAAGGTCATGATGCCATCTGGGTAGTTGTTGATCGTCTTACTAAGTCAGCACATTTCTTGCCAATCCGTGAGGATTTTTCTGCTGACAGACTTGCAAAAATCTATGTGGATGAAATTGTAGCTAGACATGGTGTTCCTTTGAACATCATTTCTGACAGAGATGCTCGTTTCACTTCTCATTTTTGGAGAACCATGCAATCTGCTATGGGGACCCAACTCAACCTGAGCACAGCTTATCATCCGCAAACGGATGGTCAATCTGAAAGAACAATCCAGACTCTGGAGGATATGCTTAGAGCTTGTGTGATCGACTTTGGTGGTAGTTGGGATTCACATCTTCAGTTGATTGAATTCTCCTACAACAACAGTTATCACACCAGCATCAAAATGGCTCCTTTCGAGGCTCTCTATGGTCGAAAATGTCGTTCACCAGTCTGCTGGAATGAGATTGGCGAGGCTCAGATTACTGGACCTGCCCTCATTTTAGAGACAACTGATAAGGTCAAGAAAGTTCGTGATAACCTTCAGACAGCTATGAGCCGTCAAAAGAGTTACGCGGATCCAAAACGCAAACCCTTGGAATTTCAAGTCGGTGATCGAGTATTACTTAAGGTCTCACCTTGGAAAGGTGTGATCAGATTTGGAAAGAAAGGAAAACTTGCACCTAGATACGTTGGACCATTCAAGATCGTCGAAAGAATTGGTAAGGTAGCCTACAGACTTGAGTTACCTCCTGAACTTGGAAATGTTCATCCAACTTTTCACGTGTCCAATCTCAAAAGGTCTTTAGCTGATGAGAACCTCCACATACCGCTTGACAAAATTCGTGTTGGCAAAACACTGAAATTTGTTGAGAAGCCAGTGGAAATCATGGAACGTGAAGTTAAGTGGCTTAAACGCAAGAGCATTCCTTTGGTCAAAGTTCACTGGGAAGCTAAACGTGGACCCGAGTTTACTTGGGAACGCGAAGATCAAATGAAGGCGAAATATCCGCATCTTTTCCCACGAGTTTCCTCTAAATAAATTTCGGGACTAAATTTCCACAAGTAGGGGAGACTGTAACATCTGTGCTTGTAATCATTGTGAACAGTTCAGTTATCAATAAAACAATGTTATTTGATCCCAATGTTGGTTTCGTTGTGTTTTACATTTTTCATGTTTTGACTTTTATGTAATTTCAAACTCTATATCACTTTCTAGAGAGTTATACGCAAACTGGTGCGTAAACGTACTCAGTTTAACGCGAAAAATACTCCGGAACATCAACATATACTTAACATACCTTAAATAACCCTTACATAACTTAGAAATAAGTTTTGAAGGCTTTGGTATGGCAAAAACAAGTTAATTCGCTTACAGGGACTAAACTTGACAAACTACGAAAGTATGTCAATTTGAACTATAACAGACATTCCAGAACATGACCATAAGTTAAACATACCATAAATATCCTTTACATAGCTTAGAAATAGGCTTTGAGGGGTTCGGTATGCTAAAATAAACTTTTGGGACATTCAGGGACTAAAAGCGTCAAAAAGTGCACAAGTTTGCATTTTCGCGCATAACTCACGTTCTGAATACATCCGGACATCCAAAAATTTATGTAAGCACTAAAAAATTTTATTTTAGTGTTTTGCATAAGAAAAATCCATTCGTCACATCATTTGGATCGTTTTTCGCGCTTGTGCGCATTCCGTCGTAATTAAGCGAACATCGCGTTCGTACGACCAAACGAGCCAACATCCGGCATATTTTTGAGCATGTTTCATGTCCACAATGTTTGGGCAACATTTTAGGGCCTTAAAGTTGGCTTTACGGGCCTTAGAAGTGTCGGAAATGGCCTTAAACACGTGCAGGGACCAAAACTGCCATTTCTGAAAGATTGTTCTGATCTGACATGGCCAGGCGGCCCGCATTAGTCTTGGGTGATCCTGAAGCGGGCCGCATCAGACTAACAGAATAGATTAGATCGAACAGTCAGCAGGTTCCAGCTGTTTTAACCACACCCACACATTTCCCACTTGCATATTCAGCTGATAAGGACCATTTTTAGCTACCATGAGTTTCCAACAAGTGTACGCACAAGATACGAGCACGTTTTCCATGAAACGATCTTAACGGTGGACCGAATACTATAAATACCCCACCCCCCATTGCTTCAAAACCACTAGAATCTGGTCTTAAAGACTCTAAGTTGGAACCTTTGTTTCATACCTGAGTTATTTCGATCTAGATTAGCATTCGGGGACCCTTCGTAAGTATTCTTTCGTTCTTTTATTGCTTTTCGAGTCTTTTCGAGTCTGAAAGTCAAACTTTGTTTGACTTTCTGCGTTGACCAGTTTATGGTCAATGCGAAGTTCGTTTGAACTTCGCAACGTGAGTGTAATCACGTTGGTTATAGTCCTTTGGGACTATGCCTACTGATTACCACGTTGTCTAGGGTCGTAAGGTAAGCGATCTAAACAATCGCTTATACCTTCGAACGCGACCCATTTGGTCGATCTTTAGGATCCGACCAAATACATTAGGTGACCATAGTAGATAGGGAATAACCTTCCGAGGTTATACCTTATGGTCGCTTCGTTTAAGTAGTTGTATGATAGGTAGTTTATATGCCTTAGGTAAATTACCAGAATACCCTTTTCATGTATAATTGGTATTTAAGCATATGTAACCTATACTTTTGTCATATAACTGATTATGTAACATGTTTAGGCATATAACACTTGTCATAGGGCTAGTTAGGTGGTCCGAACGCGTTTCACGCGAACGACGCGTTAAAGTAGCATAAGCTACCTAAACGGGTCGTAATGGGTCGTGAGCACTTATGTTAGGTTTCATTTAGTATGTAGGCTTTGTTAAACCATATTACACGAGTCTTCATACTCGTTTGGTTTACGAACCCGCATTCTATCCGATCTTCCGATATAGGTCCGGTTTATTAACATAGTTACCTATATTAGGTGCCGTTTGATCCGTGATCTTTAGCATTGCTTGGTGGTTATCATACGACTTCTGAGCAATATCAAGTGAGTACATAGACCCCTCTTTTACTGTTTTCCAAACATTTTGGGGTGAAACACATGTGCCTACTCGTTACATTCATGCTTTCCTGTTTTCACATCATATACCTGCTATGTTTGTTAGTACATTATAGTACATGATTTCATTGTGTTTATGCTATGTATGCCCATTGAGTGCGTACTTAGTACATCGTTTTACATTACATTTCATGCTACGTGTACCCATTGTGTGCATTGCTTAGTACATCGTTTTACATTACATTTCATGCTATGTATGCCCATTGTGTGCCTACTTGGTACATCGTTTTTCATTACATTTCACACTATGTATGTTCATTTGATTACATACTTAGTGCATTGTTTTCATCACATGTTTACATTTTGTTATGACATTTGGGTTGTTTACAATGGAACAATACATTCATTAACATTTGATCACGCCGTTCGTTAGTAGGTAGTGGTACCATAGGAATTGACAACTCCCGTTCCTGAAATCCTGGGTTTGTTTGGATTGGAAGGAATGGCCGAATTCGATATACATAACTTAGATAAACCTTTAATTTGTTTAAGGGTTTATCGCCACAGTCTCAAGGCTTGAGTGTATGCGTTATAACAATACCGCATAAATGTTTGTATCAGTATAACATGCATTTGTTACACAAAACATAACTTTGATTTAAACTATGTTTTACTTCAATACCTTGTTTTTGTGCATTTTACATATGGTTTAGTTGATACATTTCACTTACCATACAGGACATTTTTGGTTACACATTACATGATCTACATTAAACATAAACATTTTGACATTGATATACATATTTAGTGGTTTACATTGAACATAGACAATTTGATATGGTTTACACATTAACACATGACAATTTAGTTATACATGAACAATTTACATTGATGGTTGGTTTGAGTAAGTGTTTTGAGTAACGAGGCGTGTGTAATATGATACAAGCATTGTGGATACGCCGCTGGTACTTCCTATATATAAGTGTTTGTATGATATTACATGTCGTAGCGTTACTTAAATCATTTCAATATTTGACATATTACGTTTTACATAAACAACTTATTTTCACAAGACATTGAATTACAAAACAACTTATCTTATACATACTCAATTCACTTGGTTATTCATTTAACCTTACATATTCTCTTAATTATACTTATCATCGCTTTCTGAATGATTTACAAAACAAAACAACTTACAAGGTTCATGACTGACTGTTATTAAACAACTTTTCCTAAACTTATAAGTCATGAATCCTATTTTCACAAACCCTATGTATCTCACAGGCATTTTTATGCTGACGTACCTATTTTCACATGTGTTTTCAGGAGCTTTTCAGTAGGATGATGATCATGACACTAGGGCGGACCTGTGCCTTAGAAACATAAAACGAAGATAGACTTTGCTTAATTTTGTTATAAACTCTGTATTTCCTGTTTAAGACAATGTACTCTTATGTTGATAAATAAAATACAACTTTGTATGCCATGGTTATGAAACAATTAATTCTGTTACAGCACTCCCCGACGTTTTCCGCCACGTCTTGTATGTTACACGTGGTCGGGGTGTGACACTTTTCTTATTGTTTGGATGTTTAGAGCTTAGTTACGACTCAAATAGCATAACTGTGACAACTCATACGTTTCACCTTACGTTGTAGTGGAACTAATTAACGTTTTGGATTGTTTGTAAATATAAATGTATATATACGTGTGTGTTTGAATAGTGAGAATTAATTGTTATTAATAATAGTGATAATCGGACACTACATCCTTGTCGCACACATACACTGAGACGCACACTCCCCATTTGGGCCTATGACTAGCTGAGCCCATGCCCTATTAGATCGTACACTCCAATCTATTATGGACCACACATCAGGTCGCACACCGTTTATTAATCAAGACCGCACACACATGTAGTGCACATGTGTGCGGTATCTTGGACAGCTGGACACCATTAAATGGGTGTGCGGCATCTCCTGCTGAGTATTTATGCTCACCTCAGCCAAAACCCTAGCACTCTTTTCCAAAACATTCCTTGGCGGTTGTCCCTTTTTAGAAACATTCTCCTCTTTTGGAAACCCTTGTCTATCCTCCCTTCTTCTAAGAAAATCAGAAGATTCCAGCAACTTTCCATCTTTAAAGTTTCTCTCTTTTGAAGATCCTTCCTGTTTTTCTCGCACACACTCCTTCTTGAACTTCCATTTCTAGGTTAGTGTGATGATGTGTTATATATTTTGTATTTCTTCACTTGAGTGTCACTAAATGAGTTGAATGAATGATGTGTTAAAAATCCAGAGATGTTAAGGATATTTTTATCGAAATATGTGTTTTGATAATGCTCTTGTGTTAACATGATATAGAAACATTCATAATGTGTGCTAAAACAATTAATGTTCTTGATTCTAGTAATGTATGAAAGATGGTTTTTCTTGATGTTAGAATGTTAAGGATTTGTTATGATGATTCATAAATCAGATTTAGCGTTTGATGTTCATCACTTGTTTAAATGACCTTTGAAGTGGTAAAATGCTCATAGATCTTAATGGATGAATTCGTATAATGTTAATAGTGATTTGGTTCTTCGAATAACCGCGAATGAGTTGTTTATTATGGATCCATGTTGTTAAATCTAGCTCTACTTGATGAATATTAGATTATTGTTAATAGTGGTTCCTGGTGATGATAAAGTTACAAATCTGATTATGTGAATATGAGTGTTGCATAGATCTGATATATTTGTGCGATGAATATGATGGTTAAATCACACACTGTTGGCCGCACGCTTATGACCGTACAATCCTTGGTGCACAATGTATAAGTACATTAGGCATAGTCGCACACTACCAATTGTACAAGTCACCAATGCATAGGGTACAAACCAGTAAGGCATGACCGCACACTCCCGCGTGTGTTGCACACTTGACAAGTGGGCCGCACACTAACAAAGATTGGGTCGCACACTTATTATGGGTCGCACATTTACACTGTTCCATCCATGGGCTTGTTGAGTATCTGTGTATACATGTTTGAATGGTATAAAATATGATGGTTGTTACTTGTACACTACTTGTTGAATACATATAGAGAATACGTGCCTACTTGTATACGATCCTAATATTGGTAACCATAATAGGATGTGCTTGACAAACTTAGGAAAAATATTTAATCTACCGAGCAAAGCAAAGGTGAGTTCACACTAACACTAAAAGCATGTATTCCCGGTGGATTGGGAACCTAATATTCTGGGGGAACAGAATAGTAATTAAACGATATCTATAATTCATGTCTTTAGCGGACTAAACGAAACTCTATCATTTAAGTCCCCATACACTTATACCAATTAGTCGTCTGGCCTGGCGAGCGGGATATTAGTTGATAGCACTATTAGGTTTGACAAACCTCACATCGGGCCTTAGAGGATGGGAGTGAACTTTTATGCCTTGGCACTGGTCAATGATGATAGAAATTGATCTGGGGAAAAACAACAACTACGTCAAAGTTTTGGTACCACACAGTTTAGTAGCTTAACGATAGGGCAGCTCCCCATGACATGTTTTATTACCTGGTAATTAAATAATTTATCTTTTTGGGATAAAACAAGTAAACCTTTTTAAAATCATGAACTCGCCAACTTTATGTTGACGTACTACTACATGCTTATAGGTCCTTAGGTGCTGCGCTAGAGACTGCTCGGCGAAGTGTAGTGGTTTTATGGAACCGCTGTCGGGTTCTTATTTTGGAGACTTATGTTTTAAAAACTATTAATGGAATTTTGTACTTTACGCTTCCGCAAATTTCTCAAACCATGTTTTAGACTTTGAGTGTGATGTCACTAATCATATTCGTAATGTTAGCTTTACTTTATTTATCTTAATTGTTCAATATGATTGGTGGCATGATTCGGTCAGTCTCACGCCTCGCTGTAATACTCCGCAAGTGGAAATTGAGGGTGTGACAGATTGGTATCAGAGCCATTGGTTATAGTGAACTCGTGCTTAAAAAGAAATGTCTTTTTGAGATAAACCAGACTATAACCTGTTTTGTACTAATCAGTCTGCAACGACATTACACTCCAAGTGCAAGACTCAGCGCTCTAGGCTACATAGCATAAGTATATGCTTACTTGTTACTTACTTAGCGTATTATGAGCTAGTATACATAGTAATATATCTATTATCCTTAATACGCTCTCTTCTAAGCGTTTGCTTGAAAACTTACGTACTATGGTTAAACTTATTTCTATCTTATTTTTCTCAATCATTTTGGCATCATTCCCATTATGTGTTTTTGTGGATGAGAAGAAAATGAGCGGACGCAGAAGAGGCAACATAATCATGACTCAAGACTAGCAGACGGCCCTGATTAACGCTCGGGTGGCTGAAGCATTCGTAGCTCACCCAGGAGGTACAACTACCAATCCAAACCATTATGGGATGTCTACATCTTATTCTCGTATCACCCTACCAATCTTAAACTTATTCGTTTCTCCCCACAAGATAGGTCAAACTGCACCCCCTCAACCTCGAGTACGCACATTTAAAGCTTTCTTGGAATGCAAACCTCATTCTTTAAATGGCACCGAGGGAGTTGTAGGCCTTCTGCACTGGATCGAGAAGGTCGAATAGGTGTTCAAGATGTGTGAATGTCCTGCTAACAGTCGAGTGAAGTTTGCTACCGGTGCCCTGGAAGGAAACACGCTTTCATGGTGGAATGCGCAAGTTCAAATGCTCGAATTGGCGGATGCCAATGCCACTTCCTGGAATGACTTTAAAGATCTGATTAAGGAGGAGTACTATCACAGGGAAAACATTCAAAATCTTGAAGTGGAATACTACGGTCTGAAGATGGTTGGGTCTGAAATTGAAGCATACACCAAAAGGTCCAATGATTTAGCTGCTCTTTGTCCAAACTTGTCACAACCTGCTTACAAACCTCAGGGGTTTAGTTCCTGAAATCCAGGGCTTAGTGACTTTAGCCAATCTCCCCACGATCCAACAGGTAATCTGCTTAGCGCACTGTCTCACCGACCAGGCAGTTGAACAGGGTAAGCTGCCCAAGCGAATCAGCGCTGCTACTGATGCATCTAGAGATAATAAGCGCAAGTAGGACAACAACAAAGGTTCCAACCCTTCGCAACCTCAATGTGACACCTGTGTCACTGCGACCATCAAACAAATACCAAACCAATAAAATATTGTATTTCATACTTTGGACTTGTATAAATATGTGTATCTTTTGCACATATCAACTTTTGTTCGATTTCAAGCTCTAAATCGATTTCTGGAAGGTTATACGCGCACTGATGCGTAAATATAACCAGTTTAATGCAACAAACACTCCGGAATAGTGACATAGGCTTAACATGCCTTAAAATACCTCTACATAACTTAGAAATAAGTTTTGGATGGTTTGGTATGCCGAAATCAAGTTAATTCACTTACAGGGACTAAATTTGACAAACTGCGAATGTATGCCAATTTGAACTGTAACAGACATTCCGGAACATGGCCATAAGTTAAACACACCCTAAATATCTTTTACATAGCATAAAAATAGGCTTTGAGGGGTTCGGTGTGCTTAAATAAACTTTTTGGTCATTCAGGGACTAAAAGCGTCAAAAAGTGCACAAGTTTGCACTTTCGCGCATAACTTACGTTCTGAATACATCCGGACATCCAAAAATTTATGTAAGCACTAAAAGATTTTATTTTAGTGTTTGGCATAAGAAAAATCCATTCGTCGCGTCATTTGGATCGTTTTTCGTGCTTATGCGCATTCCGTCGTAATTAAGCGAACATCGCAACCGTACGGCTAAACGAACCGACATCCGAGATATTTTTTAGCACATTTTAAGTTCCCTATACTTTAACTTCATTTTAGAGCTTTGAAATGGGGTTAACGGGCCTTAAACGTGTCAGAAATAGCTCAAATGCATAACAGGGACCAAAACTGACAATTCTGTAAAGTTGTTGGCTTACGGACCTCAACATTGTGAGTGTTACGGTCCGTAAGCAGTCCCCAGACAGCAGAAACTTGCAGAAACTTTGAATCTGGTCCATTCCACCTTGCACATGGTTTTGGGGCAATACCATGGGCTCTAATGGTTTTCAAAAAACCAGGGTTTTGAGGTGGAGGGTTGAGATTTGATCACGGTTTCCAAAAACGATCTTAGCGGCTCTCCGAAAACTATAAATACCCCCCATGCCATTCCAAAACCCACAAGAATCTTGAATTGAGAAGCTGTAAGTTGGAACCATTGTTTCATACCTGAGCTACTTGGATCGAGATTAGCATTCGGGGACCCTTTGTAAGTGTTCCTTCGTTCTTTTATTGCTTTTCGAGTCCGAAAGTCAAACTTTGTTTGACTTTCTGCATTGACCAGTTTATGGTCAATGCGAAGTTCGTTTGAACTTCGCAACGTGAGCGTAATCACGATGGTTATAGTCCCTTGTGACTATGCCTACTGATTACCACGTTGTCTAGGGTCGTAAGGGTAAGCGATCTAATAAATCGCTTATACCTTCGAACCCGACCCATTTGGTCTATCATTAGGATCCGACCAAATACATTAGGTGACCATAGTAGGTAGGGAATAACCTTCCGAGGTTATACCTTATGGTCGCTTCGTTTAAGTAGTTGTATGATAGGTAGTTTATATGCCTTAGGTAAATTACCAAAATACCCCTTTGATGCCAAAATTCATTTTAAACATATGTAACATAACCTATGACCTCTAAACTGATTTAACAACAATATTAAACATGTTAAGGCATATTCTACTTGTCAAAGGACTAGTTAGGCGGTCCGAACGCGTTTTACGCGAACGACAAGTTAAAGTAGCATAAGCTACCTAAACGGGTCGTAATGGGTCGTTAGCACTTATGTTAGGTTTCATTTAGTATGTAGGCTTTGTTAAACCATATTACACGAGTCTCCATACTCGTTTGGTTTACGAACCCTCATTCTATCCGATCCTCCGATTTAGGTCCGGTTTATTAACATAGTTACCTATATTAGGTGCCGTTTGATATCCGTGATCTCTAGCATTGTTTGGTTGTTACTCAAGGACTACTAAGAAATCTCAAGTGAGTACATAGACCCCTCTTTTACTATTTTCCAAACTGTTTTGGGGTGAAACACATGTGCCTACTTGTTACTTTCATGCTTTCCTGTTTTCACATCATATACTTGCTAATGTTTATTAGTACATTTATAGTACATGATTTCAATACATTTTATGCTACGTATGCCCATTGTGTGCATACTTAGTACATTACTTTACATTGCATTTTATGCTATGTATGCCCATTGTGTGCATACTTAGTACATTACTTTACATTACATTTTATGCTATGTATGCCCATTGTGTGCGTACTTAGTACATTGTCTTACATTACGTTTTATGCTATGTATGCCCATTGTGTGCTTACTTAGTACATTGTCTTACATTACATTTATGCTATGTATGCCCATTGTGTGCGTACTTAGTACATTGTCTTACATTACATTTCATACTATGTATGCCCATTGTGTGCGTACTCAGTACATTGTCTTACATTACATTTTATGCTATGTATGCCCATTGTGTGCATGCTTAGTACATTGTTTTACATTACATTTTATGCTATCTATGTGCTTTGTTGCATACTTAGTACATTTGTTATTCATCACATGCTTACATTTTGACATTTGATAATACATAAACATTTTACGTTGGTGGTTTGGTTTGAGTAAGTGATTTAAGTAACGAGGCGTGTGTAATATGATACAAGCATGGTGGATACGCCGCTGGTACTTCCTATATATAAGTGTTTGTATGGTATTACATATCGTAGCGTTATTTGAATCATTTCAATTTGAGACATATAACATTTTATACAGATAACATACTTTTCACAAGACATTGATTTACAAACAACTTATCTTATACAAACTCATTTTACATGGTTATTCATTTAACCATACATTATTCTCTTATTTATACATATCATCTGATCTAATAGTTTTTCAAATGATTTACAAGACAAAGCAAATTACAAGGTTCATGACTAAACATTTTCTCAAACATAAGTCATGAATTCTGTTTTCACAAAACCTATGTATCTCACAGGCATTTTTATGCTGACGTACCTATTTTCACATGTGTTTTCAGGAGATGATGCATAGGACTTATCAAGACATACTTAGGCGGACCTGTGCCTTAGTGACTTAAAACGAGACAAGAACTAGTTAATTTATGTTATGTACTCTTTGTTTCTTGTTTAAAACAATGTAATCTCTCATGTTTGATTAATAAAACGAAACTTTAATTGCCATGGATTTGAAATGATTAATTATGTTACAACACTCCCCGACGTTTCCGCCACGTTACGTTGTCTCACGTGGTCGGGGTGTGACAGAAAAGATGGTATCAGAGCCAATGGTTATAGGGAATTAGGTTATTAGTAATACTTTGACCTAGTCTATAACCTTCTTAGGACCCTAACGCGAGTTTACTTGCTTTTAGTCATAAAACAATACCGTCACCTATCCTTAGGCGACAATCACAACGAGAACATTAATTCCGAATCCGCTTTGAAAATTAATCATCTGTTTTTGGATGATTGATTACTAGGTTTTGAACCCTCAGTTGTAAGGTTTTGAACCCCCTTTGAGTTTTCAAAATCTCGTCAAAGTTTTTGGTCCTAAATAATGTGAACACGTGCAAACCGGAAGAGTGAATGCCTGTACCCTGAGTTTTCTGTCTAAGGCTAGAGTGTTCGTACAAATCCACATAATCGAACCAGTCACTCTTACCTGGGAACTCTTGGGGTGAGTGTCCACTTATAGGCGAGCATGTCTTCGCGATACATTATGAGGATCTATTTGCTTTGATTCAGCCTTTGTGTGTCGTTTGTTTGCTTCGTGGTTCAAACAAATGACCATCACCCATGATTTTTGGTCGGTAATTGCAACATCCTATTCTTACCCCATGCCATTTCATTTGTTTTCTCTCTTGTTTCCCCTTTTTAGAATGCCTCCACGACGCGAAAATCCGGTATCTATTGAAGATCTGGCAGCTGTCGTTACACAACAAATAACTGCTGCAATCCCGAACATCGTTGCCCAATGTAACCAAGCCCTCAACCACAATAATGCCCCCTGCAACTTCAAGACGTTCAACTCGGCTAAGCCATCAAAGTTTTCTGGGTCTCAAGGAGCGACTGCACTTCTGCAATGGTTTGAGAGTCTAGAGAGCACCTTCAGACATGTTCAATGTCCAAACGAGCGAAAGGTAGATTTTGCATCTAGTGTCTTTGAGAAACGAGCTTTGACATGGTGGAACGGTGTGGTGAGAGTTAGGGGTGCCGAAGTGGCACTGGCTCAAACGTGGGAAGAACTTCGAGCACTGATGATGAAGGAATTCTGTCCTCGTCACGAGATCAGGGCCTTGGAAAGGGAATTCGACGATCTTAAGCAAGACAGCGGCAAACATCGAGCATACACTGATCGATATGAGGAGCTGAGCCTTTTGTGTCCTACCATGGTTACGCCTTTGGATAAGGCGATCGAAAAATACATTGATGGTCTCCCTAACTCCGTTCAGGACATTGTTACTGGTAGTAACCCCACTACGGTTAGGCAAGCCATTGAGCTATCTGCAACCTTGACTGAATCTCAGATCAGGAAACGTAAGCTTTTCCGAAAGGGTGACAAGAAACCGATCGAGGAATCGAAACCAATCGAGGAATCAAAGACCATGGATGAACAGACTGGATCCCCTAAGAAGTCAAAGAAGCGAAAGGGTTCTCAGAACTTCGCCATGGTTACTCACAATGATCAAGCCGCCCCCAACCAACCAGCTAAACCCCCTGCTAGGAAGCCGTACAATGGAACTTCACCATTGTGCAACCAATGTAACCTCTATCATCATGCTAATGTGAAGTGCCGCGAATGCCAAATTTGTGGACTTAAAGGTCATACAGCAAAAGTTTGCTGCGCAGCAGTTGCACCAAATCAAGCTGACAACAATCCTGCTCAAGCTCGCTTTCCACCAGGTTGTTGCTACAATTGTGGCGAGATGGGTCATTTCCGAAGAAATTGCCCAAAGCTTGCTAATGCTAATCCAGCACAGGGATGAGCATCTGACCGACTAGAAGACAACACCCTTTAGAAATAATCATGTCTTATGTATTATTTTCTTTTGTTGTCAAGGTCCATGAAACAGTTGTTATCATTGTTTATAAATAAATCTTTTATATACATTGAAATGTATTTATGTGGTTGTATGTATAAAGAACATATCCCTTACAATACCGACAATCAAGGAATCGTATTCCTTGAAAAGCAAACTACCCCCCAAAATTTTTCTATTTTATGATCTCTTGCGTTTTCCACGAAATTCCTAAGTACCCGTTTCTTGCAAGGAAACGAAGTACAAGGTACAAGTTATAATTCTGTACGAATACCCAAAGTACCACTATAGATTCTTAATAAGGTACCCAAGGGTATTTCCGTGTGTCCTAAATTATTGTGTACCTTAATTCGAATATTGCGTTTTCCTGAAAACGAAAATCGAATTTTTGGTAGATCATCCTATCTTCATGGATGGATTCTTGAAATGATTAAAGTGCCTAATGAAATCCAGGAATTGGATTCCTAGTGTGCTTTAAGTATCCGCGTCCAAAGATAACGAATTAATAATCAAGTTAAACAACTATGTGATTATGTGCTTATGTGTTCCCTTTAATGTTTTTGTGTAATCCAAGTTTTGTTATCCAAATCCTCGTAGAATCTTCCATATCTTCGTATAAGGGATTCATGGTAGGATATCCAAAGGTACTATATTAAATCTTTAATGATCTTTTACGTAATGGTAAAGACCCTTGGATTATATTGTACTATTCCATAATTAGACCCCTTAAGTGGTCTAGTTAAATAGATTGATCCAAAAATCTGGTTAGGGATATCATGTGATGATATAGCTGAAAGGACTCCTTGGTGGCCTAAGTAAGAAGATCCTCTGTCGATCTAATTAAAAGGACCATATGGTAGTATAGTCACTCTCATCACAAGTTTGATATCCTTCCCCAGAACATTACAAAACGAACTGTGCGGACTGTGCAAGGAATTACGTAATTATGGATGCATACATAATTATGGAATTTTGTGCACAGAAACCACAGCAAGTTTTGTCATGTATTTAGAGTTAACCCTGTTCATTTCGTTTCTGAAGAAATTGTGGAAAATGACTCATTCCGTTCATTTTCGTTTCTGAAGAGGTTGTGGAAAATGACTCATTCCATTCATTTTCGTTTCTGAAGGAATTGTGGAAAATGACTCATTCCGTTCATTTTCATTTCTGAAGAGATTGTGAAAAATGACTCATTCCGTTCATTTTCGTTTCTGAAGAGGTTGTGGAAAATGACTCATTCCGTTCATTTTCGTTTCTGAAGAGATTGTGGAAAATGACTCATTCCGTTCATTTTCGTTTCTGAAGAAATTGTGGAAAATGACTCATTCCCTTCTTTTTGGTTTCTGAAGAATGCCTGTTGAAAATAACTCCGTTCATTTTTCATTTCTGAAAAATGTCCGTTAAAGAGAAATAACAGGATTATGCCTTGCTTATCTTTAATGGTTACTTAACACAAAGCCACAGACAGACTCCTACGAATTAATTTCGGGACGAAATTTCCTAAAGTAGGGGAGACTGTGACACCTGTGTCACTGCGACCATCAAAAAAATACCAAACCAATGAAATATTGTATTTCATACTTTGGACTTGTATAAATATGTGTATCTTTTGCACATATAAACTTTTGTTCGATTTCAAGCTCTAAATCGCTTTCTTGAAGGTTATACGCGCACTGATGCGTAAATATAACCAGTTTAATGCAACAAACACACCGGAATAGTGACATAGGCTTAACATGCCTTAAAATACCTCTACATAACTTAGAAATAAGTTTTGGATGGTTTGGTATGCCGAAATCAAGTTAATTCACTTACAGGGACTAAATTTGACAAACTGCGAAAGTATGCCAATTTGAACTGTAACAGACATTCTGGAACATGGCCATAAGTTAAACACACCCTAAATATCCTTCACATAGCTTAGAGATAGGCTTTGAGGGGTTCGGTGTGCTTAAATAAACTTTTTGGTCATTCAGGGACTAAAAGCGTCAAAAAGTGCACAAGTTTGCACTTTCGCGCATAACTTACGTTCTGAATACATCCGGACATCCAAAAATTTATGTAAACACTAAAACATTTTATTTTAGTGTTTGGCCTAAGAAAAATCCATTCGTCGCGTCATTTGGATCGTTTTTCGCGCTTATGCGCATTCCGTCGTAATTAAGCGAACATCGCAACCGTACGGCTAAACGAACCGACATCCGAGATATTTTTTAGCACATTTTAAGTTCCCTATACTTTAACTTCATTTTAGAGCTTTGAAATGGGGTTAAGGGGCCTTAAACGTGTCAGAAATAGCTCAAATGCATAACAGGGACCAAAACTGACAATTCTGTAAAGTTGTTGGCTTACGGACCTCAACATTGTGAGTGTTACGGTCCGTATGCAGTCCCCAGACAGCAGAAACTTGCAGAAACTTTGAATCTGGTCCATTCCACCTTGCACATGGTTTTGGGGCAATACCATGGGCTCTAATGGTTTTCAAAAACCAGGGTTTTGAGGTGGAGGGTTGAGATTTGATCACGGTTTCCAAGAAACGATCTTAGCGGCTCTCCGAAAACTATAAATACCCCCCCCCCCATGCCATTGCAAAACCCACAAGAATCTTGATTTGAGAAGCTCTAAGTTGGAACCATTGTTTCATACCTGAGCTACTTGGATCGAGATTAGCATTCGGGGACCCTTTGTAAGTGTTCCTTCGTTCTTTTATTGCTTTTCGTGTCTGAATTGACCAGTTTATGGTCAATGCGAAGTTTGTTTGAACTTCGCAACGTGAGCGTAATCACGATGGTTATAGTCCCTTGTGACTATGCCTACTGATTACCACGTTGTCTAGGGTCGTAAGGGTAAGCGATCTAATAAATCGCTTATACCTTCGAACCCGACCCATTTGGTCGATCATTAGGATCCGACCAAATACATTAGGTGACCATAGTAGGTAGGGAATAACCTTCCGAGGTTATACCTTATGGTCGCTTCGTTTAAGTAGTTGTATGATAGGTAGTTTATATGCCTTAGGTAAATTACCAAAATACCCCTTTGATGCCAAAATTCATTTTAAACATATGTAACATAACCTATGACCTCTAAACTGATTTAACAACAATATTAAACATGTTAAGGCATATTCTACTTGTCATAGGACTAGTTAGGCGGTCCGAACGCGTTTTACGCGAACGACACGTTAAAGTAGCATAAGCTATCTAAACGGGTCGTAATGGGTCGTAAGAACTTATGTTAGGTTTCATTTAGTATGTAGGCTTTGTTAAACCATATTACACGAGTCTCCATACTCGTTTGGTTTACGAACCCTCATTCTATCCGATCCTCCGATTTAGGTCCGGTTTATTAACATAGTTACCTATATTAGGTGCCGTTTGATATCCGTGATCTCTAGCATTGTTTGGTTGTTACTCAAGGACTACTAAGCAATCTCAAGTGAGTACATAGACCCCTCTTTTACTGTTTTCCAAACTGTTTTGGGGTGAAACACATGTGCCTACTTGTTACTTTCATGTTTTCCTGTTTTCACATCATATACTTGCTAATGTTTATTAGTACATTTATAGTACATGATTTCAATACATTTTATGCTATGTATGCCCATTGTGTGCATACTTAGTACATTACTTTACATTACATTTTATGCTATGTATGCCCATTGTGTGCGTACTTAGTACATTGTCTTACATTACGTTTTATGCTATGTATGCCCATTGTGTGCGTACTTAGTACATTGTCTTACATTACATTTATGCTATGTATGCCCATTGTGTTCGTACTTAGTACATTGTCTTACATTACATTTCATACTATGTATGCCCATTGTGTGCAAGCTTAGTACATTGTTTTACATTACATTTTATGCTATGTATGTCCTTTGTTGCATACTTAGTACATTTGTTATTCATCACATGCTTACATTTTGACATTTGATAATACATAAACATTTTACGTTGGTGGTTTGGTTTGAGTAAGTGATTTAAGTAACGAGGCGTGTGTAATATGATACAAGCATGGTGGATACGCCGCTGGTACTTCCTATATATAAGTGTTTGTATGGTATTACATATTGTAGCGTTATTTGAATCATTTCAATTTGAGACATATAACATTTTATACAAATAACATACTTTTCACAAGACATTGATTTACAAACAACTTATCTTATACAAACTCATTTTACATGGTTATTCATTTAACCATACATTATTCTCTTATTTATACATATCATCTGATCTAATAGTTTTTCAAATGATTTACAAGACAAAGCAAATTACAAGGTTCATGACTAAACATTTTCTCAAACATAAGTCATGAATTCTGTTTTCACAAAACCTATGTATCTCACAGGCATTTTTATGCTGACGTACCTATTTTCACATGTGTTTTCAGGAGATGATGCATAGGACTTATCAAGACATACTTAGGCGGACCTGTGCCTTAGTGACTTAAAACGAGACAAGAACTAGTTAATTTATGTTATGTACTCTTTGTTTCTTGTTTAAAACAATGTAAACTCTCATGTTTGATTAATAAAACGAAACTTTAATTGCCATGGATTTGAAGCGATTAATTCTGTTACAACACTCCCCGACGTTTCCGCCACGTTACGTTGTCTCACGTGGTCGGGGTGTGACACTCAAGCTCAGCAAAGAAAGTTCGAAGGCAACAAGGGTCCTAACCAGCAAGCTGGCGGTTATCAAGGAAATCGCCCAAGTGCAAGCAATGCAATCTGCTTCACTACGGGCAGTGTGAGAAGAACCGTTGTCAACAATGCAACAAGCTGGGCCATGCAGCCAAGGATTGTAGGAGCCCACACCCAGCGAAGCAGAACCAGAAAGCCCAACAACAGCAGCAACAGCGGGGCAATGTTAGAGGGTGTTTCCAGTGCGATAATGTGGGGCACATTAAGAATAATTGCCCGCAACTGAATCAGAACCGCAACAACAACAACCAAGGCACTGGAAACAACAACAACAACAGGAACGACACCAATGGCGACAACGACGCAAGAGGAAGAGCGTTTGTGATTGGCACAGGGGAGGCAAGGAATGACCCCAACGTACTGACCAGTAAGTTCCTACTCGATGATCATTTTGTTTCTATACTTTTTGACTCTGGATCCGATGCTAGTTACGTATCATTAAGTGTTAGTAAGATGCTTAAGCCTACACCAACTCCCTTGAACACTAAGCACGTCGTCGAATTGGCCAATGGTAGAAATATCGAGGCTACTCACATTATCAGCGATTGTACACATGTGTTATCCGGTCAGACTTTTTCCATCAATCTCATCCCTATCGTTATTGGAAGCTTCGACGTTGTTATGGGGATGGATTGGTGATCCCAACATCGAGCAAAATACTCTGTCAAGAGAAGATTGTCCGCATTCCTCATTCTATCGGCGAACCTCTTATCATTCAAGGCGATAAAGGTGGCGCTGTTGTAGGCATCATCTCATTCCTAAAAACCCAGAAGTGTTTACGAAAAGGGCATATCGCTATTCTAGCTCTCGTCATTGACACCCAAGAGAAGGAAAAGAAGATTGAAGATATTCCTATTGTACGTGACTTTCCTGAGGTATTTCCCAAAGAATTACCTGGCCTTCCACCTCACCGTCAAGTCAAATTTCAAATCAAGCTAACTCCTGGAGCGGCACCCATAACTTGCACACCCTACAAACTAGCCCCAGCCAAATTGGAAGAATTATATACGCAACTACAGGAGCTATTAGATAAGGGTTTTATCTGAGCTAGCTCGTCACCTCGGGGAGCTCTGGTACTTTTTGTCAAAAAGAAGGATGGCACTTTCCTAATGTGTATCGACTTCCATGAACTGAACAAAGTGATTGTCAAGAACCGTTACCCACTTCCACGCATCGAAAACCTATCCGACCAGCTGTAAGGATCAAGTTACTATTCTAAGATCGATATGAGATCGAGCTATCACCAGTTGAGAGTCCAAGACGAAGACATCTCTAAAGTTGCCTTTAGAACTCGTTACGGCCAATACGAATTTTTTGTTATGCCATTTGGGCTGACAAACGCACCTGCGGTTTTCATGGATCTCATGAACCAAGTATGTAAACCTTACCTTGATAAGATCGTTATCGTTTTCGTTGATGACATCTTGATCTACTCAAAGAGCCAAGAGGAACACGAGCAACACCTACGTCTTATTCTCGAACTCCTATGAAATGAACAACTCTATGCCAAGTTCTCGAAATGCGACTTTTGGCTTCGTGAAGTTCATTTCCTCGGACACGTGGTCAATCAAGCTAGGATTCATGTTGATCCAGCTAAGATTGACTCCATCAAGAACTGGCATGCACCAAAAACACTGACTGAAATTGTCACACCCTCAAAATCCACAAGCAGAGTATTACCGCGAGACGTGTGACTGACCAGGATTAAACCACCAATCATACTGAACATTTAATTAAAGTAAAGTAAAGTAAACTGTCACACCCCCAAAATCCACCATGCGGAGTATCACCGCTTGGAGGCGTGACGTGACCAGGATCGAGCCACCAATCATATTGAACATCATAATTAAGTAAATAAGACCAACCACAATACGATTGGTGACCAAAGCTAGTTAACCATGTTTAGTTTAAACAGCGGAAGCATAAAAGTAAATCCAAAAGCATAAGTCCATAGTTTATAAGTTAAAGTTTAAAACACAAGTTTAATAAGTTCATGAGGATTTAAATAATAAGCACGGAACATAACAGTCCGTACGCCACAACGACTCCTTCCGCGTGCAAGCTCCATCTAGCGACCTGTAAGGCATGTAACAACTAGTCAACAACAAAGTTGAGTGAGTTCACGTTTGGTTGTTTGGTTTTAAGTTGTTTCTGAAAAACGTGGTTTGACTTTCGTTGGCTTATTTGCCGTGGGGGTTACCCCGAAGTTGAAAGTATGTTTAACCATTTCCTTTTCTTTACCCAAACCGTATCCATAATTAGTGGGGGCTTTCCCCGTTTGAACTACTAGACGGTATGATATCGACTGCTACGCAAATAAGTTGTGCCCTATATCAGTGTCTATCATCACTGACAATCTGCCATAGTCCATTAGTACACGCCCGTCCTACCGGCACGGTGTGAGGTTTGTTAAACCTAATAGCGCTATTAACTAATGACCCGCTCGCCATTGGCCTCGGCGATTAAGTCGATATAAATTGAGGGACTTCATGATAGAGTTTTGTCTAGCTAGTTTTAAGGTTGTTGTCCTACACCAGGAGGATGAACGTACGTATTCTGCACCAGGAGAATTCGTAGGTTTAATAATGGCATCCACTCTTATGGAGGATGGCCGTACATATCCTACCCAAGGAGGATATGTAGATTTAGTTTTAATTCTTTAACCCATTCCCAAACCACCGGGAATCCCATGCCTTAGAAAGTGTGTGAACTCACCTCGGTTTGCTCGGTTAGATTCTCAATATAGCTAACAGTCAAGGTCGGCCAATCACGTCCTAGTATGATTTACCAGTTAGTCATTTAGTGGCTTTCAAATAGAACACAAAGTTCCTACACGTATCTATCACACAACACGCATCATTGTAACGGTTTATGCCCATCTAAGTTTCCCGTCCATTCCCCACTCAAAATCAAACATACGATAATGCACATAACATATATAACATGTTAAATCATTCACAGATAGCATACTCGACATTTAGACACGCAAGTCACAACTTATGTCAATTCAGCATTAATACTCAAAACCGGCTGTTTTCGGACATTTAAATAAAATAGTTAGATTATTCCAAAAATTCCCAAATTTTTATAGGATGTCATAAACATTCCATATTTTATTGTGTAAAAATATCGGGGTCCGGTTCATTACCAATATTTTATAAAAATTTCATATTCGGGACTGAACTCAGATTTATGTATTTCTGACCACAGCCCACGAAACAATTTATTAAAAATTCATCGTAAGTCCGATTTGCGAAATTCCAGTGGGGTAATTACAAATACTTCAGTTTTCATCTACAGTAAAATTTTCATGGTCCGATTCATCACAAAACTCAGGTTATGACTGAAAGTACGACACCCATTTATTGCTGTCAAAATTCAGCTTAAGTTGCTGTTACAAATTAACACTTTAAAAATAGTAAACGAAGTCCAAAAATTACGATTCCGGTGCCATTAGAACCGTATTTCATAATAACATATTTTAGATTCAAAATACTGGTTTTTCGTTGAGTTTAAGACCTGTTTACAGCCAACTGAAGTTGGCTGTAAAACCAGGACAGATTCTGATTTTTAATGTTTATCCTTCTAAATCGTGTTCGAATGATTCCGTTAACAAGTTTAGTGACCGCAACAACATCACATATTAATATTAATCAGCAAATCATCAAATAATCAACCAATAATCATAATAACACAAGATCTACATGATTTACACACATAACTTCTCTTTATCCACACCTTAACACATTATGTTCAAGACTTGTTCATGAGCTTTAAAGTTTCTTAACTTTTTATTATTCTAACATCTATTAACCACTAAAATAACATAAAGAATGAATGGATCTAAGTTCTTACCACTAGCTCAAGGCTAGGGAAGTTCGAGTGAAGAAATGTGGTGGTTAATAGCGAATGGAGGAGGTCCTTCCACTTCCGAGAGCACCGAGCTTCGTTGTTGGACCTCTTACACCTTTGTATGTATGAGGAATGATTGAAAAAGAGCTTGATGATGGTGGTAGTATGGTGGAAGGTGGCTGCCGAACAAGGGAAAGGAGAGAGAGAGAAGAGAGAGCTTGGTGGAATGGTGGTATTTATAAGATCTTCCATATAGCATATTCCTAGCATATTCCAAGCATATTCCTAGCATATTCCTAGCATATTCCTAGCATATTCCTAGCATATTCCTTAGCATATTCCTTAGCATATTCCTAGCATATTCCTAGCATATTCCTTAGCATATTCCTTAGCATATTCCTTAGCATATTCCTTAGCATATTAACAAATACGTGTAAGCATAACACAGACATCAGAAAGCAGTTAAGTAATTCCACACAGTCGTCAGACACTTTAATTATCATTAATAATTTGTACGGAATACATGGGATTTTGAGGGTTGTCACATTCTCCCCCTGTTAAGAGAATTTCGTCCCGAAATTTAGCGCGTGGTTACTGAGGAGGCTAGTTAAGTTGCGTTGTTTTCCAGATTTTCCTGGAGTGTCACATAAACCATAGCAAACCAAACGTTTAAAGTTCACCAAACCAAAATCCAAAACCAAATTTAAAAGTTAGCGGAAGCATAAGATCAAAAACCAAAGTATAAGTTTAAAGTTACATAAAGTTTCTCATGAACACACAGCGGTTCATGTCTTACAATGACTCCTTCTCCAATGCAAGCTCTAGCAAATAACCTAACGACCTACAAAGCATGTGGTAACGTGTCAACAAAAAGGTTGGCGAGTTCACAGTTGGTTGTCTGTTTTAATGTTGTTCCAAAAAAAAAAAACCATAAGTTGTTAAGTTGTTTCGAAAACCAAAAGATATCCAGTTCCATGTTCCCATAACCATATACCATGGGGGCTACACCATGTTGAAAACCATTAGATCCGTTACCATATCGACTACTGACTTAAGTCATGTTTATGTGCCCTACATCAATGTCTATCATCATTGACAAGTGCCCAAGTACATTTGTCCACTCCCGTCCTCTGCGGCACGGTGTGAGCCTTGTCAGACCTAATAGCGCTATTTAACTAATGACTTGTTCGTCAATGGCCCGGCGATTAAGTCGATATAAAAATGAGTGACTTCATTATAGAGTTTTGTCTAGTAAGTTTAAGGTTGTTGTCCTACCCAAGGAAGACCGAGGTACGTATTCTACCCAAGGAGAATACGCAGGTTGCATCCCACCTAAGGTGGATTGTTGTTAATTAACCCATTCCCAAACCACCAGGAATCCTTATTTAACTCATTCCGAGACCACCGGGAATCCCATGCTTTGTAAAAAAGTGTGAACTCACCGTTGGTTGCTCGGTTGGACTCTTAAAAATAGTTAACAATCAGGGTTGGTCAATCACGTCCTAGTATGATTACCATTTAGTCCATTAGTGGTTTCAAATAGAGCACAAAGTTCCTACACGTATCTACCACATAACATGCACTCACTTTGACAGTTCACGCCCATATATACATTCCACATATAACTACTCAAGAGCAAGCACATGATACTTCACATTACACTTTCATTGACATATAACAAATTGGATCATTATCAGATAACATAACCGACATTTTGACATGCAAATCACTACTTATATTGTTTCAGCTTTAACATCCAAAACTGGGCTATTTTCGGGTATTTTAATAAAATAGTTAACTTGTTCCAAAAATTCCCAAAATTTTACAGCATATTCTAAACGGTCCAATATCATTGTGTAAAAATCTCGGGATCTAATTTATTACCAGTTATTTTATAAAAATCATTTACCGGGCTATAATCAGATTTGTCACTTTCTGACTGCGGTCCATGGAAAAATATCGTAAGTCCAGTTAACGAAATTCCAGTTGGAGAATTACAACGACACCAGTGGCTATCTACTTTACGAATTTCATGACCTAAATCTATCCAGTTATGACGAAAAACATAACACACATTTTCGGCAGAAAAAACGCAGCTTTTGCTGTTGTACAAAACGGACCTTTAAAAATAGCAAACGACCTCTAAAAAATATGAGTCCAGCGCCATTTGAATCGTTTTTCAAAAACATATAATTTAGACTTCCAAAAATCAATTTTTCAATTTATAACGGTCCGTTTACAGCCAACTGAAGTCGGCTATTTTCATCAATCAGCATGCGGTTTTACATTTAAACGACACCAAAACGCGTGTAAACGATCCCGATTCTTCCTAATAATAACTAACAACATGTTAATCATCCTTTACCATCTAACCATACCCATAATCACAAAACCCTAACCATAACACATCATGATTTTTCACAAAAACGCAACCAATGATCATTTATGCATACATGCTATCGATTAATTCAACAAATCGCATACTTGACCGAAATAAATCATGTAACATCAAAACCCTAGCATGTTAACTAAAAATCACAGCCATGTTTCTACAAAATCACACAAAGAATTACAATCCAAATCAAGAACACTAACCTTGGAGCAAGAGAAGGGATTACACGGAAGTGAAAGGCGAATCAAGAAGCTGAATCAAGAGCTAGGGTTTGATTTTCGTAGGCGGGGGGTCTCTTCTGGTCGATGATCACAAGGGGGGTATTAGGGTTTCTGTTTTTTATTTCTTCTCCTCAAAGCCAAATACGTATCATTAAATCATAAGGAGAGTTGGGCTAATGGGCTACAAGGACCAAGAGATGTGGGTTTGGGCTTTATATTTCAAATAAGGGGACAAGGGTGGGGTTGGGCCTATAAATGGCCCAAGAAAGGGGAGGGGTGAGCTTGGGTTGGGTTTTAATAGGTAATGGTTTCGCACTAAGCGACGGTTTCGCAAGATTCACGAAATAATTAATTAAAACGTTGCGTAACGCGGAATAATATTTTACAATGCTTCGATTCACAAAATAACGTATTCCAACATTTCAGTTTCGGGTTTCGGTTTCACATAATTCACATTACACATTACCAAGAACACAATCATTCAAATAAAATAAATCACTAAATTCAATTCATTTAACGTACATGAAATTACACAGTAGAGCGAAACGTTTAGGAATTTACATGAGTTGTCACATCATCCCCAAGTTGAAAGAAATTCCATCCCGAAATTTAGCACATCGTTGCCGGAGAAGCTAGTCGTGTTGTGCGTTTTCCTAGGGTATCACATCATCCCCCCGTTGGTTTGAATTTCGTCCCGAAATTCCGAAGTAGCTTCTGTACTTGACTCACCTTTCTTGAACAACTGGGGGTACTTGCGTTTCATCTGGTCCTCCCGTTCCCAAGTGAACTCTGGGCCCCGATGGGAGTTCTAACGAACTCGAAAAATAAGTATTTTAGTACGTTTGAGAGTCTTGATTTCCCGGTCCATAATTTCCACCGGTTCCTCGACGAAGCGCAACTGGTCGTTGATAGTGAGTTCCTTGAAAGGAACGATGAGGGTCTCATCTGATAAGCATGTCTTCAGATTTGACACGTGGAAGACGTTATGAACACCACTGAGTTCTTCGGGCAAATTCAGTCTGTAAGCCACCTTGTCGATTTTCTCAGTGATTTTAAAAGGTCCAACATAACGCGGATTAAGCTTGCCCCGTTTGCCAAAATGAACCACACATTTCCAAGGTGAGACTTTGAGTAGCACTCGATCCCCAACCTGGAACTCGAGAGGCTTCCTACGCTTGTCGGCATAGCTTTTCTAATGGTCACGAGCTGCCACCATTGTTTGTCTGATTTGATCAATCTTCTCCGTCGTGTCGACAACGAGTTTTGGGCCAGTGATTTGGCTATCACCAACTTCTGCCCAGCATAGAGGTGATCGACATTTCTGCCCGTACAAGGTCTCGAATGGAGCAGCTTTGATGCTGGTGTGGTAATTGTTATTGTATGAGAACTCTACCAAGGGTAGGTGTCTTTCCCAGCCGTTGCTAAAGTCAATAACACATTCTCAAAACATATCTTTTAGAGTCTGGATGGTGCGTTCAGTCTGCCCATCCATTTGAGGGTGATAAGTTGTGCTCATGTCTAGACGTGAGCCAAAGGATTTGTGCATCGCCTGCCACAAATCAGATGTAAAGCGTGAGTCTCTATCAGAAATGATAGAAGTTGGTACTTCGTGCCTAGAGACTACTTCCTTCAGATAGGTGTCTGTGAGTGTAGAAAACTTGTCAGTTTCCTTGATTGCCAGAAAGGGTGCAGACTTGGTTAGTCAATCCACGATCACCCAAATGGTGTCGTTTCCTCGCTGAGATCTAGGTAAGCCGGTGACGAAATCCATGGAAATTTGCTCCCATTTCCATGTTGGGATCTCTGGTTGTCGGAGTAGTCCTGATGGCTTCTGATATTCAACCTTAACCCTAGCTCAGGTTAAGCATTTACTAACATAGGTCGCTATGTCAGCTTTCATGTGGGGCCACCAGTACAAAGTTTTGAGATCTTGGTACATCTTGTCAGAACCAGGATGCACCGAGTAACGAGACTTGTGCGCTTCGTCCATCACAAACTCTCGTTAGTTTCCCATAAAATGGGACCCATACACGATCTATAAAATAGCAAGTACCGTCTTCCTTGAGTTCAAGTCGCCTTTCCATGCCCGGCAGGGACTCAGCTTTAAGGTTCTCTTCCTCCAATGCTTCAACCTGAGCATCACGGATTTGGGTAGGAAGACTAGAGTGGATAATAAGTTGTACCGCATGTATACGCTTAGGTTTGGTTTCCTTACGACTGAGGGTATCAGCCACAACGTTGGCCTTGTCTGGATGATACCTGATTGCGCACTCGTAGTCATTGAGGAGTTCGAATCATCGACGTTGTCGCATGTTCAACTCCTTCTAATCCAAGATATGTTGGAGACTCTGGTGATCGGTGTAGATGGTGCACTTGGTACCGTACAAGTAATGTCTCCATATCTTGAGTTCAAACACTACTGCTCCCAACTCCAAATCGTGGGTAGTGTAGTTCTTTTCATGAGCCTTGAGTTGGCGTGATGCGTAAGCAGTGGCTTTCTCACGTTGCATCAACACACAACTAAGTCCTTGGATTGACGCGTCACAATACACAACAAAGTCTACTGGCCTTCAGGTAACGAAAGAATGGGGTGCTACAAAGTTTCACCCTCAATTGTTGAAACACGGATTCCTGAGCAATCTTTCGAGTTAGAGTTGCGAGGGTTTGTGCATACGATCAAGAAAAGCGGGCTTCGCAACGTTAAAACTCATTCGTTGGAAACTAAACATAAGGTTGTTTGTGTTGTAGGGGCTCCATGGTAAGGTGTAGGTATCATTTGAATTCCTACTAGTTCTTGGAGTAGTTTTGGATGTCGTCGAAGAAACAAGTGGTATACCCTTCAAGGTAGGCTAAATTCGAATATCGTGAATGGGAATCTATATCGGTGGTACCAAGTTCTAAGGACAGTGCTTGTGATATCATCATGTCTATGATATTTTTGGCCCAATGCTCCTCGGGTAACGTTCGTAGAGAGTAACTTGTCCAAGCGAAAGTTCGCGAAGAATGTCGTTAGGATCATAGGATTCGAGAAGTATATCATGTATGGATGTGGAAACATGCAAATGGGTGGTCGCATTCGATGCGTAAGCGTTTAAGAATCCATAGCAGGGGTTTACCTGATGTCAAGAGCATAGCTGGTCGTACGCAAGTTGTATAAAGTTAAGAGAAAGTACGTCGTTTGTCAAATGGAGATGTCACGTGGATATATCAATCATAACAAGAATTTACCATCGTAGAATGGTTGTCGCACAAGTTTGTAGTGTTAAGGTTTGTTGAAACTTCCGTTAAATTTGTTGGGCTCGCCCACATGCGAAGGTGGAATAATTCACCTTGATCCATGAACTTAGATGAGTTTGCGATTTATCGAGTCGGTAAGCAACCAAATCCGGAGGAGTTTCCTTAGGCCGTGTGAATGAATCTGAAATATGCCCGTGTAGTCAAGAGGTTTCCAGAAAGGACGCGAAAACATGTCCAAGAGGGTATGATCATATCAACAACACATCACTATCCTTAGGGTTTCAAGAAGTGATCACCAGTGATCGAACGTCGAGCCTTCCAAATTCTCTAAACTATAGTGAGTTCATATTAGTGTCTCTGCATGGAGAAGCGAGGACGTAGTGTCACTGTGGTAAAGGATTGATGGTTTTGTTTAAGTCAATAGTAAACAATTGGGCATGGCATTAATTAACAAGTATAGGTTGCTACTAAGGCTAGCGAAAAGGTTTCACATAATTAAGATAAACTCTCATAGGATCAAAATGCGACTCTGATAATATAAGGGGGGAAAAGGGTAAGGTAAATGTGTAGTTCATCGTGTCCGTCTGTAGGTTGAGTAATCCATATCTCCGTCTTCGAATGTCCCGAAGACTATTCCATCATTAGGAGGCATCCACTAGCTAAGTTGGGTATACGAAGGTGTAAATCAAAGTAGAATAAGAATTAACCACCCAACAGGGTAATGGGGGGCGGGTAATCTTGTGATCGGTGGAAATCGTGGTAGGGTTGTTAGCGTTTCGTTATATCGGTTACGGATCGAAGAAACAGGAGGTTGGTGATGTTCATACGAAGACTTGAGCGAAAAAAATCCAACAAATAACCGAAGAATTCCGCTGACTATTATGTTCTCTAAAAACAGTTCCAGTAATGGTAGATGGCGGCAACGACACGAAAGAAAAGTTCGTTGCATCATGGTCACGTGAGTATATCATTGGTCCAAAACAAAGTTTGGATGATAGGGTTTCGAGTTGTATAATAACAAACGCGTGTAATTGTGACTGCTTCGTTTCTGGTGACGACGACTAGTGGAGATGATGGGGTTTGTCAACATGGACGCATGGGTATATTGTTCTCCTAAATCCGAGTTCGTTTGGGCCGGTTCTGGTCTACGTAAATGTCGACGTGCAAACCGAATGTATGGAGGGTCAGATCTGAATTCTAGCTGTGACGGCGACGTCATGTCGAGACGGTCGTATGGATAAATAGAATGCATAAAATAGTTGTCGTAGTGGGGTGAGGAGAAAACAGGAAAAGAATCTGATCACTACTTATCAAGTTTCAAGTAAACAGTTGAGTGTCAAAGCGAGCATACTAGGGCTAATAAGAGCAACGTGCTACTACGTTAACTAAGCATACCATAAACAACGCACCATGCAAATGTACTAACAAGTAGGTAACATAAACATAGACCATACCATCTAAAGTGTTGAGCCTTGCACGTGGAGCGAAGTGTCGTTGTGGATCGTTGAGCACTGAACAGGTTATAGTCTGGTTTTTTTCAAAAAGATTTTCCCCTTTTTAAAACCAAGTTCACTATAACCAATGGCTCTGATACCAATCTGTCACACCCTCAAAATCCACAAGCGGAGTGTTACCGCTAGACGTGTGACTGACCAGGATCAAACCACTAATCATACTGAACATTTAATTAAAGTAAAGTAAAGTAAAGTAAACCATAGCAAACCAAACGCTTAAAGTTCACCAAACCAAAATCCAAAACCAAATTTAAAAGTTAGCGGAAGCATAAGATCAAAAACCAAAGTATAAGTTTAAAGTTTCATAAAGTTTCTCATGAAAACACAGCGGTTCATGTCCCACAACGACTCCTTCTCCAATGCAAGGTCCAGCAAATAACCTAACGACCTGCAAAGCATGTGGTAACGTGTCAACAAAAAGGTTGGCGAGTTCACAGTTGGTTGTCTGTTTTAATGTTGTTCCAAAAAAAACCATAAGTTGTTAAGTTGTTTCGAAAACCTAAAGATATCCAGTTCCATGTTCCCATAACCGTATACCATGGGGGCTACCCCATGTTGTAAACCACTAGACTCGTTACCATATCGACTACTGACTTAAGTCATGTTTATGTGCCCTACGTCAATGTCTATCATCATTGACAAGTGCCCAAGTACATTAGTCCACTCTCGTCCTCTACGGCACGGTGTGAGGCTTATTAGACCTAATAGCGCTATTTAACTAATGACCCGTTCTCCAATGGCCCAACGATTAAGTCGATATAAAAATGAGTGATTTCATTATAGAGTTTTGTCTAGTAAGTTTAAGGTTGTTGTCCTACCCAAGGAGGACCGAGGTACGTATTCTACCCAAGGAGAATACGCAGGTTGCATCCCACCTAAGGGGGATTGTTGTTAATTAACCCATTCCCAAACCACCGGGAATCCTTATTTAACTCATTCCCAAACCACTGGGAATCCCATGCTTTGTAGAAAAGTGTGAACTCACCTTTGGTTGCTCGGTTGGACTCTTAAAAATAGCTAACAGTCAGGGTTGGTCAATCACATCTAGTATGATTACCATTTAGTCCATTAGTGGTTTCAAATAGAGCACAAAGTTCCTACACGCATCTACCACTTAACATGCACTCACTATGACAGTTCACACCCATATATACATTCCTCCTATAACTACTCAAGAGCAAGCACACAATACTTCACACTACACTTCCGTTGACATATAAGAAATTGGATCATTATCAGATAACATAACCGACATTTAGACATGCAAATCAATACTTATATTTTCAGCTTTTACATCCAAAACTGGGCTGTTTTTGGTCCAAATTTTTTAGAATGTTCTAAATGGTCCAAATATCATTGTAAAAAAACATCGGGATCCAATTCATTACCAATTATTTTATAAAAATCATTTACTGGGCTGCAATAAGATTCGTCACTTTCTGACTGCAGTTGTCACACCCTGGCTATTGCGGGAGCGTGGGTTTATTTGGTGTGACTTCTTAATACCATAGCAAATATCATAACCATGCTATAAGAAATAAAACACATGATCTTCATCCATTCAACAAGTTTTAAAAGTTACACGACAACATTGTTTAAAAGTCGACACTTAAAACAGATTACGATATGACATAATTTAAAATGTGTTCACAAGACACAACCAAAAGACATGAATAAAAACACAGTTTAAGACTTGTAACCCGTCCAGGCAAAGGTCACATTCCCTAAACTCGGATGACATCATTATTCCTACGCAGCTTGACGAGATTGCATACCTTGCCAGATCCCCTAGTTTCCTGAAATACATGTAGTTTGAAAAATCAACAAAAAAGTTGAGCGAGTTCATGTAAAAGTATGTATGTATAAACCTTTGTAATATGTCTGTATGTATAAAAATCCCTGGTATGTAGCAATTAAGGAAAAAGAGATCACCACTGGGTTGCAAAGCCAATGATATGTGTGAAGTGATGCAGGAAGACTCAAACCTTGCAGATTTTTGCGTCGGGCTCAAAGTTACCCCATGGTCCGTACTGTGGACTCAGGAGTTGGGCTCGCTACACCCAAATAGATCTACCACTCATGACCCTCCGTCCTACAATGAGGATTAATGGCCCCAAGTACCACCTACCCACTCACATGATCTAAGTAGTATGCCCTCCTTAAGCTAACCATACCATGTATAAAAGTGTCTGTAATTACTGTAACATGTATTCCACCCCCGAAGTATAAAAACTGAAACAATTAAGAGAAAAGGGGGACATGAACTCACAGAAGTGCGTATCCCAAAACGTATGTCTCCAACTCAACCTGCTGCGTGACGACCTACACGTACTAATGCCTATTAGACGGATGGCCGTGCCTTGGCTTAGGGTTTAACGTTTTTGGGGAAATAGTTAGGTAACTATTCCGTATTCACACTTCTTATTTATTTTATATTTCCTTCCCAAGTATGGGGGTTTTTATACATGTACACGTTATAATTCTGAATAATATATTTTAAGTCCCACTTAGAAAATATATTTTAAATCACTTGTCTAAAACATCTTAATTCCAAAATATAAATTTTTCCCAAAAATATTATATTTTACTTCATATAGTTTCCCAAAATAATACTTTACCAAAACATACGTATAAGAGTATTTTTCAGAAATATACATAAGTTACGTTTTAGTGTTTCGTATTATAACAATACTGGTGTAACTTAAATATTTATTTGTGAGAGCGTTGGTATTATCTTGGAGTTGAAATTTCATAATATTTTCAAGTTATATTATTTTTATCCTAAAAATAATATATATCCAGTTCACAAAATAATCAAATAATCACACAAGCGTCTTGTTATAATATATATTCTAAATATATATTTATCAAGTTTTATTTACGAAAATCCACCTCTGGTACTTGGTAATTTTTGAAATAAAAATCATGGCGAAGTTTATTTTGAAACTCAAGTTAAAAATATATTTGTAACCATTTGTTAGAAAAATATTTCTAAGTGTTGAAATTTTAGAAAAAATTCGCCAGAGTTTCCTCTGTAAATGGAGGTGTCCATGCTTTTAGCATATCATTTTCCTTTGTAAAATCAATCAAACAATTTAACAATCAACAACATACAACTTTAATCATCAAACTTGACATAAAATAAACATGAACCATAAACTTATGAACTTGAAAGTTTGTAAAAATATGTAGTAATTTACTAGCATATTTAGTAGGTCTTGTTATCTTTAAAAATATGATTAGTTTCTTAAAAACTTTATTTTTTAAAGAATATGTATTTTCACAACTTCTAGTCATATTTTCCAAAAATATTTCTTTGTGGAATTTTCTTGTTACACAAGTGTTCATACACTTGTTTACTTACTAAAAATGATTTTAGTTCATACAAGATCCGGGTTTTAACAAAACTAGTATTTTTCACTTGGTTCTTCCGAAAACCCACTCATAGATCCTTAGATCTACAAGTTTATAACTTTATTTTTCAAGAAAACTTATATTTATTCAAGTTCAAGTTCATGTGTGGATGGTTTCATCATCCTTCATAACTCTATCATTTATATCTTGCTAGTTCATGTTCTTAAACATGATCTAGCAAGTCTATGTGATGGATCATCTCATTTTTACAACAAATAACATTCCACAATCATAACAACATAAGATCAACATGATTTCAACATCATTCTAACATTACTTCATCTTTTATCCATTCTTTATCATTTATGTTCATAAACTTTGATTATGTTCTTTAGAGTTTTCTTAATATTTATCATTCTTTCATCTATTAACCACCAAAAATAAGAACAAGATGAGGTTTTAAAGCTACTAGCACAAGGCTAGGGGAGAAACAAGGTGTAAAAGTGGTGGATAAAAGAAAACTAGAGTGGTCCTTGAGCTTCCGAGTGCACCAAGCTTGTTTGTATGACCTCTTGCACCCTTGTGTGTATGGAAAATGCTTGAATAAGAGCTTGATGGTGGGTGTATGGTGGTGAGGTGGTGGCGGCCGTGAGCTATGAAGAGAGGAGAAGAAGGAGTTTGTTGTTGGGTGTTTGATGAGAGAAGGTGGAAGACTCTTAGACTTATTTATAAACCAAGTTCTCTATTAACCAACATACAACATGTTTCTCTAACCAACAACAATAACAATTTAATATTCAAAAGAATGGTGGGGGTGTCCCCACACCATGTAACTGTCGAAGTGGGGGGGGGGGGTATGGGGTTGGGTGGTGATGATCTAGTTACAAGTTAGTTATGTTTGAATGATATAGTTAGTATATTATAGTGTGTAGTATAATATAAGGTGTGTTAGGGTGTCCGGGGACCCTAACTAGCTCAGAAAAGTAAAAACAATGTGTTTGGCAATGTTTTTATGTTCCGGGTACAGTCCGGTTGTTCGGTTGGATGTTGATCCGTTAAAGTGCTAAATAAAGCTTTAAAGTGTCTTTTATATTGTTTTTAGTGACACATAAAATTCCCAACACTTTGGAGAATGTCTAGGACTATTTTGCCAAGTTTTTGCACTTTACTAGCATTGTTAAATGCTGAATTTTGGTTAACTAGTGCAGAATTCTGCACTTCAAGTATGTTTTAGGCACTTCCGGGCACTATAACTATCACTTAGTGACGCAGTTTTATGATCCTCACCTCCCTACACTCCCTACTAGTGTAGTACTCTATCTCTGGCTCATACTGGCCTCAAAAATATTGTCTGTCTAGGTGCTGGCATTGTCAGCATGTTTTTATGGTTATCCGCTCACTGTGCTAACTGTGCTTTGTGCATCAAGTTTGTCACTAATGTTTCTGTGTAAATAATAGAGTGACAGTATAAAGTGTGATGCATGAGTATGTATGTAACAGAAATCAGTAAGCAGTTTAATCACAGTTGTAATCAAGCACAGTCATTCAGCACAAATTAAATATTAATTAAGTGTACGGATACCTGTAAATGTGAGGGTTGTCACATTCTCCCCCCGTTAAGAAAATTTCGTCCCGAAATTTTAGGCTTTGCTTCTAGTTGCAGGGGTCTTGGGAAATAAATGGGGGTATTTCTCCTTCATGCGATCCTCACATTCCCACGTGAATTCTGGCCCATGTCTTGCATTCCATCGAACTTTGACGAGTTTGACACAACTCCTGCGTGTTTTGTTAACTTTCCAATCCGTAACCTCAACGGGTTCTTCGGTAAAGTGGAGCGTGTCGTTGATATGAACTTCGTCAGCGGGAATGATCACGGTCTCCTGTGTTGGACCCTTTTTCAGGTTTGATACATGGAATGTATCATGCATGCCATTAAGTTCAGCAGGCAGGTCCAACCTGTATGCTACAAGCCCAATCCTTTGCAGGATTATGAATGGGCCAATGTAACGTGGATTCAACTTCCCACACTTTCCAAAGCGTGCCACACCCTTCCAGGGTGAAACTTTAACTAAACCATATCTCCCACCTCAAACTGTAGAGGTTTCCTTCTTTGATTTGCATAGGCTTTCTGTCTGTCGCGAGCCGCCTCGATGCGCTTTTGAATTTGTGCAATCTTGTCTGTCGTCTCTTGGACTATTTCGGGACCAACAAGCTGTCTATCACCCGCATCAGCCCAACATAGCGGTGATCGAAACTTGCGTCCATAAAGAGCTTCAAATGGCGCGGCTCTAATGCTGGTGTGGTAGTTGTTGTTGTATGAAAATTCGACCAATGGTAAATGATTATTCCAGCTACCACCTAGGTCCATTACACATGCTCTCAGCATATCTTCCAATGTCTGAATAGTTCTCTCACTTTGGCCATCAGTTTGTGGATGAAATGCAGTACTTAGATTCAACTGTGAGCCAAAAGCTTCTTGGAAGGACTGCCAAATCCTTGATACAAAGCGTCCATCTGTATCAGAGATAATCGAGAGAGGCACTCCATGACGTGCAACAATCTCTCGCATGTATATCTCAGCAAGTTTACTGGTGTTGTCTTTCTCCTTGATTGGTAGGAAGTGCGCAGACTTTGTTAGACGGTCTACTATTACCAAAATTGTATCGTGGCCCCTCGGCGTCTTTGGCAATTTCGTTATGAAGTCCATTGAGATCTGCTCCCACTTCCATTTGGGTATTTCAGGTTGCTGCAGAAGACCTGAAGGCTTCTGGTATTCGGCCTTTACCTTGGCGCACGTTAAACACTTACTAACATATACTCCAACATCGCCCTTCATCCTAGGCCACCAGTAGAAATCCTTGAGATCTTGGTACATCTTATCTTCACCGGGATGAATCGAGTACCGAGATTTGTGAGTTTCATAAAAAACAACCTTCCTTAAACCACCAAACAGAGGAACCCAAATTCGTTTCATGAAGCATAAAGTCCCTTCCTCATTTGGTACCAACTGCTTCTCCATCCCACGGATATACTCGTCCTCAATATTCCTTTCTTTCAAAGCTTCTCTCTGCGCGGCACGAATGCGCAAAGAGAGGTATGTCTGGACAATCATTTCCAAAGCCCTAACTCTTATGGGCTTGATCCTCTCTTTTCGACTCAGGGCATCAGCGACCATATTTTCTTTCCCTGGGTGGTATTTGATCTCGCAATCATAATCATTCAACAGCTCTACCCAGTGCCTTTGCCTCATGTTAAGCTCCTTTTGGTCAAATATGTGTTGCAGGCTTTTGTGATCAGTGAAGATTGTGCAGCGCGTGCCATATAAGTAGTGGCGCCAGATCTTTAACGCAAATACCACCGCGCCTAACTCCAAGTCGTGCGTGGTATAGTTTCTCTCGTGAGTCTTTAACTGGCGTGACGCATAAGCTATAACCTTCTGGCGCTGCATCAGCACGCAACCCAAGCCTTGACGCGAGGCGTCACAATATACCACGAAGTCATCCGTTCCTTCGGGTAGCGATAGGATCGGTGCATCACAAAGCTTGTCTTTCAACAACTGAAACGCTTCTTCTTGCTTGTCACTCCAATCAAAATTTTTGTCTTTCTGTGTGAGCGCGGTCAGAGGTTGAGCGATTTTAGAGAAATCCTCAATGAACCTTCGATAATAACCAGCCAAACCTAAGAACTGTCGAATCTCGGTTGGCGTCTTTGGAGTCTCCCAATTCTTGATCACCTCGATCTTTGTTGGATCCACATGGATTCCGTTTCCGTTAACCACATGTCCAATAAATTGGACTTCACGCAGCCAGAACTCACACTTCGAGAACTTAGCGTACAATTTTTCCTTTTTAAGTAGCTCTAGGATAGCTCTTAAATGTTGTTCGTGCTCGTCCTTCGTCTTTGAGTATATTAGGATGTCATCAATAAACACAATCACGAACTTGTCGAGGTACGGCTTGCATACTCTATTCATTAAATCCATAAAAACTGCCGGTGCGTTTGTCAACCCAAACGGCATAACCAGGAACTCGTAATGTCCATAACGAGTCCTAAAGGCCGTTTTTGGGATACTTTCCTCTTGTATCCTTAGTTGATGATATCCTTATCGAAGGTCGATTTTTGAATAAAAACTCGAACCTTGCAGCTGATCAAACAGGTCATCAATCCTTGGCAGGGGATATCTATTCTTGATAGTCAACTTATTAAGCTCGCGGTAGTCTATACACGTACGAAAACTACCATCCTTCTTTTTGACGAACAGAACTGGAGCTCCCCAAGGTGAGAAGCTTGGCCTGATGAATCCTTTGTCCAATAGCTCCTGGAGTTGTGTTGATAACTCCTGCATCTCTGAAGGCGCAAGTCGGTAAGGTGCCTTAGCCACAGGCGCGGTGCCTGGGACTAAGTCAATGTGGAACTCGACTTGTCTTTGCGGGGGTAACCCTGGTAAGTCTTCTGGAAAGACTTCAGGATATTCTTTTACTACTGGAATGTCTTCGATCTTTGGTTCAGCAGCTTCTTTATCCACGATGTGTGCCAAGAAGGCAACACATCCCTTTTGTAAACACTTTCTAGCTTTCAGACAGCTAATAATCCTCAGAGGCGTATCGCGCTTTTCTCCATGAACTGCGATCGTCTCTCCATCTTCTATTGGGATGCGGATGGTCTTTTCGTGGCAAACAATCTCGGCTTTGTTGCTCGATAGCCAATCCATCCCTACCACCACGTCGAAACTTCCCAATTCGACTGGCAGTAGATCCAAAGTGAACTCGTGTTCTCCCAGCTCAATCACGCGTCCTCTGATGACTTCTCCCATTTCAACTAGTTTTCCATTCGCCAATTCAATCGAGTACGGAATGTCTAACTTACTAGGTGTCAACCCAAGTATATTCTTAAATTCTAATGATACGAAACTATAATCGGCACCAGTATCAAACAGAATAGATGCAAAGCGTTGGTTTACAGGGAACGTACCAGTGACTACGTTTGGATCCTGGCGCGCTTCCCTTGCGCCGATGTTAAAGACTCTTCCCCGTGCTTGGTTCAGTTTTGGGCATTCCCTCTTAAAATGCCCGACGTCGCCACAATTGAAACAACCGGGTCCACGACCATTTCCATTCCCATTTCCACCTTGCGTGTTTTTTGGTTGCGATTTCCACTCCCAGCTTGGTTTGCAAAGTTTCCACGGTTTCCATTTCCGCCATTACCTCCTTGTTGGCGGTTTCCATTACCATTCCCAAGTCCTCGATTACCACCACGCCCAGTGTAACACCTGTGCCTCCACGGCCATCAAACAAATACCGAACAAATGAAATATTATATTTCATACTTGGGATTTGTAAAAATATGTGTATTATTTGCACATATCAATTTTTGTTCAATTCCAAACTCTAAATCGCTTTCTGGAAGGTTATACGCGCACCAATGCATAAATATAACCAGTTTAATGCAACAAACACTCCGGAATAGTGACATAGGCTTAACTTACCTTAAACAACCTTTACATAACTTAGAAATAAGTTTTGAAGGCTTTGGTATGTCAAAAACAAGTTAATTCACTTACAGGGACTAAACTTGACAAACTGCGAAAGTATGCCAATTTGAGCTGTAACGAACATTCTGGAACATGACCATAAGTTAAACATACCATAAATATCCTTTACATAGCTTAGAAATAGGCTTTGAGGGGTTCGGTATGCTAAAATAAACTTTTGGGTCATTCAGGGACTAAAAGCGTCAAAAAGGTGCACAAGTTTGCATTTTCGCGCATAACTTACGTTCTGAATACCTTCAGACATCCAAAAATTTATGTAAGCACTAAAATACTTTATTTTAGTGTTTGGAATGAGAAAAATCCATTCGTCGCACAATTTAGATCGTTTCTCGCGCTTATGCGCATTCCGTCGTAATTAACTGAACATCGCGATCGTACGACCAAACGAACTGACATCCGGCATATTTTTGAGCATGTTGTCACACCCTGGCTTTGCGGAAGCGTGGTTAATTTTGGTGTGACTTCTTAATACCATAGCTTAATCATAACAAAGCTATATGAATTTAAAAACCATGCAAGTCATCCATTAAGTTTAGAAAACAACATACAATACCATTGTTTGACGAGAACATACTTCAACAACCATAAACTTGTTCAAAAGACATTACACTTATAACGAACATAAACGTGATTTAGGGATTGTGTCTTGTCCAGGTAAGAGACACAACCCTAAACCCTGATGACTTCATGAAAGGTGCAGCGGAAAACGTTCCATACCGTGCCAGATCCGTTTAATTTCCTGAAATACATGTGAGTTGAAAAATCAACAATAATGTTGAGCGAGTTCATGTGCAAGTGAGTAAGTAAAACACTTGTGAGTATAAAAGCTTCCTGGTATGTAGCAGTGTAAGAGGACTTGTGATCACCAATGGTTTGCAAAGCCATTAGCATGTTGTGAAATGCAAGTAGTAAGACACGACCTAGCCGATTTTTGCGTCGGGCACAAAGTCACTCAAGGTCCGTTCTGTTGGTCCTCATAGAGGTCCGTTCTGTTGGGCCTAGAGTTGGGCTCGCTACACCCAGATAGATCTACCGCTACTGTCCCTCGGTCCATCTGCCTACCCATTCACATGATCTAAACCTCCTTACGTTAATCATACCGTGTATAAAGTACTTGTAAACAGAGTAACATGTATTTCACCCCCGTAGTTAAGTAAAATGAAAACAGTTAGAGAAAAGGGGGACATGAACTCACAGTGAAAGCGTATCTCTACCAAGCGTCTCCAATACAGTAAGCTGTGCAACGACCTACAAGTGCTAATTCTATTAGACGGATGGCCGTGCTTTAGCTTTACAGTTTATGTTTGCTGGAAATAGTTAGACAACTATCCCGTGTTACATTTTGTATATACTTGGTAGTTATTTTCCTTCCCAAGGATGGGGGATTTAATACATGTGCGTATAATTCCATCATTAAGTCTCACTTAATCCTTATATATATCCAACTCCAAAATGTAGGTATTTATCCAAAATACGTTGTTAAAGTACGCGTTCATAAATATTTCCGTAATTGTGTAAGTTACGTTTTAACATACAAGTGGTAATATAATTACCGGTGTAACTTATATATTTATGGCGAAAGCGTTTGTATTATTTTGGAGTCGTTAACGCTTGTAAACATTATTTTTACTCTAAGAATAATATTTATGTATTTCACAAAATAATCATAAACAGTGTGTGAAAATATATATTTATCACGTTAATATTTTGTGAAAATCCCACCTCCGAATATTTAGTAATAAAGTCTTGGCGAAATTTATGTTTCGAAAACTTGTCGAAAATGATTCTAACACTTGTAATGCAAACAAGTTTAAGTGTTAGGTTTTTAGGAAAATTTCGCCAGAGTTTCCTCTGTAACTGGAGGTGGCCACGCTTTTAAGCGTATCATTTTCTTTTAATAATCGAATCAACAATTGTTCCCAACAACTTCAAACAACCTTTCAACATGTTAATTAGTCAAATATGGACATAATCGTAAAAATACACAAACTTGTGGTTTGTCTAAAAATAAGTAGTAAATCTCTTTACTTTTAATGGATCTTGTGTGTAAATAATCCGCTTTGGTGAAAACCCCGTTTCTAGAGAAAACTTGTCTTTACAACTTCTAGTCACATTTGACAAAACTATTTTCTTGTCGGATCTTTTCATTTCACAAGTGTTTATACACTTTGTGGTTTGAAAAATCATGTTTATTAGTACAAGATCTATCCTTTAGAAAACACGATTCTTTTAAAGTGTGGTCCTTCAAAAATACCACTTGCAGATACGTAGATCCGCTAGTTTTAAACACCTTTGTACATGTCAAATTACTTTTACACAAGTAAAATATTTTTACACAAGTTCATGTATCTTGTGTGGTAGAGTTTCGCCTTTTAACCCTTGTGGTAACCAAAAACAAGCCTATGTGAAGATCCATGATCTTACAAAGTCGGGTTAAACGGAGATCCGAGCTACCACATCATAGATCGGGTCTAGATAAACACAAATTCCAAATACTATATCTTTTACACAAGTTACTAGCTATTAACCACCACTTTTAGTATTTTTAGTAGACTTTTGATCATCATCTTTCATTTTAACGAGATTCAACCGACATAATTTCTTTTAACCACTTTAGATGAGTGTAAAAACAAGTTTTAAACATTATACCTCTAGCTCAAGGCTAGGGAAGATCTTTGGCGAAAAAGAGGTGGATAAAAGCTAACGGTAGAGGTCCTTTGCGTTCCGAGTGCACCAAGACTCCTAATATGCGACTTGTGAAGCTTGAATGATGATGGAATGTTGAGAGCAAGAACCGAAAATATGATGGTGGGGAGAGGGGTGTTCGGCCGAGAGCTAGGTGAGGGAGGGAGAGAGTAATTTTTTGTGGTGTTGTGGGTTATGTGATTAGTGATGGTAATCTCTAGTATTTATAAACCATTTAGATGTTATTACCCAATGGGTAATATGTCTAGGTGATATTAGACAAAACAAGATTCAACAAGATCACAAGTACCAGGGGGTGTCCCCTAGGTAACCGATTCGGTTATGGGGGGGGGGGGGTTCCCTAACCGATTTTAACAAGTTTAGTTGGTGTTTAGTTTGGTTAAGCAAGTTAACTAAGTATTTAACTTAGTTAGTTGTATGTTACACGTTATGACGGGTGTTAGGGTAATCAGAGACCCTAACTGGCTCAGAAAAATATAAATAGTGAAAATAGTAGTATTTTCATGTTCCGGGTAAAGTCCGGGTGTCCAGTTGGATAGTAATCCGTTAAAGCCTTTTGTAACGCTTTAAAGTGTCGTTATTACATTTTTAGTGACACAATTTGTTTTCCCGACACTTTAGAAAGTGTCTTGTGTTATTTTCTCATGTTCTGGCACTTTACTAGTCAGCCAGAAGCTGGTTTATTTATTAAAGTGTTGTGTTTGGTACTTAAAGTACGTTTTTGGCACATCCGAATCAGTGTATCTTATTCCTAGAGACGCGGTACCACAACCCTTATATCCCTACACTCACTACCAGTGTAGTCAAAATATATGAGGCTCTTAACAGGCCTGAGAGACAGTGTCTGCCTGATGCTGGTTATATCAGCATGTTCACGGTGTATCCGTTTAGTGCTACTGTGCTTTTTGTGCATCATGTTTGTCACTAGGGTTCAGCATGTAAATAATGTAGTGACAGCAAATAAAGTATGATGCAAGTAAGTGCATGTATCAGTATGCAGGTAGCAGTTCATCAGCTAGTTCAATCAAGCACAGTAATTAAGCAGTAATTAACCAGTAATTAAGTTGTACAGATACCTGGTTTAGTGCGGGTTGTCACATTCTCCCCCCGTTAAATAAATTTCGTCCCGAAATTTAAGTTCTGCTTGTAGAAGCAGGGTTCTTAGGAAATAAGTGGGGGTATTTCTCTTTCATCCGGTCCTCACGTTCCCAGGTGAATTCAGGACCATGTCTGGCATTCCAACGAACCTTGACGAGCTTGACACTGCTCCGGCGGGTCTTGTTAACTTTCCAATCCGTGACCTCAACAGGTTCTTCAACGAAGTGGAGCGTGTCGTCAATATGAATCTCGTCGATAGGAATGGCAACGTCAATTTGAGTTGGACTTTTCTTTAAATTGGATACATGAAATGTATCGTGAACACCATTTAGTTCAGCGGGTAGGTCCAACTTGTATGCTACCGTCCCAATTCTTTCTAGAATTCTAAAGGGACCAATGTAGCGTGGATTTAACTTTCCACGCTTTCCAAAGCGCGCCACCCCTTTCCAGGGTGATACCTTCAGTAAAACCATTTCTCCAACTTGAAAATCCACATGTTTTCGGTTTGGATCCGCATAGGCCTTTTGTCTGTGGCGAGCTGCTTCGATGCGTTTAAGAATTTGCGCGATCTTGTCTGTCGTCTCTTGGACGATCTCGGGACCAGCAAGCTGCCTATCACCCGCGTCAGACCAACATAGTGGTGATCGGCACTTGCGTCCGTATAGGGCCTCAAATGGCGCGACACCAATACTGGTGTGGTAGCTGTTGTTGTATGAAAATTCGACCAAAGGTAAGTGTTTATCCCAGCTACCGCCCAAATCCATAACACATGCTCTCAGCATGTCTTCCAAGGTTTGTATCGTTCGCTCGCTCTGGCCATCAGTTTGCGGATGAAACGCAGTGCTCAGATTCAATTGAGAGCCAAAAGCTTCTTGGAAGGATTGCCATATTCTTGACACAAACCTTCCGTCTCTATCAGAGATGATTGAGAGGGGCACTCCATGACGTGCGACAATCTCTCTCATATATATTTCCGCCAATTTGCTCGTGTTATCCTTTTCTCTGATAGGCAAGAAGTGTGCTGTCTTTGTTAATCGATCCACTATCACCCAGATAGTGTCATGGCCTCTAGACGTTCTTGGTAGTTTTGTCACGAAATCCATGGAGATTTGTTCCCACTTCCATTTGGGAATCTCCGGTTGTTGCAGAAGTCCCGAAGGCCTCTGATATTCGGCCTTAACCTTAGCGCACGTTAAACATTTGCTCACGTAGACAGCAACATCGCCTTTCATTCTAGGCCACCAATAGTAATCTTTAAGATCCTGGTACATCTTATCCGCCCCCGGATGGATAGAGTACCGTGACTTGTGCGCTTCGTCGAAAATAACTTTCCTTAAATCTCCAAACAGAGGAACCCAAATCCTTTTCTCGAAACATAATGTTCCTTCATTGTTTGGTGCCAGTAACTTCTCCATCCCACGGAGATATTCTTCCTCACGATTCCCTTCCTTAAGGGCTTCTTTTTGTGCAGCTCGAATGCGCAAGGAAAGATCGGTTCGTATAATCATTTCTAGAGCTCTAACCCTTATGGGTTTGATTCTTTCCTTTCGACTAAGGGCATCGGCGACCACATTCGCCTTCCCTGGATGATACTTGATCTCGCAGTCGTAATCGTTTAGTAATTCAACCCAACGTCTTTGCCTCATATTCAGTTCTTTCTGGTTGAATATATGTTGTAAGCTCTTGTGATCTGTGAAGATTGTGCACTTCGTACCGTACAGGTAGTGTCTCCAGATCTTTAAGGCAAATACCACGGCGCCAAGTTCTAAATCGTGTGTGGTATAGTTCTTTTCGTGCACTTTCAATTGGCGAGATGCGTAAGCAATAACACTTTGGCGTTGCATCAACACGCAACCCAATCCCTGGCGCGATGCGTCGCAGTATACCACAAAATCATCAGTACCTTCCGGTAGTGCTAATATTGGCGCATCACAAAGTTTGTTCTTCAATAACTGAAACGCTTCTTCCTGTTTGATTCCCCAATCAAACGTCCTATCCTTCTGTGTGAGCGCGGTAAGGGGTTGAGCGATCTTTGAAAAGCCCTCTATGAATCTCCTATAGTAGCCGGCCAAACCCAAGAATTGTCGAATCTCGGTTGGCGTCGTAGGTGCTTCCCAGTTCTTGATTGCCTCGATCTTTGTGGGATCGACATGAATTCCATCCCCATTAACCACATGTCCAAGAAATTGGACTTCACGTAGCCAAAATTCACACTTGGAAAGTTTGGCATATAGTTGTTCTTTCTTTAGCAGCTCCAAAATGGTTCTAAGATGCTGCTCGTGTTCAGCCTTCGTCTTTGAGTATATCAAAATGTCGTCGATGAATACAATCACGAACTTGTCTAAGTATGGCTTGCAAACTCTATTCATCAAGTCCATGAAGACTGCAGGTGCGTTTGTCAGACCAAACGGCATAACAAGGAACTCGTAGTGTCCATAACGAGTTCGGAAGGCTGTTTTCGGGATACTTTCCTCCTGTATCCTTAGTTGATGGTATCCAGATCGAAGATCGATCTTAGAGTAACAACTTGAACCTTGAAGTTGGTCGAACAGATCATCGATTCTAGGCAGAGGATATCTATTCTTGATCGTTAGCTTGTTCAGTTCTCTGTAGTCGATGCACATGCGGAAACTTCCGTCCTTCTTCTTAACAAACAGGACTGGAGCTCCCCAAGGTGAGAAGCTTGGTCGAATAAAACCCTTGTCTAACAACTCTTGAAGCTGTGTCGACAGTTCCTGCATCTCAGATGGAGCAAGTCTATAGGGTGCCTTAGCTACAGGCGCAGCGCCTGGAACTAAGTCGATGTGAAACTCGACTTGTCTCTGAGGTGGCAGTCCGGGTAAGTCTTCTGGAAAGACTTCTGGGTATTCCCTTACGACAGGGATGTCTTCGATTCTGGGTTCAGCAGCCTTCTTATCCACAATGTGTGCCAGGAAGGCAACACATCCCTTCTGCAAACTCTTCCTTGCTTTCAAACAGCTGATAATTCTCAATGGCGTCTCACGCTTCTCTCCATTCACAACAATGGTCTCACCATCATCAGTTGGGATACGAACAACTTTTTCGTGACAAACTATCTCCGCTTTGTTGCCAGATAACCAATCCATTCCTACTACCACGTCGAAACTTCCCAATTGGACTGGCAGTAGATCCAAAGAAAACTCATGTTCTCCTAACTCAATCACACAACCTCGGATAACTTCATTTGCTTCTACTAGTTTCCCATTGGCCAATTCAATCGAATACGGAATATCTAACTTATTTGTGGCTAAACCAAGCATATCCTTAAATTCTAACGATACGAAGCTATAGTCGGCACCAGTATCAAATAAAACAGATGCATAGCGTTGATTTACAGGGAACGTACCAGTGACAACGTTGGGATCCTGGCGCGCTTCCTGTGCACCGATCTGGAACACCCTTCCACGGGCTTGGTTCAATCCCGGGCAATCCCTTTTGAAGTGCCCAATGTCACCGCAATGAAAACATCCTAATCTTTGACCATTTCCCACTCCATCCATAACTGGCGGGTTGTTCTGGTTAGCATTTCCGGCTTGGTTGGCATTGTTGCCTTGATTATTTCCCTGTTGGCGACCTCCGAAACCACCACGGTTGTTATTCCTGTTCTCAAATCCTCCCTGGCCGCCCCGGCCAGTACCAACCCAACAGGTGAACTTCGAGTGGCCGCGTTTCCCACATGCCTCACATACTTTTACTCCGCAATGACCCGAATGGTGGCGTTGACAGACGTTGCATTTGGGCTGGGTGCCCTGGTACCCTTTTCCTTTCTTGGTACTGTCAGCTGATTTTCCTTTCTTTACTGCCATACTGACACCTTGCTTGAAGTTTGAAAACTTCCTTTTGTTATCTCCTGAGGACTCAACGTGAGTCTCTGTCTTCTTCGCCTTGACTTCATCAAACTTGTTTAAACGAATCCCCTCCTCGGTGAGAGCCACGCTCAAATCGATGGCTTCAGTGATAGTCGCTGGCTTGGAGGAGGTTACCATGCTTATTATTTGGGGAGCCAAACCCCAAATGAAGCGCTCAATTCGCTTGTATTCTGGCGTGACCATATAAGGAACCACTTGAGATAGGTCATGAAACCTCTGAACGTACTCTGCTACTTTCGGACCGTCCATTTTTAGGTGCCAGAACTCGGTCTCCAACCGCTGAATTTCTGCGCGGGAACAGTATTTCTTGCGCATAAGCTCTTTCAGTTCTGCCCAGGTCAGCGCGTAGGCGGCAGCTTCGCCTAAGGTCTGGACTTGTAGGTTCCACCAAGATAGGGCTCCGTCTAGAAATAGCCCTGAGATGTAAGTGGCCTGCTGGTCCAGTGCACATTTGCTCATGCGGAGGATAGAACCAGTCTTCTCGGCCCAACGAGTAAAAGCGACAGCGCCACCGGTGCCATCAAAGTTGGTGGGCTTGCAGTCCAAGAACTGTTTGTATGTGCACCCTGCACGTTCATTGTAACATATGATAGGTATTAGCTTTCTTGCTAAGAAAATCCGTTTAGGTCATGGTGTGTCTTAATGACTATATATTACCATGTGGTGGATTATTGTTGCCCTGGTTAATGCTTCCGCTCGTTTCGGGCTGAGATGCTGCATACTGTGCTATGGCAGCGGCAATGATTTGTTGTAGTTCTGCCTCATTAGTAGGCATGCGCGTTTCTCGTCTTGGCGGCATCTTCTAAAAGATGGTTTAAGTTTGTCAGGCCACAGTAAGGCTCCGATGTTATAATACGTAAATCAGGTCGTAATGTAGTGTACGTATATAACGGTAGTAATAGTATAATCACATAACATCTCATGTTATCAACACATCACAAACATCAATCACACAACATCCCATGTCATAAAATATAAACAAGTAATCAAGCGAATCCAAATATGGTGAGAAAACTGCGATTGCCATATAAATGAGACCACATCGTAAGTGTATACATACAATCATCAATCACTAGGGGCTACATAACCCCTGTCAAAAGCTACATCAGTATCAATACAACATCAAGTACATAACAAAAGTCAAGTCATAACGTAGTCTCCCCAAAAAGCTGTGCAGTCAAAAAGCAATCGCCGCCTTCTCACTTCGCCTACCCAAGTGGCACCGATGAGCTCTAAGCAGATGGTGGTGGAGGAGGGGGAAAATGGGTATAAAACAAACAGCGCAACTGTAACCAGTCCGCCTCCATCGCCTGCTGTGTGCGAATAATGGAAGCAATCTGCTGCTCCAAAGTAGTAAGACGAGCAGCATAGTCAGGGGGTAAAGGTCGTGATGGATGCAACGGAGAGGGTACCCGGCCATGGCACTGACATGGCTGCAGATGGGCTCTCTCCAACTCCTGTAGTCGCTACTCATGCGACTCATGCTGGTATACAAACGACATCAATACATCCTCGATGGTGTGTCCTACGTAGGACCTGTGGTATGGATCAGTGGGTGGCATGGGGGAAAACGGTGCCCAAAGCAGTGGCTCCCGTGTGGGGTCAAAGGGTGCCACACGAAAAGGAGCAGTAGTGGGTGGGACAAATGGAATCTGAGGCATGAAAGGCATGGGCATCGGTACATGCCCTGATGGGTGGGTTGAAGAGCCCTCTCCAGGCCCCGCTGGAGGTATGTACGTAAGAACCTGAAACGAAAAGTCAACGTGTCGAGTGTCTGGGATCTGTGGGGGTAACGGTGGGACGTCCTCATCAGCCGGTATCCAACCGTGCTCTGCGGACTCATCCGGTGGATCCATATGTGCCGCGAACAGTGCATGTCCGGGCTCTAGGGGAACGGGATCAAATAAGGGAGCAACAACAGGGTGAACGGGTGCCAAGTGCTCGAAAGGGGGGTCAACTGGTACAGCAACAATGGGTAAAGGACCAATGGGATCAACAGGAACATCAGCATGCACAGGGTCATGCTCTGGTAAAGGGTCAAGGGCAGCTGCCTGCTCAGGTGCAATGGCAGGCTCAAGATCATCAAACGCCATGTCAAAATCAAAATCGGGATCAATCGGATCAAAAGGGTCAATAGGATCTGCTGGATCCTCCATCAACTCGTCCATCGGGACAAACTCTAAATCACGGTCAGGATCAAATCCTGGTGGAAACACAGGATCTGAATCCCCCTCGTCGTCATGGTCAAAAACAAGTCCAGGTATGGAAGCAACAGAAAAAGCCTGGTCAGAATCGGACCCATGGGAGAAGTGCTGCGCACTATGAGCATGTGTGGGTACAGAAGCCACAGACTCAAAGGAGTCCGCGACTGGGGAATGTGCAGGTGACTCCGCAGCCGGAGCATCTGCGATCAGTAAGGGAGCAACAGCAGGTAGGGCCTCGCCCTGAGCATCCTCCAAAGGCTCCTCCTCAAACATATCGACGTCGTCCTCCTCGTCGTCGATGGGTAAAACAGGGTATGATGCAAGGGGTACTGGAGCAGGGATCACAACGAGTGGTAGATCCCCGGCTGGAAGATCAACTGGGAGCTCATCAACGCCGTCGGGTAAGGCGAATGGCTGAAAGTCATCATCATCCGTGCTGGTGAAGTCTGACGTATAAACCTCGTGCTCCGATGACTCAATGTCGTCTGAAACGATAGGCCTAGGGCCTGTGGTGCCTGAACCACCAGTGCCTGTAGAATCCATGTGTCTGTAACATATACACAAACATGTACAAATTGTCAATCATATAATCAAATAGTCACATAAGTCATCAAGCAAGCATTCAAACCCACACTTCCTAGTCCCACTAGCCAACACTCCTAGTCCCACTAGCCAACACTCCTAGTCCCACTAGCCAACACTCCTAGTCCCACTAGACCGAACCTCAGCCTCCCAGACTGAGCCTAGAATAATGGATAAAATGTGCTCAACATTTGTTTGTAAAAAGTTGTGGATCTGGACTTAAGTGGTATGCAGTAAAATGTTTTCGTGAGAGCCCTAGTGATCATAGTCTAGACTCGAGAGAGAATCCTAGTTCGCTATGATCAGAGCTCTGATACCAAGCTGTCACACCCTGGCTTTGCGGAAGCGTGGTTAATTTTGGTGTGACTTCTTAATACCATAGCTTAATCATAACAAAGCTATATGAATTTAAAAACCATGCAAGTCATCCATTAAGTTTAGAAAACAACATACAATACCATTGTTTGACGAGAACATACTTCAACAACCATAAACTTGTTCAAAAGACATTACACTTATAACGAACATAAACGTGATTTAGGGATTGTGTCTTGTCCAGGTAAGAGACACAACCCTAAACCCTGATGACTTCATGAAAGGTGCAGCGGAAAACGTTCCATACCGTGCCAGATCCGTTTAATTTCCTGAAATACATGTGAGTTGAAAAATCAACAATAATGTTGAGCGAGTTCATGTGCAAGTGAGTAAGTAAAACACTTGTGAGTATAAAAGCTTCCTGGTATGTAGCAGTGTAAGAGGACTTGTGATCACCAATGGTTTGCAAAGCCATTAGCATGTTGTGAAATGCAAGTAGTAAGACACGACCTAGCCGATTTTTGCGTCGGGCACAAAGTCACTCAAGGTCCGTTCTGTTGGTCCTCATAGAGGTCCGTTCTGTTGGGCCTAGAGTTGGGCTCGCTACACCCAGATAGATCTACCGCTACTGTCCCTCGGTCCATCTGCCTACCCATTCACATGATCTAAACCTCCTTACGTTAATCATACCGTGTATAAAGTACTTGTAAACAGAGTAACATGTATTTCACCCCCGTAGTTAAGTAAAATGAAAACAGTTAGAGAAAAGGGGGACATGAACTCACAGTGAAAGCGTATCTCTACCAAGCGTCTCCAATACAGTAAGCTGTGCAACGACCTACAAGTGCTAATTCTATTAGACGGATGGCCGTGCTTTAGCTTTACAGTTTATGTTTGCTGGAAATAGTTAGACAACTATCCCGTGTTACATTTTGTATATACTTGGTAGTTATTTTCCTTCCCAAGGATGGGGGATTTAATACATGTGCGTATAATTCCATCATTAAGTCTCACTTAATCCTTATATATATCCAACTCCAAAATGTAGGTATTTATCCAAAATACGTTGTTAAAGTACGCGTTCATAAATATTTCCGTAATTGTGTAAGTTACGTTTTAACATACAAGTGGTAATATAATTACCGGTGTAACTTATATATTTATGGCGAAAGCGTTTGTATTATTTTGGAGTCGTTAACGCTTGTAAACATTATTTTTACTCTAAGAATAATATTTATGTATTTCACAAAATAATCATAAACAGTGTGTGAAAATATATATTTATCACGTTAATATTTTGTGAAAATCCCACCTCCGAATATTTAGTAATAAAGTCTTGGCGAAATTTATGTTTCGAAAACTTGTCGAAAATGATTCTAACACTTGTAATGCAAACAAGTTTAAGTGTTAGGTTTTTAGGAAAATTTCGCCAGAGTTTCCTCTGTAACTGGAGGTGGCCACGCTTTTAAGCGTATCATTTTCTTTTAATAATCGAATCAACAATTGTTCCCAACAACTTCAAACAACCTTTCAACATGTTAATTAGTCAAATATGGACATAATCGTAAAAATACACAAACTTGTGGTTTGTCTAAAAATAAGTAGTAAATCTCTTTACTTTTAATGGATCTTGTGTGTAAATAATCCGCTTTGGTGAAAACCCCGTTTCTAGAGAAAACTTGTCTTTACAACTTCTAGTCACATTTGACAAAACTATTTTCTTGTCGGATCTTTTCATTTCACAAGTGTTTATACACTTTGTGGTTTGAAAAATCATGTTTATTAGTACAAGATCTATCCTTTAGAAAACACGATTCTTTTAAAGTGTGGTCCTTCAAAAATACCACTTGCAGATACGTAGATCCGCTAGTTTTAAACACCTTTGTACATGTCAAATTACTTTTACACAAGTAAAATATTTTTACACAAGTTCATGTATCTTGTGTGGTAGAGTTTCGCCTTTTAACCCTTGTGGTAACCAAAAACAAGCCTATGTGAAGATCCATGATCTTACAAAGTCGGGTTAAACGGAGATCCGAGCTACCACATCATAGATCGGGTCTAGATAAACACAAATTCCAAATACTATATCTTTTACACAAGTTACTAGCTATTAACCACCACTTTTAGTATTTTTAGTAGACTTTTGATCATCATCTTTCATTTTAACGAGATTCAACCGACATAATTTCTTTTAACCACTTTAGATGAGTGTAAAAACAAGTTTTAAACATTATACCTCTAGCTCAAGGCTAGGGAAGATCTTTGGCGAAAAAGAGGTGGATAAAAGCTAACGGTAGAGGTCCTTTGCGTTCCGAGTGCACCAAGACTCCTAATATGCGACTTGTGAAGCTTGAATGATGATGGAATGTTGAGAGCAAGAACCGAAAATATGATGGTGGGGAGAGGGGTGTTCGGCCGAGAGCTAGGTGAGGGAGGGAGAGAGTAATTTTTTGTGGTGTTGTGGGTTATGTGATTAGTGATGGTAATCTCTAGTATTTATAAACCATTTAGATGTTATTACCCAATGGGTAATATGTCTAGGTGATATTAGACAAAACAAGATTCAACAAGATCACAAGTACCAGGGGGTGTCCCCTAGGTAACCGATTCGGTTATGGGGGGGGGGGGTTCCCTAACCGATTTTAACAAGTTTAGTTGGTGTTTAGTTTGGTTAAGCAAGTTAACTAAGTATTTAACTTAGTTAGTTGTATGTTACAAGTTATGACGGGTGTTAGGGTAATCAGAGACCCTAACTGGCTCAGAAAAATATAAATAGTGAAAATAGTAGTATTTTCATGTTCCGGGTAAAGTCCGGGTGTCCAGTTGGATAGTAATCCGTTAAAGCCTTTTGTAACGCTTTAAAGTGTCGTTATTACATTTTTAGTGACACAATTTGTTTTCCCGACACTTTAGAAAGTGTCTTGTGTTATTTTCTCATGTTCTGGCACTTTACTAGTCAGCCAGAAGCTGGTTTATTTATTAAAGTGTTGTGTTTGGTACTTAAAGTACGTTTTTGGCACATCCGAATCAGTGTATCTTATTCCTAGAGACGCGGTACCACAACCCTTATATCCCTACACTCACTACCAGTGTAGTCAAAATATATGAGGCTCTTAACAGGCCTGAGAGACAGTGTCTGCCTGATGCTGGTTATATCAGCATGTTCACGGTGTATCCGTTTAGTGCTACTGTGCTTTTTGTGCATCATGTTTGTCACTAGGGTTCAGCATGTAAATAATGTAGTGACAGCAAATAAAGTATGATGCAAGTAAGTGCATGTATCAGTATGCAGGTAGCAGTTCATCAGCTAGTTCAATCAAGCACAGTAATTAAGCAGTAATTAACCAGTAATTAAGTTGTACGGATACCTGGTTTAGTGCGGGTTGTCACATTCTCCCCCCGTTAAATAAATTTCGTCCCGAAATTTAAGTTCTGCTTGTAGAAGCAGGGTTCTTAGGAAATAAGTGGGGGTATTTCTCTTTCATCCGGTCCTCACGTTCCCAGGTGAATTCAGGACCATGTCTGGCATTCCAACGAACCTTGACGAGCTTGACACTGCTCCGGCGGGTCTTGTTAACTTTCCAATCCGTGACCTCAACAGGTTCTTCAACGAAGTGGAGCGTGTCGTCAATATGAATCTCGTCGATAGGAATGGCAACGTCAATTTGAGTTGGACTTTTCTTTAAATTGGATACATGAAATGTATCGTGAACACCATTTAGTTCAGCGGGTAGGTCCAACTTGTATGCTACCGTCCCAATTCTTTCTAGAATTCTAAAGGGACCAATGTAGCGTGGATTTAACTTTCCACGCTTTCCAAAGCGCGCCACCCCTTTCCAGGGTGATACCTTCAGTAAAACCATTTCTCCAACTTGAAAATCCACATGTTTTCGGTTTGGATCCGCATAGGCCTTTTGTCTGTGGCAAGCTGCTTCGATGCGTTTAAGAATTTGCGCGATCTTGTCTGTCGTCTCTTGGACGATCTCGGGACCAGCAAGCTGCCTATCACCCGCGTCAGACCAACATAGTGGTGATCGGCACTTGCGTCCGTATAGGGCCTCAAATGGCGCGACACCAATACTGGTGTGGTAGCTGTTGTTGTATGAAAATTCGACCAAAGGTAAGTGTTTATCCCAGCTACCGCCCAAATCCATAACTCTAAATCGCTTTCTGGAAGGTTATACGCGCACCAATGCATAAATATAACCAGTTTAATGCAACAAACACTCCGGAATAGTGACATAGGCTTAACTTACCTTAAACAACCTTTACATAACTTAGAAATAAGTTTTGAAGGCTTTGGTATGTCAAAAACAAGTTAATTCACTTACAGGGACTAAACTTGACAAACTGTGAAAGTATGCCAATTTGAGCTGTAACGAACATTCTGGAACATGACCATAAGTTAAACATACCATAAATATCCTTTACATAGCTTAGAAATAGGCTTTGAGGGGTTCGGTATGCTAAAATAAACTTTTGGGTCATTCAGGGACTAAAAGCGTCAAAAAGGTGCACAAGTTTGCATTTTCGCGCATAACTTACGTTCTGAATACCTTCGGACATCCAAAAATTTATGTAAGCACTAAAATACTTTATTTTAGTGTTTGGAATGAGAAAAATCCATTCGTCGCACAATTTAGATCGTTTCTCGCGCTTATGCGCATTCCGTCGTAATTAACCGAACATCGCGATCGTACGACCAAACGAACTGACATCCGGCATATTTTTGAGCATGTTTCATGCCCACAATGTTTAGGCATCCTTGTGGAGCCTTGAAAATGATTTAACGAGCCTTAAACACGTCGGAAATGGCCTGAATACGCAACGGGGACTGAAAGTTGAACATTTGAAAGTGTTTGCTGATCAGGGGGACCCTAGCGCGACGCCTAGCCCCCCTAGCGTCACGCTAGGCCTCTTCTGATCAGCAAAGGTCATTTTTAACACAAGTTAGCAGCCCCTAACACTTCCCAAAGGTCAAGTGCCACATGTTAAACTCTTATGGTGGCCAAATTCAGTAACCACAACATTCCAACAAGTGTAGGGATGTGATCATTCCCTCTTCTCCAAGAAACGATCCTAACGGTTCGGGAAAAACTATAAATACCCACATACCCCAACTTCATTTCTCACTAGAATCTGATCAATTGTGCTCTAATTTGAAACCTTTGTTTCATACCTGAGCTATTTTGATCTAGATTAGCATTCGGGGACCCTTCGTAAGTGTTCCTTCGTTCTTTTATTGCTTTTCGAGTCCGAAAGTCAAACTTTGTTTGACTTTCTGCATTGACCAGTTTATGGTCGATGCGAAGTTCGTTTGAACTTCATAACGTGAGCGTAATCACGATGGTTATAGTCCCTAGTGACTATACCTACTGATTACCACGTTATCTAGGCTCAGTGACGAGCCGTAGTTTCGGTCAGAATACGTATTCTTGCGTATTTTGTAACCAAACTACTTATGGGTATCAAAACCGTTTGTTTTGATACCAAACCTGTTTTCTAAACTTAGTTAAGCATGTTTTAGCATGCTTAGCTCGTCACTTTTAGTTTAGTGCTTATATAGGGTCGTAAGGTAAGCGATCTAAACAATCGCTTATACTTTCGAACCCGACCCATTTGGTCGATCATTAGGATCCGACCAAACACATTAGGTGACCATAGTATATAGGGAATAACCTTCCGAGGTTATACCTTATGGTCGCTTCATTTAAGTAGTGTTATGATAGGTAGTTTATATGCCTTAGGTAAATTACCAAAATGCCCTTTTTACGCCAAAACTCATTTTAAACATATGTAACATAACTTATGGTATCTAAACTGATTTGGTAACAATATTAGATATGTTAAGGCATATTTTACTTGTCATAGGACTAATTAGGCGTTCCGAACGCGTTTCACGCGAACGACGCGTTAAAGTAGCATAAGCTACCTAAACGGGTCGTAATGGGTCACAAACACTTAGGTTAAGTTTCGTTTTAGTATGTGGGCTTTGTTAAACCATATTACATGAGTTCCCATACTCGTTTGGTTTACGAACCCTCATTCTATCCGATCTTCCGATTTAGGTCCGGTTTATTAATGTAGTTACCTATATTAGGTTTACGAACCCTCATTTGGTTTACGAACCCTCATTCTGAGCAATCTCAAGTGAGTACATAGACCCCTCTTTTACTGTTTTCCAAACTGTTTTGGGGTGAAACACATGTGCCTACTTGTTACTTTCATGCTTTCCTGTTTTCACATCATATACTTCCTATGTTCATTAGTACATTATAGTACATGATTTCATTACATTTTATACTATGTATGTCCATTGTGTGCATACTTAGTACATGGTTCTACATTACATTTCTGCTATGTATGTTAACTGATAGCATGCTAGCACATTGATTTACATGACTTTTCTGCTTTTTACGTTAACTTAGCCTACTTAGTACATTTCTTATTCATCATATGCTTACATTTTGGTATGACATTTGGTTTGTTTAAACTATACTATACATTCATTAACACCGATCATGCCGCTCGGTAGTAGGTAGTGGTACCATAGGACTTGACAAATCCCATTCCTGAAATCTCGGGTTTGTTTGGACGTAAGGAATGACCAAATCCGAATACATATTCTTTTGATAACCCATTTTTACATGGTTATCCGACTGTCGCAAGGCTTGGATGTATGAATTTTCACAATACCGCATAAATGTCTATATCAGTATAGCATGCATTTACTACACAAAACATAACTTTGATTTAAACCAAGTTTTACTTCAATACTTTGTTTTGTGCATTTCACCTATGGTTTAGTTGATGCATTTCACTAGCCATACATATCATTTTGGTTACTCATTACATGATTTACATTTGACACATAAACATTTTCGACATTGGTTATACATTACATGATTTACATTTGACACATAAACATTTTCAACATTGATTATACGTTGCATGATTTACATCTTGACATAAACATTTTGGTATATTATTCAATACATTTGACAATTGGTTTAAACATAGACATCTTACATTGTTGGTTTGGTTTGAGTAAGTGATTGAAGTAACGAGGCGTGTGTAATATGATATAAGCATGGTGGATACGCCGCTGGTACTTCCTATATATAAGTGTTTATATGGTATTACATATCGTAGCGTTATTTGAATCATTTCAATTTTGACATATAACATTTTATATAAATAACATACTTTTCACAATACATTGTTTTACAAACAACTTATCTTATACAAACTCATCTTACATGGTTATTCATTTAACCTTACATTTATTTATACATATCATCTGATCTTATCGTTTTTCAAATGATTTACAAGACAAAGCAAATTACAGGGTTCATGACTAAACATTTTCTTAAACAATAAGTCATGAATCCTATTTTCATAAACCTATGTATCTCACAGGCATTTTTATGCTGACGTACCTATTTTCACATGTGTTTCAGGATATGATGCATAGGATTTATCAAGATACACTTAGGCGGACTTGGGCCTTAGCAACAATAAAAGATGCAAGACTAGTTATTTATGTTATGTTTCTTTGATTGTCAAGACATTGTAACTACTTTAATCAATAAAACAATATTTCAATTTCCATGTGTTATGAAACAATGATTCTGTTACAACACTCCCCGACGTTTCCGCCACGTTTGGTTGTCCTACGTGGTCGGGGTGTGACAGAAAAGTTGGTATCAGAGCCCATGGTTATAAGGAATTAGGTTATTAGTAATACTTTGACCTAGTCTATAACCTTCCTAGGACCCTAACGCGAGTTTACTTGCGTTTAGTCATAAAACGATACCGTCACCTATCCTTAGGCGACGACCTCAACAAGAACATAAATTTCCAAACCGCTTTGAAAACTAATCATCTGTTCTAGGATGATTGATTACTAGGTTTTGAACCCTCTATTGTAAAGTTTTGAACCCTCTATTGTAAGGTTTTGAACTCTCTGTTATATGGTTTTGAAACCCTTTGAATTTTCAAAATCTCGTCAAAGTTTGGGTCTTATAATGTGAACATGTGCAAACTGGAAGGGTGAATGCCTGTATTCTGGGTTTTCTGTCTAGGCAAGCACTTCGTATATATCTCATCAGACGCGAGACCAGTTGTGCTTACTTGGGAATTCTTGGGATGAGTGTTCACTTATAGGCGAGCATGTCTTCAGTGATACATTAATAAGACCTGTTTACTTTGATTAGTCACCGTCTCATTTGTTTGCCTTAGGTACCAAACAAATGATCGCAATTTCTATGCGTTGTCATTTTGTTTTATTTGTCCAATAATCTTTCACTTGTTTCTTCCTATGTCTTTCATTTTCTTCAAGAATGTCTCTTCCTTTCAGCAACGGCCAAATGTCCGAGCAAACAGCCAAACTTGCCCAACAAATAGGCGAAGTGACTCTGAAGACTGTGGAATTGGGAATTGCTATGTCTCGTCTCAACAATGACGCCACTCAAGCGCCACGAAAGGAAGCAGAAGCCAAGCCTTCACCTAAACCAAAGAAACGTAAGGCTTCAAGGAAACCCGCAGCGGTGGCACCAAAACAGGCAAGACCTAGCCAAATGACAGCACCACCAGCCAAGAAAGCAATCAAGGAATCAAAGTCCATGGATGAACGATCCCCTAAGAAGTCAAAGAAGCGAAAGGCTTCTCAAAACTTCGCCATGGTCGCTCACAATGGTCAAGCCATCCCTAACCAACCAGCTCAACCCCCTGCTAGGAAGCAATACAACGGAACTGCACCCTTGTGCAACCAATGTAGCCTTCATCATCAGACTAGTGTGAAGTGCCGCAAATGCCAAATTTGTGGACTTATAGGTCATACGGCAAGGGTTTGCCCAACTACAGCAGTACCAAATCAAACAGGACCCATCCGGGTGGCAACACCACCTGCTAAGAAGCAATACAAGGGAACGGCACCAATATGCGACAAATGTAATGGGCATCACCAAGCTCACTTACCATGTCGTCTGTGTGTATCATGTGGGCGAGTTGGTCACCTGGTAAGTGCTTGTCGATGTAGCCCGAACCAAGGTGGTCCAGAACAACCACAAGCCAACTCTGCTCAAGCTCGTTTCTCACCAGGGTCTTGCTATAACTGTGGCGAGATGGGCCATTTCCTAAGGGATTGCCCAAAGCTTGCTAGTGCAAATCCAACCCACGGATGAGCAGATTGACTCACTAGGAGATGTTGCTGTCTTATGCTTTTGTTCTTTTGTTCTCTTGTAATGTGAAACAATCTGTTTTGTTTATAAATAAATCGTTGATCACAAATTCTGATATACAAGTGTAATTACATGTGTGTATGACTTTTCCTATGATACCTACATCAAGAAAACTATGTACCTTGCAAACTACTTTTGTGATTTCTCTCTTTCAAATGATCGCTCATGATTCCCTCGAAAATTTTAAGTACTCGTTTCACTCTAAGAAACAAAGTACAGAAAATAAAGTGACATTATGAGTAATCATGCTTCTGCACATCTGTGCCTTTGAATCCTTGGTTAAATAACTAAGGGTATTTCCAAATCTCATACCCATTACGTTTTGATTTTTCAACATATACAGTACAAGTATTTCAAAAACAATCTTCATGATCTCAAAACATTTCATATAGTTTGAAAACAAATTTTTTTTTCTAAATGCATTGTCTATGTTATTTCAAAAACATTGGCCATGTTATCAAAACCAACCTTCCTAATTTCAAAATATTTCATATAGTCTGACGGCATTATTAACACAGTACATTTTCAAGTGCATGATTTCGAAAAGCATCATTCATGTTTTTCAAAAACCTTATACATAATTTCAAAAATTCATCTCGCATAATTTTAAAACATTTTTAGGAATATACCTACCTAATACACCTACTTTATGATTTCAAAGGTATTATATATATAAGGTCTCAAAAACGTTAAACACATTTTTTCTTAAAAGAACCCTACGCATAGTTTCAAAAATATTTTCTTCATACATTGACTTAACTTTCAAATTTCGCTTCATATGTCGCCTTGGCATATCTGGCATCTCAACTTCATAAGCATTTTACTTCATGTTTTGACCTAAGCACATCAAGTGCAAGGTTTCAAAACATCTTCAACTTCTAAAATCAATATGGGATTTTTTTATCTTCACAATTAGACCCTTGTGGATGATTATCATTCAAATCAGAGTCCTTAATTGGATTCCTTATGTACCTAAATTCGAACGTTTCTGTTCCTTATAATCGAAATCGAATTTTCTCTTCAAAAATCTTTCTATCTTTATAGTTAGATTCTTGATAATGTTTAAAGTACCAAATGAAATCCAAGGAATGGATTCCTAGTGTGCTTTAAATACATGTGCTCTGTTAGCAGAACAAATTTCTAGTTAAACAATTTTGTGGTTATGTGACTATGTGTTTATTCATCTTATGTTTTCTTTTATGCATTTTGTGTTTTTTTACACTCTGGATATTCGTTATCCAAATCCTTGCAGGATCTTTCATATCTTCATATGAGGGATTCGTAGCAGGATAGTCAAAAGGTACTACCTTAAATCCTTAATGGGCTTCTATGTAATAGTTAAGACCCTTGGATTATATAGTACCGCTCCATGATTCATAAGAGACCCTTTTAGTGGTCTAGTAAAAAAGATTGATTCAGAATCTGGTTAAGAATGACATCTAGTGATGTAGCTGAACAGACTCCTTGATAGTCTATTTAGATCATTTATTGATTTAATTAAAAGGACTCTATGGGGTCTAGTCACACTCATCATAGGATTGTTCATTTGGTTTTCCCCTACACATTATAAAATAGAATGTGTTAACTATGCAAGGAATTATCTAATTATGGACGCGTACATAATTATGAAATTCAATGCACGGAAACCACAGTAAAATTTATTATGTGTAAGAACCGATAGTGGCAACAATAACGAAATGTGAACAATGTACAGGAGGTATGGTGGACGCACCAATGACGCTTCATATACTTGTATATAAGTGTCCCTCTTACATTGCAAGCATAATGTTATTAAGGTTACTAGAAGTTCAGAACCCTAACCAATGTTGTTCGATCTTTTCAACTTCATGTTTTCAAGCTCTCACAAGTTTCCTCTAAATAAATTTCGGGACGAAATTTCCTAAAGTAGGGGAGACTGTAACACCTGTGCCTCCACGGCCATCAAACAAATACCGAACCAATGAAATATTATATTTCATACTTGGGATTTGTAAAAATATGTGTATCATTTGCACATATCAATTTTTGTTCAATTCCAAACTCTAAATCGCTTTCTGGAAGGTTATACGCGCACCAATGCATAAATATAACCAGTTTAATGCAACAAACACTCCGGAATAGTGACATAGGCTTAACTTACCTTAAACAACCTTTACATAACTTAGAAATAAGTTTTGAAGGCTTTGGTATGTCAAAAACAAGTTAATTCACTTACAGGGACTAAACTTGACAAACTGTGAAAGTATGCCAATTTGAGCTGTAACGAACATTCTGGAACATGACCATAAGTTAAACATACCATAAATATCCTTTACATAGCTTAGAAATAGGCTTTGAGGGGTTCGGTATGCTAAAATAAACTTTTGGGTCATTCAGGGACTAAAAGCGTCAAAAAGGTGCACAAGTTTGCATTTTCGCGCATAACTTACGTTCTGAATACCTTCGGACATCCAAAAATTTATGTAAGCACTAAAATACTTTATTTTAGTGTTTGGAATGAGAAAAATCCATTCGTCGCACAATTTAGATCGTTTCTCGCGCTTATGCGCATTCCGTCGTAATTAACCGAACATCGCGATCGTACGACCAAACGAACTGACATCCGGCATATTTTTGAGCATGTTTCATGCCCACAATGTTTAGGCATCCTTGTGGAGCCTTGAAAATGATTTAACGAGCCTTAAACACGTCGGAAATGGCCTGAATACGCAACGGGGACTGAAAGTTGAACATTTGAAAGTGTTTGCTGATCAGGGGGACCCTAGCGCGACGCCTAGCCCCCCTAGCGTCACGCTAGGCCTCTTCTGATCAGCAAAGGTCATTTTTAACACAAGTTAGCAGCCCCTAACACTTCCCAAAGGTCAAGTGCCACATGTTAAACTCTTATGGTGGCCAAATTCAGTAACCACAACATTCCAACAAGTGTAGGGATGTGATCATTCCCTCTTCTCCAAGAAACGATCCTAACGGTTCGGGAAAAACTATAAATACCCACATACCCCAACTTCATTTCTCACTAGAATCTGATCAATTGTGCTCTAAGTTGAAACCTTTGTTTCATACCTGAGCTATTTTGATCTAGATTAGCATTCGGGGACCCTTCGTAAGTGTTCCTTCGTTCTTTTATTGCTTTTCGAGTCCGAAAGTCAAACTTTGTTTGACTTTCTGCATTGACCAGTTTATGGTCGATGCGAAGTTCGTTTGAACTTCATAACGTGAGCGTAATCACGATGGTTATAGTCCCTAGTGACTATACCTACTGATTACCACGTTATCTAGGCTCAGTGACGAGCCGTAGTTTCGGTCAGAATACGTATTCTTGCGTATTTTGTAACCAAACTACTTATGGGTATCAAAACCGTTTGTTTTGATACCAAACCTGTTTTCTAAACTTAGTTAAGCATGTTTTAGCATGCTTAGCTCGTCACTTTTAGTTTAGTGCTTATATAGGGTCGTAAGGTAAGCGATCTAAACAATCGCTTATACTTTCGAACCCGACCCATTTGGTCGATCATTAGGATCCGACCAAACACATTAGGTGACCATAGTATATAGGAAATAACCTTCCGAGGTTATACCTTATGGTCGCTTCGTTTAAGTAGTGTTATGATAGGTAGTTTATATGCCTTAGGTAAATTACCAAAATGCCCTTTTTACGCCAAAACTCATTTTAAACATATGTAACATAACTTATGGTATCTAAACTAATTTGGTAACAATATTAGATATGTTAAGGCATATTTTACTTGTCATAGGACTAATTAGGCGTTCCGAACGCGTTTCACGCGAACGACGCGTTAAAGTAGCATAAGCTACCTAAACGGGTCGTAATGGGTCACAAACACTTAGGTTAAGTTTCGTTTTAGTATGTGGGCTTTGTTAAACCATATTACACGAGTTCCCATACTTGTTTGGTTTACGAACCCTCATTCTATCCGATCTTCCGATTTAGGTCCGGTTTATTAATGTAGTTACCTATATTAGGTGCCGTTTGATTCCGTGATCTCTAGCATTGCTTGGTGGTTATCTTAGGACTTCTGAGCAATCTCAAGTGAGTACATAGACCCCTCTTTTACTGTTTTCCAAACTGTTTTGGGGTGAAACACATGTGCCTACTTGTTACTTTCATGCTTTCCTGTTTTCACATCATATACTTCCTATGTTCATTAGTACATTATAGTACATGATTTCATTACATTTTATACTATGTATGTCCATTGTGTGCATACTTAGTACATGGTTCTACATTACATTTCTGCTATGTATGTTAACTGATAGCATGCTAGCACATTGATTTACATGACTTTTCTGCTTTTTACGTTAACTTAGCCTACTTAGTACATTTCTTATTCATCATATGCTTACATTTTGGTATGACATTTGGTTTGTTTAAACTATACTATACATTCATTAACACCGATCATGCCGCTCGGTAGTAGGTAGTGGTACCATAGGACTTGACAAATCCCATTCCTGAAATCTCGGGTTTGTTTGGACGTAAGGAATGACCGAATCCGAATACATATTCTTTTGATAACCCATTTTTACATGGTTATCCGACTGTCGCAAGGCTTGGATGTATGAATTTTCACAATACCGCATAAATGTCTATATCAGTATAGCATGCATTTACTACACAAAACATAACTTTGATTTAAACCAAGTTTTACTTCAATACTTTGTTTTGTGCATTTCACCTATGGTTTAGTTGATGCATTTCACTAGCCATACATATCATTTTGGTTACTCATTACATGATTTACATTTGACACATAAACATTTTCGACATTGGTTATACATTACATGATTTACATTTGACACATAAACATTTTCAACATTGATTATACGTTGCATGATTTACATCTTGACATAAACATTTTGGTATATTATTCAATACATTTGACAATTGGTTTAAACATAGACATCTTACATTGTTGGTTTGGTTTGAGTAAGTGATTGAAGTAACGAGGCGTGTGTAATATGATATAAGCATGGTGGATACGCCGCTGGTACTTCCTATATATAAGTGTTTATATGGTATTACATATCCTAGAATTATTTGAAGCATTTCAATTTTGACATATAACATTTTATACAAATAACATACTTTTCACAATACATTGTTTTACAAACAACTTATCTTATACAAACTCATCTTACATGGTTATTCATTTAACCTTACATTTATTTATACATATCATCTGATCTTATCGTTTTTCAAATGATTTACAAGACAAAGCAAATTACAGGGTTCATGACTAAACATTTTCTTAAACAATAAGTCATGAATCCTATTTTCATAAACCTATGTATCTCACAGGCATTTTTATGCTGACGTACCTATTTTCACATGTGTTTCAGGATATGATGCATAGGATTTATCAAGATACACTTAGGCGGACTTGGTCCTTAGCAACAATAAAAGATGCAAGACTAGTTATTTATGTTATGTTTCTTTGATTGTCAAGACATTGTAACTACTTTAATCAATAAAACAATATTTCAATTTCCATGTGTTATGAAACAATGATTCTGTTACAACACTTCCCGACATTTCCGCCATGTTTGGTTGTCCTACGTGGTCGGGGTGTGACACCCAGTACCAGTTCCGGCCCAACACGTATCCTTCGAGTGGCCGTTCCTTCCACATGACTCACATTTCTTCAATCCGCATTGGCCAGAATGATGGCGCTGGCATGTATCACACTTGGGCAGAGTGCCCATATAACCTCTGCCTTTGCTTTCAACACCGGTTTTGGCCCTAGCCGGTGTGCTCGACTCACCCCTCTTGCTTACAACATTGGTACCTAGCTTGAAATTGGAAAATTTCCGTTTGTTTTCACCAGACGACTCCACATGTGTTTCCTTTTTCTTCTGATCAGAAACTGAGAACTTGTTCAACATAATGGCCTCTTCAGTAAGCGCCACACTGAGGTCTATGGCTTCCGTGATCGTTGCAGGTTTGGACGTGGTAACCATACTCATTATCTGGGGTGCCAATCCCCAGGTAAAGCGCTCGACACATTTAAATTCAGGCGTGACCATGTACGGCACTACATGGGACAAATCATCAAATCTTTGAACATACTCTGCAATCTTAGGACCATCCATTCTTAGATGCCAGAACTCAGTTTCTAGCTTCTGTATTTCAGCACGCGAGCAGTACTTCCTTCTCATTAGCTCTTTCAGCTCATTCCAGGTTAACGCATAAGCAGCAGCTTCTCCTAACGTCTGCACTTGCAGATTCCACCACGATAGGGCACCATCCAGAAACAGCCCTGAGATGTAGGTTACTTGTTGCTCGGGAGCGCATTTGCTCATTCTTAGGACAGAGTCTGTCTTTTCAGCCCACCTAACAAACGCAACAGCACCCCAGTGCCATCGAAATTCACGGGCTTACAGTCGAGGAACTGTTTGTAGGTGCACCCTACACATACGTTGGAATTTACAAATGATGTTAGCGATCGTGCTATAAATATCCAAACGTATCGTAGTATATCTCAAACGACTTAACATTACCATGGGGTGGATTGTTATTGCCGTTGTTGTTGTTGTTATTCGAAGTATTCCGGCTCGTTTCTGTTTGGGAGGCTGCATATTGTGCTATAGCCGCGGCGATTATTCCTTGGAGTTCCGCCTCGGTAGTAGGCATGCGTACATCGTGTCTTGGAGGCATCTTCTAAAAGATGATCATGTAGGTCAGGTCATAGTAAGTATAATAAATATGCATATATAGTAGCATTCATCAATCACATAACATCTCATGTTATAAATTAAAACATATAACTCAACAAAGCATGTAGTGAGAATGTTGCCATTGAGCTTCATTAATCACGACCACAATATTGTTTCACAAGTTTAGTAGTACATCATACATCCAAATGACATCGAATGGGTCACATCACCCTCAAAAATACAAGTCAAACTACAAATATCATATACAAAAGTGTGATCTCTCAACAGTCTTCGTAAGCTGGCTCAATAGCGACATTCTCACCAAAAGATTGACCTGCATAAAACCAAAAATGCCTATGCTGATGGCGGTAGAGGAGGAGGAGGAAAATGAGAGAAAAGCAAGCGACGCATGTGTAACCAGTCCTCCTCTAAGGCACGATAGGCGCGCAGCAAATATGCTATCTGCTGCTCAGATGTCATGAAACAAACGTCTGAATCGGGGGAAAGCGGACGAGAAGTGTGTGGTGCTGCAAGGGGGGTCTGACAATGACAAGATGGACGTGGAGCTCTCTCCAAATCCTGAATACGACACGTCAATGCATCCTGCTGTATCATCAAGGAAGTGAGGATGTCCTCCGCAGAGTACCCCACATGGTATGGGTGGTACGGATCAGACAGTGGCATGATAGGGGGCGTAGTCCATAAAAATGGCTCGCTAGATGGAATGAAAGATGGTGCAGTAGGTGGTATAACATGAGGAAACTGTGACATGACCGGATCAGATGTCGATACAGGTGGAACAAAAGTAGAATGAGAAATCTGTGGTATAAACTGGCCGCCCCCTGACATGAAAGGTACGTGACCAAAAGGCTGTCGCGATGAACCCTCCCCAGGACGCGGTAGAGGGATGTCCTGGAAAAAGGTAATCGGAAGATAGGTACGATGGACATCGCTCGTGTGTGGGTGGGATAGTGGAATATCAATGGGTGCAGAAACAGGTGCTACTGGAGGTGTAACAGGTAACACAAATGGTGGGTAATCGTCATCGTCATCGATCCACCCGTTACGGGTGTCGGCGTAACGTGGATCTATATGAGTAGCAAAAGGTGCACGGTCAAACAGTACCGGCACGGGATCGGGAAATGGTGCATCAATAACAGGATCATCTATCAAGGGTGGAGCAACAGCGGGAAGATCAGCAACGGGTATATCACCAACAAGAGGTGCAATGGCTGGTGCATCATCATGGACAGGGTCATGCTCTAATGCAGGGTCAGGAGCAACTATAGGCTCTGGGGCCACACCAGGCTCCGGGTCAACAAGATCCATATCAAAATCAGCAGGGATGTCAAGCAAAGGGTTAATAGGATCTACGGGCGCCTCTAGGTGCTGATCCATGTGAATAAACTCAATATCGTGGTCAGGATCAAAATCAGGGGGAAAGACCGGCTCAAAAGCGTCATCGACCTCGTGGTCAAACTCGAACTCGTGCGATGGACAGGGTGCAGCTGACATCGCCATGTCGGGGTCAGAAGAGTGAGGCTGCACACTATGGTCGTGCAAAGATGCAGATGCCACAGACTCCAATGAGTCCAGGACAGGTGAACCAACAGGAAGCTCCTCTATAGGGGCCTCAGCAATGGGAAGAATAACGTCAGCATCAATAGGGGCCCCGCCCTCATAGTCAGCCTCAGGCGGATCCTCCTCAACAGATCGATGTCGTCATCAGAAACGACAGCGAGTGGCATATCTACTACTGGGAAAACAGCAAGCGGAATGGGAGCAGGGATCACCGCAAGAGGTAGATCCCCGGCAGGAATGCCATCAGCAGGCTCAACTCCGACGTCAGGCAGCGCGAACGGCTGGAAAGCATCGTCGTCAGTGCTGGTGGTGTCTGATGTGTAGACCTCTCGCTCTGACGGAATCTCGTCATCTGACACGATCGCCATGGGGTCTAGTGTGTCCGATACTCCTGTGTCTGATGATGAAACCATGACGTCTGTAACACAATCACATATATGCACATATATCAATCATAAAGTCAAATAAACATGTTAGCCACAATAAAGCAAACAGGTAATCATCCTAGTCTCCTAGACTACCCTCCCAGCCTCTCAGACTGAACCTCCTAGCCTCTCAGACTAACTCCCTGCCCTCTAAGACCAACCTCCCAGTCTCTAAGACTAAATCCCTGGTCTCTAAGACCAACTCCCTAGTCTCTAAGACCAAAACCTCCCAGTCTCTAATACTAAACCTCCCCAACCTCTAAGATTGGACCCCTCAGTCTCTAAGACTGAACCTCCCTAGCCTCTAAGGCTAAACCTCCCTCAGTCTCTAAGACTGAACCTCCCCAATCTCTAAGATTGAACCCTTCAGTCTCTAAGACTGAACCTCCCCAGCCTCTAAGGCTGAACCTCCCTCAGCCTCTAAGACTGAAATATATAAATTTTGAAAAAGTGTATTTGTGCCTTTTATTTGTAAAAATGTTTTGTATCCTGGATCTGGACGTTTTAGTGTATGCAATGTAAAAATATTTTCGTGAGAGCCCTAGTGATCATAGTCTAGACTCGAGAAAGAATCCTAGTTCGCTATGATCGATGCTCTGATACCAAGCTGTCACACCGTGGCTTTTGCGGAAGCGTGGGTTTATTTGGTGTGACTTCTTAATACCATAGCAAATATCATAACCATGCTATATGAAATAAAACACATGATGTTCATCCATTCAACAAGTTTTAAAAGTTACACGACAACATTGTTTAAAAGTCGACACTTAAAACAGATTACGATATGACATAATTTAAAATGTGTTCACAAGACACAACCAAAAGACATGAATAAAAACACAGTTTAAGACTTGTAACCCGTCCAGGCAAAGGTCACATTCCCTAAACTCGGATGACATCATTATTCCTACGCAGCTTGACGAGATTGCATACCTTGCCAGATCCCCTAGTTTCCTGAAATACATGTAGTTTGAAAAATCAACAAAAAGTTGAGCGAGTTCATGTAAAAGTGAGTATGTATAAACCTTTGTAATATGTCTGTATGTATAAAAATCCCTGGTATGTAGCAATTAAGGAAAAAGAGATCACCACTGGATTGCAAAGCCAATGATATGTGTGAAGTGATGCAGGAAGACTCAAACCTAGCAGATTTTTGCGTCGGGCTCAAAGTTACCCCATGGTCCGTACTGTGGACCCAGGAGTTGGGCTCGCTATACCCAAATATATCTACCACTCATGACCCTCGGTCCTACAATGAGGATTAATGGCCCCAAGTACCACCTACCCACTCACATGATCTAAGTAGTATACCCTCCTTAAGCTAACCATACCATGTATAAAAGTGTTTGTAATTACTGTAACATGTATTCCACCCCCGAAGTATAAAAACTGAAACAGTTAAGAGAAAAGGGGGACATGAACTCACAGAAGTGTGTATCCCGAAACGTATGTCTTCAACTCAACCTGCTGTGTGACGACCTACACGTACTAATGCCTATTAGACGGATGCCCGTGCCTTGGCTTAGGGTTTAACGTTTTTGGGGAAATAGTTAGGTAACTATTCCGTATTCACACTTCTTATTTATTTTATATTTCCTTCCCAAGGATGTGGGTTTTTATACATGTACACGTTATAATTCCGAATAATATATTTTAAGTCCCACTTAGAAAATATATTTTAAATCACTTGTCTAAAACATCTTAATTCCAAAATATAAATTTTTCCCAAAAATATTATATTTTACTTCATATAGTTTCCCAAAATAATACTTTACCAAAACATACGTGTATAAGAGTATTTTTCAGAAATATACATAAGTTACGTTTTAGTGTTTCGTATTATAACAATACTGGTGTAACTTAAATATTTATTTGTGAGAGCGTTGGTATTATTTTGGAGTTGAAATTTCATAATATTTTCAAGTTATATTATTTTTATCCTAAAAATAATATATATCCAGTTCACAAAATAATCAAATAATCACACAAGCGTCTTATTATAATATATATTCTAAATATATATTTATCAAGTTTTATTTACGAAAATCCACCTCCGGTACTTGGTAATTTTTGAAATAAAAATCATGGCGAAGTTTATTTTGAAACTCAAGTTAAAAATATATTTGTAACCATTTGTTAGAAATTATTTCTAGGTGTTGAAATTTTAGAAAAAATTCGCCAGAGTTTCCTCTGTAAATGGAGGTGTCCATGCTTTTAGCATATCATTTTCCTTTGTAAAATCAATCAAACAATTTAACAATCAACAACATACAACTTTAATCATCAAACTTGACATAAAATAAACATGAACCATAAACTTATGAACTTGAAAGTTTGTAAAAATATGTAGTAATTTACTAGCATATTTAGTAGGTCTTGTTATCTTTAAAAATATGATTAGTTTCTTAAAAACTTTATTTTTTAAAGAATATCTATTTTCACAACTTCTAGTCATATTTTCCAAAAATATTTCTTTGTGGAATTTTCTTGTTACACAAGTGTTCATACACTTGTTTACTTACTAAAAATGATTTTAGTTCATACAAGATCCGGGTTTTAACAAAACTAGTATTTTTCACTTGGTTCTTCCGAAAACCCACTCATAGATCCTTAGATCTACAAGTTTATAACTTTATTTTTCAAGAAAACTTATATTTATTCAAGTTCAAGTTCATGTGTGGATGGTTTCATCATCCTTCATAACTCTATCATTTATATCTTGCTGTTCATGTTCTTAAACATGATCTAGCAAGTCTATGTGATGGATCATCTCATTTTTACTACAAATAACATTCCACAATCATAACAACATAAGATCAACATGATTTCAACATCATTCAAACATTACTTCATCTTTTATCCATTCTTTATCATTTATGTTCATAAACTTTGATTATGTTCTTTAGAGTTTTCTTAATATTTATCATTCTTTCATCTATTAACCACCAAAAATAAGAACAAGATGAGGTTTTAAAGCACTTACTATTAGCACAAGGCTAGGGGAGAAAGAAGGTGTAAAAGTGGTGGATAAAAGAAAACTAGAGTGGTCCTTGAGCTTCCGAGTGCACCAAGCTTGTTTGTATGACCTCTTGCACCCTTGTATGTATGGAAAATGCTTGAACAAGAGCTTGATGGTGGGTGTATGGTGGTGAGGTGGTGGCGGCCGTGAGCTATGAAGAGAGGAGAAGAAGGAGTTTGTTGTTGGGTGTTTGATGAGAGAAGGTGGAAGACTCTTAGACTTATTTATAAACCAAGTTCTCTATTAACCAACATAAAAAATGTTTCTCTAACCAACAACAATAACAATTTAATATTCAAAAGAATGGTGGGGGTGTCCCCACACCATGCAACTATCGAAGTGGGGGGGGGGTATGGGGTTGGGTGGTGATGATCTAGTTACAAGTTAGTTATGTTTGAATGATATAGTTAGTATATTATAGTGTGTAGTATAATATAAGGTGTGTTAGGGTGTCCGGGGACCCTAACTAGCTCAGAAAAGTAAAAACAATGTGTTTGGCAATATTTTTATGTTCCGGGTACAGTCCGGTTGTTCGGTTGGATGTTGATCCGTTAAAGTGCTAAATAAAGCTTTAAAGTGTCTTTTATATTGTTTTTAGTGACACATAAAATTCCCAACACTTTGGAGATTGTCTAGGACTATTTTCCCAAGTTTTTGCACTTTACTAGCATTGTTAAATGCTGAATTTTGGTTGACTAGTGCAGAATTCTGCACTTCAAGTATGTTTTAGGCACTTCCGGGCACTATAACTATCACTTAGTGACGCAGTTTTATGATCCTCACCTCCCTACACTCCCTACTAGTGTAGTACTCTATCTCTGGATCATACTGGCCTCACAAATATTGTCTGTCTAGGTGCTGGCATTGTTAGCATGTTTTTATGGTTATCCGCTCACTGTGCTAACTGTGCTTTGTGCATCAAGTTTGTCACTAATGTTTGTGTGTAAATAATAGAGTGACAGTATAAAGTGTGATGCATGAGTATGTATGTAACAGAAATCAGTAAGCAGTTTAATCACAGTTGTAATCAAGCACAGTCATTAAGCACAAATTAAATATTAATTAAGTGTACGGATACCAGTAAATGTGAGGGTTGTCACAGCAGTCCACGGAAAAATTCATTTAAAATTCATCGTAAGTCCGATTAACGAAATTCTAGTTGGAGAATTACAACGACACCCGTGGCGTACGAATTTCATGACCTAACCCTATCCAGGTTTCAAGTTATGACGAAAAACATAACACACATTTTCTACAGAAAAAACACAGCTTTTGTTGCTGTACAATATGGACCTTTAAAAATAGCAAACGACCTCGAAAAAATATGATTCTAGCGCCATTTGAATCATTCTTCGAAAAATATAATTTAAACTTCATAAAATCAATTTTTCAATTTATAACGGTCCGTTTACAGCCAACTGAAGTTGGCTGTTTTCATCAATCAGCATGCAGTTTTACATTTAAACGACACCAAAACGCGTGTAAACGACCCCGACTCTTCCTAATAATAACTAACAGCAGGTTAATCATCCTTTACCATCTAACCATACCCATAATCACAAAACCCTAACCATAACACATCATGATTTTTCACAAAAAATCAGCCAATGATCATTTATGCATACATACTATCGATTAATTCAACAAATCGCATACTTAACCGAAATAAATCATGTAACATCAAAACCCTAGCATGTTAACTAAAAATCACAGCCATGTTTCTACAAAATCACACCAAGAATTACAATCCAAATCAAGAACACTAACCTTAGAGCAAGAGAAGGGATTTCACGAACGTGAAAGGCGAATCAAGAGCTAGGGTTTGATTTTCGCAGGCGGGGGGGGGGGGGGGGGGGGGGTCTTTTCTGGTCGACGATCACAAGGGGGGTATTAGGGTTTCTGTTTTTGATTTCTTCTCCCCAAAGCCAAATACGTATCATTAAATCATAAGGAGAGTTGGGCTAATGGGCTACAAGGACCAAGAGATGTGGCTTTGGGCTTTATATTTCGAATAAGGGGACAAGGGTGGGGTTGGGCCTATAAATGGCGCAAGAAAGGGGAGGGGGTGAGCTTGGGTTGGGTTTTAATAGGTAACAGTTTCGCACTAAGCGACGGTTTCACAAGATTCATGAAATAATTAATTAAAACGTTGCGTATCGGGGAATAATATTTTACAATGCTTCGATTCACAAAATAAAGTATTCCAACATTTCTGTTTAGGGTTTCGGTTTCACATAATTCACATTACACATTACCAAGAACACAATCGTTCAAATAAAATAAATCACTAAATTCAATTTATTTAACGTACATGAAATTACACAGTAGTGCGAAATGTTCAGGAATTTACACGAGTTGTCACAGAAATCTGTCAATTTTGGGTCTGGCGGGTTACTATCATAGATTCATCGAAGGTTTCCCGAAGATCGCTCAACCCCTTACAACTCTAACCCAAAAGGGTATCACCTACAAGTAGGGTGATGTTCAGGAATTCGCGTTTCAACAGCTGAAGGAGAAGCTTTGTAGTGCACCTATTCTTTCATTACCAGAAGGCACCGATGATTTCATCGTCTACTGCGATGCGTCTAACCAAGGACTCGGTTGTGTTTTGATGCAATGCGAGAAAGTCATTGCTTACGCGTCACGCCAACTCAAAGTTCACGAAAAGAACTACAATACCCACGACTTAGAATTGGGAGTTGTAGTCTTCGCACTCAAGATATAGAGACATTACTTGTACGGTACCAAATGCACGATTTACACCGATCATAAGAGTCTCCAGCACATACTTGATCAAAAAGGGTTAAACATGCGACAACGCCGATGGGTTGATGTAAGACCCTTACCATAATAATGAATAATTCATATAAGATAATGTGCATTTATATAACAAAAATGCCATTTTCCAAAAACATCAGCGTAACGACATTTACATAAAGTTTAAAACATTTAAACTATGTTTACAAAAGTTTTACACAAGTGTTTAGTAGCAAGAGGAACTAAAATAGATGCGGAAGCTTCATTTAAATGTGTGTTCGGTTCTTGAGCAAGCTTGATCGTCATCCAAAAGAGTTGCATTTACTACCTATAGGCTATAACAAAATTCATCACAAACATTAGTTATGAAGAGTTATGATGTGTACAAATAAGTTCGCATGACCAAAACAAGCAAATAACAACATTTCAGCAGCCTTGTAGGCCGTTGCGTAGCGCGACAGAGTTAAGAGAAAGCTGTTGCGGGGCGCGACGTCTCTGGCGGGTCGCGACCGTAAAGGCCTTTGGCCGTCGTGGGGCGCGAGATCCTCATTTTGATAGAAAGTTTTGAAATCTGATGCTGCATATTTTCAGCAAAACAAATTTTCACCTAAATGGTCATAACTCTCTCTATTTTGACCCGTTTTACATTATGTTTCTTTCTACATGATCGTAAATTGATCGCCCATACTATAGACTCAGAATCCATCATCCAGATTTATAAATTCCTATCCTTTAAGCTTTCGGCTTAGGAATTATTTAAGAAGTTATTTGACCGGTTTACATCAAAACTCCAGTTTGACCCATTCGGTCTTCTTAGCGACGTCCATCGCTTTTATACAACCAAAGTCTCATTACTTTAGTTATTTTGACCCGTTTGGTTTTATTAGCGAAATCCATCGCTTTTATAGAACCAAACCTTCATCATTCGAGTCATTTTGATCCGTTTGGATAATATAGTGAAATCCATCACTTTTACATCCTAACTTATCGCTAGACTCTAGTTAATCCATTCGGTTTATTCATACGAAATCCACCGTTTTAGTATCAACCGAACTTCATAACATTTTATTTGTCATTCAATATAAATAGACATAAAAATACTAACGGAAATCTACGAAGCATATAGCCGCATACCTTTAAAGCTTTCCCTTTAAGCGAGTATCTGTTCAGCCCTAACCACGCGATGATTCGCCCAATTTGCCTATAGAGTTCAATTCGAAATTATCATTTAGAATTCTGATATTCACTAATTTATACATATTTTAGTCCCCCATTTTATGCGTTTTCGGCCGTAAAACCGTCATTCGGATACTTAATCAAGTATAATTTTGTTTACAGGCCTAAAACAGCATACCCGACAAGATGATAGTGAAAACGAGGATTTTCCGGGCGAAACGGCTGAACTGCGAACATTCTGTGGAAAATTCTGACCTGGGCAAGTCGCACCCCCGTGCGAATGGTGGCACCCCCGTGCGGATGCGACAACAAAGCTCAGCTCGGCGTTGCACACCCAGTGCGACTAGGAGTGCAACGAAATCCCGGGAACGCACCCCCGTGCGACTGGTGGCACCCCCGTGCGGATGCGACAACAAAGCTCAGCTCGGCGTTGCACACCCAGTGCGATCAAGAGTGCAACGAAATCTCGGGAACGCACCCCCGTGCGACTGAACGTACCCCCGTGCAGATGCGATGACCAGCCCCAGCTCGGTGATGCATGCCCGTGCACCCCATGGCACGCCCGTGCGAGATCGAATCTGGTCAAGATCTGATGACGTCATGCGGTATGGTGCACAGTAACTTCAATAATGCAAAAAGTGAACGGTCGTGCAACAGGATGCACGACCGTGCGAGATCGAAATTATATAAAAACTTGCAGAAACATTCTGCTCGTAACTCTGGACATTTTGGAAGCGATTCTGGCGATTTTCAGGCTCCGGAGGCTTCTGCTTTCACCCGGATTCAAGCCACATTGTGCCGATTAGCTTCGTTATCTTCCAGATTCTTAATCTTATGCTTGTTTGTGGTTTGGTTTTCTAATCTTTCCATAATTTTGTTAATCTTTCAAGCATTTAGATTAATGTTTATGTATTATTGTAGCCTTTGGGCAAAAACACAACAATCCCTTGCTTGATTATAACCATTAGTGTGTTAATCTTTGTTTGTAATGACACTTGGAAGTATTTTCTATGTTAATCTTTGATGATTAGTTTGCAACCTTGTTATTGATATTGATTTCTTGATTATAAGTAATTGTGTTAGATGATTGGTACTTGGTTAGTTAAGATAGTTGAAAAATGAAGCTTAATTAATCTTGTATTAGTAAACTTTAAACTTGGTTAACTAGTTTAGCTTGGTTAAAATGTGTGCACCATGATACTAGAAATGGTTAGTGGTTTAATAAAATGTAATTATTGTTAATCAAGAAAGCTTGCCGTCACGTAAGGACCTTAACGGGTTAAATGGTGTCGTTATAAATTCTTGCCATGATTTGTTAGCTTAGTTAGTAGTTTAGGCCAAAATTGTTATCTTGGTGAATTTATGTGCAAGATTTGTAAAATGAACTTGGTTGTGATTTAATCTAGTTTATGCTTGTCTCGGTGGTTGCATTGTGTTTATCGGTGTCGCTTTCCTTGTTTAAGTGATGTTAGAAAACTCCTAACGGATGACTAACTTATTTTTAAGGGATTTTCATAGACATTTATCAATTGCTCGTTAAAGAACAATTTTAGGTGGTTAAAGTGTGTTTATCGTTTTAACTTTCTGAATGATTGTCATGTTAGGATTCCCGAAAGGGATACTAATTGTCTCAAAATTGGAGAATTGATCAAATGCTTCTAGTGCCAAAACCGACTTAGTTGACATGCTCTGGTTGTGTATTAAGCAAGGCTATTTATCTATTTTCATATTTGAAATCTATTATGTTTTTATAAGTAGTTGTTTATGCTTACTTTAGTTTATTAAAAAATCAAACAACTTATGTTTTTACCGGTAGTTTAGTGACAAAGGTCTAGTATTATTCCTCCGCCCATTTCCTTGGATCGATACTTGGTTCTTACCGATACTTTACTACATATATGACGGGGTACACTTGCCTCTTTCGTGTGTGTTTTGATTTAAAGTAATAATCACTTTTATAAATTTAAAACCAAATCGTGTGTAATTTCATTGTAAAAATATGTGTAGTCGCGCACACGTCAAATTCATTTTACAATATTTTACACGCAATGCGTCTAACGAGTCAATTAAGTGATCCTTTCATATTTTTCAATATTTCAAGTCACTTAGGCATTTTGTCGAACATCTTATGGGTGAGATTATTATACAAACATTATCTAATTCATGATTAGTAATTTAACCATGTTTAATCATCATTTTCAAACTCATATGTCTAGTATGCATAAACAACACCTAGACTTACATAATAACAATCAAATAACACCAAATTATCACTATAATTCAAGTGTTCATCATTTCATTACAAAAACCCATTTTGCACATATATGATAAATCTTTCAATCACTAGGTTATGACATAAAATCATTAAATTATCATCTAGAGTTTGTTCCTAGACTTGTAATCATCTAAATTTTGCCATGACATCAAACTTTCATTCAAGAATTTCATCTATGAGAGTTCATGACAATTCAAAACATCACCAAATATCAAACATAACTTGTGATCTCCTAACTTATGTGATCACAATTCTAGCTTGAAACTGATTTCTAACTTGAATTCTCCTTTGATTTTTGAAGAAAATATGAGATTAGGGTTTTGAGAAAGTTTCCCTTCCTTGGCTCTGTGTTTAGTTCGACCAGAAACACACACTTGTGTGTGTTTTTGTGTCTATCTTATGTTTTAAAACATCAATTTCAATTATGTCAATTTTAGTCCCTCTATTTTTAAGAATTTGTAGAATGGGTTAGAATCCCTTGATTCTTCATCATTCCATACATATAATTAACTAGGTTAAACATTCCTAGTTTTATTTTTTTGCAAAGTTATTAGCAACACTATTAATTATACATATATACAAATATATATAATTTAAAATTTTTGGGGTGTTACAAGTCCACCCCCTATAAAGAGGATTTCGTCCTCGAAATCGTAATACGTACCAAATAGGGAAGGGTATAGGTGTCTCATTTTTTCTTCGGACTCCCGAGTGGTGTCCGATCCCTTTGATGTTCCCATTTAACTTTTACTTGATCGATTTCTTTTTTTCTTAAGCTTTTGAATTTTCAGTCAAGAATTGCAATAGGCTTTACGACATAGTTCAGTTTATCGTCTATTTTAATGTCGTCGTAGCTTATGTAAGCCGTTTCATCAGCTAGACAGTTTCGAAGATGTGATACGTGGAAAGTGCTATGTATACCGCTCAACTCCTCCGGTAGTTCAAGTCGGTAGGCTACTTTACCCACACGTTCAATGATTTTAAATGGCCCAATAAACCTTGGGCTCAATTTCCCTCTTTTTCAAAATCGCATAATTCCCCTTCCATGGAGATACCTTGAGCATGACCATATCACCAACCTGAAACTCAATTGGTCTTTGTCTTTTATCAGCGTAAGACTTCTGTCGATCTTGGGAAGCTTTCAAATGAGCCCGGACCACTTCAATTTTCTCATTAGTGGTCCTGACTACATCTTTGTGGGCAAATTCATGAGGACCCACTTCACCCCAACATACCGGGGTCTGACATTTTCTGCCATAAAGCATTTCGTATGGAGCCATTCCAATGCTGGAATGGTAACTGTTGTTATATGAAAATTCATCTAGTGGTAGATAGACATCCCAGCTACCGCCAAAATCAATGATACATGCCTGTAGCATATCTTCTACCGTTTGAATCATTCTTTCGCTTTGCCCGTCTGTCTGAGGATAGTAAGCGATACTAATAAACAACTTAGTACCCATTTGTTCTTGAAAATCACGCCAAAAGTTTGAAGTAAACCGAGTATCTCTATCAGATACAATGGACACCGGTACTCCATGGCGGGCTACGATTTCATTCGTTTAAACTTCTGACATCTTCTCAGATGTGTATGTCTCATGAATCGGAATAAATTGAGCACTCTTCGTTAATCTATCTACGACTATCCAAATGGCGTCGAATCCACGTGTTGTTCTCGGTAGTTTGGTTAATAAATCCATGGTTATGTGCTCCCATTTCCACACCGGAATGTCTAACAGTTGAAGTTTACCGTAAGGCTTCTGGTGTTCCGCTTTACTTGTAAACAAGTTAAGCATTTTTCAACATACTTAGTTATGTCTCTTTTCATTCCGGGCCACCAATAGTTTTGTTTCAAGTCTTGGTACATTTTGGTAGCTCCCGGATGAATGGAATAACGTGACTTGTGAGCTTCATCAAGAAGAAGCTTTTTAACAATACATGTGTTTGGAACCCAAATTCTACCAAAACGGGGTTTCAATCCATTATCACCATCCACCAAGTCTTTTAGCTGGCCCACCATTCTTTCTCTTTTCCAATTCTTTTCTTTTGCAGCTTCGATTTGTGCCTCTCGGATTCGTTTGAGTAAACCCAAGCTCACTACTAATTGCATCGACTGCACCCGAATGGGTGAATCTTCTTCTATTCGACTTAATGCATCTGCCACTACGTTGGCTTTTCTCGGATGATAGTGAATTTCACAATCGTAATCCTTCACCGTCTCTAGCCAACGTCTTTGTCTCATATTCAACTCCGTTTGATCAAAGAAGTACTTGAGATTCTTATGGTCAGTGAAAATAGTACATTTCACACCATACAAGTAACGCCTCCATATCTTTAAGGCAAAAACCACTGCTGCCAACTCGAGGTCGTGAGTCAGATATTTCTTTTCGTGAACTTTCAATTGCCTTGAAGCATATGCGATCACTTTTCCCCTTTGCATGAGTACACACCCAAGACCAAGCTGGGATGCATTAGAATATATGACCATGTCGTCAGTTCTATTTGGTAAAGTTAATATCAGTGCACTAGTAAACTTTTCTTTGAGTACTCGAAAGGCATCCTCTTATGCGCTTCCCCATACGAACTTCTCATCTTTATGGGTCAACTTAGTTAATGGCGTCATGATTTTGGAGAAATCTTATATAAATCTCCGGTAGTAACCCGCAAGCCCTAAGAAACTCCTAATCTCTGATGGATTCTTCGGAGGTTTCCATTTTTACACCGCTTATATCTTGGACGGGTCCACCAACACCCCGTCAGTACTTATAACATGCCCTAGAAATTGCACCTTGCGTAGCCAAAAGTGTGACAACCCAAGTTTTCAAGGTCTTCCCTTTGACACGTTACCTGTTACAAACTCTGTCTTTGAAATTTATTTGAGTGTGTGTTGCATTATGGATTGGTTAATTAACATAAACTTATTATAAACTAGTAAACTCTTGCAAACTATGCGTGACGAAACATTAGTGCAACAACCAACTATACTCGACGAAACATGGAGTTTCGCCATAACCCTGGTCGACAAAACACGGGTGTTTCGCCGGGGAGTGTTTCGCCGCATGGGCCTTCGGCCCAGATGAGGCCCAGCTTATTGTTCGACTATATATACATACTCAAGAGTTACGAAACACTTTTAGCAAACCCTAAACCACTCTTGGGAGTTCTACGGCAGTTCTCTCCTCTTGTGAAGTCTATTTTCCCCGTGAATCAAACTTATCTTTCCGATACCACGGTTAGTGTCTTGGTCTGATCGATAGATTAATCTTGGCATGTAGTATTGTGATATAGTGAATCTTGTGCGTGATGTTTCTTTTATTGATCGGCTGTTTTGATTCACGATTTCGAGATTAGGAATGATGCGTTTCTATGGTCATTGTTAGATTATGCTTGTTTGTGATTCTGGTGTTGTACCTAGTTGATGATCTATTAGGGTTACAATTATGATACATGCTAACTGTTACGATGAATGATGAGTGATAATGTTATGATGATTAATGATGCTATTGGTAGACTAATCGAGAGTAAAAACATGATGTGCTTGCATGGCAAAACCAAAAGCTGATTGAATTGTAATCTGTGATAAGGAAACTGTGAATATTAGGGTTTAATGAAATGATGAAACTGTTAAGAGTAGTCGATGAAACACCTGGTAATTCGCCACCCCTCACATCGATGAAACATCTAGAGATTCGTCACCCATGGTATCAACGAAACATCTCAGTGTTTCGTCGGTTGAAGTTTCGTCGTCCAGGAGATAGATCAAACTGTTGTTGGAACTTGAATGATATGAATGATTCTTTGTGACGAAACTCTATTACTGTCTGTAAATGATATGAGCATCGACTGTTAAGATACATACATGAGTAGTACATGTAACAGTTAACACCGTTGTGAAACATACATGAGAATTGTGGAGTCGTATGATTGAATAACTGTTAAGATGTTCGAATGCACACCATGTTTGTGAATTATACATGAACCATGCGAATGAAAACTAATTACGTAAACATGAATACCATAGGCTGTGACTGTTTAAGTGTGAGCAAGTAATTAATCATACCGAGCAAACCAAGGTGAGTTGACTGCTCTTTTTCCAAGCATGCATCCCGGGGAGGGATATCGGGTAACGTTCCGGGGAGGAATGTCAGGTTATTGGGATGTTGGTTATTACATTCATTTCTATCATTAAGACCCCTTACATCTACCGATTTGTTGCTGGGGAGGCAACGAGGTTATTAGTTGATAGCGCTATTAGGTTTGGCACCCTCACACCGTACCGGGGAGGACGGACGTGAACTCATTACCTTAACCACTTGACCAATGTTTTGATAGAGACATTGGGGTTTGGTCAAATAAATCTAGCTGCCATCTGCGGTAATCGAGTTAATAATAACATCAAATCAAATCATTGAACTGTCTTATACTCATATCTGGTAACTAAACATGTTAACAAAACTTTGAACTCACTAGCGTCGTCTGACACACTTGTCTGCATGCTTGCAGGTCGTTAGATTCTTGACATGGACTTGCTATCTGGGAGTGCTGGAGTGGTCATGGGTCGAGACTCTTGGATACTTGCTTTGTTGATTATGAACACTTGTTTTGAAACAATTGATTTACAGTTTACATTATGCTTTCGCTGAACAACAACTTTGGTTTAACTTATGACTTGGATTTATATTTTGAAATTAATGGAATGTTTTATTTAAATATTATGCGTTGTTCAATGTGATTGGTGGCTTGGATCCTGGTACATCACACGCCTCGCGGTGATTCCGCATGTGATATTTTTGGGGGTGTGACAGTTTGGTATCAGAGCCACTGGTTATAGTGAACTAGGTTTTTAAAACGTTTTTATAAAACCAGACTATAACCGAACAACTTCGAAAATCGACCATGACACTCAGCTCCAGATTGCAAGGTTCGTCTTCTGTTTACTTTATGCATTACTTGTTTAGTAGTCACACACTCACAGCCTGCATGAAACGATATACTAGATACTGTGGTGATTTGATAGTGTGACACTACACTCCGACTTTTGTGATTCATAATCCTGTAATACCTTTCGTTTTGCTATTTGAATGTGGGGGAAACTTTTAGCGCAAGTTAAGAGGCACTGAGATAAGCATGCAAATTGCCTTATTATTATGGGTGCACACATAATAATAATGTGAGGTGCATGTAAGTCCTAGTGAGGCTTAACGAGTGTGAGGAGGGTTCTGTCCTATTGTGTGTAAACTTGGTAGTTTGTAGATTTCAACGTGAAACAACATTCTTACCTCATCTCGACTCTTAAATTTGTTCCCTCTCTTTATATAGAATCATGAGTGGATGAGGTCATGGACGTGGTCACATCGCGATGACCCAAGCTGAACTGACTAACTTAATCAACACACGTGTGGCTGAGGCTTTGGCAGCCTACCAAGCTGGTATGAAATGTGCCGAATACTCTTTAAGCTTGTGTCGCATACACAACTCTTACCCCTGTGTTGTATTTTCTTCCGTCCGTTAGGTCAGCCAGCGCATCAGAACAATCTGCCTGCCTGCACATTCAAGACATTCATGGATTGTAAGCCATAGACGTTCAGTGGAACTGAAGGGGCTGTGGGGTTACTGCGTTGGTTTGAGAAGGCCGAATCAGTGTTTGCTATGTGTAACTGTCCCGTGGGGGACCGGGTGAAGTATGCTACTGGCACTTTGGAGGATGGTGCCTTAACTTGGTGGAATGCCCAGGTGCAAATGTTGGGCATCGAGAAAGCTAACGCCACTACTTGGGATGATTTTAAGGAATTAATGCGAGAAGAGTACTGTCCTCGTGATGAGATTCAGAAGCTTGAGAATGAGTACTACGATTTGCAGATGGAAGGATCCGAGATCGAGGCTTACACGAAACGATCTCATGAACTAGAAATTTTGTGCCCTAACTTGTCTCGACCTCCACATCGACGAATTGAGTTGTATCTCAAGGGCCTAGCATCAGCTGTAAAGGGTTATGTCACTGCTGCAAACCTTAACAATCTGCCCCAGATCATTCGTTTGGCACATAAGATTACTGACCAAGAGGTCGAGCGTGGCTTATTGCCGCCTCGTAAATCTACTACTACCACTGCTGCTACAGCTAACACACCTGCTAGTGATAACAAGCGAAAATGGAACGACGCTGACAAGGCGACCAGTGCTAGTCAATCTCAGAAAAGGCCTGACAACAGCAATAACCGTAGTCTCAGTCAGTCGTCCTCAGTTAACCAAGGCCAGGGCAGCAATCAGAATCAAGGCTCCTACGTTGGAAAGAAGCCACAGTGCAACAAGTGTGGTTATCATCATTATGGACCGTGTGTCCGGACTTGTCGTAGGTGCGAAAAGGTGGGCCATGAGGCCAAAGACTGTAGAGCCCCGCAGCCAAAGCAGCAGCAGCAGCAAAATCAACAGCATCAGCAACAGCAAAGGCAACAACCCCATCAGAACCAGGGCTTTAAGAAGGGGTGTTTCCAGTGTGGGGATGATGGCCACATCAAGCGGGATTGCCCTCAGCTGAATCAGAATGCCAATGACAACAACCGCTAGAACAACAACAACAATGCTGGGAACAAAAACAATGCAACAATTGGGGCAATGGTGCTCGTGGAATGGTATTTACGATCGGCGCTGGTGATGCTAGGAACGACGGCAATGTCGTGACTGGTACGTTTTCTGTGAACAATCTTATTGCTTCTATGTTATTTGATTCTGGTTCCGATTGGAGTTATATGTCCCTAGAGTTTAGTTAGTGATTAGGGTTAGCCCCAACGCCTTTAGAAGTTAAGCATGTAGTAGAATTAGCTGATGGCAAAACGATTGAAGCTTCGCATGTCCTACTTGGGTGTAAACTAGATCTTGTGGGTCAAGTGTTTGATATTGATCTCCTTCCTGTTACCCTCGGTAGTTTTGATATAGTGGTTGGTATGGATTGGTTGTCTAAACACCAAGCTGAGATTCTGTGTAAGGAGAAGATTGTATGTATTCCTCTCCCTGGTGGAGAGTCATTATCGGTTCAGGGGCATCACAGTGGTGCGATGGTTGGTATCATCTCAGCTATGCAAGCGCAGAAATGTCTACGAAAGGGGTATCCTGCTATTCTAGCACTTGTTACTAATAATCCGTCAGGAGGAAGAAGGATCGAGGATCTGCCAGTTATACGCGAATTTGCTGATGTGTTTCCTGAGGAACTTCCTGGTCTACCTCCTCAGCTTCAAGTGGAATTTCAGATTGATCTTGTGCCAGGAGCAGCCCCAATAGCTCGTGCTCCTTACCGTTTAGCACCTGGAGAATTGCAGGAGTTGTCTAATCAACTGTAAGAGTTACTGGATAGGGGCTTTATTCGACCCAGCTCTTCGCCTTGGGGAGCCCAGTTCTGTTCGTAAAGAAGAAAGATGGGTCCTTTCGCATTTGTATTGATTATCGGGAACTCAACAAGGTGACTGTCAAGAACCATTATCCTTTTCCACGTATCGACGACTTGTTTGACCAGTTGCAAGGGTCAAGTTTTTACTCGAAGATCGACTTGAGATCGGGCTATCATCAGATGAGGGTCCGAGAGGAGGATGTTCCTAAAACAACTTTTCGAATGCGGTATGGGCATTATGAGTTTGTAGTTATGCCGTTTGGTTTTACGAACGCGCCAGCGGTCTTCATGGACCTTATGAACTGTGTATGCAAACCGTATCTCGACAATTTCATTATAGTATTCATCGACGACATTTAGATCTACTCGAAGAGCAAGGAAGATCACGAGCGGCATCTGCGTCTTATTTTGGAACTCCTGAGGAAGGAGCAACTCTATGCGAAGTTTTCTAAGTGTGATTTCTGGATTCGAGAGGTACACTTCCTTGGCCACATTGTGAACGAATCAGGGATACACGTGGATCCTGCAAAGATTGATGCTATCAAAAATTGGGCTGCACCGAAGACTCCTTCAGAGGTGCGACAATTTCTTGGACTCGCTGGGTACTATCGCTGGTTTATAAAGGACTTTCGAAGATCGCCCAACCTATTACTTCATTGACATAGAAAGGCGTTGTATACTCTTGGGGAACAAAACAAGAGGAAGCTTTTCAGCTACTAAAACAGAAACTCTGCAGTGCACCGATCTTGTCTCTACCTGAAGGTACAGAAGACTTTATAGTATATTGTGATGCTTCCATACAGGGTCTTGGTTGCGTGCTGATGCAACGCAACAATGTGATAGCTTACGCCTCTCGGCAGTTGAAGGTTCACGAGAGGAATTATACGACACACGACTTGGAGTTGGGAGCCGTAGTATTTGCGCTCAAAATCTGGAGGCATTACCTGTACGGTACTAAATGCACTATTTATACCGACCACGGGAGCCTTCAGCATATTTTCGACCAGAAGGATTTGAATATGCGACAGCGTCGCTGGGTAGAACTTTTAAATGACTACGACTGTGCAATTAAGTATCATCCAGGTAAGGCCAACGTGGTAGCTGACGCTCTCAGTCGAAAGGAATCGAAACCCAAACGTGTTCGCGCTTTGCAGCTCACCATTCATTCTAACCTACCTGACCAGATCCGTTCTGCACAAGCTGAAGCGTTGAAGGAGGAAAACATCGAAGCCGAGTACTTAAGGGGCATGGAGAAACGACTTGTAGAGAGATCGGATGGTCTCCTCTACTTCATGGAACGTGTATGGATTCCTTTGTTCGGTAACCTCAGGGAGCTTGTGATGGATGAAGCGCACAAGTCACGATACTCTGTTCACCCAGGTTCGGATAAGATGTATCAGGATCTCAAAGTCATGTATTGGTGGCCAAAGATGAAAGCTCATATCGCGACTTATGTGAGTAAATGTTTGACCTGCTCGAAGGTTAAAGTGGAGTATCAGAAACCGTCTGGATTGCTGCAACAGCCAGAAATACCCTTGTGGAAATGGGAGCAAATCGCTATGGATTTTGTCACTGGACTACCGAGAACTCAAAACAGGAACGACACAATTTGGGTGGTCGTTGATCGTCTCATGAAGTCAGCGCACTTTCTAGCGATTAAGGAAAAGGATAAGTTCTCACAGTTAGCTGTTGTATACCTCAAGGAGGTGGTTTCTAGGCACGGGGTGCCAACTTCTATTATCTCTGACCGTGACCCGCGTTTCATCTCAGATTTGTGGCAGTCGATGCACAAATCATTCGGCTCGCGTCTCGACATGAGTACTGCTTATCACCCGCAGACGGATGGTCAAAGTGAACGAACCATCCAGACACTTGAAGACATGCTGCGAGTGTGTGTGATTGATTTTGGAAAGGGTTGGGAGAAACACTTACCTTTGATAGAGTTTTCTTACAACAATAGCTACCATACCAGTATTCAGACAGCTCCATTCGAAGCATTGTACGGACGGAAGTGTCGTTCACCTCTCTGTTGGGCTGAGGTGGGCGACAGCCAGGTCACAGGCCCTAAACTTGTGTTGGAAACTTTAGAAAAGATTGTTCAGATCAGGAATTGAATGGCAGTAGCGCGTGACCATCAGAAAAGCTACGCTGATAAGCGTAGGAAACCTTTGGAGTTCGCAGTTGGTGATCGTGTTATGTTGAAGGTCTCACCCTAGAAGGGTGTGTTCGTTTTGGGAAACGCGGCAAGCTTAACCCTCATTATGTTGGACTGTTTAAAATTCTTGAACAAATCGGTAAAGTGGCCTACAAGTTAGAGTTATCTGCTAAGTTAGGTAACGTCCATAGTATCTTTCATGTCTCTCAGCTAAAGAAGTGTTTGTCCGATGAAACACTTGTGGTACCGTTTCAAGAGCTAAAAATAGACGACAAGTTGCAGTTTGTCGAAGAACCAATAGAAATTATGGACCGGGAGGTCAAGGTACGTAAGCACAGCCGAATTTCGATCGTGAGGGTTCGTTGGAACTCAAGACGTGGACCGGAGTTCACATGGGAACGAGAGGATCAGATGAAGCTCAAGTACCCACATTTATTCCCAGATGACAAGTTCAAGTCTGACAAACCTAAGTCTGGCACAACTAGTGAATTTCGGGACGAAATTCCCAATCAAGTTGCGGATGATGTGGCACCCGCAGAAATTCCACAGTCATCCTGATCTAACACCTTGCCGTTTTGAGTTACTTATCAAATTTCGGGACGAAATTTCTTTCAAGTTGGGGATGATGTGACAACCCAAGTTTTCAAGGTCTTCCCTTTGACACGTTACTCATTACAAACTCTGTCTTTGAAATTTATTTGAGTGTGTGTTGCATTATGGATTGGTTAATTAACATAAACTTATTATAAACTAGTAAACTCTTGCAGACTATGCATGACGAAACATTAGTGCAACAACCGATGAAACATGGAGTTTCGCCATAACCCTGGTCGACGAAACACGGGTGTTTCGCCGCATAGGCCTTCGGCCCAGATGAGGCCCAGCTGACTGTTCGACTATATATACATACTCAAGAGTTACAAAACACTTTTAGCAAACCCTAAACCACTCTTGGGAGTTCGACGGCAGTTCTCTCCTCTTGTGAAGTCTATTTTCCCCGTGAATCAAACTTATCTTTCTGATACCACGGTTAGTGTCTTGGTCCGATCGATAGATTAATCTTGGCATGTAGTATTGTGATATAGTGAATCTTGTGCATGATGTTTCTTTGATTGATCAGCTGTTTTGATTCAAGATTTTGAGATTAGGAATGATGCGTTTCTATAGTCATTGTTAGATTATGCTTGTTTGTGATTCTGGTGTTGTACCTAGTTGATGATCTATTAGGGTTACAATTATGATTCATGCTAACTGTTATGATGAATGATGAGTGATAATGTTATGATGATTAATGATGTTATTGGTAGACTAATCGAGAGTAAAAACATGATGTGCTTGCATGGAAAAAACCAGAAACTGATTGAATTGTAATCTACGATAAGGAAACTGTGAATATTAGGGTTTAATGAAATGATGAAACTATTAAGAGTAGTCGACGAAACACCTGGTGATTCGCCACCCCTCACATCGACGAAATATCTAGAGATTCGTCACCCATGGTATCGACGAAACATATCAGTGTTTCGTCGGTTGAAGTTTCGCTGTCCAGGATATAGATCAGACTGTTGTTGGAACTTGAATGATATGAATGATTCTTCGTGACGAAACTCTATTACTGTCTGTAAATGATATGAGCATCGACTGTTAAGATACATACATGAGTAGTACATGTAATTGTTAACACCGTTGTGAGACATACATGAGAATTGTGGAGTCGTATGATTGAATAACTGTTAAGATATTCGAATGCACACCATGTTTGTGAATTAAACGTGAACCATGCGAATGAAAAATAATTACGTAAACATGAATACCATAGGCTGTGACTATTTAAGTGTGAGCAAGTAATTAATCATACCGAGCAAACCAAGGTGAGTTCACTGCTCTTTTTCCAAGCATGCATCCCGGGGAGAGATATCGGGTAACGTTCCGGGGAGGAATGTCAGGTTATTGGGATGTTGGTTATTACACTCATTTCTATCATTAAGACCCCTTACATCTACCGATTAGTTGCCGAGGAAGCAACGAGGTTATTAGTTGATAGCGCTATTAGGTTTGGCACCCTCACTCCGTACCGGGGAGGACGGGCGTGAACTAATTACCTTAACCACTTGACCAATGTTTTGATAGAGACTTTGGGGTTTGGGCAAATAAACCTAGCTGCCATTTGCGGTAATCGTGTTAATAACAACATCAAATCAAATCATTGAACTGTCTTATACTCATATTTGTTAACTAAACGCGTTAACAAAACTTTGAACTCACCAGTGTCGTCTGACACACTTGTCTGCATGCTTGCAGGTCGTTAGATTCTTGACATGGACTTGCTATCTGGGAGTGCTGGAGTGGTCATGGGTCGAGACTCTTGGATACTTGCTTTGTTGATTATGAACACTTGTTTTGAGACAATTGATTTACAGTTTACATTATGCTTCCGCTGAACAACAACTTTGGTTTAACTGATGACTTGGATTTATATTTTGAAATTAATGGAATATTTTATTTAAATATTATGCGTTGTTCAATGTGATTGGTGGCTTGGATCCTGGTACGTCACACGCCCTGGGGTGATTCCGCATGTGATATTTTGGGGGTGTGACAAAAAGGCACATTTTGAAAACTTCGAGTAAAGTCTTTCCCGCCTAAGCGTTTCTAGTACTTCACACAAATGGCGCGTGTGACCTGCTTCACTCTTTGAATACACACGAATGTCGTCGAGGAATACTATCACCGATTTTTCTAGCATTGGTTTGCAAATGCGGTTCATGAGGTCCATGAAAACCGCGGGTGCATTCGTTAATCCAAAAGACGTTACTAAGAATTCGTAATGTCCATAACACATTCGGAACGCCATTTTCGGTTTATCTTCATATTTCACCTTCAACTGGTGATAACACGACCTTAAGTTGATCTTTGAAAACCAACTTGCGCCCTGCAACTGATCGAACAAGTCAATGATCTTCGGAAGCGGGTGTCGATTCTTTACCGTGAGTTTATTTAACTCCCGGTAATCAATACACATCCGCATGCTTTCGTCTTTCTTCTTTACGAATAATACCGGCGCTCCCCACGGAGAGACACTAGGCCGAGTAAATCCCTTGTCGAGTGCTGAGATAATAATTCTTGTAGTTCAGATGGCGCTAATCGATATGGTGCCTTAGCTACTGGTTTTGCGACCGAAACAAACTCGATTCCAAACTCCACCTCACGCCCAGGTGGTATCCCCGACAGATCTTCCGGAAAAACACTTCAAACTCCCATACGACCAGTACTTCTTTAATCTCTAGTAACTCTTTAGTCAAATCATGTATGTAAGTCAGATATGCCTTACATCCATGTTGGACAAGCTTACGAGCTTCCATTAACGAGCATACTATGGGATTACAACTTTTCTCCCCATAGATAGTAACATGTTTCCCGCTCGGATATGTTAGTTGTATCTCCTTACGGTAGCATATTACTTTTGCGTGATGTCGAGATAACCAATCCATCCCGAACCCCCTTTAGCACAGAGAAATGTACACCTAATGCCCGGACTGAATCTAAATTATTCTATACATTGATTATAAAGTTACTTAGGAGTCGGAATATTACCACTTGGAATTCTCCCATCTACATGGGAAACAAATCGATGAAGTATTCTTCATCGTCAATGCTCAATTTGCAATTCCGGCACATATCACAAACAATAAAACTTTTATTGTCACCTATTTCTACTTCTAGAGGCACAGGTAATTTCGTTAACGTAAATGTAGGGTGTTGAATAAATCGATGTGAAACAAAAGATCTATTCGCACCCGTATCAAATAAAATCCGTGCTGGAATTGAATTTACAAGAAATCTACCTGAAACCACATCAGGTTCAACTTTGGCCTTTGTGGCCGTTATGTGGAAAGACCTTGCCCTTGACTTCGGGGTCTCGGACTTCGTGTCGGTTATTTCTTTGCTTCCAACCAACTCAGGGCACTCGGACTTCTTATGTCCTGGTTTGTAGCATTTATAACACACCGACACTTTTCCTGGGCAATTAGCAACCACGTGTCCCACTTCCCACAAGTAGGACATGGTTTGTTCTTAAAATAGCATTCACCCCTATGAGCTTTCCCACATATCTTGCACTGAGGTGATCCCCCTTTGATGATTCCTTTCTTCGGAATTTCATTAGGCTTTTGCTTATTCGAGGGGCTTGGATTCACATCCAACACCCTCCTTTCGCCTCTTTCTATTTGTTTCTTTAGTTCGATCTCTCTTTCCTGTGCGGCGTTTACGATTTCTGTAAGATGTCTGTATTTCGACGGAGCCATAAACTCCCGATACTCCGCACTTAACATGTTGTAATAATAGTAGATCTTCTGTTCTTCTGTTTGAACTAGCTCTTCACAACATCTAAGCTTGTCTAGGAACACTCCAGTAATCTTGTCTATCGACTCGCCCCTCTGCCTTAATTGAATAAATTCTTCTTTGATCTTGTTGATCACGGCTTTTGGGCTATGGTGTCTTATAAACGGTGCTTTGAATTACTCCCACGTCATAGTTCTCGTGGCCTCAATTCCTTATTCCTTTTTAAAATTATCCCACCAATCTTTCGCTTGACCTCTTAATTGACCGCTCCTGTACGCCACGAAGTCGGTCTCATCACAATGGGTTCTCTCGAAAACCCCTTCTATGTCACTAATCCATCGTTGACAAACGATCGGATCAACTTCGCCATTATAGATTGGGGGTTTACATGCCATAAACTTATTATATGGACATGCTTTCGTTTTACTCTTGTCTCTTTCTTGCATGAGACTCTCTTGCTATTCGCTTATCTTATCATCCACCACCGATAAGATCGTGGTTTGTAGTCTATCGATAAATTGTGGTAGACTAGATTCTAAAGCCTTTCTGGCTGTAACAACCCGACTCTTCGGGTCATTACTTATCGTTGTCTTTTCTTGTAAACGCTTGTACTCCTGAGATTCGGTTAACGCTAAGGGTTTAAACTATGTTTTTTTCTAACACTTATTCAAAACGCAGTTATCGCAACTAAATGCTATTTATAACGCATACTACTTAAACGCATTTTATCGCTTGTAAAATGGACAAACGGATAAAAGGTTATGAAGGTTTTCGTATTAAAAACGGAAACAAGCAAAAACCTGCAGCAGACCGTAAGCTACAGTCCTGGACCGTAGCCTACGGTTCGGAAATTCTGGTTGAAGTATTAAAGGTGAACCGTTAGCTACGGTCTGAGAACCGTAGCCTACGGTCGACTTCTAACAAAAATCCTGATTTTGTTTATTTGATGGCTTTGAGCTTTCGGGTCCGTTTAGACGGGTTCTAGGGTCTCATATACTAACGTTTGTGATAAATTTACCATGTTGGTGTGTTTGAACTTAGTATGGGTGAAGATCAAGCGTCGAACATGAACCGAACACACGTTAAATGAAGCTTTCGCGTTAAACCTTGTTTTGTTTTGATAAAAGTGAATTATGTAAACACTTAGCACTATATTTTGAATACTTTAAACATGTGTGAATGTTAACTTGACAAAGTTTTTGTGAAGTCACATGTTTAGTATAAAATGCGTATTTTAATGTTAAATCATGTTATTTAAAGATGGGTGTTACAAGTTGGTAATCAGAGCTCAAGGTTAAAAGAATAAAGTGTTCGGTTCGAGGCTTGATCGCAAATCCGGTAAGTACATGTATATTAATGGTTTAGTATGATTTAAGTGTTGTAAACAACACATAGGGTTATCGTGTAATACACGTTACCCCAAGAAAATGATTAATATAGTTAACGAAATTTCGTGCCTTGACACGTATAGTAGAAAACCTCGTATTGTAATACGGGCGTTTATCAAATGTTGACATTACTAACCTTTATAAACATTTAATTGAAGGACACTCGCATCTGAAGATGGCGAGAATCTAACAAATTGTGGATATGACAGAGAAATGGTCCGAGTATGACAAGCAGAGGATGCTCGCCAAGGAAAAAAATCGCGTAATAATCGCGAACAAGGTTAATGGCAAGGAAAGCCCGTTAGGGCAAGCATTACAAGGTGCACGCTTTTAAATTTAATCGCACAAGTAGTAATATACAACAAATATGTATCAACATGAAATAAGGTGTTTTGGTACATTACTTTGAATACACTTTCCCTTTCATCTATCATACCATCCATAATACACTACCATTACCTCCTACCATCCATAATACAATACCATTACCTCCTACCATCCATAATACAATACCATTACCACACGTAGGGAATGACGGTTGCATATATGCGATAAAACTTGGAAAACCTGAATAGGATATCTATTCAGGATGATGTTTCCAAGAGAAATTTAATAGAAACATGTGTTATTCACGATGAGGAATAATAAAGAAATAATAGGATTAGTTCATATGGAAACTTGGACGGGGGTAATTATCCAAGTGGAAAACTCTCATATAATGCTATTGAGAAAGGTAATGATCACATCAACGAATGTGATTGTAAAATAGTTCGATAGAAAGGAAAACATTTTATATGTTCAATAACAAAAACGGGTAAAACTAATGATTGTTACATAACAACTAAGTAAAATTTTACCGAACGAAATCAAGAATACGGAAATAAATAGAGGCATTATTTACATAGGGCGTGATGTGAAAATTATAAAAAGGTCATGTGTGTCATGTGTTGATCGCTTACTTTGGCCAAGTAAGTAGTAAACACATGATACCATGAACTTCTTATGATGGACACATTTACGTCCAATGTAGTAAGGACGGGGTGAGTGGGACAAATTAAAAAGTACCCAGTTGAATCAAATGAGCAAAATATTTGATAATAATGTGAACGCACAGCCGGGTAACGGAAGCGTATTACATTAGAATAACGAGCCCGAGAGAAGGGACAAGGATTAATGTAAATGAAGATATAAATGAATAACCTAAGGAAAATTCGCGAAAATAAGTCGTTTTAGACAAAAGAGCCATGGTTGACAAAATGGGCAAGTAAAACCAAAGTATAGATGATCCGCAGGGTCATAAAAATGAAGGTATTGCCCACACGAAAAAGATAATCAATGTTGTTAACTTTGGTCATAGTAAAGAAAGGATGACGATGATAATCGTCACTTAGAATCTATAAGGCCATCAAGTATGGTCACATAAAGAATAAAAGACATGGTTGAATAAAAGCGAAGGATTTCGCTAAGATGACCAAATAAATCGAAGTGAAGTCTGAATGCATACCAGAAACGGGAACGCGAATGAAAGTCAAAAGACTCAGGTTTCGAGTCATGACTAAAAGACGATAAGATACTGCAGTTAGAAATTTTGATAAATTACGTTCAACTATTTTAACGTTGAATGGTTCGAACAAAGAATGAAGTTTAACATTCATAAGTGATGAATTTTCACACGAACAAGTCAAACGAATTCAATAAAGGATGACGCTTGCTAATGTAAGAAAGCGCGAACCGAACAAATAAAAGTGCGAAATATTAATAAACCTATGTAAAGGGTTATAGGCGTTAAAAACATTAAGATAAAAGAACCCGGGTAATGGGTTGTAAGGAGTTATAAGTATGGACCGGGAAACGATAAGCATAGAACAAATCGACGTGTAAATGACGTAAGGAGTCATAAAGTCGGAAGATTAGTGCGAAAATAAACAAATGAGGCCTTAGACTACGGTCAAGGTCAACTGAAGTTTAAAAGCGAAAATAAATGATTCTAAACGTAAAAAGGGGTGTCTTGACACCATATATATATATATATATATATATATATATATAATATAAGCTTGAAAAAAATCTAAAGAAATAGCCTATGAAGCTAAGTGAAAGAACCTACGGGTTAATAGTGTAAAACGAGAGAACTGGATACGATTCCCCGTGTAAGACGAGAACGGAAAAGAATAAATTATTGGTTGTCAATTTCCTTGATGTGAGTAATTGACATAAGTTAAAGAGAAAAACGTTACACTAAAATTCAGTTTTAGTAGGAAACAACGTTTCAATAAATATGAATACCATGAGACCAATTCGGAAATGATTAATATCAAAGGATATAGGTCTTACCACGATAGATGCAAGCAATACATTCGAAAAGAAGACGAATGATAAAGAAAAGTTGAGGTAAACCTAAACGCGACGTGACACGTTCACGGTCAAGAAAAGTAGTATGGAAAGTGATCACGTTGTAACGTGAGTTACGGAATAACAGATCATAAACTCACATAAGCCTCAGGAAGGCAAGGTGAATATACCCGGGCGATGGGGTATAAGGTAATCGGTGACTAACAAGTCTAACCACTAAAATAAATAATCAATAAAGATAAAAGATACAAACTGAAAGTAATGGCCTACGAGGCCTTACACGTGAAAGGCGCATACGCCTTAAAAAACAAAACCAAAAACACATTACCATACTTTTTGGTAAGATTATTATATGCGAGCAATGCTCAAGTGATCACCGAAACTAAGGTTCAGATGATCTAAACTAATAAAGTACGTGAGAAAGGTTTCGGGGATGAAACCTCTTTAAGGGGGGTAGACTTGTAACACCCCGAAAACGGGTTTGGTAATCAACCCACGTTAATACTAAAAGACGGGTAAAATACCGTTAGTAGTAAAATTTACCCGGTGAATATTAGGGCTTAAATAAATAATCCTAATATCAATTAAAAAGGAGAATAAATGCTTTGAGAAAACAAAGTTATAAGAAGCCCGAGTTAACGGGACTTAAATTAAGACGGGTCATAACCCCCGGAACCTACTAAGATAACTAGGAATAATTAACTTAGTTACTAATGGGTAATTAAGTGAATGAATAAAAATAAAAATCAAGACTTTTAACCCTCTTTATAAAACCTCTAACATGAGGGACTAAATGTAGCAACTAGAGAAGTGTTTTAATTAAAACACTTATATAAAAAAAGAAATCAAACACACACATGTGTGTGTACGTATGAAGACCAGGAGAAGCTCCAAGGAGCTCAAAACCCTAGTTCAACAAATTCATCAAATTGAAGCTTGATTCAAGCCCAAAATCGATGCATGGATACATAGAAACGATCACCTAGTCATGGGGATCACAAGGTATGTTGAATTTTGTTATTTGGTGATACCTTGAAATTATGATGAACAATCATAATCGAAATTTTGGAATGAATGATGAATCTATGAGCATTGTTGTGATGAAATTCATGTTTAGAGACAAACCCTATATGGAAACTTGATGAATTAGTGTTAAAATCTAGGGATTTGATGATTACCCTTGTATGTGCTAAGTGGGTTTTGACTAAATAATGAAGATGATGATATATTTGTGCTAGAAATCATCATAATTGATTGTTAATGGGGGGATACTTAAACAATTTGCAAGTTTGAGTATTTGATCATACATGATTGAGATGGGTTTTTGAATGTTGTAATGAAATTGGTAAATTATTTCATGAATATGGATGTTTGAAATCATGATATCTACTAGTTGATATGTAAAACTTGGTTATATTAAGTGTTCGGATGAATGCTAGTAATATGATGAAACGGGTTTCACTTATAGATAAGAACCCTTAATTCTTGAGAAATAAATAAATAAGTTAGCTTTGATAATCGTTTGAACTAGTTGAAGTGATAAAAATATAACGAACGGGGTTAAAAGATTAGTTAAAATGGTGGCTTAAAAGAACGCCTACCGAGTCATTTGAAAATGCCTAAACTAGTTGATGAACTTGAATGTGCAACTCATGTATTAATGGCCATTTGACTTTAGAAAAGTCAAACTGACCTACAATGCGACGAATGATAATTTTTGGATATAAAATGCGAAGGTGGAATAATCATATTAAGTTATTATTAAACTAACCACCTTGTGAATGATGAATGATAGTTGGCGCTTAACAAGCTAGGTGAAGCTTGGGGAGAAAACGGATCAAACGAATCAAGTATGAGAAGAAAGGCGTAATCTGGATACGAGGTAAGTAAAGCTTACGTCCCTTTATATTATTTACAAAATACTTAATTGCAAGTATTGTATATGAATTCTATTAAGTGATTGGAATATGATGTTCCAGCACGATTTAACGCGAGTCGGAACAAGGGAGAATGGTAAGAAAACATGAATTATCGAAAAAGGGTAAAATGGTAAATTAGTCATGTGATGATGAACAAATAAAAAATTTTGAAACCATACGTTATGATGTAAACCATGATGGGTAAAAGTGGTAAAATAGTAGTCAGGACATGAGTGGGCGGAAGGGAAAAGAGATTCAAATAGACACCATATCGCGTAAGTCATAACGGGTCAAACAAACAAGAAACGGTTTTTAAGTAAAACGAGTTCAAGGAGAAAACCGGGATAGGTTTAAGGGGTGAAATGGTAACTAAATACCATCTCATATGGATGAATGGTCATTTAGACTAAATGGTTCAAATGGTGTTGTTAACACCATTTGACAATGACATCTGATAATCACTTGTTGAGTTTTGTGTTTACAGGAATTAACATAAGGTTCGCGTTACTATTAACTAGTGATTAATAGTGAAAGGTATTGAAAAGGGTCGATATTATGACCCGAGCCAGGTACGCATGAATAAGCTATAGTTAAAAGTGCGATTTTGGTCAAATAATTAGTGAAAGCCTTTCGTCGTAAAATAAGGGACTTAAATTCACCAAAAAGCCCTTGATGGATAAACCAGGCAAACGACCCTTATGAGTTGTTTAGAAATTTGTATTATGATTATGAAATCCTTAAACACGTATAAAAGTAATAGGCATAAACTTTCATGGGTCAAATGCCTAAGAATGGGTCATTGCTTAAAATGACCAATCGAAGGGTAAAATTTCAGGATAAGGGGTTCATGATGTTAAATCCACCACAAAAATAGTGTGGTGGAATATAAGTGGTTATTTAAATATGGGAATGTGAAGTGCGTAAAGAAAAGAACGAGTTTGATGCTTACATGCTTAAAAGTCCTCTAAACGGGTCAAAAAAATGTTATAATTGAATTTCAAGCCGAGAGCTTGAAATCTAAAATTTTTTTGAATTTAGATGTTGGTTTTTTACTCCATGAGATGGAGAATTAAATTACGAATGCGTAGGAAAAAGAATCGCGTAAAACAGACAAACGGATAAAAAGCTATGAAGGTTTTCGTATTAAAAACGGAAACAAGCAAAAACCTGCAGCAGACCGTAAGCTACGGTCCTGGACCGTAGCCTACGGTTCGGAAATTCTGGTTGAAGTATTAAAGGTGAACCGTAAGCTACAGTCTGAGAACCGTAGCCTACGGTCGACTTATAACAAAAATCCTGATTTTGTTTATTTGATGGTTTTGAGCTTTCGGGTCCGTTTAGACGGGTTCTAGGGTCTCATATACTAACGTTTGTGATAAATTTACCATGTAGGTGTGTTTGAACTTAGGATGGGTGAAGATCAAGCGTCGAACATGAACCGAACACACGTTAAATGAAGCTTCCGCGTTAATCCTTGTTTTGTTTTGATAAAAGTGAATTATGTAAACACTTAGCACTATATTTTGAATACTTTAAACATGTACGAATGTTAACTTGACAAAGTTTTTGTAAAGTCGCATTTTTAGTATAAAATGCGTATTTTAATGTTAAAATCATGTTATTTAAAGATGGGTGTTACAACGAAAGATTGTGAGTTCATGTCCCCCTTTCTTTAACTGCTTTCGGTTTATAACTTCGGGGGTGAAATACATGTTTCAATGTTTCAAATGCTCAAATGTTTCAATGGTATGGTTTAGCTAAGGAATGAACTGTTAGATCACGTGGATGATGTAGTATCTCTCTTAAGTGCCATTAATCTAGTTTAAGACCGAGGGGCATGAGTGGTAGATCTATCTGGGTGTAGCGAGCCCCACCCATGGGTCCTTGTGTGGCCACATGTGGTGACCATGTCCTTCCCGCCGGATGGACCGGAGGAAATCCGCTAGGTTTGAGCACTTCGTACGCACCACACATATTAATGTCCTTGCAAAACATTAATGATCTGTTCATAGACGCTTTCATACCGGTTATCAAAGGAATTCTCTCAAATGTGTACAAGTCATTACGTGCTCACATACAAAACACATGAACTCGCTCAACTTTGTTGATGTTTTCAAATTACATGTATTTCAGGAAACTAATATGGATCAAGCGGGCGTTTAAAGTTTTCAAGATGAGTTACCAGGAACGATGTCATCCCATTTTGAGGGGTTTGAATTGTGTATTTTATCTTGGATAAGATACATGATTCAAAACCTTGTTTTATTTATGTCTTTTGTCAAAGTCCGTTACGGAACGTAAAACATTTGGTTGGTTTGTATTTTAAACTCGAAGTCCTTGTTTGGTATTAAACAATATAGGTTGTAATATTTTGAATCATATTTATGGATAAACATCATGGTTTCTATCATATAGTTGTTTGGTATAATTGAATGCAATGATATTAAGCAAGTCACACATAATACGCTTCCGCAAAAGTCAGGGTGTGACAGTTTAGTATCAGAGGAACTAGGATTCCTTCTCGAGTCTAGACTATAATTATTAGGGCTCTCTCACGAAAACATTTTCACAAAATAATTTTCATTGCATTTACAAAACGCCAAGATCCATGGAACAAACGTTTTACAAAAGGAAAGACAAGAAACATGAGCAAGGTCACAGTTGGTGGTTTAGTTTGCATGGGGTATACTATTTAAGATAGAAAAAGTGTGACAACTGGCACAAAACCGTTAATTTCCGTACAACTTAATTAATACTTAATGACTGCAATTATGTGCTTAAATGTCAACATTATCTAAATTACATGCTATACTTGTGAATTCATGCACGTTTTATACTATAAGGTATTTCCTTATGCATTAATGAACAACGTTGCGTCAGAAATACTAGTAAACTCACCGGTAAGACACATCGTGTCAACAATTCTGCAGAAAGCAGTCAGACAATAGAATTGGAGCCTAGGTGTAGGTCCAACGTCAAGAATACATTAAAACCCAAGAGTATAAACAAGGGTTAACATATAGACTTCCCGGAAGCTAAAATACGCACTAAAAAGCACCCGAAACGCACTTTAAATGCGGAATTCTGCATAATTCAGCTATAAATCAGCTACAACCAGCTTTTTAACACATAAATATTATGCAGAATTCGTGTTTTATTATCCAGAATACCCTCCTAAGTGTTGGGAATTAAAAGGGTACATAAAGGACACTAAACGGTGCAATTTAGCACTTTAACGAACCCGTATTTAACCGAACAACCGGACATTACCCGGAACACCAAAATTTTGCCAGAAACATTGTTTTATTATTTCTTGACTAGTTATGGTCCCTGAATACCCCAACACACTACATAATGTGCCATACACATATAACACTAGATTTTTACACTTAACATCCTAACCATTTACCTACTTACCATTACAATTTACAATTACCCCCCCCCCCTTGATGATTCACGGCCCCAAGTGGAGGACCCCACCAAGATTTCATTTCAATATTTTATTAGATAACTTACTTGATATCTTGGACAAAATATAGAAGAGATCTCTATAAGTATGGTGGCATAGATCACAAAATCATTTCACATTTCATTTCACAAACAACTTCACTCCACTCCCTCAACCTCTCTCTCCCTCTCGGCTCTTGTTTGTGCCGCCACCACCACCACCTTGCAACCATCATACACCCATTTTCAAGATCATTCCAAGTACTAGAAGGTGTTACATGGAGCTTGAAGATTGAAGAACTTGAAGAACCTTCATCCTTAGCTTTCATCCACCATTTTTCATCATCTTTTTCTAGTGATCTTCCCTAGCCTTTGAGCTAGTTGTAAGCTTCTTACTACTAGTTTTTGTGTCTTATTTTGTTGGTTAAAAAGATGTACATTGTTATGAATCACAAGAACACCAAAAGACTTAAACAAGAATCTTGAACATGAAACGTAAAGATGATGAAATCTTGCTAAAATAATGTTGTTAAGTACATGCATGACACTTGATTGTTATTTATTTGAAATTGTGATGTGGATCATCATAAGGAGCTTGCTAGATTGTGATTAAACACATGATTTAGCAAGTTAGAGGATGATTATATGTTAACCCAAGAAGATCATCCTCACTTATGAACATGAACTTGAAGATAAAATTATTTCTTGAAAAATAGTAAATAAAGTGAGCTAGTAATTTTGTGAATCTAAGATTTATGAATAATTTTCCAAGAAAACCAAGTTCAAAATATGATTATAGTAGAACTTGATTCTTACATAAATATACGTTGTTTTTGGTGACAAAACAAGTGTAAGAACACTTTATTTACAAGAAGAGTTCAAAAGAATAATTTTTATAGAATATGTTTACAAGTTGTAAACATCCAAAGTTTTCAAGAAGGAAGTTTATTAAGAAATAAACACACTTTAAGGGGTAACTAAGTCTACTAAACACGTTACCAAGTTAGTACGAGTTTTTGTGAAAGTTCATGTTCATGTTCATGTTGTTATATACATTGTATAATTTTTGCACTTGGGAAGTGTAAGTTGTTTAAGGATTGAGTTGTTGATTGTTGTGATGATTTTAAAAGAAAATAAACACATGTTTTGAAAACATGGGAAACCTCCATTTTTAGGGGAAACTCTGTCAAAATTTCTATAAATTTTGACACTTAGAAAAATATTAGTTTTGGTGAAACTAATTCCCTAAAAATATTTACCAAGGTTTCCCTAATTTTTATGTAAACTCCAAGTTGAGAAATGATGATTTCGTCAAGGTAAAAATTGATATTAAGTATGTATAATTTTTGAGAAAAAATATATATATTTATTGATCACCAAGTTTTGTGCTAAGTGTATGTAGTATGTATTATATGTAATGGTGTGTTAAGACTTGAAAATACACTAAATACTCCTAAGGAGTAAAAATACAAAATACACATACAACATGCTTAGACAAATACAAGAGGATATATTTATGAAAATATATTACTTGATAGATTATATAACTTGGACAAGTTATGAACATGAAATCAAGTTTTGGACAAAATACATAATTCGGGTGAAAAATACAAAATACTTAAATTTATTTTTGAGAAAATAATATAAGTAAGATACATAGTTAAAAATATAAATTATTTTTAACACAAGAACACATATATAAAAGACAGTGACTTGTACTTGTGCGATGCAAGTCTAGTGACTAACGTTAATAAAACACGTTTAGGTCACGACGCTAGATAAGCAAATCCGGAGAAGTTTACGACGCAGGAACACAAAGTTGTGAGTTCATGCTCCCCCTTTTCTTTTAACTGTTTTCAGTTTTATAACTTCGGGGGTGAAATACATGTTACAAATGTTACAATGTTTACAAATGACATGATGGATACAAGAATTGAGAAATGATACGAGAAATGATACAAGAAATGATACGAGAAATCGTGTCACGAATAGGGTACCATAAGAACCATTAATCAACAATATACCTAGACCGCAGAACAAAAGGTTAGATCTAACGGGTTTTCGGGCAGCCACACACTTGGTGATCACGAGTACCGAGTAGTGCTTTTGTGTCTCCGTCGTGAATCGACAACTAGAAAAATGCCTATGGTTTGGATGCTTCCTATGTCGTGTCACATGTTAATGGCCTTGCAACCCATTAACAACTTGATACATACAGAAATACTTGATTTATACAAGAATACTTGATTTATACAAGAATACTTGATTTATACATGAATACTTGATTTATACAAGATACATACCACGTTTTTCATACAAAGTATACAAACGTTCAATACAAGAACTGCATGAATTCACACCAACATTATGTTGACGTTTTTCCAAAACTCACATGTATTTCAGGTAACTAAAGTGGATGTGCGCGCGGTCTTACTCTTGCTCGTGGATGTTGTTTATGTTTATCTTTTAAATAAAGTTGTAAACTTTTCAGACACTGACTTATGCTGTCTTGTGATGTAAACACTGAACCTATGTTTTCAGTCATGAAATATTATCGGTATTTAAAGTTATTTTTACAAGCATGTAGTATGTTTACCTTTCGTATGCAATGAGAACCTTTCATGATCACACCTCGTGCTTCCGCCTAAGAAAGGGGTGTGACAAAAAGTCCCACATAGGGATAACGTGAATACATGATTAAGTGATGATTGTCTTTGTTTACATACACCGAGTGTTAGTGGTTAACATATGTGCATATGTTATGATTATTATGTTACAGGTACCCATGTCTTCCGCTGAGAGAGGATTGTCTGACGCTCATTACCCTATGGCCATCATTTCAGATGATGAGATCGTGCCTGAGCCGGAGATTTTCACATCGGATGCCGAGAGTGATCCAGACATGCTGTCGGACGATGAGGATGACTTTCAGCCCTTCGCATTACCGGACTTTGGAGATGACGCACCTATAGCTGATGGCATTCCTGTTGAGGATATTTTTTATTTCCCTGCTCCTATCCATGACCACCTCATCATTGGTCACCCCGATGCTGAGCATATTGTTGCACCCATTCTTGATCTAGTTCCCCTTGTGGTCATTCCCCCTGAGGATTGGCCCTTTGATGACCTTTTTGACGATGACGTTGATCTCTTTTTGGATGGTCACCCAGCAGATGCTCAGGGTGATGGGGAGGTTGACGATGTTGTTGTGCCGGATGTACCCCCTTCTGTCATACTCGTTATTAAGATATCTTCCGATTCTATCTTGCACTCAGTTGCAGGCTCCTTTGAGTCTGTGACTTCCTCGGCCCTGCGGGCGGCAGGACTTCAGCTCTACGCCACTGACTTAGATGAGGATGATGCTATGTCGGCTGCTCCATCATCCCCTGCTCGAGTCCCTACACCTCCTCACGTCCCAGAGCATATTCCTGATCTCGGCCCTGTTCCATTTGGTTTACCTGATATTGCACCACTTATCCCAGAGCCGATTCTTGCACCACTTGAGCTTCCACTTGTTAACCCATTTGTTCCACAGCCCCCACCCGTCAGTGTTGCTCCCCACCTCCTCTTGTGTCTGATACTCATCGTACTGATCTTCCGATCGTCTTTTTACAGGAGATCCCAGCTCCCCGACCAGGGGAAGGCGCCTCGGGACAGCCCCTAAGTTTTGATCCGTTTGCTTCAGCCGATTTTCCTCCTATCCCACAGACCACAACTTTTACTCCATATACATCTACATCGCTTGACGAACCAATTCGATGGTTTCCGCCATATACCATGCCTATCTCTGACCCTTACCATCCCTTCCATCACGTTGGTTACACTCGTGATGAGTTGCTTTTGTCATTGAAGTTACAGTTCGAGATTTTGAGTCGCCGAGTTCTCGAGTTGGAGTTCGGTGAGGGTGCCCGATGGTCACCCTGTCCCTGTCATTCTACTTATGTCCCTCCACATTCATCATCAGCTTCATTTGTACCTTCGCCTGCTACTCCTACATTCATACCGGGTTTTAATGCCCGCTTTCTCACCGTTGAGCAGCAGATTAGCTTTTTGATTCGCAGAGTCCATGAGCTCGAGAAGGAGCTCGCTCATGTTCGCAGCTTACTCTTTTTCCCTCCTCCTCCTCCGCCATCAGCACCATAGGATTTTGGTTTTATGCAGATGCACTACTTTTGGTGAGAACGCTACAATTGAGCCGAGATTGTGAAGAATGGAAGACCATTTTTTACTATATTATTTTTGTATATTGATAGACTTATCTGACAAGGGTAGTGTGACCATATGTCTCTTTTGGTATGATACAATGTGAAAACAATGTAACTTGTGATTGGTCATTAATGAAAGCTCAATAGTCGTGTTCTCATTAAATACATTGTTGGTTTACATGTTCATGCTATGATTATGTTGTTGCATGGTTGTTTGATATGATGATTGCTTATATATATATATATATATATATATATATATATATATATATATATATATATATATATATATATATATATATATATATATATATATATGTACATACGACTCCTAGACAATTATTTATTTATTTAACGAATAAGGCCTAACCTACCCGAATCTCCTTACTAGAAGAAAGATGCCGCCTGGAAGAAATACCGATACCAACAACCCTCTGCCAAGGACAGAGGCAGAGCTACAAGAGCGTATCTCACAAGCCATCTCTCAGCACGAGGCCCTCCGCTCCGAGCATAGCGGTGGTTCCTCTGGGAATAACCCCCCAATCGGTAATGTTAAGTCCCCTAAGACACATTATAATTCGTTTGGATATTTCCAATTGTGCTTTGCTAATGCATTCTGTGAATGGTGCTGCTTGTGTTACAGGCTGTACCTACAAACAATTCTTGGACTGCAAGCCCCTAAATTTCGATGGCATTGGGGGTGCTGTCGCTTTCGTACGCTGGGTGGAGAAAACGGACTCTGTATTGAGAATGAGCAAATGTGCTCCGGAACAAAGAGTTACGTACATTTCTGGGTTGTTTCTAGATGGAGCGCTCTCGTGGTGGAACCTCCAGGTGCAGACATTGGGTGAAGTTGCTGCCTACACATTAACGTGGGATGAACTGAAAGAGTTAATGCGCAAAAAGTATTGCTCTCGAGCGGAGATTCAGAAGTTGGAAATGGAATTGGAACTTAAAAATGGATGGTCCGAAGGTGGCGGAATAAATTCAGAGATTTCATGATTTGTAGAGAGTTGTTCCTTATCTGGTGGAGCTAGGGATGAGCTTTTTTTCCCAAATACCCGTACTTGTACATGTACCATACCTGTACCCATACCTGTACCCGTACCGATTTTAGGTATTTGGTACATGTATCGGTACCCAGTTTTATTGATTTTGGTATTCGGTACTTTCGGTATTGGTACGGGTACGGGTACTGGAACCGAATTTTATGTAGACCTCTAAAAGTTTTTTTTGTATTATGTTTTATTTCGTATTATGGTATTTATAGTACTCGAATTGATTTTACCTATATGGTACCCGTATCGTATTGGTACTCGTACCAATTTTACCTATTTGGTACTCGTACTATAATATTGGCACTCATGTCAATTTTACCTATTTAATACTCGTACAAGTGCTCAAAAACTAAATAAAAACAAAATGGTACAAAGCGGGTACTGTACCGAAAATACCCGTACCAGTACCCGTACTCGTACCCGTACCTATATATTTGGTACGGTATTTGGTACCCATTTTTGTTCAAATTCGGTATCGGTATTGTCGGTACCGGTACGGGTATGGGTACAGGTACTGTACCAATCCCATCCCTAGGTGGAGCCAGAGTTTAAAAGGATTGAGCGTTTTATCTGGGGATTGGCACCGCACATTCTGAGCATGGTGACAGCTTCCAAGCCTCCAACTATTTCCGAGGCTATTGACTTAAGTGTGGCGCTTACTGAGGAAGCAGTTTGGTTGGGAAAGTTCTCGGTTTCTGAAACGAAGAAGAAAGAGACTCATGTGGAGTCATCAGGTGATAACAAGCGGTAGTTTACTAATTTCAAGAAAAGCACCCGAGCGAACAACAGCAACAACAATGCCAACAAGCGCAGAGACACCAATCAGCCAGCTGAGGCACAGACTAGCGCTGGGAACGCTGAAAATAAAGGAAGAGGGTATGCAGGATTCTTACCCAAGTGTGATAGATGTCAGTACCATCACACCAGTCCGTGCAGGAACCATAAGTGCGAGAATTGTGGAAAGATTGGGCATTCTAAGGAGACGTGCGGGAATGGAAATCAGGGTGGTAACGGTAGTGGTAACCGTGGTGGGAATGGATATGGAAACAGAAATCAGGGAGGAAATAACAATCAAGGAGGTAATGGGAATAGGAACGGGAATGGGAACCAAGCGGGAAATGGAAATGGTGGAGGAAATAACAACAATAACCAGGGTGGTAATGGGAACGGACACGGCCAAGAATGTTATCGTTGCGGCGATTTGGGGCACTTCTAGAAAGACTGCCCAAAGAACAACCAAGCTCGTGGAAGGGTGTTTAACATCGGAGCTAGGGAAGCACGCCAGGATCCAAACGTGGTTACTGGTATGTTCCCTATTAATCAACGATATGCATCTGTGCTATTTGATACTGGTGCCGATTTTAGCTTCGTATCCCTAGACTTTAAGAATATACCTGGTTTAGTTGCGAATAAGTTAGACGTCCCGTATTCAATAGAGTTGGCTAATGGAAAGTTAGTAGAGGCGAATGAGGTGATTAGAGGGTGTATTTTGGAGCTTGGAGAGCGCAATTTTTCTATAGATCTTCTACCAGTTGATTTGGGAAGTTTCGATGTCGTAGTTGGGATGGATTGGTTGTCGAGAAATCGTGCGGAGATAGTGTGCCATGAGAAGATCATTCGCATTCCAATGGTGAATGAGGAGACGATCGTGATTCACGGAGACAAGCATGATACGCTGTGACAACTCGAAATCTAGAACCTTTCGTTGTACGTTTGAACACTAAGTGACTAACTAATTTGATGATTTAATGAATGATAAGTGAACCTTTATATGAGTATGTGTTATGTTACATGTATGCTTGTGTGTATGTATGCGAGTATGTATATGAACCGAAACAACACGAACCCGACTCGAGACCATGTGGTCTCGAGTGAACGATGATTTATGGGCCGGTTGGGCCGCACACACACACACACACTTAGCCTATTTCGAAACCCATTAGGGTGCACTTGAAGCTAGTATATAATCCGGTTGTTAGCCATCTTTGCCATTTTCTTGGACAACACACACACTCCTCTACTCTCTCTCTAGAAACCATTGAACCCTAAACACCAAACATCACCTCTCCTCCTTCATTCTCGGACTCAAACCGGTGACATTAGGGGCTCTCGGATCAACACACACACACACCCGTTTGGAAGCTTCACACTCACCCCTTGAAACTCATCAACCGGTTAGTGTTTATGATGCTTGTTGGTTAGTGTTCATGATGTTTTGATTAATATGATGGTATACATTAATGATGAGTTAGTGTTTAAGTAATCGATGCATAAATGTTCTATGATTTGTGTTTACATTCGGTTGATGATGATCATAGGTTAATGTATTGATTATGATGGGAGGAATAATGTATGCTTGACTATGATTGAATGTTGAATGGTAAATGTCTTGCTTAATGATCTTGGTATCTAGTCTAGGTATTATGATGCTTGTCCGAAAATGCAAGAGTTATGAACACATGATGAATATGAATACTTGAATATGAACATTCGAATATGTGTTGAATATGTTTTGAATATGATATGAACATGACTTGAATGTATGAAGAACTTGATGAACATGATAAGAATGTGGTTGAATATTTGAAATCTGATATGTTTGATCCATTTAGGGTAAAAGTTAGACAAATAAACATGTTTATGAGGATAGTACATAATGGTGCATGAAATCAGAATGTTATTGGGTAGTACACTGTACCGAATCAGCTCCTGTCCAACCGAAACCTCCAGTTGTGACTCGAAACCAGTGCATGATGAGTCGAAATCTCCCGGTTGCGACATCGGTTGCGAGTCGCAGACACCTGGTTGCGACTCGAAACCACGCGAGATCAGCACATAAACCGTATGACTCGAAACCCCGGTTACGAGTCCGGTTGCGACTCGAGACCAAAACAGCACGAACCGAAACCATGATTGCGACTCAGGTTGCGAGTCGAGAACACCTGGTTGCGACTCGAAACCAACATATGCGTGCTGAATTGGACTTTCATGATTAAGGGCTTATTTGATTGGGCTGGACTCTTGGGCCTAATGCACAGACCTTATATGTTACTGTTGAGCGTGAATGTTGATGAACTGCCATGATTAAACGTGTATGCCATACGTGCACTACTTGAATACGAACCTGATTGTATGATACAACTATGATAGGACGTGAGTAGCCACAATATTGCTTGATTGACTTTTCTGTGTTTCTACCGAGCAAACCAAGGTGAGTTCACACCCTCTACAAAGCATGGGATTCCCAGGGGCCGGGAATTGGGGTTAAGGAACGTGGGTTCCTCGTCCTCCTTGGGTAGGACAGCAAAGGTTCAGGAATGTAATTCCTCGTCCTCACGGACAGATAACTCGTACTAGACCAAAACTCTATCACGAAGTCCCTCCTTTTTATATCGACTTAATCGCCGGGCCAATGGCGAGCGGGTCATTAGTTAGAAAGCGCTATTTAGGTCTGACAAACCTCACACCGTGCCGCAGAGGACGGGCGTGAACTAATGGATCTGGGGCACGTCAATGATGATAGACATTGACAGTTTCAGGGCACATAAACATGACTACAGTCAGCAGTCGATATGGTAACGAGTCTAGTGTATGCATGGGGTAGCCCCCACGGCCGAAATGCCAGATAACTAACACGGGGTAGCCCCCACGGCTGGATTGCCAGAGTAACCGGGAATAAACAAGTCACGTTTTTAACTATGGGGTAACCCCCACGGCAGGATGCCAGATAAAGGAAACTGTTTTCGAAACAACTTAAAACGAACACCCAACCGTGAACTCACTCAACTTGTTGTTGACTCGTTACTACATGCTTTGCAGGTCCTTAGGTTTCTTAGCTGGAGCTCGCATGGAGGAGAATCGTTGTGGGACATGGACGTTTGTGTGCCATGTTAAACTTTGAAACAATTAAACTTACGTTTTGATTTGAGACTTATGCTTCCGCTTGTAACTTAACTATGTTTTGTGTGAACACCAATTGTATTGGTTGGATTTTTATAACTACTTATATGCTTGTTCAATATGATTGGTGGCTAGATCCTGGTCAGTCACGCCTCCAAGCGGTAGTACTCCGCAGGTGGATTTTGGGGGTGTGACATACGCCCTTGCGAATCATCAATTGTATGAAAGCACAGAAGTTTCTATGGAAAGGATGCGTTGCCTTTTTAGCTTATGTTGTGGATAAGGAAGCCGAAGAACCGAAGCTTGGAGATATCCCAGTGGTGAGGGATTATCCTGAGGTCTTCCCCAAAGACTTGCCAGGTTTACCTCCGCAACGACAAGTCGAATTCCACATTGACTTGGTTCCAGGCGCCGCGCCTGTAGCCAAGGCACCATATCAACTTGCGCCATCAGAGATGCAAGAGTTATCCACACAGCTTCAGGAGTTGTTGGACAAGGGATTCATAAGGCCGAGCTTCTCGCCTTGGGGAGCTCCAGTGCTGTTCGTTAAGAAGAAGGATGGTAGCTTTCAAATGTGTATTGACTACCGAGAGCTAAACAAGTTAACTATCAAGAATCGCTATCCATTACCGAGGATTTATGATCTATTAGACCAACTGCAAGGATCAAGCTACTACTCCAAGATTGATCTTCGATCGGGCTATCATCATCTGCGGATTCAAGAGGAGAGCATACCGAAGACCGCATTCAGAACTCGTTATGGACACTACGAGTTCCTCGTGATGCCATTCGGATTGACTAACGCGACAGGCGTGTTTATGGATTTGATGAATCGTGTGTGCAAGCCATATCTCGATAAATTTGTGATCGTATTTATCGACGATATTCTGATTTACTCGCGGACGAAGGAAGAGCACGAGCAACATCTCAGAGCCATTCCAGAGCTACTAAAGAAGGAAAAGCTCTACGCTACGTTCTCGAAGTGCGAATTTTGGATATGCGAGGTACAGTTTCTCGGTCATGTGGTAAACGAGAATGGCATTCATGTGGATCCCACGAAGATTGAGTCAATCAAGAACTGGGAAACTCCGAGGACGCCGACTGAGATTCGACAGTTTTTGGGATTAGCGGGCTACTACCACAGGTTCATCGAGAATTTCTCCAAGATAGCTCAACCGCTGACATCCCTTACTCAGAAGGACAAGAAGTACGACTAGGGAGACAAACAAGAAGAAGCCTTTCAACTGCTCAAGGACAAGCTATACGATGCACCGATACTATCCCTACCCGAAGGCACTGAAGACTTTGTGGTATATTGTGACGCTTCGTGTCAGGGATTGGGTTGCGTGCTAATGCAACGCCAAAAAGTTATCGCTTATGCTTCACGCCAACTGAAAGTACATGAAAAGAATTATACCACTCACGATCTGGAGCTAGGTGCAGTGGTATTTGCTCTGAAGATTTGGCGACATTACCTGTATGATACTCGATGTACTATCTTCACGGATCACAAGAGTCTACAACACATATTTGATCAGAAAGAGCTTAATATGTGACAGCGATGATGGGTTGAGTTGCTGAATGATTATGACTGCGAGATCAAGTATCATCCTAGAAAGGCGAATGTGGTAGCAGACGCCTTAAGTCGAAAGGAAAGAGTTAAGCCTATAAGAGTTCGAGCTTTGGAAATGACTATTCAGACGGATCTCACTTCACGTATACATGACGCACAACAAGAAGCTCTTAAGAAGGAGAATCTAAAGGCTGAATATCTCCAAGGAATAGAGAAGAAGTTGGTGCCTAACGAGGAAGGAACCTTATACTTCATGGGGCGCATTTGGGTTCTGCTTTATGGCGGTATTCGAGAAGTTATTTTTTACGAAGCTCATAAGTCAAGGTACTCGATCCACCCAGGATCGGACAAGATGTACCAAGACCTGAAAGATTATTATTGGTGGCCAAGACTCAAGAGTGACGTTGCCATTTATGTTGGGAAGTGCCTAACCTGTGCTAAGGTTAAGGCCGAGTATCAGAAACCTTCAGGACTTTTGCAACAACCGGAAATACCCATGTGGAAGTGGGAACAGATTTCGACGGACTTCATAACAAAGTTACCCAGGACTCCTAGAGGACATGATATGATATGGGTAATAGTGGATCGGTTGACAAAGTCTGCACACTTCCTACCGATACGAGAGAAAGATAGCACTGGGAAGCTAGCAGAGCTTTACCTCAGGGAGATAGTAGCACGTCATGGAGTGCCTATCTCGATAATATCAGATAGAGATGGACGGTTTGTATCATGGATTTGGCAATCCTTTCAAGAAGCCTTTGGATCTAAGTTGAATCTGAGTACGGCCTTTCACCCGTAGACAGACGGTCAGAGCGAACGAACTATTCAAACACTGGAAGACATGCTTCGTGCATGTGTGATGGATTTAGGTGGCAGTTGGGATACTCATCTACCTCTAGTTGAGTTTTCCTATAATAACAGCTACCATACGAGTATTCAAGCCGCACCGTTCGAAGCTCTCTATGGCCGTAAATGCCGCTCACCGTTATGTTGGGCAGATGTGACAACTGTGCTCTGTAATCGATGTATAATATAAAAAATGTCAATTATCAATAAAACAATGTGCTTTGGTGTTATTATATGTGTTTTGGTGCTATTATATGTATATTTGTGTTTGATGATTTTACGATTTGATTCGATTCCGATTTCAAGCTTTAAATCGCTTTCTAGAAGGTTATACGCAAACTGGTGCGTAAACGCAGTCAGTTTAACGCAACAAACACTCTGGAATAGTGACATAGGCTTAACATACCTTAAATAACCTCCACATGACTTAGAAATAAGCTTTGGATGGTTTGGTGTGTTGAAGTCAAGTTTGTTCGATAGCAGGGACTATTTGTGTCAAACTGCGAAACTATACCGATTTGTATAGTAACGAACATTCCGGAACTTGATCCCTAAATATCCTTTACATAGCTTAGAAATAGGCTTTGAGGGGTTCGGTATGCTAAAATAAACTTTATTGATCAATAGGGACTATTTGTGTCAAAAAGTGCACAAGTTTGCATTTTCGCGCATATCTTTCGTTCTGAATACATCCAGACATCCAAAAATTTATGTAAGCATTAAAATATTTATTTTAGTGTTTGGCATAAGAAAATTCCATTCGTCGCTTAATTTGGATCGTTTTTGCGTCCGTTACGACTTCCGTCGTAATTAAGCGAATATCGCGATCGTACGACCAAACGAACTGACATCTGGCATATTTTTGAGCATGTTTCATGTCCACAATGTTAGGGCATCATTTTAAGGCCTTAAAGTTGGCTTAAAACACGAACATGGACTGAAACTGTAAATATGGAAAGCTGTTGCTGATCTGCAAAGTTCAGGCGGGCCGCGTAGCCCAAGCCTGACTCTTCGCGGGCCATGTGGCAGTAGCAGATCTGCACAGATTTGTTTTTCCAGCTGTTTCCAGCCATTTCCAACCCATTTTTCCACTTGCAAATGGTATTTTTAATACTATGGGCCATTCTAGGGGTGCCCATGGTTTTAGAAAACAATGGGCCCAAGTGGAGGGTCTAGATCGAAGCTCGTTTCCCGATAAACGATCCTAACTGTTCTAGTTTTCCTATAAATACCCCCCCACTTCATTTGCTCAAACCGACTTGATTTTCTGAGATTTGTCTAAGTTGAAGTGTTAACCACTTCATACCTGAGAATACTTGGAAAAATCAAACTTGCGTGGACCCTTTGTAAGTATTCCTTCATTCTTTTTATGCGTTTTTAGCTTAAAAGTCAAACTGCGTTTGACTTTCTGCATTGACCAGTTTATGGTCAATGCGAAGTTCGTTTGAACTTCATAACGTGAGCGTAATCACGATGGTTATAGTCCCTAGTGACTATACCTACTGATTACCACGTTATCTAGGCGTAGTGACGAGTCGTAGTCGGCCAAAATGCGCATTTGTGCGTATTTTGTAACCAAACTACTCTTGGGTATCAAAACCATTTGTTTTGATACCAAAACTTGTTTTCTAACTTAACTAAACATGTTTTAGCATGTTTAGCTCGTCACTTTTAGATTAGTGCTTGTGTAGAGTCGTAAGTCAAGCGGACTAAACACCCGCTTAGACTTTCGAACTCGACCCGTTTGGTCGATCATTAGGATCTGACCAAACATGTTTAGTGACCATAGTTGCATAGGGAATAACCTTCTGATGTTATACCTTATGGTCATTTAGGTTTAATTAGTTGTATGATAAGTAGTTTATTTGCCTTAGGTAAATGACCAAAATACCCTTTTCATGCATAGTTGGTAATTAAGCATATGTAACATAAACTTTTGTCACGTAACTGATTATACAACATATTTAAACATGTTTAGGCATATAATACTTGTCATAGGACTAATTAGACGTCTCGAACGCGCATTTGCGTGCACGACGCGTTAAAGTAGCATAAGTTACCTTAATAGGTCGTAATGGGTTGAAAGCACTTAGGTTAGGTTCTGATCTAGAATGTAGACTTTGTTAAACCATATCACATGAGTTCCAACACTCATTTGGTTTACAAGACCTCATTCTGTCCGATTTTCCGATTTAGGCGTCTATTGTTTGACTAGTGATTCGATTACTAGGTGCTGCTTGCTTTCTCTGGTTTACTTGAGTTTGTTGAAGTTCTATTGATTGAGGATACTTTGCACTTCATGTGAGTACATAGTTACCCTATTTTACTGTTTTCAATTGTTTTGGGGTGATTCATATCTATCAAAACGATTTTCGATATTATAACGATGATTTCAAAAACGATTAAGATAGTTTATACTAAACTAATAACGATTTCGATAATGTGAACGAACTTGTTGGTTGTAGTTACATAACGAATGATATTCATTAATTTTGGTCGAACCGACCAGTATTAGGTTATGGTACCATAGGATCTGACAAATCCCGTTATCAGACTGCACCCATGGTTATGTGTGGGTTAGGTGGGTAACGACTGAATCTGATTGTTAACTTACCCTTTGGTGGTTTGTTAATGCGAGAAGCGAGATAGTCGAGTCACGAAGGTTTGAATATTATTAGCGAGATGACCAAAAATAGTTTTCACAATTAAAACGAGGATGATTTAAACGATTTAAACGAGTTATCGATTTGGAAACAATTTGAACAAGATTAAATGTCACACCCCGACCGCGTAAAACAACAAATCGCGGCGGAAACATCGGGGCGTGTCGTAACAGAATTAATTGTTTCATAACCATGGCACACAAAGTGTATTTTATTTATTAAACAAGGGTGTTACATTGTCTCGAAACAGTAAATTAAGAGTTCAGAACATAATTAAACATAGTCTATCTTCTTTTAAAGTCTCTAAGGCACAGGTCCGCCCTAGTGTCATGATCAACATCCTATGGAAAAGCACCTGAAAACACATGTGAAAATAGGTACGTCAGCATAAAAATGCCTGTGAGATACATAGGTTTGTGAAAAATAGGATTCATGACTTGTATTTGAGAAAATGTTAAGTCATGAACCTTGTAATTTGCTTTGTCTTGTAAATCATTTGGAAAACGATAAGATCAGTTGATAGGTATAAGTAATGTAAGGTTAAATGAATAACCATGTAAAATGAGTTTGTATAAGATAAGTTGGTTGTAAAACAATGTCTTATGAAAAGTATGTTATTTGTATAAAATGTTATATGTATCAAACTGAAATGATTTAAATAACGTTACGCTATGTAATATTATACAAACACTTATATATAGGAAGTACCAGCGGCGTATCCACCATGTTTGTATCATATTACACACGTATCGTTACTCAAATCACTTACCCAAACAACCACCAATGTAACTTGTTCATGTACAAACCAATTGTCAAGTGTTATTGTGTAAACCATATCAAAATGTCTATGTCCAATGTAAACCACCACATGTGTATATAAATGTCAAAATGTTTATGTTCAATGTAGATCATGTAATGTGTAACCAAAATGTCATGTATGGTAAGTGAAATGTATCAACTAAACCATATGTAAAATGCACAAAACAAGGTATTGAAGTAAAACATAGTTTAAATCAAAGTTATGTTTTGTGTAACAAATGCATGCTATACTGATACAAACATTTATGCGGTATTGTTAATATGCATACATCCAAGCCTTGAGACTGTGGCGATAAACCCTTAAACAAATTAAAAGTTTATCTTAGTTATGTATATCGAATTCGGTCATTCCTTTCATCCCCTTTCCCTGGGATGTCCGGAACGGGAGTTGTCAATTCCTATGGTACCACTACCTACTAACGAACGGCGTAATTAATGTTAATGAATGTATTGTTCCATGTTAAACAAACCAAATGTCATAACAAAATGTAAGCATGTGAAAACGATGCACTAAGTATGTAGTCAAATGAACATACATAGCGTGAAATGTCATGTAAAACGATGTACTAAGTAATGCACACAATGGGCACACCTAGCATGAAATGAAATGTAAAACAATGTACTAAGTAATGCACACAATGGGCACACCTAGCATGAAAAGTAATGTAAAACAAGGTACTAAGTAATGCACACAATGGGCACACCTAGCATGAAATGTAATGTAAAACAATGTACTAAGTAATGCACACAATGGGCACACCTAGCATGAAAAGTAATGTAAAACAATGTACTAAGTAATGCACACAATGGGCACATCTAGCATGAAATGTAATGTAAAACAATGTACTAAGTAATGCACACAATGGGCACACCTAGCATGAAAAGTAATGTAAATCATGTACTATAATGTACTAACGAACATAGCAGGTATATGATGTGAAAACAGGAAAGCATGAAAGTAACAAGTAGGCACATGTGTTCCACCCCAAAACAGTTTGGAAAACAGTAAAAGAGGGGTCTATGTACTCACTTGAGATTGCTCAGTTGTATAAAGATAACCACCAAGTAATGCTATAGATCTCGGAATCAAACGGCACCTAGTATAGGTAACTATGTTAATAAACCGGACCTAAATCGGAAGATTGGGTAGCATGAGGGTTCGTAAACCAAACGAGTATTGAGACTCGTGTAATATGGTTTAACAAAGCCTACATACTAATTGAAACCTAACATAATTGCTTTCGACCCATCACGACCCGTTTAGGAAGCTTATGCTACTTTAACGCGTCGTGCGCGTGAAACGCGTTTGGACCGCCTAACTAGCCCTATGACAAGTGTTATATGCCTAAACATGTTACATAATCAGTTATGTGACAAAGGTTTAGGTTATATATGCTTAATTACCAATTATACATGAAAAGGGTATTCTGGTAATTTACCTAAGGCATATAAACTACCTATCATACAACTACTTAAACGATGTGACCATAGGGTATAACCTCGGAAGGTTATTCCCTACCTACTATGGTCACCTAATGTATTTGGTCGGATCCTAATGATCGACCAAATGGGTCGGGTTCGAGGTATAAGCGATTTATTAGATCGCTTACCCTACGACCCTAGACAACGTGGTAATCAGTAGGCATAGTCCCAAGGGACTATAACCAACGTGATTACACTCACGTCGCGAAGTTCAAACGAACTTCGCATTGACCATTACTGGTCAACGCTGAAAGTCAAACAAAGTTTGACTTTCTGACTCGAAAAGCAGTAAAATAAGGAAAAGAACGAAAGAATACTTACGAAGGGTCCCCGAATGCTAATCTAGATCAATATAGTTCAGGTATGAAACAAAGGTTTCAACTTAGAACACAATTAATCAGATTCTAGTGCTTTAAAACAATGAAAGGCATGGGGTATATATACTTTTCGGTCCACCGTTAAGATCGTTTGTTGAATATCGTGCCTTAATCCAAGCCGTACAAGTGTCGGAAACTCATGGTGGCTAAAAATGATGTTTATCAACAGATTAGGCAAGTTGCAAGCATGTGGTTGTGGTTAAAACAGCTGGATCATGCTGACTGTTCGTTCTAATCTGATCAGACGGGCGGACGCGGCCCGCATGGGAATTAACAGAAACTGAGGCGGGCCGCCTGGCCATGACAGATCAGAAATTACAGTTTTGGTCCCTGTTGTGTATTCAGCCCATTTCCGGCACTTCTAAGGCCCGTAAAGCCAACTTTAAGGCCCTAAAATGTTGCCTAAACATTGTGGACATGAAACATGCTCAAAAATGTGCCGGGTGATGGTTCGTTTGGTCGTACGAACGCGATGTTCGCTTAATTACGACGGAATGCGCATAAGCGCGAAAAACGATCCAAAAGACGCGACGAATGGATTTTTCTTAAGGCGAACACTAAAATATAATGTAGTCATGCTTTCATAAATTTTTGGATGTCCGGATGTATTCAGAACGTAAGTTATGCGCGAAAATGCAAACTTGTGCACTTTTTGACACATTTAGTCCCTGAATGTCCCAAAAGTTTATTTTAGCACACCAAACCCCTCAAAGCCTCTTTCTAAGCTATGTAAAGGATATTTAAGGTGTGTTCAACTTATGGTCATGTTCCGGAATGTTCGTTACAGTTCAAATTGACATACTTTCGCAGTTTGTCATATTTAGTCCCTGTAAGCGAATTAACTTGTTTTTGCCATACCAAAGCCTTCAAAACTTATTTCTAAGTTATGTAAAGGTTATTTAAGGTATGTTGAGTATATGTTGATGTTCCGGAGTATTTCTCGCATTAAACTGAGTACGTTTACGCACTATTTTGCGTATAACTCTCCAGAAATCGATGTAGAGTTTGAAATTACATAAAAGTCAAAACATGAAAAATGTAAAACATAACAAAACAAACATTGGGATCAAATAACATTGTTTTATTGATAATGGAACTGTTCATAGCGATTACAAGCACAGTTGTTACAGTCTCCCCTACTTGTGGAAATTTCGTCCCGAAATTTATTTAGAGGAAACTCGTGGAAAAAGATGTGGATATTTCGCCTTCATTTGATCTTCGCGTTCCCAAGTAAACTCAGGTCCATGTTTAGCTTCCCAGCGAACTTTGACCAAAGGAATGCGCTTGCGTTTAAGCCACTTGACTTCACGTTCCATGATTTCCACTGGTTTCTCAACAAATTTCAGTGTTTTGCCAACACGAATTTCGTCAAGCGGTATGGAGAAGTTTTCATCAGTTGTACACTTCTTGAGATTGGACACGTGAAAAGTTGGATGAACATTTCCAAGTTCAGGAGGTAACTCAAGTCTGTAGGCTACCTTTCCGATTCTTTCGACGATCTTGAATGGTCCAACGTATCTAGGTGAAAGTTTTCCTTTCTTTCCAAATCTGATCACACCTTTCCAAGGTGAGACCTTAAGTAATACTCGATCACCGACTTGAAATTCCAAGGCTTTGCGTTTTGGGTCCGCGTAAATCTTCTGACGGCTTCTAGCTGCCTGAAGGTTATCACGAACTTTCTTGACCTTGTCAGTTGTCTCTAAAATGAGGGCAGGTCCAGTAAGTTGAGCCTCGCCAATCTCATTCCAGCAGACTGGTGAACGACATTTTCGACCATAGAGAGCCTCGAAAGGAGCCATTTTGATGCTAGTGTGATAACTGTTGTTGTAGGAGAATTCAATCAATTTAAGATGTGAATCCCAACTACCACCAAAATCGATCACACAAGCTCTAAGCATATCCTCCAGAGTCTGGATTGTTCTCTCCGATTGACCATCCGTTTGCGGATGATAAGCTGTGCTCAGATTAAGTTGGGTCCCCATGGCAGATTGCATGGTTCTCCAAAAATGAGAAGTGAAACGAGCATCTCTGTCAGAAATGATGTTCAACGGAACACCATGTCGAGCTACAATTTCATCCACATAGATTTGAGCAAGTCTGTCAGCAGGAAAATCCTCACGGATTGGCAAGAAATGTGCTGACTTTGTAAGACGATCAACGACTACCCAGATGGCATCATGACCTTTCTTTGTGCGCGGGAGTTTGGTAACAAGATCCATAGTAATGTTTTCCCATTTCCAAACTGGGATCTCTGGTTGCTCCAATAAACCAGAAGGACGCTGATGTTCAGCCTTAACCTTAAGACAAGTAAGGCATTTTGATACGTATAAGGCAATGTCTTTCTTCATACCAGGCCACCAATAGTGCATACGAAGATCCTTATACATCTTATCTGAGCCCGGATGAATAGAATAACGAGACTTATGGGCTTCATCCATAAGCAAGGTACGAAGATCATCCTGGCTTGGGACCCACAAACGGTCCATGAAATAATATGATCCATTGTCCTTCAGTTCAAGAGCAGGTGTTATGTGATAGGGAAATTCCTTATCCATCAAACCTTGTGAAACACAAGATTGTTGAGCTTGAGAAATGCGTGCTTGAATATCGGATCGAGCTTGAATAACAGATTGAACACGTACACAATGAAGCTTAGTACGTTCCTTACGACTCAATGCATCAGCTACGACATTCGCCTTACCAGGATGGTAGCGAATTTCGCAATCATAGTCGTTTAAAAGCTCAACCCAACGTCGTTGCCTCATGTTGAGTTCTTTCTGGTTGAAGATATGCTGAAGACTTTTGTGGTCAGTGAAAACCACACATTTTGTACCGTACAAATAATGTCTCCAGATCTTTAGAGCAAAGACAACTGCACCCAACTCAAGATCATGAGTGGTGTAGTTCTTCTCATGTATCTTCAACTGCCTCGATGCATAAGCTATGACTTTGTTCCTTTGCATAAGAACACAGCCAAGACCCAATTTCGATGCATCACAATACACAACAAAATCATCATCACCCTCAGGCAATGATAGAACAGGCGCATCGCAAAGCTTCTGCTTCAGGTGTTGAAAAGCTTCCTCTTGTTTGTATCCCCAATAAAAGGGCATTTTCTTCTGAGTTAGAGCAGTTAGAGGAACTGCAATCTTCGAGAAATTTTCTATGAAGCAGCGATAATAACCCGCTAGACCAAGAAAAGAACGAACTTCAGTAGGAGTAGAAGGTGTATCCCAATCCTTAATCGCACTGATCTTGGAGGGATCTACATGAATACCTCGTTCGTTGATAATGTGCCCCAAAAATTGAACTTCTTTAAGCCAAAATTCGCACTTGGAGAATTTGGCGAAAAATTGCTCTTTCTTCAGGAGTTCCAGAGTAAGACGAAGATGCTGCTCGTGATCAGCTCGCGTCTTAGAGTAAATCAAGATGTCGTCAATAAAAACAATGACGAACTGATCCAAATAAGGTTTGCAGAACCTATTCATTAAGTCCATGAAAACAGCAGGAGCATTAGTCAAACCGAATGGCATGACTGTGAATTCATAATGCCCATAACGAGTACGGAACGCTGTCTTCGGAATGTCTTCTTCTTGCACCCGAAGTTGATGATATCCAGATCGCAGATTAATCTTCGAAAAATAAGAAGCACCTTGTAACTGATCAAAGAGATCGTCAATGCGAGGTAGGGGATATCGATTTTTGATGGTAAGCTTGTTAAGTTCCCGATAATCGATACACATCCTAAAGGATCCATCCTTCTTCTTGACAAAAAGAACGGGAGCACCCCAGGGTGAAAAGCTAGGACGTATAAAACCTTTGTCAGAGAGCTCCTGAAGCTGCTTAGACAACTCTTGCATCTCAGATGGTGCAAGACGATATGGAGCTCTGGCTATGGGATTTGCACCAGGTACGAGATCAATGCGGAACTCGACTTGGCGTGCTGGAGGAAGACCAGGTAAATCTTCAGGGAACACTTCAGAATAATCCCGAACGACAGGAATATCTGAAATAGCCTTACCCTTGCCTTTATCTTCTGTAATATGTGCTAAGAAAGCCACATAGTTCTTCTGCAGATACTTCCGAGCTTTAAAACAAGACATGAGTTTGAGACCACCGGTAGGCTTCTCACCTTGAACCTGCAGGATCTCGCCTGTCGAAAGTGGCACACGAACAATCTTCTTAGAACAAACTATCTCTGCGTGATGCTTGGATAACCAATCCATTCCCACAATAACGTCGAAGCTTCCAAGTTGCATAGGCGCGAGGTCAATAGGAAAAAGATGATCATTTAGGTTCAACTGGCAGTTGCGTATAACAGAATCAAGAATAATGGGTTCACCACTAGCAACTTCTACTGTCAAAGATTTGCCTAGTTTCGTTCTAGACACGCGAAGCATTTGCTCAAAAGACAAAGACACGAAACTCTTATCGGCACCGGAATCGAAAAGAACAGATGCAAGCTGATTATTAATAAAGAACGTACCGTTCACCACATTATCGTCAGCCTGTGCCTCTTGGGCATTCATGTTAAAAACTCGGCCTCGAGCCGGAGCCTGATTCTGGTTCTGGTTCTGGTTCTGGTTGGCTAGCCTTGGGCACCGGTTTCTGTAGTGGGTCAGATCCCCACAATTGTAACAAGCACCTGGTGGGTATTGTGGTCGTGCAGCTTGACCCTGTTGCTGAGCAGGAGGCTGTGCAACTTGTTGAGCCGGGTTTTGAACTGCGCGATTCTGAGCAAACCGAAAAACCTCGGCAAGATGACCTGACTTCCCACAGCTAGTACAGAAACGGCACTGATGTTGCGGCTGATGGTGACTGTTGCACCTATTGCACAAAGGTGCATTCCCTGTATAGGGTTTCTTGGCTGGAAGCTGTGCGGGTTGGTTGGGAGCTGCCTGATTAGCTTGGGCAGTGATAGCAAAATTTTGGGAAGCCTTACGCTTCCTTGACCTCTTCGAAGAACCAGAGTTCTTTCCATTCAAGTTTTGACCTTTCTTGCTATCACCCTTGTCAGCCGACTGTTTCTTGCCCTTGTCACCCTTCCTGTGTAACTTGTTCTTCCGGATCTGCGACTCAGTCAGTGTCGCTGATAACTCGATTGCCTGACGGAGTGTGGCAGGGTTACTACCAGTAAGAATATCTTGTACCGAGTCAGGTAGGCCGTCGATGTATCTCTCGATAGCCTTGTCGAGTGGGGTAACCATTGTTGGGCAAAGAAGACTCAACTCTTCAAACCGATTAGTATAAGCCCTGTGCTCACCACTATCTTGCTTCAAATCATCAAATTCCTTCTCCAAAGCTCGCTGCTCATGACGAGGACAGAATTCCCTCATCATAAGGGCTCTAAGTTCAGCCCATGTCTGTGCCAAGGCAACTTCTGCACCCCTGTCTCTCATAATCCCGTTCCACCATGTCAAAGCCCTCTTCTGAAATACGCTTGAAGCAAACTCGACCTTGCGATTATCCAGGCACTGCACGTGGCGGAAAGTATTCTCACTGCTCTCGAACCACTGAAGAAGCCCAGTCGCTCCTTCAGAACCACTAAACTTGAGTGGTTTAGCCTGATTAAAATCCTTGTATTTGCATGGAACATTGTTGTTGTTGCTATTATTGGCTTGGTTCCATTGAGCAAAGAGATTTGGAAATTGAGCAGCCATCTGCTGCGCAATAATTTCTGCCAGCTCGGCAGTTGCTATCAGATTGTCGCGTCGAGGAGACATTCTAAAAGAGGAAAACATGAAAGGAAACGAGTGAGATGATTGGATGAAAAGAATGAGATGATAAAAACAAGAATTGCAAACAACATAGATGGTGGTCATTCGTCCGTATCACAAAGCAAACAAATGACACACAGTGACTAATCAAAGTAAATGGATCAAAAATAATGTATAATGAAGACATGCTCGCCTATAAGTGAACACTCATCCCAAGAATTCCCAGGTAAGCACAACTGGTCTCGCGTCTGGTTGAGATGTATACGAAGTGCTTGCCTAGACAGAAAACCCAGAATACAGGCATTCACCCTTCCAGTTTGCACATGTTCACATTATTTAAAACCCAAAACGTTTGACGGGATTTTGAAAATTTGAAGGCACAAGGCCAAAAACCAATACTGAAAAGGGTTCAAAACCATATAACAGAGGGTTCAAAACCTTACAATTGAGGGTTCAAAACCTTGTAATAAATCATTCAAAAACAGATGATTGTTTTTCAAAAAAATCGTTTCGGAAAATTTTGGTTCTTGTTTTGATAATCACCTAAGGATAGGTGATGTACATGTTTTAAGATCTAAACACAAGATAACTTGTGTTAGGGTCCTAGAAAAGTTATAGTCTAGGTCAAAGTATTACTAATAACCTAATTCCCTATAACCATTGGCTCTGATACCAACTCTTCTGTCACACCCCGACCGCGTAAAACAACAAATCGCGGCGGAAACATCGGGGCGTGTCGTAACAGAATTAATTGTTTCATAACCATGGCACACAAAGTGTATTTTATTTATTAAACAAGGGTGTTACATTGTCTCGAAACAGTAAATTAAGAGTTCAGAACATAATTAAACATAGTCTATCTTCTTTTAAAGTCTCTAAGGCACAGGTCCGCCCTAGTGTCATGATCAACATCCTATGGAAAAGCACCTGAAAACACATGTGAAAATAGGTACGTCAGCATAAAAATGCCTGTGAGATACATAGGTTTGTGAAAAATAGGATTCATGACTTGTATTTGAGAAAATGTTAAGTCATGAACCTTGTAATTTGCTTTGTCTTGTAAATCATTTGGAAAACGATAAGATCAGTTGATAGGTATAAGTAATGTAAGGTTAAATGAATAACCATGTAAAATGAGTTTGTATAAGATAAGTTGGTTGTAAAACAATGTCTTATGAAAAGTATGTTATTTGTATAAAATGTTATATGTATCAAACTGAAATGATTTAAATAACGTTACGCTATGTAATATTATACAAACACTTATATATAGGAAGTACCAGCGGCGTATCCACCATGCTTGTATCATATTACACACGTATCGTTACTCAAATCACTTACCCAAACAACCACCAATGTAACTTGTTCATGTACAAACCAATTGTCAAGTGTTATTGTGTAAACCATATCAAAATGTCTATGTCCAATGTAAACCACCACATGTGTATATAAATGTCAAAATGTTTATGTTCAATGTAGATCATGTAATGTGTAACCAAAATGTCATGTATGGTAAGTGAAATGTATCAACTAAACCATATGTAAAATGCACAAAACAAGGTATTGAAGTAAAACATAGTTTAAATCAAAGTTATGTTTTGTGTAACAAATGCATGCTATACTGATACAAACATTTATGCGGTATTGTTAATATGCATACATCCAAGCCTTGAGACTGTGGCGATAAACCCTTAAACAAATTAAAAGTTTATCTTAGTTATGTATATCGAATTCGGTCATTCCTTTCATCCCCTTTCCCTGGGATGTCCGGAACGGGAGTTGTCAATTCCTATGGTACCACTACCTACTAACGAACGGCGTAATTAATGTTAATGAATGTATTGTTCCATGTTAAACAAACCAAATGTCATAACAAAATGTAAGCATGTGAAAACGATGCACTAAGTATGTAGTCAAATGAACATACATAGCGTGAAATGTCATGTAAAACGATGTACTAAGTAATGCACACAATGGGCACACCTAGCATGAAATGAAATGTAAAACAATGTACTAAGTAATGCACACAATGGGCACACCTAGCATGAAAAGTAATGTAAAACAATGTACTAAGTAATGCACACAATGGGCACACCTAGCATGAAATGTAATGTAAAACAATGTACTAAGTAATGCACACAATGGGCACACCTAGCATGAAAAGTAATGTAAAACAATGTACTAAGTAATGCACACAATGGGCACATCTAGCATGAAATGTAATGTAAAACAATGTACTAATTAATGCACACAATGGGCACACCTAGCATGAAAAGTAATGTAAATCATGTACTATAATGTACTAACGAACATAGCAGGTATATGATGTGAAAACAGGAAAGCATGAAAGTAACAAGTAGGCACATGTGTTCCACCCCAAAACAGTTTGGAAAACAGTAAAAGAGGGGTCTATGTACTCACTTGAGATTGCTCAGTTGTATAAAGATAACCACCAAGTAATGCTATAGATCTCGGAATCAAACGGCACCTAGTATAGGTAACTATGTTAATAAACCGGACCTAAATCGGAAGATTGGGTAGCATGAGGGTTCGTAAACCAAACGAGTATTGAGACTCGTGTAATATGGTTTAACAAAGCCTACATACTAATTGAAACCTAACATAATTGCTTTCGACCCATCACGACCCGTTTAGGAAGCTTATGCTACTTTAACGCGTCGTGCGCGTGAAACGCGTTTGGACCGCCTAACTAGCCCTATGACAAGTGTTATATGCCTAAACATGTTACATAATCAGTTATGTGACAAAGGTTTAGGTTACATATGCTTAATTACCAATTATACATGAAAAGGGTATTCTGGTAATTTACCTAAGGCATATAAACTACCTATCATACAACTACTTAAACGATGTGACCATAGGGTATAACCTCGGAAGGTTATTCCCTACCTACTATGGTCACCTAATGTATTTGGTCGGATCCTAATGATCGACCAAATGGGCCGGGTTCGAGGTATAAGCGATTTATTAGATCGCTTACCCTACGACCCTAGACAACGTGGTAATCAGTAGGCATAGTCCCAAGGGACTATAACCAACGTGATTACACTCACGTTGCGAAGTTCAAACGAACATCGCATTGACCATTACTGGTCAACGCTGAAAGTCAAACAAAGTTTGACTTTCTGACTCGAAAAGCAGTAAAATAAGGAAAAGAACGAAAGAATACTTACGAAGGGTCCCCGAATGCTAATCTAGATCAATATAGTTCAGGTATGAAACAAAGGTTTCAACTTAGAACACAATTAATCAGATTCTAGTGCTTTAAAACAATGAAAGGCATGGGGTATATATAGTTTTCGGTCCACCGTTAAGATCGTTTGTTGAATATCGTGCCTTAATCCAAGCCGTACAAGTGTCGGAAACTCATGGTGGCTAAAAATGATGTTTATCAACAGATTAGGCAAGTTGCAAGCATGTGGTTGTGGTTAAAACAGCTGGATCGTGCTGACTGTTCATTCTAATCTGATCAGACAGGCGGACGCGGCCCGCGTGGGAATTAACAGAAACTGAGGCGGGCCGCCTGGCCATGACAGATCAGAAATTACAGTTTTGGTCCCTGTTGTGTATTCAGCCCATTTCCGGCACTTCTAAGGCCCGTAAAGCCAACTTTAAGGCCCTAAAATGTTGCCTAAACATTGTGGACATGAAACATGCTCAAAAATGTGCCGGGTGATGGTTCGTTTGGTCGTACGAACGCGATGTTCGCTTAATTACGACGGAATGCGCATAAGCGCGAAAAACGATCCAAAAGACGCGACGAATGGATTTTTCTTAAGGCGAACACTAAAATATAATGTAGTCATGCTTTCATAAATTTTTGGATGTCCGGATGTATTCAGAACGTAAGTTATGCGCGAAAATACAAACTTGTGCACTTTTTGACCCATTTAGTCCCTTAATGTCCCAAAAGTTTATTTTAGCACACCAAACCCCTCAAAGCCTCTTTCTAAGCTATGTAAAGGATATTTAAGGTGTGTTTAACTTATGTTCATGTTCCGGAATGTTCGTTACAGTTCAAATTGACATACTTTCGCAGTTTGTCATATTTAGTCCCTGTAAGCGAATTAACTTGTTTTTGCCATACCAAAGCCTTCAAAACTTATTTCTAAGTTATGTAAAGGTTATTTAAGGTATGTTGAGTATATGTTGATGTTCCGGAGTATTTCTCGCATTAAACTGAGTACGTTTACGCACTAGTTTGCGTATAACTCTCCAGAAATCGATGTAGAGTTTGAAATTACATAAAAGTCAAAACATGAAAAATGTAAAACATAACAAAACAAACATTGGGATCAAATAACATTGTTTTATTGATAATGGAACTGTTCATAGCGATTACAAGCACAGTTGTTACATTAAACGAGTTGGATAAACGATTAATTTTTGGTTAAGCATTTAGATAACGGGACGGGTGTAATATGGTGAAAACATTGTAGATACGCCGCTGGTACTTCTTATATATAAGTGTTTTCAACATATTACATACCGTGACGTTATATAGTTCACTTGGGAAAACGATTTTAAAACGATATCACACAACGATGTTTTCGAAAGGATATAAATCATACGAGATTTATTAAACGAGTTAATACGAAATGTTTTACAATTTGGTTTACTAAAACAAATGTTTTTGGGTTAAGAATCATGCCTACAAGGTTTTATAAATAATAACCCACTTTATTTGAGTTGGTTAAATTATGCTGCAATACTAGGTACTTTTCAAAACAAGGTTTTTAATAAGGTATTGCAATATGTAAACTAGCCATGATTCCGATACTCTCATAAAACATATGTACTCGCCAGCATTTCTTAGCTGACTTTGTTTTTACATATGTTTCAGGTGATGTTGCTTGATGTTGATTGCTAGGATGCATGAGTCACATAGGATCTGGACGAGGCCTTAGTGACATAATAACAGTGATAGTCGATATATAACTTGTTTGTTTCGTGTTAAAACAATGTAAATTACTTAATGAATAAATAAAACGAAACTTTTTGTATCCATGGTTATGAAACGATAATTCTGTTACGACACTCCCCGACGTTTCCGCCACGGTTTGTTGTTTTAACGTGGTCGGGGTGTGACAGTAGATGCTGGAGATAGACAGATGGTTGGTCCCGAACTGGTCCAAGAAACGACTGACAAGATTATACAGATCTGAGAGCGCATCAAGGCGGCTTGTGATTGACAAAAGAGTTACGCAGATCAAAGACGGAAACCTTTGGAATTCGAAGTATGAGGCATGGTTTTGTTAAAGGTCTCACCTTGGAAAGGTGTAGCACGATTTGGAAAACGTGGCAAGTTAAAACACGTTACATTGGGCCATTCAAGATATTGGAAAGGGTTGGTACCGTAGCGTACAAGTTGGAATTACCAGAGAAACTAAACGGTGTTCACGATACATTTCATGTGTCAAACCTAAAGAAAAGCCTAACTCAAGAGACAGTTATCATCCCTGCGGATGAAGTGCACATCGAAGACACTCTCCAATTCACTGAGGAACCCGTTGAGGTTACGAACTGGAAAGTCAACAAGACTCGGAGGAGTAGTGTTAAGCTTGTCAAGGTTCGCTGGAACTCACGACACGGCCCAGAGTTTACTTGGGAGCGTAAAGATCGAATGAAATCAAAGAATCCACATTTGTTCCCTAACTCCCCTGCAACCGATAGCGCAACTTAAAAATTTCGGGATGAAATTTTATTAACGGGGGGAGAATGTGACAACCGTCAATTTTTCATGTAATTCCGTACATGTTAAACAGTAATTTATGCTTTAATAAATGTGCTTGATTTGAATTAATGGCATGAATGATTTTTGATTATTGTCAAATACATACAAGTGCATTACATGTTGCATGATCTCATATCATTATTGCACGCAACACATTATGATCCAAATGGTGCACGAAACACAATTAGCACAGTTATCAGACAAACCAGGAGTACTTGCGGGAGTTCAGTACTCAGACAGACACGATGTTAAGACACAGAATGAGCCCGAAACCAAGAGTTACACTAGTATAGTGTGTAGGAAAGTAGGGATCATAAAACTGCCTTAGAGATAGTTTAAGTGCCGGAAAGTGTCTAAAACTCACACAAACTGCAGAATTCTGCATTTTTCAGCAAAAATCAGCATTCTGACACTAAAATATAATGCAGAATTATGGTTTAACGGTCCAGAATACCTTCCTAGGTGTCGGGAATCAAAACTGTCATAAAAGGGAACATAAAGCACACTAAACTGCAGAATTTAGCACCTTAACGAACCAGTAACCAACCGAACAACTGGACACTACCCGAAACACCAATTTTTCACTAGAAGCATTGTTTTATCATTTCCGAGCTAGTTATGGTCACCGAACATCATAACACACCTTATAATTACATAACACATAAAAACACTAATTCCTAAACTTAGAAACTAACTAAACAACCTAACTTACCATTTCATCCCAACTATACCCCCCCTTGTTCGACGGTTACCATGGGTGGACCCACCCATAGATTTTGTTGATTTGTTTATTTGATATGTTCTTGGCTTTAGAAACATAATACACAAAGGTTATGCAAATGTTGGAGACATGTTTATAATAACCACAAGTAACTTCACATACTTCATTCTCACAACTTCAAACTTCAACTCTTCTCTCCCTCTCGGTCGTGAACCACCACCCACACCACCACCATTTTCACTTCTTGTTCATGCAATCCAAGGTGATCTTCATCATCTTGAGTTCTTCCCTAGCCCTTGTGCTAGTAGTAAGCCTCTTGTAACTTGATTTTACTTCTCATAATGATGGTTAAAAGATTATGTAAATGATTAATCATAAAGATCATGAAGAAATAAGAAGATAATCCTTTACATAAAGCTTAAAATCATAAGAATCTATGTTGTTTTAGTGTATGTGTGAATCTTGATTGTTGATTTCTTATGTTTATGATGTTAATCATCATAAGAAGCTTGCTAGATTGTGATTAAACACATGATCTAGCAAGTGAGAGGATGAATCTTGTGAAAAACAAGATGATCATCCTTTATGTAAACATGAACTTGAAAAATGAAGTTGTTTTTGGTGTATGATAATGATGGATACATGTTACAAGACTCGTAAATGGATGATTTCAAAACTAATTTTCTCAAGAAACCAAGGTTATTTACAAGATTTACAAGATCATGATTTTTAAAGAAACTAATCATATTTTTAGTGTTAAATCAAGACTAGAAACATGTTTGTAACAAGAAAAAAACAAAAGAATTATTTTTAGAAAAATCATCTTGTAAGTTGTAAAAGACTAACTTTTACAAGAAGGTGATTTATAAACAAATAACCACATTTTTAAGAGTAACTAAACCTACTAAATAACATAGTAAGTTACTACAAGTTTTTACAAAAGTTCAAGTTCATGATGTAGTATAAATTGCATGATTTTGGCTCATAGTAAGTCTTGAATGATTTGTTGATGATTGATGATGATTTTAAAAGAAAATGATATGCTTTTAAAGCATGGAAACCTCCATTTTTAAGGGGAAACTATGGCAAAATTTTTGTAGAATTTAAACACTTAGGAAAATATTTTTGCACAAGTGTTTATAAGTAAATTTTAACCATGGTTTTTCATATAAAATTTGCCATAATTTTTGTTACAAAAATTACAAATATTGGAGGTTATTTTTTATAAATAAAAGTGACTAAGTATATATTTAGGAAAATATATATTTAGAAATCACACTTGTGTGCTACTTGTATATTATGTGTATTAGTTATATTATTTTAGGACTTGAAAATAATATAACTTACCAAAATACAAAAATTGTAACACAAAATATTACCAAAATTCCAAGAAAACAAATATATAAATTATACCCGAATATTGGACAAACCGAACACGGATGTATGGACTACACTTATATATATTCCGGAAGTAGATTTATATTTTGACAAATGGGTGAGACGGTATTTTGGAAACCAAGGAAACGAAAAATATGATTTTCATAAGTATTACAAAAATATATCATATTTTGTCAAGTAGAAATATATTAATTTTTGAGCGAAGAAAAATATATATTTTTTCTTGCACTACTAGAAGATATATTATTTTTTGAAGAAAATAAATATTTTCTTAAAGAAATTAAGAATATATTATTTTGGGTGAAAAATGGATTTATAAATATTTTCTAAAGTAATCTTAAAAATATATTATTTTTGAGATTTATATGAAAATATAATTATTTTGCCAAGGAAGGTTTATAGAAAATTTTCTATAAAAGTTTTTCTTAAAATACATATATTTTAAGAATATAAATTGGTGATTTTTATTGATTAAAAATATTATTCCGGAAAATTAAATACAAGATCAAGTATAAAATACTTAATAAATACAAGAAAATACGTATTCTCGTACGTACAAATACACACCGGAATACGCCACCAATGCTTGGAAAAAATACACAAGTCTAAAAATACAAGTATAAGTATACCCATCCTTGGGAGAATGCACATGTATAAATACATAACATACCAAGTTAAAATATATTATTTTAACTAATATTCCAATAATTGATAAATATAATTTAAGTTAAAATAGTATTATTTTAACCAATAATTATATACTTTGAAATAATATATTGCACATCCAAGTCGTAACTCAAAGAATGTTAAGTCATAACAAGTAATACTAAGAGTCGTTACGCGACCTAGCCGTCTAATAAACCATAGCATGTGTATAGGTAGTTGCACGACTTCAGGACAGGACCTTGAGTTACTTCGGATAGCAGGACGCTAGATTGTGAGTTCATGACCCCCTTTTCGTTAACTGTTTTCGGTTTATAACTTCGGGGGTGAAATACATGTTTCAATGTTTCAATGTTTCAAATGCTCAAATGTTTCAATGGTATGGTTTAGCTAAGGAATGAAATGTTAGATCACGTGGATGATGTAGTATCTCTCTTAAGTGCCATTAATCTAGTTTAAGACTGAGGGGCATGAGTGGTAGATCTATCTGGGTGTAACGAGCCCCACCCATGGGTCCTTGTGTGGCCGCATGTGGTGACTATGTCGTTCCCGCCGGATGGACCGGAGGAAATCCGCTAGGTTTGAGCACTTCCTACGCACCACACATATTAATGTCCTTGCAAAACATTAATGATCTGTTCATAGACGCTTTCATACCGGTTATCAAAGGAATTCTCTCAAATGTTTTGTAGGATCGTATTCGGACCCGAACGAGTCTATCAAAAGAGTTTTACTCAGTTTGAACGGCGGAAAGAGACAAACCGAGCTCAATTCAGCAAATATACACTTTAAACTGTCGAATTGTATTGATAGAATGACGTTTACAGCGACTTGACACTTCGGCAGCACTTCGTTGCAAACCGGAAGGACTAATACTGATTTCGCTCCAAGTGACCCTTTATATAGGGATTCTGATTCCGCTTGAAACATGCAAGATCATTTCAAGTGGAATAACATGGAAACATTCGAGCGGAATCAGCAACAATCATCTCGAGCGGAATCAGGCATATATGTGATTTCGCTTGAAATAACAGAATGTCATTTCGAGCGGAATCAACACTAATACACATATTCTCGATTCTCGTGCCCTGATCTAACCTATTCTATACAAGACTCGATACAAGACGTAGACGACAGACGGATGCACCAACAAACTCCCCCTCGGATTTTGACGGAGTCTTCAGTGTCGAGTCTTCGCATCTTCAGTCTTTATCAGTCTTTGAGCTTCTCTTTGAAGTATTTGACGCTGTAAGCATCCTTAATCTCTATCTTCTTTTCTCTATCATCAATAACAAATTCTTTCCCTTAGATGTTGACGTCTTTAATCTTGTCAGCAACATCAATCTCAGGATCAAAAACCTGGCTTTATGCAACTCAGACTCCCCCTCTCAATCAGCTGGGATCGCAGTCTGGTTTTCACCAGTACAAGATTGTTGACTAACTCAAAACTTTGCTTAGGATCAAAATCCTAGCTCTTACCCAGACCTGCATAAATCTCTACCATAAACATAAGTATTTTACACTAAAAATTCACACTTTCAGACACCACTTGTAGATTACATCACAACATGATCTATCAAATAGTCTCTGATGAACCACTTGCATGTGTATCAAATTTAAAACTTCTGATGACCACTTATAACAAGACTTAAAATTCTTTCATACACAAAACTCCCAAACCAGTTCGTCAAGTTTAGCACCTGGAATTTTGAAAATTAGCTCTTCAACACTAGTTGTCGAAAATCTTTTTGTATTTTTCAAAATTTATGCTAAAACACACTTAAAATCTTTTTGGATTTTTAAAATAAAGGAATGAAATGCAATAGGGAAATATTTACCGACAATATTTTTGTGAGTTTGTGTAAGAGGATCGTATCAGTTTCTGAGACAAATCACCAACACCGTTAAGCTTTATACATTTTAAGTTCTAAACGATTCACTTAGATTGTCAGTATACTGATCCACTTAAATTTTCACACAAAGTTCAACTGTTTCGAGATACGAGATTAATGTCTTAAGCACTTAAACTCAATCGCGTGTCCCACCTCAGAATATACTCCCGTATCCAGATCCCAATATTCAGTCTTACAGGTGAGTATACCACAGATGATATCTGTAAGGGAATAAATTATAGTACGAAACCGTGAGAGCTCAGGTCAGAACTTCCATTCAGCAGAGAGATGACGGCTTCGACTTTTGGTGTGTCCCCTTTAGAGGATCTTTTGTTACAACAGCAATGATTATCAATTTTATTGTTTCATCATTTTTGCTGAGGGCGGCGCTATATTTCAAGCAAGCGGAAAGTATTCTCTGGGGACTAGGCCATTGCTTCCGCAAAATCAGAAGTCCCGGGATAATACCCCAGATATCACTGAGCATAAAGACCTAGTATCTCAGAAAAAGGGACCTTTCAAACAAGATTTCGGGGGTTACCCATATATCCAAGAAATGTTACCCACGAATTAAGCAAGTTTGAAATTTAGATTATATCTCTTCACAATCTACTAAATGTGCAAAAACCTACTGGCACATCATCTGTGAGACCGTTTATCACTTTTTAACCTTCCATTTCTTTAGCATGTTGTGATAGTCCACTGATGTACTATGATTTCCTCTTCTTTGACACAAAACTCATTTTCATTTTATCATGTTTTTTTTTTTCAAATTTTCAAATGTTTTTGGATTTTCTAAAATTTCTTACTCCCCCTAAAATGTAAACACATTTTAGGAAATTTGAAAACAAACAGCACAAACAACGTGACAACTGATATCAAATCGCCTCAAATCGCCATTCACTTGGCATAAACAATCAGAACTCCCCCTTTCAACAAACTATTTTCCCATTATGATTTCAAAACACTTAAGTTTGTTTTAATCAAAATGGTTTTTCCGGAAAATAAGTTTAGTTGATTTTACCAATTGTAGAGACGGGGATGTGGTTCATCATTTTGTCTTCAACCAATATATGAAGATTACATCAAGTTCAAATTAATGACCTTGATTAATCGCGTTGTAAGAACCAACCTCTTGTACCACTTGTACGTAACACAATCAAATACAAAGAAGAATGCCGATTCATGTTCCACTCTTACCAACCTGGGAACTCCGGCAAGTCAGGTTTTTTATTCAAAGAGAATATCCACCCAAGCCTGACCAGCCTTGGGTGTTACCGAGTCATCATCACTCGGTTTCTTACCTTTCCTCTTCTTCTCATAGAACTCTTTAACCCCTTTGACTTTTCGATCAATCATTTTTCCAAAAATATGTTTTTCAATGGGGTTAAAAGCCTTTTCAACGTTAAAAACCTTTTTATCATCATAAAATTGGTTTGATATCTCAACTTTACCAATTTTCTTTTTAAAATTTTCAGCCCGAAGTGGTGGAAAATTATCATCATCCACAGTCGGAACTGATTCTTCACCATTTTCAACAACCTGTGGCTCCTCTGATTTTGTGAAATCAGATTCATCGCCAGAAGATAGCTCCTCTGATTTTGACCTATCAGAATCATCACTAGAACTATCAACAGACTTCTTAACAACCCATTTCTGGTTGTCAGATTTAGCTCTTTTGTTGTACAACTTGTTTGAACATTCACCAATTTCAAATTTTGAGTTTTTTAATAATTTGGTTCGGTCAATTGGTGGTTCAAACTCAATCAATTTCTCTTTCTGTTTACGAGAAACTCCCTGTTTTGATGTTATCGCCTTAAAACAATCTCTGGCAATATGTCCAACATAGTTGCATTGGAAACAGGTTCTCGTATCTTTCCTCTGTTCAGCACAATTCATCTCTTCTTGCTTCTTTGCAAGGAACTTACTGTTTGACTGCCTCCAGAATTCTTTCTTTTCTTCCTCATCTGCTGAGGTGCCTGAAACAAATGTCATCTTTGATTTAAAATCACGAACATATTTTTCATTTTTCTGTTTTTTTGTTGAATTAAATCCAAGACCTTTCTTTTTGAAATTACGATTTTGGTTTGCTTTCTTTTGAAAACCAGAACCAGAACTGTAACCCTTTTTCTTGTTTAAACGTTGTTGAACTCTTGAGGTGTATTTTTTAGGTTTATCAGTAAGATTTAAATCTTTTATTTCAGAAATATTAATTTCTGTAAGTTTGAAAACCTTTTTGATCAATTTTGTTTTGACACCTCTTATTGGAAATTCCTCATCAGAATATAATTTGTCTGAATCATTCAAAGTATATGCTACTTTAAATGTTTCATCATTCAAATTAGATTTTGATAAGATGAATTCTTTGTCATAAACTATTTTGCCATGTTTTTCATTTTGACCCGGAATGCTGGACTCAGACTTTGACTCCGACATCGACTCCGACGTTGACTCTTCTGTTTCATCGTTATCTAACACATGATCCACCACTTTCTTCATCAATTGAGATTGTTGATCAGTCTCAGACGATGTAAACATGACATCAATACTGTCTGGCAAATTGACTGTAGACTCCGACTCCCATTGCAAGTTCGTTGCCTTTTTTACTCTTTCAGAATTTGGATTTCTGGGTAAAAATCCATTTTCCAGCGGGGGTGGACACTTGTTGTAACTGACACCTTGTTTCTTACCAGAATCCTTTTTGTCAGTCTTCTTCTTTGTGTCACTCTTTTTGTTCTTCTTTTCTGGAATCTTTTTACCATCCACATTTTCATCATCATTCTTTTCTTCAGTTACTTCATTCTCTTCAAATGCCTTCATGCCTTTAATAGTTGGATAAATTCTGTCAATGACATAAGAAGTACATGAGTAACTTTTCAACAAACAATTTACTCTTTCAGTTTCAATTCTTTATAACTCCAATTTCTGTTCAAGAGCAGCACACTTTTCGATGTAGTTGTTCACAACTTTCTGCTTGATCTTGAACGCTCCCTGAAGTGTCTTCATAGCTATTGCCTGCTCTTCACTTGTGTCATTGTACATGTTCATTGCTTTGTTCAACACATCATAAGATTCTTTTAACCTGTTTATGTTGTTAAGCATTTCACTGTTTTTCTTTTTCAAGATCACACAAGTTTCACAGTTCACTTTCATTTCACTAGCATCAACTTTTTCATCAACTTTAAACTTTTGAACTTCTTTCACTTTTCTTCTCACTACCGGTGCTGTTTCATCATCACTGCTGACCGGTATTTTTACCTTCTTCTTTTTCTGTTTCACTTTTTCATCTTCACTATCACTTTCTGCCATCATCTTTAGATGTTCTGCCATTCTTTTTGCATAATATTCAGCACCATCATCATCACTATCTTCTTCAATTTTAGCAACAAAAGGTGTGTGAACTGGAGCTTTGTTAGGATCATAATCATCCCAAGTGAAATTCTCCCAGCTAAATCCCTCGGGTAGCTTTTCATCATCTTGATCAATCACACAAGCTTTTCCATCAGCTGATATATATTTATCCCAGTTAAATGCTGTTGAAGACTTCTCATCTTGATTCACCACACAAGCTCTTTTTGAAGATTCTTCAATCACATTCCTTCCATGTGCAGTTTGTGCTTGATGTTGATTGTTGAGGTGGTTGTTGAGCAACTTGATGGTAGATGGCTTTTCGGTAGTAATCATTATTGTTGTTGAAAGGGTTCTGAGCTCTACTTGCTTCACGATTGGTGCACTCTCTCTTGAAGTGACCTTTCTCCCTGCAATGAAAACAGGTGACTTTAGATTTATCAAAACCCAAAGTAGAAATATTAGCCTCACGAAGATCATTTCTTCCTGTGATCTGCTTAAATTTCTCAGCTCTCCTCAACACGCTGGCCAAACACCATTTTATATCCATTAGCTCCATCTCCTCAGCATCTATTTGATCGTAATCCTCTTTTGTAAGCATTGGATTCCCGATCTTTCCTGCAACAAAACTGCTGTATGATTCTAAAACCATTCCCAATAAAGACATGTGATTCTTAGCAACTTCCTCTGAGTAATCTTGATCATTCTCAAGATTTAATACAATGTTGCATTTATGTTTTCTTCCATTCTTTGTTGCTGAAATGTTTGGATCGAATTATGGAAATGATGATAAACTTGTTTTGCTGTTTGATCATCTTGATGAACTTCCTGATGAACCTTTAGCATTGAATGCAGTTTCCACTTTTGGAGACAAATTTGTAGTTTTCTCATTCAACCCTGTTTTGTAATACAACCCAATATCCTGTTCACCATCAAAATCTTTCATTCGAACAATCTTCCCTTGCTCCATCTCTTGAGCTTCCAACTTCTCAATGAATTTACTCAAAGTTAGCGTATTAAATCCTTTCTTGTTTCTGAGCATCATCAGATATGTGCCCCAAGTTTCGTGTGGTAACGCATTTGCTAATTTGTCTATCAGCTCTTCATTGTCTTTGTTGATGCTTACCCTCCTCATGTTTACCAACAAATTGCAGTATCTTTCAATGATCTGCTTTGTGCTTTCATTCTTCAAACCACGAAACAAGTCAAACTCTATCTTCAGAAGTGATTTCTTGTTCTTGATCATTTCCTGACTACCAACAAACTTTGATCTCAACGCTTTCCAAATCGAATAAGAACTTCCATTGTGTTGCAACAATACCATGATGTCTTCTTTCACAGCTTGTTGTAGTAGACTCAGCATCATTTTCCCATTCTTGTATTTCTTTTTGTCATCCGCACTCATATCCTTTATAGCAATTTCCTCTTCATCGTCATTCAAAGGTCTCACATACTTAGTCTCAACATATTCCCAAGCATCAAGATAATTAGCTTGTACCCAGTTCTCGAAATGACCTTCCCAACCCTTATACTCCTCGATGTTCATGAGTTTGGGCGGTTTCTGCATAGTTCCCGTTTCGTTTTCCAACATCGTATTTTGTGCAAAACTGATCGGGGTAACTGGAGTAGCGAATGCGTTATAAAATTCTTCATCCATGTCTTGATTTTCAAAAAAAATTCCAAACAGTATGTTCAAGCAAAATTATCAACTTCAAACAACAACTGTTCAAGCGGGATATCAAGTTTTAAGCAAGACCCTTTTCAACCGAAACTACTGATTTGAAGCGGAATCAGTCAACCAGTTCAAGTGAAATAGTACTTTCGAGCGGAATCACCAGGTATTTTCAAGCGGAACCTGGTTCAAGCGGAATCAAACTAATCTTTCAAGCGGACCCTGAATTTCAAGCGGAATCAACTTAAAAACTTTCAAGCGGAATCTGTTGTACAAGCGGAATCAAACCTAAACTTTCAAGTGGAATACCGATTCTGAGCGGAATCAAGACCACAATTCAAGCGGAATCACTGTGACGCCATCATACTCTCGAGTGTTTTCAAGCGGAATAGCTAAAAATGTCTGTTTTAGATTGATTTTAAAGCTGAAACTTTTAAGGCTTTGTTAACTATCAATTTCGAGCAGTGTGTGAAAATCTGAGCCAATTCTGACCGTGAAATGATGTTCAGATTGAAAAAGAAAGGTGTAGAAACAGAATTCGCAGCTGAATTGTATAGAACTCTTCCTCCTGAGCTCTGATACCACTTGTAGGATCGTATTCGGACCCGAATGAGTCTATCAGAAGAGTTTTACTCGGTTTGAACGGCGGAAACAAACAAACCGAGCTCAATTCAGCAAATATACACTTTAAACTGTCGAATTGTATTGATAGAATGACGTTTACAGCGACTTGACACTTCGGCAGCACTTTGTTGCAAACCGGAAGGACTAATACTGATTTCGCTCCAAGTGACCCTTTATATAGGGATTCTGATTCCGCTTGAAACATGCAAGATCATTTCAAGCGGAATAACATGGAAACATTCGAGCGGAATTAGCAACAATCATCTCGAGCGGAATCAGGCATATATGTGATTTCGCTTGAAATAACAGAATGTCATTTCGAGCGGAATCAGCACTAATACACATATTCTCGATTCTCGTGCCCTGATCTAACCTATTCTATACAAGACTCGATACAAGACGTAGACGACAGACGGATGCACCAACATGTTTACAAGTCATTACGTGCTCACATACAAAACACATGAACTCGCTCAACTTTGTTGATGTTTTCAAATTACATGTATTTCAGGAAACTGATATGGATCAGGCGGGCGTTTAAAGTTTTCAAGATGAGTTACTAGGAACGATGTCATCCCATTTTAAGGGGTTTGAATTGTGTATTTTATCTTGGATAAGATACATGATTCAAAACCTTGTTTTATTTATGTCTTTTGTCAAAGTCCGTTACGGAACTTAAAACATTTGGTTGGTTTGTATTTTAAACTCGAAGTCCTTGTTTGGTATTAAACAATATGGGTTGTAATATTTTCAATCATATTTATGGATGAACATCATGGTTTCTATCGTATAGTTGTTTGGTATAATTGAATGCAATGATATTAAGCACGTCACACATAATACGCTTCCGCAAAAGTCAGGGTGTGACATCAGTCACTGATGTGACATCTCCATCCTACCACTCGCTCTTAAGTCACTTCAGACGCTTTTTCTCTCAATTCAAGGCTATTTCGTAAGTATTTCTCCTCAAATCTTGTACAACCTTCATCACTAAACACTTCTACATCATCTTCTTCATCAAAATCACACACAAACACTTACATTTTCTTCTCAAAATCTCCTGATTTGGACTACTTGAAGGTGATTCTCACTCAGTTGCTTATGCAAACTGTTGTGTGACATCATCTCATCAAGATTGGTTCAGATCTAAAGGATTCCACACTTTTTAACTAAATTTTTACAAGATTTCAACACTTTTCAACTGATTTCAACTTTTCTTCAACCTTCTACTCGAAACCGATGGAATCTGGACTCAATCTGACTTTAGACTCGTTCCTTAGCCTAGAGCCAACCTGAAAACGGATTTCCACCGGAGAGATGACCGAGTTACGGGTTAAACATGAAACTTCATTAAAAAAAAGCAGTGAGAACGATCGAATGGGGTGATTCCCATCCGATCGAACGAGCTGGGCCTTGGTGTGTTTTCCGTTGTTTGACACGTCTTCATGTCATCTCCGTTAAAACTTCAAACTTTTACTTAGAAAATATTACGAAAAACTTCAAACTACAAATTTCTCGATCGAATAGCCATCCGTCCGGATGACCATCCGACCGGATGACTTGACAACTATACTTTACATTGTTTAAACGCTACAACGAAAACTTCAAATTTTCAAAACGATTTACAAACACCCACATCTCATTCGAATGCCCATCCGTTCAAATGGTCATCCGCTCGGATGACCATCCACTCAGATGGGTTATCCTCATTCGACCGGATCAACATTCGACACTCTGTTACACGTTGTTCAATGCTTACGTTACTGTTCTATGCTCAGGCTAACTCCAACGCACTCCCTTCAATCCAATACAGTGAGTGTTTAACAACCGCGAACTCACTGTGAGTATACTCGAGCCCATTTTCTTTTAACACACTTTTAGGTGTTACATACATTCGCTATCAAAACACAACAACACACAACACAAACACTTTATAACGCTATCTGCTCCCACATGCTATACGTGTACTTTAAATGCTTGTACTATGCTTTACAGTGTTACACTATACCGCCTCTAGCAATGATAGTACTATAGTTTGGACTCAGCACCTGTCGTGGACAGGGGTTGCTAGGGATCACATCACTTTACTTCACGTGTCCGCTGGACATGTGTCGCGCATACTCTACAACGCAGTCTCGTGGTTACGTGTGAACATAGTTTTGATAGTTACTTGCTTCGCCCGTTACGTGATACATGTTGGTTACGCGTAAACGCTTTTCGATAATATATACTATTCAAACTTGTGTACTCACCTTTACATTTTATGTATTGACTTATTTTAACGTATGTGACAGGTTGATAGGATGCTATGCTATGCTGTGATGAATCAAGTAGGAAGTCTAGAAACCCACCGAATAAAAAATCTAAGTTGTCGGAATAGTATTTGGTTTTGGCCTCAAGTTGAACGCATCGATTGCGGTTACCATTTTTGCATGTTTTCGCATCTATTCATGTTATGCTTCATGAGTTCCATAATTCTTATCTCACTCTATTCGGCACAAATCTACGATGGACGAGTTATTCTCTACGTGCGTTACTCGAGGAGCAACGAGCTATAGATACCTTAGATATGAAGATGTCACAAGCCCTGATCTTAGAATTTACCATGCGTTGACATGTTTACCACCTGACATTCTCGACGACGCCTGAGCTTACGTCGAGAAACTCGAACGACACCTACACCTTACCTTAGAACTCCTATGAAGACCAACGACCTTACGCTAAGTCTTCAACGTGCGACATTTGACGTCGCGAAGCCCGCTTTTCTCAATCGCTTACACAATCCCTCACTGCTTTGACTCAAAAGATGCTTATGTAACAACTCTCGCAAAAATTATTATTTCTTATTTTATTTTGGCCAATAGGAAACCCTAATTGAGACCCCCAAATAATATTGCATGATCCCTAAAATTTTCAGAACAGATGGAACTAAGATCAGGGCCCCCTAAAACTCAGGGGGGGGGGGGTATTCCCTAATTAGTTTTATCCTTACAGTTTGCTGTAGAATTCGAATTTCATCGAACCACTGACTCACCCATGCTGTAAATACACGGGGCTACCCTACCCAAGAAGTACACCCGTCGCGCCACGCGACAGCCTGTCGCGCCACGCGACAGGGCCGGTTTTTTAGTATATATTCCAAGGGTTGGCACTTGCACTGTGGTGTTGTTACGACGATCAAATTCATTTCGTACATCAAGTTATTCACAGTTTAGTTCAAAAACACACACTAGCACGAATATAATGTCCAATCGATTGAAACCAATCTGATGGATGTTTAAATGCTGCCCGAATACGGGTTATACTTTGTCATTCGTCGTGAGGGTTTTGATCTCGTGAGATTATCGTAAATGTTGTATTAAGTTACTGACCCAGTTTCGTATGCATTGTTATTTAAATTAGGTTACAAGGCTAAATCAGTAGGCTAAACTCTGCTCGTCTAAACTTGCAATGTGAGTCATTCTCTTTTTATCAACAATGTTTTACAATATTCAAATCATTTTCGAAAGTTATAATTACAGGGATTAAGTCGTGGTTATCTTGAATCACTGGCTAGTGGGGTATTGTGCACATTACTAATTTCTCACGGTTAGGTAAACAAACCTAACAGTGATAATCATCACCACTTGGGTGAAAGGACCCAATAGTGGTATGACCATCGTCACCAGGGTGTGACACGACGCCAGATAAAAATAAGATAGTAGCCATTGCAATCGCTCTTATGCTGTAATTTGTAACTATGTGTCGTTTTATCAAAATTGAGTGACTCGCCAGTATTTCCCCGCTGATAAAATATTTTTAAAACCTGTTTCAGGTGACTTACTATGAATCAAGGAAAACGTGCTACGGAGCACTAACAAGCTTGAAGTGGTGGCTCAGTAAAATAAATAAACATGTTTTGTAAAACCAAGGGTTTCCCAGTGAAATTACCCTGATTGTAAATTACGGGGTTTGTCCCAAATTATGAAATAAAAAAATTGGGCATTTTCAAGTTTTAAAAGATCCTGTTAAAACTTCCGCTGTCAACTCAAATAATAAATACCACGGGTTTCTGTCCCGCGGCACCTGGACCGGGTCACACTGGGACGGGGGCCGTGACAGAAAAAGGTGGTATCAGAGCCACTGATTTAAGCCAATTAAGTATTTAGAAATACTTAATTTTTCTGATTGCCATTCTGTGATTCTGTGAAAACTTAATTTGCAAAATTTTAACTTAGAATTTTGTGTGTTTCTTCATATATGCTAACAGCATGAATGAGTTGTCTGAAGCTCTTCAGAATATCACTATCCATTCTGCTGACATGGAAGTTTCCAGGGGCTTTTCCGGTTATTGGGCCGACACTGAGGAACCTATGGAATTCCAAGCCCAACCTCAGGAGAAACCCAAGCCGAAAAAGAGAAGAAGACTCGTGGGCTGGAGGCGTGTGCGTAGGAAGAAACCAGCGGCACAGAAAGTTAAAAAGACTGAGGATCCAAATGATAAAGGCAAAGGAAAGGAGATCGGGGAAAGTTCAGCGCAAGCCCAGGAGATGCCATTATGGGAGGAGTTGGATCATAAACTAGCAAATTGTGATCTCATTAGACCTGCTAATGAAAACCTCTTCAATTACCCTGCTGAATCCCAACTCCCAGTTAATTTGGAACCGGCTATCCAGATCCCATTGTCCACCCCCAACCTCTAGGAGAGCTGGAAGAATGGTGGACCAACGACTGCCAATTTCAGAATCTCTTGAATAACCCTAATACCTTTTTCCCCCAGTTTGACCCTGAGCCTGCACCAAACCCACCTATGAGTGCAGAAAACTTGGTTGAACTCCGTCACTACGGCGAGGAGTTGATTGATGCAGGAAACCGAATTAGGGATGTGCGAGAAAGAATCTCATGGAAATACGACGAGAGGGAACGTCGTTTCTGAGATGCCAGCTGACTGTGGTTGTGTGGTTGTGGGAGTATGTGTTTAATAATAATATAATAATAAAAATATAATCATGTAAAATAACTAAAAATAAAACTTTTGTAACATATCCGGTGTGTACGGACGCATACTAATTTATAAAAGTATCAACGTCGCAAAGTCGACAATTTTGGCTATACGTGCTGATGTGATTATGTGCGATTGTTTTATTATGTTTGGTTGTATTTATTTTGTGCTAATAATTTATACATATTAATTATCAGATGGAACATTCTGTCAATGAACCAGTTAACGAAGTTAACCAATCTGAGCAAAACCCTGAAGATCACTTTCTTAATAGGCAAGATATAAATAATATCGTTGCTCAAGGAATAGCCAATGCTATTCCAGCAATCCTTGCTGCTGCCCGAAACCCAGTTGAACCTCAGCCAATTATTCCCAGCAAACGTACTCGTGATGACAACTTCAGTAATAGCATAAATGGAGGCGGCAACAATAATAATGATAATGATGGGATGCAAGCCCCATTTCTTAAGAGAATGAAAGCTGCAACGCCTGGTTGCACTTACAAGGAATTTATTGCCTGCAAACCTGTTGAATTCGCAGGCAATGAAGGGGCAACTGCCGCGCTACGTTGGTTGGAAAAAACTGAGGCAGTAATCAAAATAAGAAAATGTGCCGAGGAAGATAAGGTTATGTATGCTTCTCACCTTTTCAAGGAAGAAGCATTAGAATGGTGGAATATGGTGTTACAAGCCAAGGGAAGTGACTTGGCCTATGCCATGAGTTGGGAAGAATTTAAGCGTCTAGTGGAAAGGAAATTCTGCCCCGAATATGAAAAGGAACAAATGGCAAATAAATTCCTGAGCCACCGAATGGTGGATGTTGACTGTCCAGGGTATACTTCGAAATTCTTCGAATATGCCAGAATTGTGCCAACTCTGGCCTCGCCAGAACCGGTACTTATTTCTCGCTATATTTGGGGTTTAATTAGCGAAATTCGTGATATCGTCAAAGCTGCGAGACCTCGCACAATTAACGATGCAGTGGAATTAGCCAAGACTTTGACGGACGGACTGGTGCGTACGCGAGAAGAAAATAGAAAGAAGGAAGTGGCCCAAAAGATTACCCAAGGATTCCGTGTGGGTAATAGTAATAATTTCAAGAAAAAGGGAACCGGGCAATCTTCCACTGCTCCATTCTGCGGTACCTGTAAAAGAAAGCATTTTGAAAAATGCAAAGGGTATTGCAATTTCTGCAAAATTCCAGGGCATCAAGAAGAAGATTGCAGGAGGAAGAAATCAACAATCTGCTTTAATTGTGGAGAAGCTGGACATTTTAGACCAGACTGCCCGAAACTAGTCAAACCAGCTGATAACAAAGCCAAACCGACAGAAGGAACTACCAAGAAAAACACAAGAGCCTTCCAGTTGACTACCCAAGAAGCGGAACTCATTCCAGATGTGATAGCTGGTACGTTCCTAGTTCATGACGTTTATGCAAAAGTATTATTCGACTCTGGTGCAAACCAAAGTTTTATAAATACTTCTTTCTGCCAAGCTCTTAAGCTACCCTTAACCAAACTTAGGCAGATTTATACAGTAGAAACGGCAGACGGGAACTCTGTTAATATAGATACGGTTTTGCAAAAAGAAAATATAGAACTCTTAGGCCATAAATTTTCTGCAAACCTGTTACCTATGGATTTAGCCGGATTCGATGTTGTGTTAGGAATGGATTGGTTAGTAGCCAACCATGCTCGAATCCTCTGTGATAAGAATTCCATAGAAATCCGTGCACCCACAGTAGAAGTAATCATGGTTACAGGAGATAAGCCACGTAAATCAAAGAAGTTCATTTCGGCAATGAAAGTTGTTAGTTATGAACGAAAGCAAGGAATAGTGTATATGATTTCGGTAATCATTAGCACTAAGGGTAAGGAACTTAAGGAAATTCCTGTAGTATCAGAATACTCGGATGTATTCCCAGAAGAACTACCTGGATTACCACCCGATAGGGAAGTAGAATTTAGAATTCATCTAATTCCTGGAACTACACCGATAGCCAAGGCACCTTATCGGTTAGCACCCACCGAAATGTTAGAACTGAAAAGCAGTTAGATGAATTATTAAGCAAAGGATTTATACAATCTAGTTCATCCCCGTGGGGAGCTCCAGTGTTGTTTGTGAAAAAGAAAGATAGGTCGATGCGAATGTGTATCGATTACAGGGAATTGAATAAGGTTACAATTAAGAATCGATACCCATTACCTAGGATTGATGATCTTTTCGATCAACTTCAGGGGGCTAGATATTTTTCTAAGATAGATTTGCGCTCCGGATATCATTAGTTGAAGGTACAGGAAGAAGACATACCTAAAACCTCTTTTAGAACTAGGTATGGTCACTATGAGTTTACAGTTATGCATTTTGGACTAACAAATGCTCCGGCAGCATTTATGGACATGATGAATAGAATCTGTAAACCGTATTTCAATAAATTCGTAATTGTCTTCATTGACGATATACTTATTTATTCCAAAAGCCAGGAAGAGCATTGTGAGCACCTGCATGTACTCTTAACTCTGTTAAGAAAGGAAAAGCTTTACGCCAAATTCTCAAAGTGTGAATTTTGGCTTCAGGAGGTACAATTTTTAGGACACATGGTGAATCACGAAGGTATTCACGTAGATCCCTCCAAAATAGAAGCGATCACCAAATGGAAGTTCCCGCAATCAGCTATGGAAGTTAGAAGTTTTCTAGGATTAGCCGGATACTATAGACGATTCATTAAGAATTTTTCTAAGACAGCTATGCCATTAACTAAGCTAACCTGTAAATCAGGAAGTTTGAATGCGGATCTAGATAAGAAGAGGCTTTTAAGATTTTAAAGCAAAGATTAACAAACGCCCTAATTCTTGCCTTACCAGACGGAACAGAAGATTTTAAAGTTTATTGTGATGCTTCTAAGCTAGGATTAGGATGTGTGTTAATGAAACGCAAGAAGGTAATTGCGTATGCCTCAAGGCAATTGAAAAAGCACGAAGAAAACTATACGACGCATGACTTAGAATTAGGAGCAATAATTTTTGCCCTTAAGATTTGGAGACACTATCTGTATGGAAGTAAGTTTACCGTTTATACAGATCATAAAAGCTTAAGGTACATATTTGGGCAAAAAGAATTGAACATGAGGCAAAGAAGGTGGATGGAAATTCTAAGTGACTACGATTGTGATATTCAATATCACGAAGGAAAGGCAAATGTAGTCGCAGATGCTCTAAGTCGTAAGTATCATGAAAAACAAAAGCGAGTTCGTGCTCTTAGATTAAGTTTACAATTAGACTTAATGGAACAACTGAAAAACATTCAGGAAACAGAAATCAAGGATGATGCTGAAGGAATGAAAGGACGAATAAAGGAATTAGAGCAAGGAAGTGATGGAATTTGGAGATTCCACAAAAGAAGGATTTGGGTACCTAAGCAAGGAGACTTAAGAAATAAAATTTTAGAAGAGGCCCATAAATCTAGGTATACCATGCATCCTGGAAATAATAAGATGTACCAAGATTTAAGAAATAATTTCTGGTGGATAGGAATGAAAAAGGACATAGCTAGATATGTATCTAAGTGTCTAACTTGTTCGCAAGTTAAAGCAGAACACCAGAAACCCTCAGGTCTACTACAACAATTAGAAATGCCTGTATGGAAATGGGAGCTCATAACAATGGATTTTGTTACTAAGTTACCCAAAACCAGAAAAGGCAACGATGCGATTTGGGTAATTGTGGATCGATTAACCAAATCAGCTCATTTTCTACCCATGAATGAAACTTTCAGTATGGAAAGATTAGCCAAGTTATACGTAGACGAGGTAGTATCCTTACATGGAGTCCCACTCTCTATTGTATCGGATAGAGATAGTTGTTTCACTTCGCATTTCTGGACAAGTTTTCAAGAAGCAATGGGGACCAAACTGAACTTGAGCACTACATACCATCCCTAAACAGACGGACAAAGTGAAAGAATGATTCAAACCCTGGAAGACATGCTTAGGGCATGTGTAATAGATTTTGGTGGAAACTGGGATAATCACATTCCCTTAATTGAATTCTCCTATAACAATAGTTACCATTCAAGCATCGAAGCTGCCCCATTCGAAGCACTGTATGGATGAAAGTGTAGAACTCCAGTTTGTTGGGCAGAAATAGGAGAAAGCCAATTATCAGGTCCCGAAATCGTACAAGAAACCACCAACAAGATCACTCAAATCAAGGAATGACTGAAGACAGCTCGAGATCGCTAGAAAAGTTATGCAGACAATCGACGCAAACCACAGGAATTTCAAGTTGAAGATAAGGTACTCTTGAAAGTTTCTCCTTGGAAAGGAGTA